>CM033322.1:69474260-70074260 GCA_019359835.1 Pharus latifolius
TCTTGCTGAAAAAAGGGTTCTTGTCATAATATTCTTCCTGAGGAGTCTGTTCCTTGTCTTCTCCACTGTTTTGAGATCTTCTTCTTGCATCAACCATGGTGGCTCTGAAAAAGGTTTAGATTGGTCTAACTAGCTAGGGCCAACTAAGACAGCAGTGCAGAAATTAGTGCAAACTACTTTAATGCATAAAATACTTTGGCTACTAGCCATAATACACAAGTTAACCATTGCAAAAGCAACAACGAATCACAAGGCTATCAAGAGCATCCACCATCTGTATCTATACCAACCCTAAGACACTCTGAAACAACAGAACGCACTCTCACAATCTTACCGAATTTTTGAAAATCCAAATAAAATTTTGAAATAAAAGTTTTCAAGAGCTACAAAGCTCATTATTTTTATCAAAATACAATTTTCAACAAATAGTTTCTAAATAAATTACATCTTCCTGGCACGGCCAATCCCTAAAGGTGTCGTTCTACAGTCACGTTCTCATGTTGCTCTGATACCATAATTTTGTCGCTCCCCAAAACTGGGACTACGACTACTCCTGTAGAGACCTAGCTCGCTGCAGCTAGTCCCATATATGCATAGCATACACATACCCTTGACTTCCCAGGATAAGTCAGGCACAGGAGTATATTACATTGCAACAGAGTAACTTACAAAATATTTAAGCAGTGTGGCCTGCTGGCCTTGATATTACATAAGAAGATTACAATGCCTTCACGGCATACATGGTCTAGCAAAATAACATCTACACAGCAGAAGAGAGGTGACCCACCCACAATGAGAAGTGGACGGCAGAACAACACACATCAGGGCTCTGGCAGAACTGACACTCCTCCTTCTAGATCCACAAGGTTCTCCATTCCTTCATCTTGGTTATTGAACGCTCCATCTACTGATTTGTAGGTTGCAAGGGTGAGCACTTACGTACTCAGCAAGTCATAGGTAAGAGTAGATACATATAGTAGTGATGATATGAATCTAGACTAGTCAAGAATTATGGATGTTTATAAAATAATCTCTTATTTTCATACCTCATCTTATGGCAGCACCTTTCATAATATAACACCATCATTCATGTTCACTAGATTATAGCACTACCGCGACATGTCGACACACGACAGCCCACGGCAGCACTCCTTATCATGACAACACATGTCATTTGGGTAATCTTGATTTAACACATATTATTTAGAAAATAATACTTGTGTCACACCCCGTGGATTTAATCCACCGCAGCAGACTCCTATAAAGTTGGGAGCTCGGAGTATTTGAATACGTTTTTAACTCTGCAGAGAGGTACCAATTTACCCGCACGATATTCCACTTTCAAGCCCTTCCTATCATAACATAATGATTGGACCCCTGACTCACTTCATACTGTGAGCGGCAAGGTGGAGATAACAAAAACTTTTGTTATGTATCACTCACAATTCACCCCTGACCATGTGGCTCTCCGCGAAGCATAGTTGTGGTAGGTTATATCCTAACCTCCACCCCTTCTCATTTTCCCATTGCTGGGTCAAATACCAGATCACCTTCAGTGATATTGTGGGAACCGTCCCTATGTCAATCATGCATTACTACACAACTCATGCAAGGGTTTCATGTGCGTTCCACATAAGTACTTGTTCAGGCCTGTCCCATACCAGGCTTGCGGTTAGCACGTTGTTCATGCCACTAGACACACAACACAAGGTTCTAGTCCTTATATGCCAGTGACCAGACCATCCACAACCCTGCACCTTCAGTGCCTGCATATCCTTTGCAGTCTAGCACCTCCACTGCTACCACCATCCATACCATTTTTCTGGTCACGGCTAGGGATTTTATTTCATGAATATAAGTATATAAATACATATATAATAGATCATGGCTCAAAACTTGTTTATTTCACATTTCATAGATAACCAGTCTAGTACTTCCAATTCATAAATCAACCATTCTCAATCTTTCTCATGCAATATTATCTATATTCAATGTTATGTTATAGCAACATTTAAAATATAGGTTCGAGATGACCAAGGATATGACTTGCCTTCCGCGTCGTAAAATACAGCAGTTGATGACGGGTCAACAACGAAGTCCTCGAACTTAGTTTCTGGTTCTGCTCGGCGACAAACAAACACACAAATATTACTTAATATATTAAAATATTTTATGATCTATATGCAGATATGCTTAAGAAGGATGATTGAACAATACTGGAGATAATTGAGATTGCAAGCTGAACTGAGTTGAGAGTCTAGGGTTTCAAGGAATTGGCTAAGGATGGGTGTTAGATGCTCTTAGTATCTCAAGGTTGCAATAAGAACATCAGTTTTGTGGTTGGCTTGATCAAAAACAGCGAATGTCAGCAGATTGACATTCGGATCAAGGCTCTAACATAGCTTAAAGGAAAGCTAGAGAGCTTATCTCAAATTGTGACAAAAGAAGAAAGTGTAGATCATAACTCTACCAATTCAGTGGACAAAGTGGCTTTCAAAATGCACAACTAGAAGTGGGTAAACAAGGCCAATGCCATTGGCTGGCATGCACTGGGATAGTGTCAAAAACTAGGGTTTAGCATAAAATGCATTTCAAGGGCTCAAATCAAGTTGTGATAGAAAGAGAAATTGTAGATCACAACCTCAGGAATCTAAGGGAGAAGATTATGCTCAAAATTCACATCTGGAAGGGAGTGAAAAGGGCTAATGCCACCGACTGACATAGTCTGGCGTTGAACTGACATGGCTAGAAACTAGGGCTTGGCATAACTTTTGATCTAGGGCTCCAAATGATGCACCACTTCATCTGGGAGTAGGCATTGATAACAGGAACAAATCACTCAACAGGATCTAGGGCAGGAGATGGCCGGAAAGTGATGAAAATCAAAGGAGAAGTGCGCTGGCGACACGGCACAGTGAAGCCACTGGACAAAATCTTGGCATGGCTATAACTTGAAATCTAGACAGTTTCAGAGATCGGGCTAGAAGACAAAAATGCTCAGGAGGTTGAAGCACACCTAAAGGACAAGGTGGTTGAAGCTAGATCGGCCGGGAATGGATTTCCGGTGAATGGCGCCGAAGAAGAAGACATGGGATTTGGGGGTTTTTGCTACAGAAGCTTTGAACTCAATTCCAAGCTCAGGGAGTATGAGGGAAGCATAGGGATGCTACTGGGATGATCAATTTGGTCGGAGGATGGCCGGTGTGGGCTGGCGACGATCGCCGGCAACGGGTGAAGTTCAAAATTGGGGAAACCTTCGATTTGAGCACAATCTGGAGATCTGGATGCACAGGCTTGCTTCAAAGAGTTCACTGATCATTTGGTTCCACAGAATCGAAAGCCAATTCGGGGTAAATCGGCCTGCATTGCCGGAACAGGGCAATTCGAAGATTCCGGCGATCACCGGCGATAAGATGCAAGGAATTTCAATTAAATGATACAGCACGATGAGTGTGATGAGATATACTCACTGTTGCTGTTAATTTGGCAGGAGGTGCTGTGGAATGAGCTGGCACCGTGAAGCCTCAAACTGGACTCGTCGGAGAAGACAACTGCAGTGGAGGTGATGTGAAATTTGGTTAAGTTCTGGTGATGGGAAGATTGCACGAGGTAATGGTTGCTTATATAGACCAGAGGGCGAAGCTTGCAATGAAGTAGCAGCAATGAATTTGGCGTCAGTGACTTGATTTGCCGGGCGCAGATGCAACAACGGCGAGCGGTGACGCGATGGCGCTCAGGCGGTGCAAAGCTGATTAAGCTGTCGGCTTCATCGGGACTCAACAATGTCGGGCGCTGCAAGGCGGTGGCAACACAAGCTGGCAATGCAAAGCAACGTGGCACGGAGTTGCTGACAACGGCTGCTGCTTGTCGCGCACAGGGGCAAGCTTTGGTCGTTGACGTTGCCACGGCGATGGCTAAGATGCGGACGCGTGCGCAACAGCAAGAACAAACATGCACGAGCACAAGTGCAGGCGGGGCTTGGCCGGCGGCGAACGAGCACGGCGCAAAATCATGGCGAGCTCTGGTCGTGCGCACAGCAGTTGGCCTGGTCAAATTAGGGCTGATTTGCAATTTCAAATTCTTGATTTTGGGCTGAATTGTAAATCTGAAGATTTGGAAGGTTTGATCTGACTTGAATTGCATTAATCTAGTAGGCTTGATTCAACAGATTACTTGGCACAAATAGAAGATAAAATTTGAGACATTTGGATGATTTTTGATATTAACTGAAAAAAGAATATTTTAGGGTAAAATAGATTTGAATCTCATTGATCTCGAATTCTGAGATTTAGGATTTGATTTTGAGATATTCATATAAGAAGAATTTGTGTTGAAAAGCATTTGGGAGGTGTTCCCTGAATTAGATTTAGATTTGGAGATGGTTTGTAACATTTCGCCTTTTCAGGCTTCTGGAAAATCTGGAAAAAGGACTGATCTGCGGTACTCTTGGACTGATTTGCGAAAAAGGTTTAGATGATGAAATATGACTGCCAACTTTTTGGATTAAGGTATTGGCATACCCTTGATCATAATCCAAGAATAATTTGGTTTGAACTTGGTCAAGATTTTGATTAAATCTGAATTTCTGAAACTTAGGGTATTTAGGTAATATAAGATATTTCTGTTTTTGAAAATAGAAAGGAGTTGATAAATCTGGAAGTTAGAGATAGAATTGAATCTGGGTTCTGAAGGCTTTTAGGTTTAGGATAACTGATAGATCACATCTGAACAATCTGATCTTGATTTGGGGTTCACAGAAAAAAAATTGGAGATTTTAGGGCTAGAACAGAATAAAGCTGGGGCTGATTTGACTGATCTAGAGAAGACATATGTATGCATGACTTTTTAAGAAAGAACTTTTCACCCCAAAAATCAGGATGTTACAACGGGGGAGACCATCCGCAGCTTCTTCAAATTCTTCGCTTAAGTTAAGAGCAAAGTGGCTCACGTCCCCGACTCCACGGTCATCGAGGCGTGCAAGAGCGGGATCCTCCCGGGAGAGCTCCACTGGAGGCTCTCCCGAAGCTACCCCTCCTTCACCGACGAGCTCTTCAATGTACTTGAAAAGTACGCTTGGGCGGAGGAGGATGACCTCTGGAAGAAAAACCAGGGGGCTCCTACCACCACTGATCGGGGGGCCAGGGACCCCCTCAAACGCCCCAGGCTGGGGGGCCGTAACAAGCCACGGTCTCGGGACACCTTTGTCCTCGAGGGTGGAGGCGGCTCGCGCGACGCCCCGAGGGGCAATCGCCCCTTCCCCAAGCCAAAAGGCCGCGGGGGAGGGCAGTCCTCCCGCGGTCGGGAAGGCCCTGCGACAGGGAGCAGGGAAGGCCCGTGGTGCACCTTCGACAGGTCCAGTACCCATGCCA
Organism: Pharus latifolius; assembly: GCA_019359835.1. Lineage (NCBI taxonomy): Eukaryota > Viridiplantae > Streptophyta > Magnoliopsida > Poales > Poaceae > Pharus > Pharus latifolius. The sequence goes on from CM033322.1 coordinate 69,479,630, forward strand.
CCTGGGAATACCATCAGCTGCTACAGCAGTTCGCGGCATTCCTCGACCAACATGGGTAGGGGGGACTCCGGCCTCCTTGCCCTCTCAGCCGGCTCTACCGGCCCTTCCTGCTCCAGCGGGGGGACAGTAGGGACGAGCGCAGGAGGGGGAGCCGTCATAAACTCTCCCCTTCCAAACTTCCCAGCGGCGTCATCATGGGAGGGTCCGCTTCTAGGCAGGACTCCAAGCGCCAGCGCAAGGAGTACGCGCGTGAAGTCAAGGTCATAGGGGTGCTACATACGTCTCCGCAACCCAAGTGGTCGGACGTCCCCCTCACCTTCACGGCGGAAGACGCGCGTGGGGTCCGTTTCCCCCATGACGACGCGCTCATTGTCTCCGCCACCATCTACAACTGCCACTTGGCCCGCATCCTCGTGGATGGCGGGAGCTCCGCCGACGTCCTCTACCTGAAAGCTTTCAGGGAGATGCAGGTGGACGAGAAGCTTTTGCAACCCGCAATAGGGCCCTTGCAAGGATTTGTCTAGGGGAAGGTGATCCACCCCGTGGGGAAAGTGAATCTCCCCATTGTTGCATCTAGGCCTTCATGTCTAACCCTAATTTTGATGATTAATGAAAACAGAGTGTTTAGGACTAACTGTGCTTTTTGAGATTGATTAATACAGGGATCCGTTGGGAAGATTGTCGAGATGAACAAAACGAACCCAACACAAAAGACATAAAAGCACAAGTCGCAAAAATGAAGACAAGACGCAAATATGAAAAAGCAAAGGACCAAAGTTAATCCGTAGTTTATTTTTACCGATCTCGGCGTTTGGAGATGATCGGTTAGGAAAATTGTTTTTAGTTTTAACTGTACTATAAAGAGGGGTGGCGAAAGTCCTCTCTTTATCTCCAACATAAACCGAGAAACTTAGGTCATTGCATTGCATCTTTTTGGTTGGATTTGGTTTGAACTTAATTTGAAAAATCTGGTTTTTCAGTTCAGTTTTTAACAGCAGAAGAGTTTTTTGATTTTCTAGAAAGATCGAGGCAGATCTGGCTTTTACTTCTGTTGACAAAAATGTAGCCCTTGAAATTATCTTTCAAACGAGCTGTTAAACACCTCTTTTAGATTTGTGGATTTAAAGTTATCTCTATTTTTGTTTAGGCTAACTGTCAGTTTACTGAACTGACTGTCAGTTTGAATGTCAGTTTGTTTAAACTAACAATTGTCCAGAGAGGGTGTATTTTGAGCTCAAAATTTTTGTACTAAACTGACTGTCAGTTTGTCCATACTGACTGTCAGTTGGGGTTTCTACCACAGTGCTTTTAACTGAGTTTCTATTTGATTCTGGTCGAGTTTGTGCTCGAACTGACTGTCAGTTTGCATAACTGACTGTCAATTGTGGGTTTCAGCTTTCCATAAATGACCACGAACGGCTAGCAAATTTTCATCCGTAAATTTTGTGGGCCGTTTTGTACTAAACTGACTGTCAGTTAGGCAAACTGACTGTCAGTTTGAGTTGCTGATTTTCAGCCCTAGCTCCAACGGTTCATTTGTTTCTTGAGGCTATAAAAAGGGCTTTGGGCATGAGTTTGATACAACAAGCAGTAGCATTTTCTTATACACTCTTGAGCTTTAGTTTTCCACTTAAAATCTTGATCTTTTGATCAAGTTGAGTGTTTTCGATCCACCGAGAGTTTCAGTTCTTTTGCATTTGCATTCACTTAGTTTCTCGATGCGTGTTTGGAGGTCAAGAGAAGACCTCGCTGTCTGTTACTCTGGGTGAGCGCCCTTACCTAGACGGTTCGGAGGCGTGGCCGTTGACCTCACCAGAACGGAGATTGTTGGAGAGGCTCGGCAAGCTTGTACAAGGCATCGGTGCTCGCCTTTCCGGAGTGGACAAGGAGCAACCAATAGTTGATAATACTCTTCGTGAGTATTGAGGCAAAACTCAAGTGACTTGAGTGCTTCAACGAGGACTAGTGGAAACTGGGCGAGTCTCCGATACCTCGGTAAAAACTGCTGTGTTCGTTCTCTTCCTCTCTTGCTTATTTTATTTGTTCTTGATTTGCAATTATTTGTTCAAGCTTAAAAGTTTTTAAAAGCCTCCTATTCACCCCCCCCCCTAGTTGGCATCCTTGATCCAACACCCATGATGTTTGACACCCCGGAGAACTACCAGACTGAGATGGTCCGGTTTTACATGATGGACCTCCCCTCCTCTTACAACGCGATCATGGGGAGGACCACGATCAACCGCCTGGGGGCCGCGATCCACCAGAACTACCTCTGCGTGAAGATCCCCGGGCCTCACGGCGTGATCACCACCCGGGGAGACCAAGACATGGCCCGCGCTCTATACGAGCGCGCCGCCGCGACGATCGGGAGCATCAACCTCATTAAGACACCGGGGGGAGGTCTCTCCCTTGGAATCAGACGTCACTGTGATACCTCCTGGGAGGCCCCTCCCCAAGCCCCGTCCGAAAGGGGGCCTTAGGAAGGTTCCACTATGCTCGGAAGACGGGAACAAAACCGTCCGTATAGGGGCGGAGCTCCACGAGGAGCACGCAGCGCGACTCGTGGCCTTCCTGGACGAAAACTCTGACGTTTTTGCGTGGAAGCCCTCCGACATGCGGGGCGTCGCCCGGGATGTCATCGAGGACAAACTAGCGGTGACCCCCCGATCAAGCAGAACTGAGGAAACTCTCCCTTGAACGCCAAGAGGCGATCAAGGTATATATCGCCCGACTCCGAGAGGCGGGGTTCATTCGGGAGGTCTTACACGCCGAGTGGTTCGTGAACGCCATTCTCGTGAATAAGTCGAACGGCAAGTGGTGGTTGTGCGTGGACTTCACCGACCTCAACCGCGCCTGCCCCAACGACAACTTCCCACTCCCGCGGATTGACCAACTGGTCGACTCCACCGCGGGGTGCGAGTTGATGAGCTTCCTGGACACCTATTCGGGCTACCACCAAGTCCAGATGGCGGAAGGGGACGAGGAAAAGACGAGTTTCATAACTCCACTCGGAACCTTCTGCTACGTCCACATGCCCTTCGGGCTGAAGAACGCGGGAGCGACCTTCCAGCGCCTCATGACACTGGCCTTCAAGGACCAAATCTGTCGCAACGTTGAAGTCTATGTCGACGACGCGGTCGTCAAAAGTCCCCGCACAACTGCCCACGTCGCCGACCTAGCGGAAACCTTCTGCAACCTCCGCGTGTATGGGCTGAAGCTCTACCCGGAGAAGTGCGCCTTCGGCGTGCGCGGGGGGAAGCTCCTGTGCTTCCTTGTGTCCCAGTGGGGCATAGAGGCGAACCCCGAGAAAATCCGGGTGTTCCTGGACATGCCCCCGCCGCGCTCGATCAAAGTCGTTCAGCGGCTCGCCGGCCGCTTAGCCGCACTGAGCCGCTTCATCTCGAAGTCGGGGGAACACGGCCTTCAATTCTTCAAGATCCTTCGGGGGCTCGAGAGGTTCCGGTGGACCCCCGAGGCTCAGGAGGCCTTCGACGACCTGAAGAAGTACCTCACGAGCCCCCCAATGCTAGTGAGTCCATCTCCGGAAGAGCCCTTGCTCCTCTACCTTGCCGCGACCCCAGTCGTCGTAAGTGCGGTATTGGTAAAGGAGCAAGATGGGAAGCAGCGCCCCGTGTACGACGTGAGTGAAGCCCTCCGAGGGGCCAAAACTCGGTACACGGAGATGGAGAAGATCTGCTACGACCTCCTGATGGCGTCCCGGAAGCTTCGTCATTACTTCCTGGGGCACCCCATCACTGTCCCATCATCCCTCCCATTGGGGGAGGTGCTTCGAAACAAAGTGGCCACCGGCCGGATCGAGAAGTGGGGGGCCGAGCTCGCCCCCTTTTCCCTTTCCCTCACGGGGCGCTCCACTATCAAGTCACAGGTCCTCGCTGACTTTGTAGTGAGTGGACTCCTGCCTCCGGGCCTAGGGACTAAGACCTCCCCGTGCCACCCCGACGCAGCGACCACTGGACACTCATGTTCGATGGGTCCCTGTGTCTCGCCGGGGCTGGTACGGGAGTAGTCCTCCAGAGCCCCGAGGGGAAGGAACTCGAGTACGCAGCGCGGCTCGAGTTCCCCGCAATGAACAACGTCTCCGAGTACGAGGCTCTGCTCCTCAGGTTGAATCTTGCACGCTCCCTGGGGATTCGACGCCTCCTAGTAAAGGGAGAGTCCCAGCTCGTAGTTTGCCAAATTGACAAGTCTTACCTGTGCCATGATGCAAACCTGAGCCTTTACTTGCAGGAGGTGCGCAAGATGGAGAGGCACTTTGATGACCTCGAGGCCCGGCATATCCCACGAAGGAACAATGATCGGGCCGACGCCCTAGCCCTGGCGGCCAGTGCCCGGGAACCGCTCCCCCGTGGGGCCTTCCTGGAGATTATTGTGAAACCCTCAGTGACCTCCCCGGACGCGAGCGACGAGCCCCGCGTCCCAGAAATCACCGAGATAACCCGGACTCCGTCATGGATGGACCCCCTCATCTCCTTCATCAAGGGGGAAGGGGACTCTCCCAATGAGACCAAGGCTAAGCGCCTCCGGGCCAAAGCCCGGGCATATCTCCTATTGGCGGGGAAGCTCTACAAGCAAGGGGCTTCCGCCCTCCTTCGTTGCCTCCCACGACCGGAGGGACTCCGGCTTCTCGAAGATATCCACGCGGGGAGCTGCGGCTCTCATCTAGCACCACGCGCCATCACGGCCAAAGCTCTTCGTCAGGGCTTCTACTGGCCCATGGTGATGTGCGACGCGTGAGACCTCGTCTCCGCGCGCGAGGCTTGCCAGAAGATGGGCAAGGGTTCGAACCTCCCCCCCCCCCTAGCGCTGCAGACTATCCCCATCACTTGGCCCTTCGCACGCTGGGGGATGGACCTCCTAGGGCCCTTCCCCCCAACGCCCAGGGGCTACAAGTATGCGGTGGTCGCGGTTGACTACTTTACTAAGTGGGTAGAGGCTGAACCCCTGGCCAGCATCACATCCCGGGCAGTACAATGGTTTATCTAGAAAAACGTCGTTAGTCATTTTGGTGTCCCCCGAGAAATCACTGTCGATAACGGGACCCAATTCGACTCGGCATATTTCCAGGAATTCTGTGAACGCCTGGGGCTCACCATCCACTTTGCTTCAGTGGCCCATCCCCAGAGCAATGGGGCCGTTGAGAGGGTCAACGAAGTGATCCTACAAGGGTTACGCCGACGACTCGAGCAAGCCGCTTCCAAGCGGGGTGCATGGGCAGAGGAGCTCCCTAGCATCCTCTGGTCCATGCGCATGACTCCGTGCTGGGTGACGGGACGCACTCCCTTCTCCCTGGTCTACGGGGCTGAGGCAGTCCTCCCCTCGGAGATTGGCTTTCGGTCGCTGCGAGTCGAGCTCCTAGACGGAGCTACGACTGTAGCGTACCAAGCCAACGAGGCGAATCAACGACTGGAGGTCGATCTCGTGGAGGAGGAACGCGATCGAGCGCTCCTCCGCCACGTGGTGCCTGTCCCGGGCGCCACCATTTGCCCGGGGACAAGGCCCCCGGTGCTTGTCCTGGGCGCCGCCTTTTGCTCGGTCCCAAGTCACGTGCGGGTCACGCGAGGAGTGCCTCGGGAATCAGCGGACACCTATCAAACATCCGAGGCGCCTAGCCGGGAGAAGGATGTTGCTACCCTTCGATCCAACGGTAGCAAACGGGGTAGTTTAGCCTTTTTGCTACTTTTGGGGCTATAAAAGCCCTTGTACACCTCTTGTAAACGAGGGCTGGCTCATTATTGCTAGAATAGACAATCTCACAGGTGTGCTCTGGAGCCTCTCCCCCCGGGAGAGCTTCCCCAGCCAACTCTGGTGGGAAGCACGCCGACAGGACTAGGGCCCCACCTGGACCCGAACCTGTATGAACCCTCGTGTCATTTGTTGTGCTTGTCCGGCGGGGAGGACCAGTCACTCGGTCAGCTCGCGTCATATTTTCTTCGCTAGGATCGTCCACAAAACCTGCCGAGGTTTTCGCAATACCACGAAATCTCCAAATTTAAGGCACGGTTAAGCTCCTAGGTTCCCACAGAAGCTGTGGCTTAGAGGAATTTGGTTGAGGCGGCGCCGGCAAGAGAATCGACTATGCGGCCGGAGAAGAAGGGGATGGCTTTTGGGAATTTCTAACCCAGAGCTTTGGAGATCAATTCCTCGTAGTGAGAGCAAGAGAGAGGTGAGGGATAGCTACTGGAATGGCCAATTTTGCCAAAGAAGAGACAGAGTGGGCCGGCGACGTGTGACGGTCACGGCAGCGTGAGAATAATAGGAAATCAGCAAATCAAGCTTCAATTTGAATTATGAATAAACAGGTTTGTTCAAGAGGCTCAGAAGACCACTTTATTCTTTAGAAGGGGAGGCTAATTCAGGCTGAAACATGGTCAATTGCCAGAACAGGGTAAATACAAAATCTGGCAATCATCGGCGTTCAGGTCCACCGGAGTTCATTTAGAAGCTACTGCATGATGCGGTGAGAGGGAGGTACTCACTAGCCGAATCAATTTGAAGAATGGAGCAGCAGATCGAGCTAGCGCCGTGCTCCTCCTTGGCGGCTCGCCAGAGACGAAGACGGAGACAGTGGCACTTAGAATTTGTTAGTTCTGGAGAGTGTGAAGGCTTTGTGAGGTGTTGGCGATCTTAAATAGGTGCGGGTGAGGCTTGTAACAGCTGGCAACCTCGATACTTGGAGTAGCTGAAGCGACCGGATGGTGGTCACAGTGATGACGCGATGGCGCATGGCGGCCTCGACGGCTTTTCCTGCTTTCGTGCGCTGGTCTGGTTGATGCGATGTAACACCCTGGTTTTGGGGCTGAAAAGTTTTTGCATAAAATCCTGCATGCATGTATCCCTGCAGCAGTAGCCAGATCAGCTGAACCCTAATCTCTCCCAAACCCTAAAAATCTCCAAATCTATTCTCTAGATCCAGATCAAGATCGGACCATCCAGATTTAATCTACCAGTTATTCTGAAGATAAAAGTCTTCAGGAACCAAGTTGAATTCTAACCCTAACTCCCAGTATCTAAGTCTCTTTCTGTTTTCGAAAACAGGAAATTCAGATTTACCCTAAGTACCCCAGAACCCAGATAACTGAGTTATCATGGTTTAACCCTATCCAGACTCATGTATCTTTTGGAATATGTTCCTAGGTATACCCTCAACTTACAACAAAAAGTTGGGAACCAGATTGTTTCATCTAAACACTTTTCGCAGTTTAGCCCAAATTTTACTGCGAATAAGTCCTTTTCTGTTTACCTGGAAGCCGAAAAGGCTAAAATCCACGAATCAACTCCAACCTTAGAATTTCTTCAGGGAACACTTCCCAAATGCTATTTGATACAGATTTCCCTTCTGTCCAGACGTCAAAATCTCACCCCAACTACCAGAAATTGAGATCGACAAAATCCAGATCTATTTTACCCTAATTTTACCCTATTTTTGGAAATAGGTGAAATCCCCCAAACCTTATCAAATTTTCTCCAGATTTGACCTAAATGAGTATTAATAGAAATATTATACTCATCCATGAAATCAAATTCCAAATTAAACCTTTTTAAAACCAGATTTACAAATTAGTCCAGACTTCAACCAAAATCATCACAATTATGCCCCTGGTTCGACCAAAACCTGTTGTTCACGACCAAATGGGCTATTTTGACTTCGACCAGAGCAGTGCAACCGACCAGCTGCTGTTTTCGACCTCGCGCTGCTGTGTTTGCTTCGACCACGACCTTGTCCCAGTGCACGATCACGGCCACAGCTCGCATGCGACCACGTGCACCACTGCAGCTCCCATCGACTTCGACCTCGCCAGCTGCTACAGTAGCCGTAGTCGTTGAAGCCAGCCCGTGGTCGCCATCTTCACCAGCTGAACAGTGCCACGTGTGCGAGTACTGTTGGCCACTGTGGATCTTCCCCGGCGCGACTCACAGCCAACTGATTTCCTCCCGTTTGCACGCCACCAGCAACGGCTACAGCAGGAAAGCATAGCCACGTGGAGACCTCGCCGCGGCCAGCCATCGTGTCGCCTTCACTTCGCAGCAGCTCCAGCTGCAAAAGCTCTCACGGCCGCCGAACAGGTCACCTCCATCGCCAGCTCGCCGTGAAGTCACAATTCTGTCACTTCCTTGCCGGCTACAACTCCCCGAGCTTTTCCAACCGTTGAAGCACCTCCAGCTTTGCCTATTTATACCCCCTGGGACTTAGCCAACTTCACCACACTCCAAAACACCAGAAAACCAGCAGTAGCACTGTGTCTTCTTCTTCTCCGGTGAGCAGCAAGAGGGAGCTTCGGTGCTAGCTTCAACCACTGCTTCCTCCTTCGATCCAACACCCCCAGTGAGCTTCTCTCATCTCCCTCATGCTTCTCGACCTTGGAATTTAGTTTAAATACCCTCAGTCACCGGCAATTTCAGTTTACTCCAGTAGCTCCGGCGTGCAATTAACTTCATTCCAGAACGAATTGATCTTCGAGCCAGTAGTGAAAGATGCTTAGAATAGCTCACTTAAGACCCCTGAGCTACTGGTTTGAACAAATTCATTGTAAAACAAAAACCCCCAATTTCCAGCCATGAACATGAACTTGTACTTACTGATTTAGCTTCTCTGTTGAGTAATCTGTTAATCTAACTTCACCAATGCATTCCTAGTACCCTGAGGACCATACTCAAGCAAGTAATTGAGTTCAATCACTTTAAATCAGAAATGCCCAAATCAGATTTGAGTTCATCTTTTCTCCAGCCAGTATCTTCCAAATCTAGCCGATCTAGCCCTAACCACTTTGCCATTTAGATGTTTTGGACCATTTTGAGCAACTTTGTCTTCTATCACGACTTCTAATTCGGCCTAGATTGTGAGATATAGCTATGCCCTAGTTGGCTGTACTGTTTATGTTGCATGTGCTCCAGGCCAGTCAACTTCCTTGCCGGTTTTCATCACTTTCCGGCCATCTCCTGCCCTAAATCCTGTGGAGACATTTGTTCCTGTTACAAATGCCTAACTACCAGACAAAGTGGTGCATCATTTGGAGCCCTAGATCAAAAGATATGGCAAACCCTAATTTCTGGCCATGTCAACTCTATGTCAAACTATGCCAGCCAATGGCATTAGCCATGTTCACCCACCTCTGGTCATGCAAACCAAAAATTACCTTGTCAAACAGTTGCTTCACTACCTTGTGCACCATATGCTTGAATCAAAACTCATTTTGGCCGCTGGGAACTATTCAAACCATGTCAGTGCCATTCTTCGGCATTGTCAGCCCTTGTCAGCCTATGTCAGCCAATGGCATTGGGCCAGTTTGACCCCTTCTGGGTATGCAAACTGAACATAACTTTGTCCCTTAGACTCCTGATGTTGTGATCTACATTTTATTCTACTGCAACAACTTGAGTTGAGCCCTATATCATCCATCGACCCTATGTCGATGCCTTGAACCGAATGTCGACCTAAAGGCGTTCGCTGTTTTTGAGCGAACTAGCAGCAGCCTTGATATCATTCTGATATTTTGGAACATTTGGAACCTTGTAAACCCTTGACAACTAATCTTAACCTTGGTTTCCATAGTTTAACCCTAATCGCTTCCAAATCTTGTATCGCCTAAGTGTTTCTCCTTGCATTATCGCATATAGTGGAATAGTAAGAGTAGGATTGATTATAATGCCTGTTTGCTTGTTTGATCCTTGTTCAGGACAAGAGTCCGAGTTCGAAGACTTCGTCGCAGACCCGACATCAACTGCTGTTTCTTACGACGCGGAAGGCAAGTCATATTCTTGAACATCTTGAACCTATATTTTATGAATTGCTAGAATATGCCTTGATTATAAAATAATAATATTGCATGAGAAAGATTGAGAATAGTTGAATTATGAAATGGCAGCATCAGGCTGATGCCTGTGAAATGTGAATTGATCAAATAATGAGCCATGAACTAATATATTATGTATATTTATATTCATGAAATAAAACCCCTAGCCGTGACCAGTATTTTGGTATGGAATGGTGAAAGCACTGGAGGTGCTTGGTCGCACAGGATGTGCCAGCACTGGAAGTGCATGGATTGTGGTATGAGCTGGTCACTGGCATATAAGGACCTAGAACCTTGTGTTGTGCGTCTAGTGGCATGATTAACGTGCCGACCGCAAGCCTGGTATGGGACAGGCCTGAACAAGTAGTATGTGGATCACACATGAAACCCCTATATGACAAACTCACGATTAACACGGGGTGCGCTCCAACACATATCACAGGATGTGATCATGCACGCTGACCCTGAGGGGAAGACGCCAATTAGTGGGGGTTGTGAAACCCTGCCACAACTGTGGTTTGCGTGAAGAAAACCACGGGGTCTGGGGTGAATTGTGTGTGAAACATGGCAAAAGTTCTTATTATTTCCACCTTGCCGCTCACAGTATGAAGTGAGTTAGGGGTCCAATCCTTGTGATAGGAAGGGCATGAAAGTGGATATATCTTGCGGGTAAATTGGTACCCCTCTGCAGAGTTAAAAATGTATTCGAATACTTCGTGCTCCCGAGTTTTAGGAGTATGCCGCGGTGGATTAAATCCACGGGGTGTGACACAAGTATTGTTTTATAAATTAAAATCTGTTAAGTCAAGATTACCCAAATGACATGTGTTGTCATGATAAGGGGTGCTGCCGTGGGCTGTCATGTGTTGACGTGTCGCGGTAGTACCATAATTTAGTGATCATATGATATCTAAGAGGCATGTGGATTGTGCCCTAAGTATATGAAATGCTACCATGAGCATGAGATTTGAAAAGCTTGGAAGAAAAGTATTTATGGAAAAACCCTCTCACCTCTTTTCCCTCAATAGCATAGGATCATGTCATCTCTACTATACGTATCTCTACTCTTACCTATGACTTGCTGAGTACGTAAGTGCTCACCCTTGCAACTTATCAACAATAGATGGAGTGCTACAATACCAAGACGAAGGCTTGGAAGATTTCGTGGATCCAGAAGGAAGAGAGCCAGTTCTGCCAGAACCCTGAAGTGTGCTGTTCTGCCGTCAAGTTCTTACGACTGTGGGGGTTTCGCCTAGCTTCCGCCGAGTAGTTGTCTTTTGTTTTAATTAGACCATTTGTGCCGTGAAGGCATTGTATTACTCTTGTTGTATCAGGCCAGCAGGCCATACTGTTTATCAATGATATTTTGTAAGTTACTCTGCTGCAATGAACTCCTGTGCTTGACTTATCCTGGGAAGTCAGTGGTATGTATGTATGAGGCCAGCTGCAGCGAGCTAGGTCTCCACGGGAGTAGTCGTGGTACCCTGTGCGGGGCGCGACATAAGGAAAGTGGTATCAGAGCAGCATGAGAACTTGATTGTAGGACGACACCTTTAGGAATTGGCTCGCCAGGAAGGCGTAGTTTATTTAAAAATCTATTTTCTAAAAACACTATTTTTGAAAACAGGAGCCTTGTAGCTTCTAAAAGTTTTGGATTTCAAAAGTCTTACTTGGCTTTTCTAAAAATTTGGCAAGATGTCGAGAGAGCATTCTGCTTTTATAGAGTGCCTCAGAAGTTGGGCTACGTTGCTACGGCACATAGCCTAGTTCTTTTGGTAGAACCTTGTTCGAGTAGTTAGTCGACCGTCGTGGAGGATTAGCTGGGAAAGGGTAGTATAGATTGAGCAGGTGGATGCTCTTGCTAGCTTTTGTGCTCCGCCGTTGCTTTCGCAATGGTTAACTTGTTTACTATGGCTAGAAGCCTAAGTGTTTTATGCATTAAATAGTTGCATTAACTTCCGCATTAGTGCCCTAGTTCTCTCTTAGTTAGTTAGACCTATCTGCTCTTTCTTCAGAAGAATCAGTATGGTGTACACGAAGAGAAGATCGCAAGGTAGTCAAGAGGACAGGGAGCAAGCTTCGCCCAGGGAAGACCCAGCAAGGAGAGGATCTTCATCTCAACAGAGACCCCACGAATCAAACCTTTCTCAGGAAGATCAGCCAACCCTCCAAGAAATTCTTCTCTCCACGGAAAAGAGCAGGCAGGAGGCACAAGCTGCCCACACCCAGTTGTTGGCTCAGATCATTCAAAAGATGCCAGGAGGGACATCTGAAGGAACTGCTGTTGGAACCCGACTATCGGATTTTCAGAAGACCCGACCACCAACATTTGCTAGTGCAACTGATCCCATCGTCGCCGATGATTGGCCCAGGGACATCGAGAGGAAGTTGGATACAGTTCGTTGTAACGACCGAGAGAAAGTTTTATTCGGATCACACCAACTTACAGGAGCAGCAGCCGCATGGTGGATAAACTATCAAGAGGCTCACCCTGACAAGGATAACATATCCTGGACGGAATTTAAAGAACAATTCCGGAAATTTCATGTACCCATCGGTGTCATAGCCGCCAAACGCCGAGAGTTCCGAAACATGGTACAAGGGAGCCAGACCGTTACGGAATATCTGCACCAATTCAGCCATCTAGCTCGCTATGCGCCAGGAGACATCGACACGGTGGACAAAAAGATTGAGCGCTTCACCGAAGGACTTCAACACTATCTGCAGTACCAGATTGCCTCCCACGAATTTTCAGAGTTCCAAACCTTAGTCAATCGGGTATTGAAGGTGGAAGAAAAGAGGAGCATAGGAGATGAAAGTCGAAAAAGAAAGATGCTACAGCAAGCACGGCCGCCAGCCAACCCAACCAGGGGAAGAGTCCCAACATCTCCCAATTTCCGACCAGTCTACCAAGCACCAAGATCACCAGCAACACCGTCATGTCCAAGCTGCAAAGGAGCTCACTACCAAAGGGACTGCCCTCATGCTAGAACTCAGTGTTTTCACTGTGGGCAGTATGGACACCGCAAAGACAGCTGTCCTTGGATTCAGCTCCCAACGTCAATAGCAAGATCGCAAGCTGGAACACCGACGATGACATCCAGAACCACAGCTTCACCACCATTGCAGAGCCCCAGAGGAAGTTCGCCCAACAGAGGAGGAACCATAGCAGGCTGAGAACGAGGAAGAGGAAGAGGACAGATGGGAAGCCGAGGAGGCCGATTAAACTTCACCTCTCTTCAAGAAGCAAACAACGCCACCAACATTCTCCTAGGTAGATTCTTGATCCAGTCTGCATATGCTTTAATACTGTTGATCCTGGAGTTACAAATTCATTCATATCAGAAGATTTTGCATTTAAAGTGGGAATAAATATGGTACCTCTAGAGTACTCTATGGTTATACAGACCCCAGGAGCTAAGTTGCCTGTATATTCAGCTTGCCATCATATATAACCTTCAGAGTAGAAGGGGAAGAGTTTATGGCTAGCCTATTAGTCCTAAAACTGCAAGGCCTAGATATTATATTGGGAATGGATTGGTTATCCCAACATAAAAGTCTAGTGGATTGTGAGAAGAAAACTCTGAGCCTTGTTAGTAACCAAGGGAAGAAAGTCTTGTTTCATCTAGAGAAGTCATCAGACGAGAAACCACGAGGGTCTATTCAAGTACTTCAGAAGATATGCTTGGATCAATTGCCCATAGTACAGGAATACTTGGACGTATTCCCAAAAAGAACTCCCAGGGATGCCACCTGATAGGGAGATAAAGTTACCATTGAGCTTAAACCAGGAGCGGCACCTATAGCTAAGAGACCATATAAGATGCGGGTAGCAGACTTAGAAGAGTTGAAAAGTCAGCTAGAGGAGCTAGAGAGTAAAGGATTTACTGACCTACTGCTTTACCTTGGGGAGCCCCAATGCTGTTGAAGAAAGATGGAACTCTAAGAATGTGCGTGGATTATCAAGTGCTGAATGAGGTGACCATTAAGGACAAGAATCCACTGCCAAGGAACGATGAACTATTCGACCAACTTCGAGGAGCCAGAATATTCTCCAAGATAGCCCAAAAGCCCGGCTATCACCAACTGGAAATCAGGAAGAAGGACATAACCAAGGCTGCTTTCACTACAAGATACGGGCTGTACGAGTTTACTGCAGCCTTCATGAACATCTTGAACAACACATTCATGGATCATCTCGATAAGTTGTCATTGTGCTCATAGACGACACCCTCATCTACTCCAGAAGTCTAGAGGAACATAAGCGGCACTTGCACAAGGACTTGAGAAGACCAAGAGAGTGCAAGTTCTATGCCAAATCCGACAAGTGCGAATTTTGGATGACGAAGATTGCATTTCTCGGCCATGCTTTGACAGAAAAAGGAATTTTAGTGGACTCGGCCAAGATCGCTGTGATCAATGAATGGAAGCAACCTACCAGCGTGTCAGAGATCAGAAGCTTTTTGGGATTAGCAGGTTACTATCAGAGATTTGTTGGAGGATCTTCTCAGATTGCTAAATCCCTTACCAATCGGTTTAGGAAGGAAGTCACATTCGAATGGACCGCCAAGTGCGAGGAAAGTTTCCAGAAACTTAAGGAAAAGTTAACAACCACACTAGTCCTCACATTGCCAGATCGTAAGGATGACTTCGAAGTGTTCTGTGATGCTTTGAAGACTAAGCATAGGCTGTGTGTTGATACAAAAAGGCCAAGTGGTAGCTTATGCTTCACGACAGCTAAAGCTGCATAAGGAAAACTACCCTATTCATAACTTGGAGTTAGCAGCGGTAGTACATGCCTTGAGGATATGGCAACATTACTTGCTTGGGAATAAGTGTGAAATCTACACGGATCATAAGAATCGCAAGTATATTTTCACCCAGGCAAAACTCAACATGCGCCCACATCGTTGGCTAGAGCTAATCAAGGACTATGACCTCAGCATTCTCTACCACCCAAGAAAAGCCAATGTGGTAGCAGACGCTTTGAGGAGAAAGGCCTACACTTTACAAGAAGTTGTGTTGAATAACCCACACTTACAGCAAGAATTGCAAGGACTAGAGATAGAAGTGGTACCATCAGGGAGGTTAGCCACTCTCACAATAATATCCTGACTCAAGGGACAAATAGAGAGTGCTCAAAGGAAGATAAAGAGATCTGCAAGATCAAGAGCCGAATTAGATTAGGTAAGGCTCAGGATTTTTCTGAGGACGAACATGGAATTGTATGGTACCAAGGAAGGATCTGTGTACCTCAGAGCACATACCTCAAAGAGCTAATTCTGCATAAAGCTCATCAAACTTCATACTCAATACACCCTGGTAACATCAAGATGTATCAGGACTTGAAAACTCGATTTTGGTAGGTCGATATGAAGAAAGAAATTGCGGCATACATTATAAGAGGTGACATGTGCCATAGGATCAAGGCCGACCCTCAGAAGATAGTCTCAGATCATGGAAGTCAGTTTACATCAAAGTTTTGGGACCAACTTCATGAAACCTTGGGAAACTAGATGCAGTCCAGCACTGCATATCATCCACAGACGGGGAAACAAACTGAGAGAGTCAATCAGATCTTGGAAGAATTGCTAAGAGCTTGCATTTTGAATAATGGGAATTCATGGGAAAAATGCTTACCATTTGCAGAATTTACCTATAACCACAGTTATCAGGCTAGCACCATTTGAAGCTTTATATGGACATAAGTGCAGAACCCCATTACATTGGAACGAGTCAGGAGGAAGGAACGTATCGGACCATTCAAGATACTCAAGAGAAAGAGGAGAAGTGTCCTATAAACTGGAACTACCATCAGAACTTGGAGGAGTACATGATGTGTTCCATGTCCCTCAACTTCGGAAATGCCTGGAAGAACCCGCGGACCGGGTAGAAACTCTTGGTATTTCGTTGCAGAAGAACCTCACCTACCTTGAGCAACCACTCGGATTGTAGCCAGAGATGAGCGTCAACTTCAAAGAAAGAAGATCAAGCGGTGCAAAGTTCAATGGAAAAAGAGGAAGATTTGCTTCAGACCTATCCCTACCTCTTCCCTTCTCTAGGTAAATCTCGGGGCGAGATTTCTTTAAGGAGGGTAGGCTTGTAACACCCTGGTTTTGGGGGTGAAAAGTTTTTGCATAAAATCCTGCATGCATGTATCCCTGTAGCAGTAGCCAGATCAGTTGAACCCTAATCTCTCCCAAACCCTAAAAATCTCCAAATCTATTCTCTAGATCCAGATCAAGATCGGACCATCCAGATTTAACCTACCAGTTATTCTGAAGATAAAAGTCTTCAGGAACCAAGTCGAATTCTAACCCCAACTCCCAGTATCTAAGTCTCTTTCTGTTTTCGAAAACAGGAAATTCAGATTTACCCTAAGTACCCCAGATCCCAGATAACTGAGTTATCATGGTTTAACCCTATCCAGACTCATGTATCTTTTGGAATATGTTCCTAGGTATACCCTCAACTTACTCCAAAAAGTTGGGAACCAGATTGTTTCATCTAAACACTTTTCGCAGTTTAGCCCAAATTTTACTGCGAATAAGTCCTTTTCTGTTTACCTGGAAGCCGAAAAGGCTAAAATCCACGAATCAACTCCAACCTTAGAATTTCTTCAGGGAACACCTCCCAAATGCTATTTGATACAGATTTCCCTTCTGTCCAGACTTCAAAATCTCACCCCAACTACCAGAAATTGAGATCGACAAAATCCAGATCTATTTTACCCTAATTTTACCCTATTTTCGGAAATAGGTGAAATCCCTCAAACCTTATCAAATTTTCTCCAGATTTGAGCTAAATGAGTATTAATAGAAATATTATACTCATCCATGAAATCAAATTCCAAATTAAACCTCTTTAAAACCAGATTTACAAATTAGTCCAGACTTCAACCAAAATCATCACAATTATGCCCCTGGTTCGACCAAAACCTGTTGTTCACGACCAAATGGGCTATTTCGACTTCGACCAGAGCAGTGCAACCGACCAGCTGCTGTTTTCGTCCTCGCGCTGCTGTGTTTGCTTCGACCACGACCTTGTCCCAGTGGACGATCACGGCCACAGCTCGCATGCGACCACGTGCACCACTGCAGCTCCCATCGACTTCGACCTCGCCAGCTGCTACAGTAGCCGTAGTCGTTGAAGCCAGCCCGTGGTCGCCATCTTCACCAGCTGAACAATGCCACGTGTGCGAGTACTGTTGGCCACAGTGGATCTTCCCCGGCGCGACTCACAGCCAGCTGATTTCCTCCCGTTTGCACGCCACCAGCAACGGCTACAGCAGGAAAGCATAGCCACGTGGAGACCTCGCCGCGGCCAGCCATCGTGTCGCCTTCACTTCGCAGTAGCTCCAGCTGCAAAAGCTCTCACGGCCGCCGAACAGGTCACCTCCATCGCCAGCTCGCCGTGAAGTCACAATTCTGTCACTTCCTTGCCGGCTACAACTCCCCGAGCCTTTCCAACCGTTGAAGCACCTCCAGCTTTGCCTATTTATACCCCCTGGGACTTAGCCAACTTCACCACACTCCAAAACACCAGAAAACCAGCAGTAGCACTGTGTCTTCTTCTTCTCCGGTGAGCAGCAAGAGGGAGCTTCGGTGCTAGCTTCAACCACTGCTTCCTCCTTCGATCCAACACCCCCAGTGAGCTTCTCTCATCTCCCTCATGCTTCTCGACCTTGGAATTTAGTTTAAATACCCTCAGTCGCCGGCAATTTCAGTTTACTCCAGTAGCTCCGGCGTGCAATTAACTTCATTCCAGAACGAATTGATCTTCGAGCCAGTAGTGAAAGATGCTTAGAATAGCTCACTTAAGACCCCTGACCTACTGGTTTGAACAAATTCGTTGTAAAACAAAAACCCCCAATTTCCAGCCATGAACATGAACTTGTACTTACTGATTTAGCTTCTCTGTTGAGTAATCTGTTAATCTAACTTCACCAATGCATTCCTATTACCCTGAGGACCATACTCAAGCAAGGAATTGAGTTCAATCACTTTAAATCAGAAATGCCCAAATCAGATTTGAGTTCATCTTTTCTCCAGCCAGTATCTTCCAAATCTAGCCGATCTAGCCCTAACCACTTTGCCATTTAGATGTTTTGGACCATTTTGAGCAACTTTGTCTTCTATCACGACTTCTAATTCGGCCTAGATTGTGAGATATAGCTATGCCCTAGTTGGCTGTACTGTTTATGTTGCATGTGCTCCAGGCCAGTCAACTTCCTTGCCGGTTTTCATCACTTTCCGGCCATCTCCTGCCCTAAATCCTGTGGAGACATTTGTTCCTGTTACAAATGCCTAACTACCAGACAAAGTGGTGCATCATTTGGAGCCCTAGATCAAAAGATATGGCAAACCCTAATTTCTGGCCATGTCAACTCTATGTCAAACTATGCCAGCCAGTGGCATTAGCCCTGTTCACCCACCTCTGGTCATGCAAACCAAAAATTACCTTGTCAAACAGTTGCTTCACTACCTTGTGCACCATATGCTTGAATCAAAACTCATTTTGGCCACTGGGAACTATTCAAACCATGTCAATGCCATTCTGCGGCATTGTCAGCCCTTGTCAACCTATGTCAGCCAATGGCATTGGGCCAGTTTGACCCCTTCTGGGTATGCAAACTGAACATAACTTTGTCCCTTAGACTCCTGATGTTGTGATCTACATTTTATTCTACTGCCACAACTTGAGTTGAGCCCTCTATCATCCATCGACCCTATGTCGATGCTTTGAACCGAATGTCGACCTAAAGGCGTTCGCTGTTTTTGAGCGAACCAGCAGCAGCCTTGATATCATTCTGATATTTTGGAACATTTGGAACCTTGTAAACCCTTGACAACTAATCTTAACCTTGGTTTCCATAGTTTAACCCTAATCGCTTCCAAATCTTGTATCGCCTAAGTGTTTCTCCTTGCATTATCGCATATAGTGGAATAGTAAGAGTAGGATTGATTATAATGCCTGTTTGCTTGTTTGATCCTTGTTCAGGGCAAGAGTCCGAGTTCGAAGACTTCGTCGCAGACCCGACATCAACTGCTATTTCTTACGACGCGGAAGGCAAGTCATATTCTTGAACATCTTGAACCTATATTTTATGAATTGCTAGAATATGCCTTGATTATAAAATAATAATATTGCATGAGAAAGATTGAGAATTGTTGAATTATGAAATGGCAGCATCAGGCTGATGCCTGTGAAATGTGAATTGATCAAATAATGAGCCATGAACTAATATATTATGTATATTTATATTCATGAAATAAAACCCCTAGCCGTGACCAGTATTTTGGTATGGAATGGTGAAAGCACTGGAGGTGCTTGGTCGCACAGGATGTGCCAGCACGGGAAGTGCATGGATTGTGGTATGAGCTGGTCACTGGCATATAAGGATCTAGAACCTTGTGTTGTGCGTCTAGTGGCATGATTAACGTGCCGACCGCAAGCCTGGTATGGGACAGGCCTGAACAAGTAGTATGTGGATCACACATGAAACCCCTATATGACAAACTCACGATTAACACGGGGTGCGCTCCAACACATATCACAGGATGTGATCATGCACGCTGACCCTGAGGGGAAGACGCCAATTAGTGGGGGTTGTGAAACCCTGCCACAACTGTGGTTTGCGTGAAGAAAACCACGGGGTCTGGGGTGAATTGTGTGTGAAACATGGCAAAAGTTCTTATTATTTCCACCTTGCCGCTCACAGTATGAAGTGAGTTAGGGGTCCAATCCTTGTGATAGGAAGGGCATGAAAGTGGATATATCTTGCGGGTAAATTGGTACCCCTCTGCAGAGTTAAAAATGTATTCGAATACTTCGTGCTCCCGAGTTTTAGGAGTATGCCGCGGTGGATTAAATCCACGGGGTGTGACACAAGTATTGTTTTATAAATTAAAATCTGTTAAGTCAAGATTACCCAAATGACATGTGTTGTCATGATAAGGGGTGCTGCCGTGGGCTGTCATGTGTTGACGTGTCGCGGTAGTACCATAATTTAGTGATCATATGATATCTAAGAGGCATGTGGATTGTGCCCTAAGTATATGAAATGCTGCCATGAGCATGAGATTTGAAAAGCTTGGAAGAAAAGTATTTATGGAAAAACCCTCTCACCTCTTTTCCCTCAATAGCATAGGATCATGTCATCTCTACTATACGTATCTGTACTCTTACCTATGACTTGCTGAGTACGTAAGTGCTCACCCTTGCAACTTATCAACAATAGATGGAGTGCTACAATACCAAGACGAAGGCTTGGAAGATTTCGTGGATCCAGAAGGAAGAGAGCCAGTTCTGCCAGAACCCTGAATTGTGCTGTTCTGCCGTCAAGTTCTTACGACTGTGGGGGTTTCGCCTAGCTTCCGCCGAGTAGTTGTCTTTTGTTTTAATTAGACCATTTGTGCCGTGAAGGCATTGTATTACTCTTGTTGTATCAGGCCAGCAGGCCATACTGTTTATCAATGATATTTTGTAAGTTACTCTGCTGCAATGAACTCATGTGCTTGACTTATCCTGGGAAGTCGGTGTTATGTATGTATGAGGCCAGCTGCAGCGAGCTAGGTCTCCACGGGAGTAGTCGTGGTAGCCCGTGCGGGGCGCGACATGCGATGGCGAAGAGATTTGCAGCTCCGGCATGGTGGCAATGTGGCGTAAAGTTTCTGACTTGGCTACAGGCGGTGGTGTGCGCGCGCGGAAAAGCGGGCTGGCACCAGTGCTACTGCTACTGCTACTACGGTGGCTGGTCCGGCGCGGACACGTGTCGGGCATGCACCTCCAACGGCTACAAGCTCTGGCGACGAGCTGGACTCCACCGGTGGCGAAGAATACGGCGAAGGCGTACTGGTTGTTGGTCGAAGGCGCCCCTTGCGGCTATTGGTCGAAACAAGGATTTGGACCCAATTGCAATTTCTGAACTTTGGCTTTGGACTGATTTGTAAATTTTGAGATTTAGAGGATTAGGGCTGATTTGAACATCACAAATCTGGCAAACTTTATTCAACACATAATTTGTCAAGGATATTTGGTAAAATCTGGCACATTTGAATAGTTTTCGAATAAAACAAAAACAGGGTAATTTACGGTATTAGAATCTGGGTTTTGTCGAAACTAGAATTCTGAGACGTAGGGTGAGATTTCGATATCCTCGCAAAAGAGGATTTTGTATTGAATAGAATTTGGGAGGTAGTCCCTGAATCAGATTAGAATTTGGAGCTAATTTGTGGCTTTTAGCCCTTTCCGGCTTCTGGAAAATCAGAATAGGACTAATCTGCGATACAATTTGGACTGATTTGTGAAAAGGGTTTAGATGGAATCTGGTGGCCAACTTTTTGGATTAAGGTATTGGCATACCCTTGATCATAATCAAAGAACAATTTGGGTCAGGATCAGGTTAGGGTTTTATTGAATCAGTTTTCTAATTTTCAGAGTACTTATGGTAATTAAATTAATTCTGTTTTCGAAAACAGAAAGGAGTTGGTAATTCCGGGAGTTAGAGATCGAATTTGATCTGGCTTCTGAAGGCTTTCCTACTCAAGATAATTAGTAGATCATATCTGGATAATATGAAGTTGATTTGGGCTTACAGAATAGATTTTGAGATTTTTGGTGCTTAGGATAGATTAAAGCTGGAGGATCTGGCTACTACTACAGAGATACATGAATGCATGATTTTTGAAAAGGAAATTTTCACCCCCAAAACCAGGGTGTTACAGAATTTGTTGCGGTTAGACTGGTTTTGTATTTTTCATAAAACCAAGTCGCCCATGTGAAGTCTACGAGGCCGCACCCGTTTACTGTGGTATTTACGTAAAGCTTGTAAATATACCGCAGACTTGATCAACGCTCGATCATGCTTTTCCTCAAGGATGGTAATATCTTGGGCACGTTGTTCGTGTGAATGATCAAACTGATCCATGCGAACAGAACCAACGCGAATTTCTGTTGGTAAGACAGCCTCAGCACCATATACTAGTTGAAAAGGTGGTCTCACCCGTAGCTTGACTACAAGTAGTGCGTAGAGCCCATAGGACGGAGTAGAGTTCATCTACCCAAGCCCCCGAGCGCATCTTAAGGAGATCGAAAACATGTTTCTTGATGCCTTGTAATATCTGCCCCTTGGCGCGTTCAACGGCTCTGTTGCTCTGTGGATGAGCTATAGAAGGAAAGCACACTTTGGTCCCAATATTGTCACAACAGTGCAAAAAGAGACCACTAACGAACTGGGAGCCATAGTCGGTAATCAGACGACTTGAAACACCAAATCGTGTGACAATATTCTTATGAAAGAATTTCTTCGCCGTAGCGGCGGTAACGTTGCGGACTGGTTCAGCTTCAATCCACTTTGTAACGTGTCAATGGCTACGAATAGGAACTTGTACCCATTGACCGCTTGGGGCATAGGGCCCACGATATCTATTCCCCAAACCACAAAAGGCCATGTTAGAGGAATAGTTTATAAGGCATATGCAAGCTGATGAACTTGCCTAGCATGAAATTGACACTGTGGGCATGTTTTGACCAAATGCTTGGCATCATCAATTGTTGAAGGCCAGTAAAAGCCCTGTCGAAATGCCTAATCGACCAATGTCTGATACGACGCGTGTGCACTACATACACTATTGTGAATTTCTTTCAAGAGGGATTTGCCTTCCTCCTAAGATTGCAGCGCATGAATACTCCTTGAGTACCCTTTCTGTTCAAAATTCCATCAATGATTTTGTACAGACGCACCTTCGGAGCTAATCGATCACTTTCGGTTTCATCCTTGGGCAAGGTCCCATGTTCGAGATAGATCCGCAATGGTCGTGTCCAACCTTCTTCATGTCCAAGGTTGGTGACGCAAACTGTCACGGGGTCATCTTCGATTGAAGCCATGATCGAAGGGTGTTTTAAGTGTTCAATGAACACTCCTGCCGGAGAGGATGTGCGTGACGATCCAATTTTTGATAATTGGTTTGGGAGTATATTATCCTGTCGCGGGATATATTGGACTTCGAAATGACTGAAGTATTTTCCCAATTTCCTCACTTCCTCCAGGTAATGAGCTATTGTCTCATTGGAGGTGCAGTACATCTTGTTTACCTGGTTTACGACTAGCTGTGAGTCTCCCCTCACCACTAGCCGACGGACTCCGAGGAATTTGGCTGCCCGGAGCCCTGCAATAAGACCTTCATACTCTGCTGCATTGTTGGTCACCACAAAGTGTAATTGAATGACATACTTGAGTTGGTCGCCCTGAGGTGTGATTAAGACCACCAAAGCCCCCGAGTGTTGGAAACTACGAGAACCATCAAAATACATCGTCCAATGATCGGTGCATTGGATATCTTTCAATGCTTGCGCAGGAGGGTCGGGATTAGTCCATTCGACCACAAAATCTGCAAGAATTTGAGATTCAACTACTACGCGAGGGGTGAAATGGACGTCAAATGCTCCAAGTTCCATTGTCCACTTCGTGATATGACTAGATTTCTCTGGGTTTCGGATAATATCTCCCATCAAGAAGGACGAAGGAATAGTAATCTTGTGCGCTTGAAAGTAATGTCGTAGCTTATGGGAAGCCATCAGAAGTGCGTAAAGTATCTTCCGGACCTCACGGTAACGCTCCTTTGGACCATGAAGTTCTTTGCTTACATAGTAGATTGGTTGTTGTACACCCTCTCTTTCTATGACTAGATATGCGCTGACTGTGTGAGGGCTAGCTGCCAAGTAAAGGAGTAGTGGCTCCCCCAAGTTAGGAGAGACCAGTATTGGCAAGTTAGACAGACATGCTTTAACCTCTTGAGAAGCTTTTTTGGCTACATCCGACCAAGTAAAACCATTGTGTTTGGTAAGAGCCTTAAAGAAAGGCAGTCCTCGTTCGCCTAGTCGCGATATGAAATAGCTCATAGTCGCCATGCCACCTGTTAGGCTCTGGATGTCCTTCATAGTCGAAGGACATCTCATTTGCTCAATCGCCCCGATTTTTTCAGGATTAACCTCAATTCCTCTCGAACAAACAAGGAAACCCAAAGGTTTGCCAGAAGAAACCCTAAAGGAACATTTTTCTAGGTTCAATTTTATTCCATGATTGTTTATATTATAAAAGTTTCAGCAAGAACATCTAAATGATTTGAGCTTTTCAAGCTTTTTACAACCAAATCATCAACATAAGCTTCGAATTATGCCCCACCTGGGAAAGAAAGATCTTCTGCATCAAGCGCTGGTACGTGGAACCAGCATTCTTGAGACCAAATGGCATTCTAAAGTAGCAGTAGGTGCCAAATGGTGTGATGGAGGCAGTTTTCTCTTCATCTTCTTCTGCCATGCTAATTTGATGGTACCATGAGTAAGCATCCAGGTAGCTTATCAGTTCGCAACCCACTGTAGAATCAACGAACTGATCGATGCGGGGAAGGGGAAAATCATCCTACGGACAGACACTGTTTAAGCTAGTGTAATCGACACACATGCGCCACCTACCATTTGTCTTTAGGACCATGACCGGGTTTGCAAGCCACTCAGGATGATCGACATCGTGAATAAATCCTGCTTTTGGGAGTTTTTCCAACTCTGAAGGAATGGCTTCTTGCTGATCAACAGCAAAGTGTCGGAGCTTTTGCTTTATTGGTCACTGTCCAGGTCGAATCACTAACCTGTGCTCAATTACCTCCCTTGGCACTCCATGCATGCCAGATGGTTTCCACACAAGCACATCTGCGTTAGCCCGGAGGAAAGTAACAAGCTTGAGTTCCTATTTGTCATCCATGCCTGATCCATTCCAAATGGTTTTGGATGGATCATCTGGGTATAATGGAACTTGCTTTAATTTCTCATCTAATTGCGGGACAACTTTGATCGTATCTTAGGCCGCGGTCGTAATCTTAACATCCCGAAGGGGAAGTTGATCCACCAACTCCAGAGATAGCCGATCACAAGTAAGTATCGTGTTTCAGCTGCCTCGGATCAAAATAACACCTTTGGGGCCCGGCAACTTGGTGCATTGATAAGCATAATGTGTTACCGCCATGAACTTAGTGAGAGTTGGCCTGGTAAGACGTTTCTTCGTCTTCATCATCATCTCTAATCCCGCAGGCCGAATCTTTTTTCGGTATGGTCGGCATAGGTCTGATTCCTTGGTAGAAGTCATCCAATTGCTTCAACCAATTACGGCAGTTCGTGAGATCGTGTCCCGAAGAATTGTGGAACGGACACCATTTCTTGTTTCCCTACGGGTTAGTTTGTTTTACTGACTGGTCGTTATCGCAGCCACCAGAAGAAGTTTTATTCTTAAATGGAAACTTGCTACCATTCCCTGGTGGTGGTTTCTCAGCGACGGCGACTTCTCGGTACTGTCCAGGCCGATTTTTCTTGGACTTCTTGGATTTTCCGCCTGATGCTAAGTCTGGTTTCTTACTAGAATCATCCTTGTTGTCATCCTTGAGACCTTTTTGAGGCAGCAAATTTCCTTTATCCACCATCCTATTACATTCCATGGCCTCGGCCGCATCGGTATAGTGGTCAGCCATGTCAAAAAGATCGGCAATTGATCAAGGTGGATGGATAAGCAGATCTTCGGTGAATCTCCGATATCGCATGACATGTTTGAATGCCCTAATACGGAGTTGTCAGATATGTTCGGAATGGTATTCCTCACTCCAACAAATCTCTTGACAAATTGTCGAAGAGTTTCTGTAGAAGTTTGGCGTAGGCGATGAAGATCATCCTCCTTGCCAGGCTTTTGGTAAGAATTATGGAAATTGTTGAGTATTGCATCGCACAACATTTCCCAATTGTATATCGATCCCTCTGGCTGATTAAACAACCAGGTTCTTGCTGGTCCATCGAGGACTGTTGGCAAATAATCTGCCATGACGCGGTCATCTCTGCCTACGGCTTGAATGGCAGTGATGTAAATTTGAAGAAACTCGGAGGTGTTCTGAGTTCCATCAAATCTCTCGATCTTTCCTGGTTTAAATTTGTCCGGCCAGACCACAGCACGAAGGCCTGGTGAGAAAGCTTTGCAACCAACATAGGAACTATGGAGGAATATGCGACCTTCGACCTAGTCACGGGTGACCTCACCCTGAGGAGATACGCCTCACGGTCCTAGGCGAGAATGGATAAGTACACGATCTCGATCACGGAAACCTCCAACTCGCCTGGTCTTGTCACGCCGAATTGATCCTGGTGGTAATCTCTCTCATGGGAGTGAAGCATAGACTGGGATGACGCCGTTGGAGTTGCATCAGATGCAACTTCATCAAGTGTATCCGCCAAGATTATGGCAAAAGCAGGTCTGTCCATGTCTTCGACATTAGGAGGATTACGCAGGGCATCTGCGATAATACGGAGTCGATCTTGTCTACTCCTCCTAGGTGCGCCTGGTGTCACCATTTCTTCAACAGCTGGTGGATAACTCGGGGCTAAAGAAGGCGTCTGGTCGTGCCTGCGACCATGAGGACGACGGGAGGAACAAGGAGCAACATCATAACAAGATTGTGCAAGCTGCAAAGCTTCCTTTGCAGCCCTGCGAAACTCATTTTCCTGTTGCACACGATCTTGATACTCCTTTTGCTTTCATTCCTGTTCCTCTTTTTGCCTACGTTCCTGTTCGTCTCTAGCAATTCGCTGCTCAGAAGTGTCCTTTGACAAAGCAGCAAATTCTCGGGGGAGTGGGGTCGCAGAAGGAGAAAACATCTCTGTCTGTTCTGAATTAGATTCAAAATCAATGTGAGAATAGAGGTTATTGGGATCAAACCTCCCAGGACTATGCTCTATGTTACCATCATCCACATCCTCAGAAGCAACGTGTTCTGGTACTGTTGGGGGAAATCTCTGACCCGAATGTCTCCAGTGGCCACGGCCTTGGTAATAGGCGTCCCGGGCGCCGTGACCCGGTAGCCGCGGCCTCAGAAATAGGCGTCCCAGGGACAGGCATCTCCTGTGTCCCCGGCGCCGCCACCCAGTGGCCACAGCCCCGGTAAGAGGCATCCCCATACGGTCGCCGCCACCTGGTGGCCACGGCCCCGGTAATAGACGTGGCCTGGAGATAGGCGGCCCCGCACACTGGGCGCCGCCACCCATTGACCACGCTCCCGGTGATCGGTGCCTTGGAGATAGACTTTCCCTCGTCTTGGGTGCCACCGCCAGGTGACCACGATCTCGGCGACTAATGCCCTGGGGACAAGCATGCCTTTGTCCCGGGCGCCGCCACGCGATGCCTGCGGTCCACCCTCGTCCCAGGCGCCACTAGATGGTGACCATGGTTACGACGACTGGTGCCCCGGGGATAGGTGTGTCCTAGTCCTAGGCGCCGCCACCTGGTGCCTGCGGTCCGCCCTCATCCCGGGTGCCGCCACCCGACGACCACCGTCCAGACGATCGGTGCCCCGGGGACAGGCGCCCCCGCGTCCCGGGCACCGCCACTTGATGATTGGTTCCGCGGGAACAGGCGTCCCCGCGTCCCGGGCGGCGCCACCCGGTGACAGTGGCATCGGCGATCGGTGCCCTGGGGATCGACATTCCCTCATCACCGCCATCCGATGACCATAGTCCCGGTGATCAGGGTCCCGGGGGAAGGTTTCCCTCTGGAAGTAGCAAGGGCACTTGTCAAGCATCCAGGCCCTTCAGCTGGTGAATTGAAGTTGGTGCCCTTCAATCCGATGGCTACAGATGGGGTAGTTTAGTAATTTTCATCTTCTGGGCTCTATATATACCCTTGTATGCCCCCTCTTGTAAGGGGATTGATTCATTTTTACTTAATATAATCAAAGCAGTAGGGATCCCTTGGATACCTCTCCCCAGGAGAGAACCTCCCCAGCGGACTTACGTCCGGGGGGGGGGGGGGTGCCAACAGGACTAGGGTCCCCATTGGGGACTGAACCTATATAAATCCTCACGTCAATCTCTGTGCTTGCCCGACAGGAGGGGACCGGTCGTACGGTCAGCTCACGTCGTTTTACACATGCGCTTGATAATTGTCATATATGTGCATATTTTCCATATGTTTAACCCCCCGATCATGCACATTTAGTCATATATGCTGGCATTTGCTTTAATCATATACATCTTTATCGAAAAATCGACCGTATTATTCGTTGTGTGATTTTATTGCAGGTCGATGCGATTTGGGTCGATTTCGACTGATGGAGTGCATCTCATGGAATTCGCCTGACCCTCGGTCAATTCCTGATAGAAGCACGTATTTATATGGATGCGTAGGAACTGACCATGCCAAAATCAGAGTCTCTCGGGGGCCAGAATCTCAAATCCTAGCAGCCAAGGACATTCCTATAATTTTCTAAAACTTCAAACACCCATTTGCAAAATAGCCAAGACTCATAAATCTAAACCCTAACTCGGGGAGGACCTCCTTGTGATTTCTAAAACCCTGATGGCCTTTTTGAAAAATCACCTTTCTTCTCTAAACCCCAGCCACCGGCCATGGTTTCTCTTTGAGACAGGTTTTTTGTATCTTACCTTCTCCTTCTGCCTCCCCCAAAGCTTCCACACCTCCTACCACCTCACCGACGGCCACTAGGCCGTAGACCGTCGGTGCCCTTCTCTTTGCAGCTCTCTTTTCCTTCCTCCGTTTTCTTTCCCTCTCCTTTCTTCTCTACTTTTCATCCTCTTTTCCAGCAGCCGCCACTTCTACTTCTTCTTCTCTGGCGCTCTTTGCCGCTGTAGTGACAACGGTGGTGATGGATGTCGTCTCCTCCCCTTCACTGACCATGTAGCACCGCCATCCATATGCCGCTTCCTCCACACCCAGATCCGGTGCATCAAAGCCCCAAATTGGCCCCCTTCAGCACTGCCCCGCTGTTCCCGCTCCAGATCCACCGCCACCATCTTCCCCAACTCTGGCGTATCTGTCCGGTGTCATCTCCACAAGCCACCACTCCTCCATCCTTTTCTTCTTCCTCCTCTATTTGTTCTCCTTTCTCCATCCTTCTTGCCCACTGACTTCACCATCTACACCACCTTTGGCTGCCGCCGCCTTCTTCTTTGAATCCGGTGCAGCCATCTCAACATCCACTGCACCGAGCCGCCATCGACTACTTCGGCATCTTCTTCGACCATGTCTTCGTCGGCCGACGCGACGACCAGCTCCTCGACCACGACCTCCTCTACAGCTTCGACAGCACCGACCATAGCTCCGGCGAAGACCTCTAATTCAAGCAAGCACAAATGGTCCAATTCTTTTCCCTCCTCTGTTCTGAGCATATCACTAATTGAGTAAAGGATAACACTACCTGTGTGTATGAGTTGATGAAATTGTGTAAATCTTGAGAATCAGTATTCAATTCTGAATCAAATGCAAAGTAAATTTCATAGTTTATCCCACTTGACTTGAGTTAATTTCCTCTATCTTGTCTCTCTATGATGTTCTTGTTTGGGCTATCTATGTTGAGTTTAAGTGGAATAGTGATAAACTGAAACTGTGTTGGATTAGTTTCCATCTTTTGTTTGATTTGCAATGTTTTGAATGCCTTAGTTCAGAGTCCTGTTGAATGAGCATGACAAGTTATTCTCTATGTGTCGTGGTATTGCGAATACCCCGGCAGGTTTAGTGGACGATCCTAGCGAAGAAAACGCGACGCGGGTTGACCGGGTGACCAGTCCTCCCCTGCCGGACAAACACAGCAAGTGACACGAGGATTTATACAGGTTCGGGTCCCGGTGGGGGCCCTAGTCCTGTCGGCGTGCTCCCGACCGGAGTCGGCTGGGGAGGCTCTCTCGGGGAGAGGCTTCCGGAGCACACCTGTGAGTTTGGCTATTCTAGTAATAATGAATGACTTGTGCTTACAACAGGGGGTACAAGGGCTATTTATAGCCCCCAAAAAGAAGCAAAAAGACTAAACTACCCCGGACGCCACCGTCGGATCGAGGGGTAGCAACGTCCTTATCCCGGTCAGGTGCCTCGGATGCTTGACAGGTGGCCACTGATTCCCGAGGCACTCCTCATGTGACCTGCACGTGATTAAGAACCAAAGACTTTACCTTTAGAAGGGCGACAATGCCCAGGACAGGCATCGGAGGCTACGTCCCCGGGCAGGTGGCGGCGCCCGGGACATGCAGTTGAGGCAATGTCCCCGGACGGAGATGACGCCCGGGACCGGCACCGGAGGCCAGGTCCCCGGGCAAAAGGGGGCGCCCGGGACCGGCACCGGAGGCCAGGTCCCCAGGCAAATTGCGGCGCCCGGGACATGCACCAGAGGTAATGTCCCCGGAAGAAGATGACGCCCGGGATCGGCACTGGAGGCCAGGTCCTCAGGCAAAAGGCGGCGCCCGGGACCGGCACCGGTGGCCAGGTCCCCGGGCAAAGGGCGGCGCCAGGGACATGCACCGGAGGCAATGTCCTCGAACGAAGATGACGCCTGGGACCGACAACGGAGGCCAGGTCCCCGGGAAAAAGGCGGCGCCCGGGATATGCCCCGGAGGCAATGTCCCCAAGCGGAAGGCGGCGCCCGGGGCAGGTACCAGAGGCCACGTCCCTAGGTGGAAGGCGGCGCCCGGAATATGCCCCGGAGGCAATGTCCCCGGGCGAAAGGCGGTGCCCGGGGCAGGCACCGGAGGCCACGTCCCCGGGCAAATGGCGGCGCCCGGACCGGCACCGGAGGCCAGGTCCCCGGGAGTAAGGCGGCGCCCGGGACATGCCTCGGAGGCAATGTCCCCGGGCCAATGGCGGCGCCCTGGATATGCCCCGGAGGCAATGTCCCAGGGCGAAAGGCGGCGCCCGGGGCAGGTACCGGACGCCACGTGCCCGGGCGAAAGGCGGCGCCCGGGGCAAGCACCGGAGGCCACGTCCCCGGGCAAATGGCGGCGCCCACGACCGGCACCGGAGGCCAGGTCCCCGGGCAAATGGCAGCGCCCGGTATATGCCCCGGAGGCAATGTCCCCGGGTGGAAGGTGGCGCCCGGGGCAGGCACCGGAGGCCACGTCCCCGGGTGGAAGGTGGCGCCCGGGGTATGCCCCGGAGGCAATGTCCCCGGGCAAAAGACGGCGCCCGGGACAGGCACAAGAGGCCACGTCCCAGGGCAAATGGCGGCGCCCGGGACCGGCACCGGAGGCCCGGTCCCCGGGCAAAAGGCGGCACCCGGGACATGCCCCGGACGCAATGTCCCCGGGCCAATGGCGGCGCCCGGGATATGCCCCGGAGGCAATGTCCCCGGGGCGAAAGGTGGTGATGAGGACATCACTCCTATGCATACGCCCGAGACTCCTCCAGTTGTGATGCAAGGACCCATCACAAGAGCACGAGCACGGCAATTGAATCAACAGGTGAGCTCGTTCCTAAGTGCCCGTGTATATACTTGTGAGGATAGTAGGCTACCTAATGATATTATTGATTATATTGTACATAGGAACTTTGGAGAGGATCATGAAGGCCTTGGGAACCAGCAAGGGCCAGGAGGGAGGCCAGGAGGGCGTCCAAGTCAAGTTGGAGTCCCAATTCATCTCGGAGTCGGAGTCCCAATTCATCTCGGAGTCGACTACCTCGGCCACCAGGAGCAGTGTTCACTAAAATCGTCGCCCACGCGACAAACGGACTCTGATTTCAATGAGCCACATATGTATCGAAAGCTAAGGAGATAACCTTTCCAATGGAACCGGTTTCAGGTCAATTGGACTGCTGAGTCGACGGGAATTCGAGTTACAAGTTGGTGGACAGAATCTGTCCCAGGGTGCTGCGTCACCAATTTGGGCCGTTGGCCCATGTATCGTGTTGGAGTCCATCACGGACACGTCTAGGGTTTCTAGGACGTCCCTTAGCCCTTATATTCAGTAGCCGCTGCTAGGGTTTGGTTTGGGTTTTGCTTAGATCAATTCTGTCTTTGAACAGTATCGCCGTTCATCGGTTTGTGAGACCCCAACTCGTGAGCTTCATTCTCAATTGCAAATTCAGTTGCATCTTTCTCGTTCTTGCTTGTGTTCTCGATTCGCATGCAGGGATAAGCCTTCTTGGCGAGGTCAATCGTGTTTGTGCATGGTTGATAACCAACGGAGCCGTGGTGTAGCGATTGCTGGGTTCGGATCGGTTCTGATCGGAAGCCGGATCGTCAACGTCGAGTCTCCACCAATCGACTTACCTCTACCTGTCGGAAGATCGGGCCACCGTGCGCATCAAGTGGTATCAGAGCCTCGGTTTCCCGTCAGGTATCATTGTATCCCCTTTAGTTTTGTTTTGCCATCGTCCTAGAGTCCAGAAAATTTGCCCCACAAAAAAGTTCATCATCAATTCCGCTGTCCTACAACCCTTTGAGCTTTGCAATTTCGTTTTCAGTATCGTATTGTTGAGTATTGATCCATAGTCATCGTCTTGTTGCTGGTTTGAGGTCACGAGCCGCCTTGTGTCAATTGCCCTGCACCGCTGGCCATCCTTTTTCACCCGCAAACCTAATCCTATTCTAGCCTAACCGGGAGAAAGATCTGAATTCGCGAGCAATTCCAGATTGTGCAGTGTTCACTAAAACTGGCATAACTTTTGCATACGAACTCCGATTTGGGTCTACTTTTTTTTGTTTCGAAGGGGATGACGACGCGCATCTGAAAATTCGACAAGTCTTTAGACCTGTGCATTTTTTTTGACCCTCAGAAAAGCTTCTAAGACCGAGTTTCGATGCCCGGAAGTTTGCTGTCCTGTTTTGTCAATTCTTTCGGGCATCGGTTTCCTGTTGTTTGTTGCTTCAAATTGTGAGATTTTTGTTTCTCCTCTGAGTTAAGAGGTATATATTTGTGTTAGAAAAAAAAAAAAGAAGTGAAAAAAAAAACAGCGAGAAGAGAAAGAGAAGTAGAAAATCAGAATTGCTTGCATCCTTTGAGTCCTTTGTGCTGTGATATATCCCTTGCTAGGTTGAACTAGTTATAGGAGCACGCTTAGGCCAGCAACTGTGACAAGAACTTTGAATCTTTATTCAGCTTTGCTAACTGTTTTCGAAATTTGCTAATCCTTGCTACTATACTTTGCCTTCCAAGCTCCACCTTTCTTCTGATCAGTTCAGGTTCAATTCGGCAATCTCTACACTCAAGCTTGTCACGGTATCACGAACCAGCCGCCGGTTGTACCACCTGTTGCATTGGTAAGAACACTTGTAAGAGCGTGGTAAGACGCTTGAGAGTGAGTGAAACCACCTTCTGCCGCCAAAGTAGTTGATAGGGATTATACCACCGGTTGTTTTTGTTTCTTTTGTCTTTCTTTCAACTAACAATGGCAGGTAATGAGGCTAACCATGTGCAGGGACCAACAAAGAGTTCTTCATCGGTGGCTTCCACGGGTCGAACAACGGAAATTGTGTGCCACCGATGCAAGGGGATGGGCCATGTCATGAAGGATTGCCCAAGTCGTCGAGCATACATTGCAACAGAAGAAGGAGGGTACATTAGTGCTAGTGATGTTGAGGATGAATATGCTCTTGTAGCTAACCTTGCAGATAATGAGGATGACCATGAGACGGACGACGATGATGAGGAGATTTTAGGGACCGCTGCCACCAAGAATTATAGGACAATCATTGTGCAACGAGTGTTGAGCGCTCAAATGGAGCACGCGGACAAGCTACAACGCCATAATTTGTTTCAGATGTACCTCATCGTCAAGGACCGTCGTGTTCGTGTCATAATTGATGGTGGGAGCTGCAATAACTTGGTGAGTTCAGATCTGGTGGAGAAGCTTTGCTTGCCCACACGTGCACACCCTCATCCCTACCATATTCAATGGTTCAATAACAGCGGTAAGGTGAAGGTAACACAAACTGCGAGAGTGCAATTTTCCATTGGAACATACCATGATTTTGCTGATTTTGATGTAGTGCCTATGCAAGCATGTTCCCTTTTGTTAGGCCGTCCATGGGAATTTGATACTGATGCAATTCATCACGGTAGAAGTAACAAATACACTCTTATGCACAAGGGGAAGAAAATCACTTTGCTCCCTATGACTCCTACTGAAATTGTGCAATGTGACAAAGAGAGAGCTGAAAATGAGAGAAAAGAGAGTGCGCTTGAATCTGAAAATCAGCAAGTGGCTAAAAATATTTTCCCACCTAAGAAAGACAAGAAAGAACCTAGTTCTAGGTCCGAGGGAATTAAATTGAAGGGTGGTGTTATGCTTGCTACAAAATGTGACCTTGCTGAAATTAATGAGAATGATGCACCGTGCTATGCTTTGATATGCAAAGATGCTTTGTTTTCATTGGATGATATGCCCAGTACTTTGCCTCCTGCTGTCACTAACCTTTTGCAGGAGTATGCAGATGTTTTTCCTGCCGAGATACCTCCAGGACTCCCACCCATACGAGGGATTGAGCACCAAATTGATTTGATACCTGGAGCGAGTTTGCCAAACCGAGCTGCTTATAGGACCAACCCCGAGGAGACTAAGGAGATTCAGCGCCAAGTCCAAGATCTTTTGGACCGCGGGTATGTACGTGAGAGCCTTAGTCCTTGTGCTGTTCCTGTTATTTTGGTTCCTAAGAAAGATGGCAGTTGGCGCATGTGTGTAGATTGTAGAGCCATTAACAATATCACAATAAGGTACCGTCATCCTATTCCTAGGTTAGACGACATGCTTGATGAGTTAAGTGGTTCTATAATTTTTTCTAAGGTTGACTTGCGTAGTGGATACCACCAAATAAGAATGAAATTGGGAGATGAATGGAAAACAGCCTTTAAAACCAAGTTTGGATTGTATGAGTGGTTAGTCATGCCTTTTGGTTTAACTAATGCACCTAGTACTTTCATGCGCTTAAGGAACGAGGTTTTACGAGCTTTCATTGGGAAATTTGTGGTGGTTTATTTTGATGATATATTGATTTACAGCAAGTCGTTACATGAACATCTTGATCATCTACGTGCTGTTTTTGATGCTTTGCATGCTGCACGTTTATTTGGTAACCTCGAGAAGTGCACTTTTTGCACCGAACGAGTATCGTTTCTTGGCTATGTTGTGACTACCCAGGGAATTGAGGTGGATGAAGCCAAGGTGCACGCGATTAAGAGTTGGGCAACGCCCACGACGATTTCACAAGTGCGGAGCTTCCATGGACTTGCCGGATTTTACCGCCGCTTTGTGAAGGATTTCAGCACCATTGCAGCCCCATTGAACGAGTTGACGAAGAAGGGAGTTGTGTTCCATTGGGGGCAAGCACAGGAGAATGTCTTCAACCTTTTGAAAGATAAGCTTACTAATGCACCTTTACTCCAACTTCCTGATTTTAATAAGACCTTTGAGCTTGAATGTGATGCTAGTGGGGTTGGACTTGGCGGTGTCTTGATGCAAGATAGTAAACCTGTTGCTTACTTTAGCGAAAAATTGAGTGGTCCTGTTTTGAATTATTCCACGTATGATAAAGAATTGTATGCTCTTGTGCGATCTTTAGAAACGTGGCAACATTATCTTTGGCCCAAAGAATTTGTTATTCATTCCGATCATGAGTCGCTAAAACATATTCGCAGTCAAGTGAAACTGAATCGTAGACATGCTAAATGGGTTGAATTTGTTGAATCTTTTCCTTATGTTATCAAACACAAGAAAGGGAAGGATAATGTGATTGCTGATGCCTTGTCTAGGAGATATACCATGTTGTCCCAACTTGATTGTCGTATATTTGGATTGGAATCAATTAAAGAACAATATGCTAATGATGATGATTTTAAGGATGTCTTGCTGCATTGCAAAGAGGGAAGAACATGGGACAAATATGTGTTAAATGATGGATTTGTGTTTAGAGCTAACCGCCTATGTGTTCCAGTTGGATCCGTTCGTTTTCTTTTGATACAGGAAGCTCATGGAGGAGGTTTGATGGGTCATTTTGGTGCCAAGAAGACGGAGGCCGTTCTGTCCGCTCACTTCTTTTGGCCGAAGATGAGGCGAGACATTGAGAGGTTTGTATCCCGCTGCACTACATGTCAAAAGGCTAAGTCACGATTGAATCCACATGGTTTATATATGCCTCTTCCTGTTCCTAGCACTCCATGGGAGGATATATCTATGGACTTTGTTTTAGGACTGCCTAGGATCAAGAGGGGGAGGGATAGTATTTTTGTGGTGGTTGATAGATTTTCTAAGATGGCTCACTTTATTCCTTGTCATAAGAGCGACGATGCTGTTAATATTGCTAACCTTTTCTTTCAAGAAATCGTTCGCTTGCATGGTATGCCTTCTACTATTGTTTCAGATCGTGATGCCAAGTTTTTGAGCCACTTTTGGAGAACTCTATGGAATAAATTGGGGACCAAGCTGCTGTTTTCAACAACATGTCATCCCCAAACCGACGGCCAAACCGAGGTAGTAAATCGTACATTATCTCCCATACCCCCAAGGCAGGCACTGGAGGCCACGTCCCCGGGCAAATGGCGGCGCCCGGGACCGGCACCGGAGGCTAGGTCCTCGGGCGAAAGGCGACGCCTGGGACATGCCCCTAAGGCAATGTCCCCGGGCCAATGGCGGCGCCCGGGATATGCCCCGGAGCCAATGTCCTCGGGCGAAAGGCGGCACCCGGGACATGCCCGGGAGGCAATGTCCCCGGGCAAATGGCGGGACCCAGGACCGGCACCGAAGGCAATGTCCCCGGGCGAAAGGCGGCGCCCGGGACATGCTCCGGAGGCAATGTCCCCGGGCGAATGGCGGCGCCCGGGACATGCCCCGGAGGCAATGCCCCCAGGCCAGTGGCGCCGCCCGGGATATGCCCCGGAGGCAATGTCCCTGGGCGAAAGGCGGCGCCCGGGACATGCCCCGGAGGCAATGTCCCCGGGCAAATGGCGGCGCCCGGGGCAGGCAACGGAGGCAATGTCCCCGGGCGGAAGGCGGTGCCCGAGGCAGGCACCGGAGGCCACGTCCCCGGGCGAATGGCGGCGCAACTTACCTGGACTTGGTCTCGCGGAGATTTCCCCCAACACTATGATGAGAAACTGTTGATCACTCTTTTGTGTAACTTTGATTGCTCTTAGTAATTGATGTTGAATCAGTGTGATTGATTCTTGCATGAGTGTGTTTTGGGCTGAGTTTGAACTGAATTCTTACGATTGTCTCACTGTTGAATCTTCTTGATGCTCTTGAGGCAGAATTTTGGGAATACTTGCATCTCCATTCTGGTTTCTTCCATTTGGCTATTTGGATTGAGGTACTGAAGAACTATTTTAGTCTATCTCTAATCCCAATTTTTCACTAGTGCACAGCCTCTGAGTTAAACTGAAATCTTCTGGTAATTGCATTCCTTTAGCATCCATCTCTAGTGGCAAAGTTTTCAGTCCACACCCTGCCATCTCAATTACCTACATTTGAGGCCCTCACACCTCCGTTGAGTGCCCTGGATCCCACCCATGACATCTATCCTGGAGACCCTCACGGAGAGACCATAGTATTAAGTGACGAGCTTTGACTCGATCTTGTTCCTTCGACGTCACATCAATCACCTCGGCCTCCTGTTAATCTGGTCATATTTGCTGATGATGGCAAGCTTATTTTCAAGACATCTCTGTGTCCGTTTGGGCCGTTTTCTGTTGATGATCCATTGGTAGATGGACCAGAGATGGGGAGTGTCAGTTTTGAGGTTGCGGACTTCCTGGACGACTCCTCAAGCCATGAGATCGAGAGGGAGATATTCTTATTTGATTACGAGGGACTTCTTTCTGACATAGGGGAGTCCGTTCATCCTAATCTATCACATACGACCCCCGTGGAGGTCCTTCCTACCCAAGATTTCACGCCATCCACTATTTAGGTAGACTTGAAACCCCTCTCGGATCATTTTGAGTTGTTTAGTTCTGACGAGGTTATTCATATCCCTTTGAGTTGTCATTCACCATATATCAACATATGCCATCCTCCTGATATGTATGATCGATTAGTCCATGAGAAAGGACTTTCGTCAGTTGACTTTCTGGAGGACCTTGTCCCTACCATATACACGTGCTTGTTCTTTCTTGATCTTATTTGCAGGTTAGCACATGTGGCTTCTCGACCGCGAGCAGACTTGCTCTGAGTCGACATTCCCTGGGATCTTGGTGGATTACCAGGCATGCTGCTTCTAAGAGGAGGGTGGACGTGGAGCTTCTACCACGTCCCATACTTGCCTCTCCTTCCAATTCGCGGTTCAATGCCATATCCTTTGAGGGTCGAGCTTCTGAGCTAAAAGAAGCGCTTCTCGGGAGGCAACCCAAGTGTTTTCTCTTTTTCTTTCTTTTTGTTATTTATTTTCCTTTATTTTGTAGGATTGTTTTTAGTTTCTTTTGTTCTTTTGTTTTTCTAGGCTGCTGCTATGTCTTCATCCATACATGTGTGTGGAACTTCGATATGCTTCACTGTGACGACATTGACTTCATCCAAACCCGGTGAGCTGTCTCGGACCCCATATGACTTATTTGTGCAAAAATTTACTTTGTGCTTCCACCTCATTCATTTTATCACCTCTTGTATGCATCGTGGACTATGCATCATTTAAGCTTGGGGGTATGGGAGTCACTTTGCCCTTCATTGTTTGCATTTTTGGGTCAAATTTTTTTGAAAATATGGATGAATTGATAGCATTTGTGATTCATGAGGCCATTCTTGTGCTTAAATTCTATATTTGTGCTATGTTGAGTTGTATGACTATTTGTGCTTATTTGAGCTTGTGATTGTCTTATATCCAGCCTTGTGGGCTTTGTTGTGTATGTTAATATGACTTGCTTTGTGTTTAAACTGTTGTACCGCAAGGTAATTCTAGAGAGGTCATGTCAAAATTTTCAAAAAAATCATAGAATTTTGCACTTTATTGTTGATATTTGGCATCTAAGAGCCCTTTGCACGTTGTGTTGAGTTATATGCATGCATTAATGGCTTGACAATCTATTGTAGGTTGAATTGTGATTAACCATCTTCTAATGGTACTAAAATTACTTGTACTTAGCTTCGTTGTGGATATTGTGGAAATTTGAATGCTTATTGATATCTATATTGCCGCATTCTATCATGTATATTGAAATATCAATTGTTAAGCCTAATCGCTACACACATGTTTAGAACAGGAGTCTCCTAAACAATCATTTAACCTATGTAAACCAAATTTTAAAAATTTTGCTAATAGGGTCGCAATTGCTTGTTCTCTACCTTGTAGGCACTGCCAATCTTTCTTTTCTTTTGAATAACAACTCTTCTACTTCATTGCTCCTCTGAGTATTCGATATGAAAGTATGGTTCGCACATTTTTTAAATCTAATAAGTGCATAAGCCTTCTTGCTACCTCTTTTGATTCATGAGTATGTTTTTAAAACATTCTAGGGGACTAGTGAGCCTAGAGTGAAGTACGGAGAGATACGCCTTAATAAGTCGAAGGGTAGAGACTTGCATGAGCACAAAATTTTGTTTTTCAAACAAAAAGAGCTAAAAAAATTTCATAAGGTTGAAATGGATTATTTGATGTTCATGGAGACCGTAATTCTCTCATGGTTGTGCATTGTTTACGCTCACTTTGAAATTTTGTATACATGCATGGATGTAGGTGGTATGAGTAGAACTAAACTTTCTTAGTTCCTCTGTACCTAGAACTAACCTAGTTACTTGTAATTTCTGTGCAATTATTAGATGGTTGAGCGCTCGATGCATATCTTAGTTTGCCGAGCTTACTATGTGTTGTGTTCAATTCTTTCACATCATTTGTATGCTTGCTTGTCTGCTTGATTTATTTCTTATCTCATTGCTTGAGGACAAGCAAAGATTTAAGCTTGGGGTGTTGATAATTGTCATATCTGTGCATATTTTCCGTATGTTTAACCCCCGATCATGCACATTTAGTCATATAAGGTGGCATTTGCATTAATCATATACATTTTTCTCGCCGTATCGACTGTATTATTCGTTGTGTGGTCTTATTGTAGGTTGACGCGATTTGGGTGGATTTCGGCTGATGGAGTGCATCTCTTTGAATTCACCTAACCCTTGGTCGATTCCTGATAGAAGCACGTGTCTCTATGGACACGTAGGGTCTCCGGGGGCCCAGAATCTCAAATCCTAGCAACCAAGGACCTTCTTGTAATTTTCTAAAACCTCAAACACCCATTTGCAAAATAGACAAGACTCATAAATCTAAATCCTAACTCGGGGAGGACCTCTTTGTGATTTCTAAAACCCGAAGGGCCTTTTTGCAAAATCGCCTTTCTTCTCTAAACCCCAACCACCGGCCATGGTTTCTCTTTGAGCTTGGTTTTTTTGTATCTTACCTTCTCCTTCTGCCTCCTCCAAAGCTTTCACACCTCCTACCACCTCACTGACGGCAGCCAGGCTGTAGACCGTCAGTGCCCTTCTCTTTGCAGCATTCTTCTCCTTCCTCCGTTTTCTTTCCCTCTCCTTTCTTCTCTGTTTTTCATCCTCTTTTCCAACAGCCGCCACTTCTACTTCTTCTCCGGCGCCGTTCGCCGTTGTAGTGATAACGGCCGTGATGGCTACCTTCTCCTCCTCTTCACTCACCACGTAGCGCCGCCATCCCTATGCCGCTTCCTCCACACCCAGATCCGGTACATCAAAGCCCCAAATTGGCCCCCTTCTTTCTCTCTCTCCCCTCTCTTAGATCTCGCGCCTCTCGCCTCTGATCCCGAGCGCATCATCGCCTCTGCCCCGCCGGATTCGCCGCCACTCCTCCGCTCCTCCACTGAGCCACCGCCGATCTGTGCGCTGGGCCGTTATCGTTACGTCGCCTCCACCGAACCCGAGCCGCCCTAGCCTCCACTCCGCACCACAGCCACCGCCCATGCCATCGGTCCCGATCCTGACGCCTTCCGCGCTGCGCCGCTGTTCCCGCTCCACATCCGCCGCCGCCATCTTCCCCAACTCCGGCGTATCTCTCCGGTGCCGTCTCCGCAAGCCACCACTCCTCCATCCTTTTCTTCTTCTTCCTCTGTTTGTTCTCCTTTCTCCATCCTTCTTGCCCACTGACTTCACCATCTACACCACCTTTGGCTACCGCCGCCTTCTTCTTTGAATCCGGTGTAGCCATCTCAAGATCTACTGCGCGGAACCGCCATCGACTACTCCAGCATCTTCTTCGACCACGTCTTCATTGGCCGACGTGATAACCAGCTCCTCAACCATGACCTCCTCTATGGCTTCGACAGCACCAACCATAGCTCCGGTGAAGACCTCTAATTCAAGCAAGCACAAATGGTCCAATTCTTTTACCTGCTCTGTTCTGAGTATATCACTAATTGAGCAAAGGATAAAACTGCCTGTGTATGTGATGATGAAATTGTGTAAATGTTCAGGAATCAAATGCAAAGTAAATTTCATAGTTTATCCCACTTGACTTGAGTTAATTTCCTCTACCTTGTCTCTCTATGATGTTCTTGTTTGGGCTATCTATGTTGCGTTTAAGTGGAATAGTGATAAACTGAAACTGTGTTCGATTAGTTTCCATCTTTTGTTTGATTTGCAATGTTTTGAATGCCTTAGTTCAGAGTTCTGTTGAATGAGCATGACAAATTCTTCTCTATGATGAGAAACTGTTGATCACTCTTTTGTGTAACTTTGATTGCTGTTAGTAATTGATGTTTAATCAGTGTGATTGATTCTTGCACGAGTGGGTTTTGGGCTGAGTATGAACTTAATTCTTATGATTGTCTCACTATTGAATCTCTCTTGATGCTCTTGAGGTAGAATTTTGGGAATATTTGCATCTCAATTCTGGTTTCTTCCATTTGGCTATTTGGATTGAGGTACTGAAGAACTATTTCTGTCTATCTCTAATCCCAATTTGTCACTAGTGCATTACCTCTGAGTTAAGCTAAAATCTTCTGGTAATTGCATTCCTTTAGCATCCATCTGTAGTGACAAAGTTGTTAGGTTATTGGATCAATTAAACTTTTGGGGCTTCAATTGCTTATCTGCTATAGACTGCCATGTTTGAGATTTTCTATTGAGTGCACTGTTTTGTCACTACCCTAAGTATTATGTCTGGTCATTCACTATTGAACTGAATGCCTCTTTGAATGTATATGGAGAATTCATGCTTGCTGTTTGCTGTTGTGGTTGTGGCTGAGAAGACTTGGGGTCTAAGTTTGTGATTGTTTTGTTCTTGTGATTCGTGGGTACTCGTTATAGATTGCGATCGATGATGTTTTTTTGCGCTGCCTCGCGCGCTACCACTATACAATTTCTTTCTATCGCTTGTATTACGAAATGCGAGTCCAGAACGAACACTTATCGCTTGTCGAGGAGACCACCTCTTTTCTTTCTTCTGACATTGTCTCTCTTTCTCTCGTCTATTTTAGTTTCATTTGCCATCAATTTAGTGTAGTTTTACATGATTGGTTTTCTCTTGTCCCTGTGGAAAGAACGACTGAATACTCGCCTTATTGCATCATCCTCATTCTCTTGGGAGACGGTCTAGGCCGGTATCAGCGCTTGATAACTCTTATAAATATGCGTTTTCTCCAATTATTT
Organism: Pharus latifolius; assembly: GCA_019359835.1. Classification (NCBI taxonomy): domain Eukaryota; kingdom Viridiplantae; phylum Streptophyta; class Magnoliopsida; order Poales; family Poaceae; genus Pharus; species Pharus latifolius. Next base: position 69,521,849 of record CM033322.1, read on the forward strand.
TGCCTCCTGTTTATGCTAGATTCGGTCATTTAAGTCATTGTACATTCAAATACAGCAACATTGGTTGCCGTTCGACCTGATTACTCGCTTTGTTTATCTCTATTGTAGGTTGAGCAGACTTGGACCCATCTACAATTTTCAAAAATCCAGGGATTGAAATGCACAAGGTCCAAGACTCATTAAGTTAAAACCCTAGCAGCCAAGAGGTCATTGCAGATACTTGAAACCTCATGGATTTTTATGCAAAATGGCCAAACAATCCACAAAACCAGGCTGCTCTCCCTCCATCCTCCTCAGCCGGTCCAACCCCCCTCTTCTTCCCCTTCTCACCATAAGTCATCTTCCCCACTCCGTTCGTCCTTCCCACTGTTAGCGACCGGCCATGGCCGGCGGTCCTCCCCTTCTTCTTCTCCTGCAAAAACTCCCCAAACTCCCTTCTCTTTTCCTCCTCCTTCCCTCTTTCTTCTCCTTCTCTTTTCTTCTTCTTCTTCCTGGTTCCGCATCACTTCCTCCAGTATCCTTCTTCTCCTGTCTACTTCCTCCTTCTCCCTCTTTCTTCTTCTTCTTTCTCCCCTCTTCTTCTTCCTCTCCACCTTTCTCCATCCGACGCCACCTTCACCACACATGGATCCACCGGTCCATCATCCGCCACCCTTCACCAGGTCTCCACGCCACCGAGCCAGATCCGTTGCCGATCACCCAGCGCCCACACCGTCGAAGCCGCCCACACTTTGCCCCACGTGCGCCTCCTCTGCGCCTCCCGCGCCGCGTTGCCACTAGACGCTGCCTCGAGTCCGCCGACGCCACCATCCACACCACCAGACGCCACCATCCACACCACCAGACGCTGCCTCGAGTCCGCCGACGCCACCATCCACACGACGATTTATACAGGTTTAGGTCCTGGTGGGGACCCTAGTCCTGTCGGCGTGCTCCCGACCGAAGTCGGCTGGGGAGGCTCTCTTGGGGGAGAGGCTTCCGGAGAACACCTGTGAGTTTGGCTATTCCAATAATAATGAATCACTTGTCTTACAACAGGGGGTACAAGGGCTATTTATAGCCCCAAAAAGAAGCGAAAAGACTAAACTACCCTGGACGCTACCGTCGGATCGAGAGGTAGCAACGTCCTTCTCCCGGTCAAGTGCCTTGGATGCTCGACAGGTGGTCGCTGATTCCCGAGGCCCTCCTCGCGTGACCTGCATGCGACCAAGAACCAAAGACTTTACCTTTAGAAGGGCGACGATGCCTGGGACATGCACCGGAGGCGACGTCCCCGGGCAAAAGGCGGTGCCCGGGACCGGCACCGGAGGCCGGGTCCCCGGGCAAAAGGCGGCGCCCGGGACCGGCACCGGAGGCCGGGTCCCCGGGCAAATGGCGGCGCCCGGGATCGGCACCGGAGGCCACGTCCCCGGGCGAATGGCAGCGCCAGGTCCCGGGAGCCAAAAGGCGGCGCCCGGGCCAGGCACCGAAGGCCACTTTCCCGGGCGAATGGCGGCGCCCGGGACCGGCACCGGAGGCCAGGTCCCAGGAGCCAAAAGGCGGCGCCCGGGGCAGGCACCGGAGGCCACGTCCCCAGGCCAATGGCGGTGCCCGGGACCGGCACCGGAGGCCAGATCCCGGGAGCCAAAAGGCGGCGCCCGGGGAAGGCATCGGAGGCCACGTCCCCGGGCCAATGGCGGCGCCCGGGAGCCAAAAGGCGGCCCCCGGGGCAGGCACCGGAGGCCACGTGCCCTGGCGAATGGCGGCGCCCGGGACCGGCACCGGAGGCCAGGTCCCTTGAGCCAAAAGGTGGCACCCGGGGCAGGTACCGGAGGCCACGTCCCCAGGCAAATGGGACACAACCTACCTGGACTTAGCCTCGCGGAGATTTCCCCCAACAGCAGCCCCCCATGCCCCCCGGGGACGATGCTTGAGTCCCCGATGGGTATGGTACATGTCATCGGAAAAATCTCCGGACCAAGCCTCCGGAGCTATGACGCTTCGATTCCCGTGCCGCGCGCTTATGACCGCGCCGCTTCGCCATAAATGCGCTCACAATTCGAACCGGCGCCTTGGTTTGCGCGCCTGTCCCTTTGTTTCCTGCGCACGGCTTGAACTTCAATGGCCCAGATGTTCCACGAAGTGCCACGTGGTGCCCATCTGGGCCATGCTTCGCCCTTATAAATAGGGCCTTGGAGGGCCCGGGAAGCTCATTCGAAACTTCAAACTTCAGCGCCCTTAGCTCCCCCGGTAGCCCTCTCCCGGTATCTAGCTTCCGGTAGCCAAGCGTCCGGAAACTTTAGGTGTCCAGCTCCCTGAAACTTGTCACCGGAAAAAACCAAACCTGATGGCACCGAAGGGTCGAGCGAAGACCACGGAGGTGCCCCCGGAGGAAATCGCTCCGGATTTCCTCTGGGCGTTGGAGTTCACGGCTGGGGACTTGGACTCCCTGGTCAAACGCGGAAACATTGAGGACGGGGACATCCGGGTCCCCGTGAAGAAGGACGGAGCCCCCCACCCCAGGCCCGGAGAGATTGTGGCCTTCGAGGCCTTCCTCGAGGCGGGGCTCCGGCTCCCGATGCATACCTTGCTCCGGGAGTTTCTGAAGCAGTACGGGGTGGCGCTGAACCACCTAACGCCGAACGCCATCGTCCGGATGGGCCTCTTCATTTGGCTCTTCGAGATGGCGACCGGGCGGGAGCCTACCCTACGAGCCTTCCGGTACTTCAACGAGCCGGCGGCGAGGAGCTCCCACCTGGTCAAGGGGGGATCCAAGGCCTCCGTTGGCTCGGTGATGGTGCTGATGCTACCATCCTGGGTGGCCGATTACCCTGTGGCGGCCTCCCAGGACAACTGGAGGTGGTGTACGCCCTGGAGGCCCCCTCCTACAGCAGGTCGTCCCCGCCGAAGCCTCCGGTGAGGACGGACGAGAAGCTGGAGCTCCTCGGCAAGGTCATCATCTCCCAGGGCACCCGCTCGATGCGGGACGCCGCCGAGGAGGTGATGCTCCTGAGGATCTCGCGCTTCTCGCGCGGGAGAAGGGGGATCGGGATGGGCCTGGAGCAGCGGCCCCCGATCAAGCCGGTGACCCGACGTAAGTCTATTACCTGGTTCATGGCATTTACAAATTTTGTAAAATTTGACTAACTCTTACCTTTCGTAGTCCGGCCGTACCCGGCCGCGCGGGAGAAGGCGAAGAACCTCCTGGGGTGGTACTTCGCCGACGAGCAGGAGCGCATCGTGCACGTCGTGGGGAAGGGCCCTCCCCGGAACTTGGTAGCCGAGGCCTTCGGGCTAAAGCTACCGGAGAGGAAGCCCCTCCTCACCCCTGGGTCGCACAAACGGGGGAAGGACGCTGCCGGGGGCTCTGAGCCTAAGAAGGACAGGGTCCAAAAAGCCCCCGGCCCTTTGACGACGCCGGCTTCGACACCGGCGAAGGCCCGGGACGAGACCCCCGGGACCTGGCGCACCCGGGCGCCGGCCCGGAAGGAAGCAATACCCCCTCCCCCGGAGAGTCCCGTTGAGGCTCGGGGGAAGGAACTGGCCGCTGGTGGGGCGGCGTCCGATTCGGCGGACTACGGCCCCTCGCCGCCTTCGGTAGCGGCCCTCCCTGCGCCCCCGGCACCTTCAGAGCCGGAGAAGCTGGAGGTGAGATTCGCGGAGGCCTCGCCTCTGCGGGTGGAGTGGCCGGTGGACGAGGGGGGAGCCCCTCAGTGTAAGAGGTCCCTCTTGAAGTGGTGGTCCCGGTGAGTGGGACCCTTATTTGAGGAATTCGGTGGCAACTGCCCAGGTGGGTTGCACTCAGAAATGGCACATTGCAGCTCACAACAACAAGATGCATTATATAAAAATGCGAGTAATTAAAAACAAGTGCTGATCACAAGGACCAACATTACAATAACTTAGCGCCAAAATGACGCATTTAAACGTTGATACAAATTAAGGAGTTTTCGACACAAAGGTCGGCACAAAATGGAACAACAATAGTAAGCAAAAGGACTTCATCAGTCTTCTTCTTCAGCAGCAGCGGTGTTGTACGGGCCTTGTCCACATCGGACTCCACTTTGGTACATAACCCTCTAACAAGCTGGGTCTTCAGTTTCTTCTTCTTGTTCCACATTGGGTTCAAGACCGTAGGACTCAGGGTCAACGAATCCTTCTTCTAAATTTGTTTGTAAACGCAAGGGTGAGCACATCGTCCACATGGTGCTCAACAAGTCCCAAATAAGAATGCAAGTATATATAGATGGGGGGAAATTCTCAAAGAATGGCTCTTTAGCTTTATATAAGTACATAGAATAGATTTTCACACTTTGTCTTTGGAGAAAAGACCTTTATTCTCAAAAGCAAGGCTTTTCAATTCCTAAGCAAGGTTTTCAGAAAATGTTGTGTGTGGCGGTCTTTCATCAGTCACCACTTTACTCAGATTTTGTGAAAAACCTTCCAAAAGCTACTTGTGCTGCATCGACGTGAATAGAATCCACAGCGCGTAGACTCCATAACCTGGGAGCTCAGAGTATCCGATACTTTTTAAACTTTGCAAAGGTATACAACCTTAATCCACCGATCATTCGGCTTTCAAGTCGGTACCTCTCCATGCGACTCTTACGCATGTGACAAGGCCGAGATGACACAACAGTTTACAGTCCTAACATTAACTATTCCCTGCCCGGTAAATAGACAGTCAAGTCTCAAGTACCGTTGTGGGTCCTCCCCACTGCCTTACTTCCTAGCCTGGGTCTATGTTCTCGCAAGACACATAGCCTCTCTTGATTACAGTCGCGCACGACTTAATCTGGCATAGGGCGTCTTCCTTCTTTCCACCTTTTCCTCTCATGATTTTTCTTAACTCACATCACTCATGGCGTTCTGCGGCCCACCAGTTCTCGCAAGAAGCTGGATCGACAACCATTGCAGGGAAAAGCTAATACTAAAGAAAGCTACTAAGTTGCGCCCGTCCCATAACCGGGCAAGTGGTTGGTACGTTTTTCATGCCGCATAGAAGCACAACACAAGGTTCTAGTCCTTATGAATCTTTAGTGGGGAGTCTTTCACATTCCCAGTGCGCACACAGCACCATCCAATCAAACCATCCTCACTATCGATTCTAATCACATTTTCTTTCACAAAAAGGGTTTTGAATATGCTTTTCTCATATGTGACCATTCAACATTTATCATATAATCTTGAGCATAGCATAGCCTAAGCATGATATTCTAGGGTGACAAGGGTGCAGGGATATTCAATGTCAAAAGAGGCTTTACAGTTATTTAGGTCATATCTAATCATTTCATTAAAACATAACTCTTATTTGAATATAAGGCATGCATATACTTGAAAACAGTTAACATACTTCATTTCAAAATATTAGGCTAGACATGATCAAGGGTTTGAGACTTGACTTGCAGTGATGGGTCTAGCTGCTAAGATGAATCCTCGAAGTTCTCTTCTGTTCCTTCAACGCCTGGTTCCACGGCGGATACAAACACATACACACTACATAAGCACACAAGTACTAGAAAATAATATGTAAATATATCATCCATGCAGGGGAAAGGGTTTGGACAAGGTCGCTTGATATTGATCGAAGAGATGGGCTCAAAAGGACTTGAATGTCGTAGGGCTGACATTCGGCTCATGGCTTGACATAGCCCTAAATTGGTTCTAGGTTTGTTTTCTGGAGATGTGACAGTAGAAAATATTGTAGAACATGGTTCAAAAGGCTTAGTGGACAAAGTGGCATTTCAATTGCTCAAATTTAACAGGTCTAAATCATCCAATGCCACTGATGGACATGCACTGACATAGTGCTGGACATGGTCAGAAACTAGGGCATTGCATAACTTTTGACCTAGGGCATCAATTGAAGCACAACTTTGTCTGGGGTTTAGGCCTTGATAACAGGAACAAATCATTCAACAGGTTCAAGGGCAGAAAGTGGCCGGACAGCGATGAACGGCGTCGATGAACCACGATGGCGGCACGGCACAGACTTGGTTCTGGACAAAACATGGCATGATCATAACTTTTGATCCAGGCTGATTCAGGGTTCGAGCCAGTGGAGTAAAATGCTCAGGGGGTTGAGGCCTAGCTAGATGACATGGTTTCATCAGCTGGTTCGGCCGAAAAATGAACTCTGGTGATCGGAGCCGAAGACGAAGGCAGAGATTTGGGTATTTTTGAACCACGGCATTTGTACTCAATTCCACGCGTGGGGAGCATCTAGGGGTCATCACAACGCTACTGGTGTGCTCAATTTTTCCAGGGAATGGCTGGAGAAGCACGGCGGCGTTCTCCAGCGAACTGCCGAGGTTCGAATTTGGGAATTCGACGCTCGGGGCAAAATTGACGACTCTAAACTTGCAGGCTTACTCCTCCTAGCTTACTGATCACTTTTCTCTACTAGGACGAGGATCAATTTGGCTTGAATCACTCGGCCTTAGGGGAACAGGGCAACAGGCAATCTTGGCGATCGCCGGCGCTAGGTCTCGTCCGAGTTCAATCAACTGCTATGAAACGTACAGGGGAATGAGGGAAGCTTACTGGTGGCCTTGGTTTGGAGTGGGAAGCTACGATCGAGGCTGGCACCGTGAGCTCTAGAAGCGGCTCATCGGGGAAGAAGATGAAGGCAAGCTCTGGTGCTAAAGCTATGGGATTTCAAGTGAGTTTTGGTGTGAAGTGAAGTACTGGCGAGAGGGGGCTTTATATAGCCGCGGGGTTGAGTCCTCGGGAGCGGCAGCAATCGACGGGGAGATGCTCTCTGGCGTTGGAGCGGTCAGCGAGGCACATCGGGACACGGCGGGAGCTTTGCCAGAGATGGAGCATCGCGCGAAATCGGGACTTCGTCAGGACGACGGGATAGCGAGCTACGGCATGGCAACCATGTGGCAGTAAAGTTCTGACAATGGCAGGCACGCGCGTGAACGGTGAAGCTACGGTCTTCGGTCATCGCCACGGTGGCGTTCCTTGGCGTGACGTGAGCACGTGCGGTCACGTGGGACTTGGCCGTTGGCGAAGGCACAACTGGCCGGCGGTGAGGGTTGCGGTGGTTCACTGCGAACAGCGGCAGCAATCGCGGTCGAATGTCCTCTGGTCGCGGTCGTGCACGCGGCCTCCTGGTCGTGGTTGAAGAAAAGAAGCCAGGGACTAAACCGTGAGGCAAAGGACTGATTTGTGAGGGTTTGGACTGAAATGCGTAGGTTCTTCTGGGGATTTTGGACTTGATTGCAAATTTGGAAATCTAAGGAGCTGATTTTCATTCTGATTGTGCATATGAGTTTTACCAAAATACTTGGACTCATCCAATAGGGAAAATGGCAGAATCTGATAAGATCTGAGGGTTTCGACAAAAATTGAAAACAGGATAAAATAGGGTAATTAGGGTTTGGCATTTTTGTCGGGGCTGAAACTAGGGTTTCGGTTGAGATTTTTGAGTTCTTCCAGAAGGGAAAAACGTTCAGAAAAATAAAAAGGGGACAACATTTGATCAAATTTGAAGTTGGAGATGGTCTGGGACTTTTAGCCTTTTCGGGCTTTTTAAAAATTCTGAAAAGGACTAAATTGGGGTACTCTTGGACTGAAATGTGAAAATGATCTGGGAGATGAAGTTTAGCTGCCAACTTTTAGGTTAAGGTAGTGGCATACCTAAGATCATGGTTCTGAGATAGGAGATCAAAATAGGGTTGAGACATCAGGGATTCCAATGAAGATATGCTGACTCGCAAGCAAAAAAGATAGCCAAAAACTGGGATGTTATACGGGGGCCCTCCCGCTCGGGAAGCGGAAGGGCCTAATGGTTCCTCCCCGGGTAGGGACCCCTTCCGAGAGCACCTCGGCTACTTCCACGGAGGCCACCTCCTCGGCGACGAAAACGCCGACCACACTGCCGGACGCCCAGGTTTGGGGACCCCACACCGGCCGCGACGGGACTTGCGTTGGGCGGGAGACCCCCCTGCTTTCCGCGGGGGAGGTCGCCCGCTACACGGAGGGCCTGCAGACCCGGAAGGTGCAGGTCTTCGTTGCCGAGGGGATGCTCCATGAGCGTTTTGGGGAGCTTCAATATCTCCAAGTCCAGGTACTTAGCCGAGTCGATGACGCTTTCTTTCGGGCACCTACATTTGAATTTTTTCTAACTCTAGAGTTTGTAGGTGGCGGCCATTACCTGGGGCCTTGAGCAGCGGATCGGCCGGCTGCTTAAGGACGTGGAGGACAGAGTCGCGACCTACCTGGGGTAGCGCGACGAAGCCCTCCAGGAGCTGTCCCGGGTCCGAGCCCAGGTCCACGTCTCTGAGGCCGTCAACGGCCACCTTCGGGAGGAGGCCAAGGTGAAGGAGGAGGCCTTCCGGGAGCTCGAGGGCTCAAGCGTCCGGGCGGTGACGGACGCGGGCCGCTCCATCCGCTCGGCCCTCGAGAGCCTTGGCGTGAGCCTAGGCTCCGGGAGCAGCTCGGAGGTGCCCCCGGCTACCCTCGTAGAGGCTGTGCGTTTTCTCAACGCACAGGTCTCCGTCATCCCGGAGGCTGCCGATGCCCGGGCACGGGGCCGGGCGATCCCCGTCGCTGCGGCCGCGGCGGGGCTTGTTGAATACCAGGGGGTCGGCGCCCGGGCGATCGGGGGCCGCATCCCCCGGAGCTTCCCCGAGTTCTTCGAGCCCTCACGCCGGGAGGTGGAGCAACTTGCCGGGGGCTTCTACGACCGGATTGTCCCGGTGAGGTTCCCGGCACTGGCGCCTCCGCCAAAGGACGCCCCGACCCTGGCCCCAGCGGAAGCCCCCCGGGGGGAGGACACCATTGACAAAGTCTGAGCCTCCCCCCGGGTCTTAGATTGGACTCTTCTTTTGCTTTCTTAGGATTTTGTTCCCGGTAGCTTCTTAGAAGAAGCCCCGGACACTTGTAAAAAGACATTTTGAAATGCAATGGAATTAGAAATTTTTCTGTCTCGAATTAAATGCAATGTTACCAGGGTTCCCGGGAGGTTACTCCCGGACGAAGGTCCGCAATAGGTTCCCCGGGGGCGAGGCCTTCGAGCCCCGGCAGGTGCCCCCCGGGGGAAGCCCAAGCCGCTTTGATCATGCTAAGCCTCATCTCCGGGAAGCGCAGTGGGGACGCCGTCCGGGAGCCGATCCGGTTAAGGTGGCATCCGGAGTGGCACTTGGACAATTTTGACAATTATCGCGCCGAATTGTCCGCTCCGCGTCCGGGGTCCCGGATGATCCCCCCACTTCGGATACTTCCCCCGGCGGGCTACGAATACTGGCCCGAGGATGTGTTCCAGGAAGCTCGGCGCCGCGTGCGCGCATTGCACCAGGACCTGGCCCGGGAGCTAGCAGAGGGCCTCCGGGACTATTAGGCGTTGGGGCCTTAGGATGTAGAGAATCCCCGGGTTAAAGCCCGGGTTGTACCGTTTCCTATGCCCACCAGAGGGGGAAGATGTCCTCCGGTTGAATAGTTAATAAAGCTGTTTGCTTTCTTCTTTGGGAGTCTTCTTTTATTTTTTCTTGGATGGTCTGGACGACTCCTTTTGATAAGAATGAGCTAAGTTTGCTCGTGGACGGTGGCGTTGACACCCGGGGGTTCCTTATCCCACCCGCCCACAGCGGGCCAGAGGGTAGCACCACACGCTGTGGGGGTAACAAAGCCCCCGGGGCGAAGATGACCTGTAGCATAAGAATTTTTCCAAGTTAGAAAATTCTAAAACGAGGTTTTCAGGGGAAAACCTTCCGGGAGGCAATCATCCGGTCGCCGTGAGAACGGGGAGCCGGAAATATGGCCTCTGGGGAAGAAACATCCGAAAAAATCCGACGAGATTTCGAGAGGTGAGCTTTCCGGGAGACAATCGTCCAGTCGTCGTGAGAACGGGGAGTCGGGAATAGGGTCTCCGGGGAAGAAAAATCCAAGAAATCCGATATTTTTCTGGGAGACAATCATCCGGTTGCCGTGGGAACGGGGAGCCGGGAATAAGGCCTCTGGGGAAGAAACATCCGAGAAAACCCGACGAGATTTCCGGAGGTGAGCTTTCCGGGAGACAATCGTACGGTCACCGTGAGAATGGGGAGCCGGGAATAGGGTCTCCGGGGAAGAAAATCCAAGAAATTCGATATTTTTCCGAGAGACAATCATCCGGTCGCCGTGGGAACGGGGAGCCGGGAATAGGATCTCCGGGAAAAAATATCCCAGAAAGCCTGAGACGTCCCGCTGGGGAGACAGTCTACTCCCGGAGGAGGATGTGCCCGATAACGGGTCTAAGTGTTTGGCTAGGGGACTAGTCTCCCAAAGTGACTCGTTACCATGGTCACTAGGGACCGGGTTGCCGCTTACACCCTCAGTCTACGAGGGTTGATCGTAAGCCGCCCTACAGGAGGGACTTGCTGGGTCTGAGCCCACTTCCTCACGGGGAGGGCATCCTCGCGGGGACGACATCCTCGTGGGAGGGCATCGCCGTTAGGGGCGGTAATGTGAAGAACCTACAATGAGACAATTGAAAAGAATCCAGTTGTATTGATAACAAAATGAAATACAACGCCTCCCCCCGCGAAGCCGCGAAAGGGGAGGGAAAGGTAAATACAATGTCCCTCCTCCCCCTCCGGCGTAATCGCTCCGGGGGAGGGGACAGGCCTGTGGAGGCTAGACGTAGAACTTGCGAAGTAAACGCAAGTTCCACGTGTGCTTCAGCTCCTGCTCTTGAAGGTTGGAGAGCTTGTTAGCCCCCGAGCCCAGGACCGCGGAGATCCTGTAGGGGCCCTCGCACTTGGGGGAAAGCTTACCCTGGGCTTGGGGGTCCGTGATGCGCTTGAGGACAAGGTCCCCAAGGCGAAAATCTCTCTCGCGCATGCACTGGTTGTATGCGCGCGTCATCTCGCGCTCGTAGATGGCGTGGCGGAGGAGCGCTCGGTCGCGTTCCTCCTCCACGAGGTCGATCTCCAGTCGCTGGTTGGCCTTATTGGCCTGGTATGCTGCGGTCGTAGCTCCGTCTAGGAGCTCGACTCGCAGCGACCGGAAGCCAATCTCCGGGGGGAGGACTGCCTCCGCCCCCGTAGACTAGGGAGAAGGGAGTACGTCCCGTCGCCCAGCTCGGGGTCGTGCGCATGGAGCAGAGGATGCTAGGGAGCTCCTCTGCCCATGCGCCCCGCTTATAAGCGGCTTGCTCGAGTCTCCGACGCAATCCCTGTAGGATCAAGCCGTTGACCCTCTTGACAGCCCCATTGCTCCGGGGATGGGCCACTAAGGTGAAGTGGATAACGAGCCCCAGGCCTTCGCAGAATTCACAGAAATAAGCCGAGTCGAATTGGGTCCCGTTGTCAACGGTGATTTCCCGGGGGACACCAAAACGACAAACGACGTTTTTCCAGAAAAAACGCTGGACGGCCCGGGACGTGATGCTGGCCAAGGGTTCCGCCTCTACCCACTTTGTAAAGTAGTCGACCGCGACCACCACATACTTGTATCCTCCGGGCGCTGGGGGGAAGGGCCCTAAGAGGTCCATGTAACATCCCTATTTTGGCTATCTTTTCTGCTTACGAGTCAGCATATCTTCTTTGGAATCCCTGATGTCTCAACCCTATCTTGATCTTAGGTATGCCACTACCTTAACCTAAAAAGTTGGCAGCTAAACTTCATCTCCCAGATCATTTTCACATTTCAGTCCAAAAGTGTTCCAATTTAGTCCTTTCAGAATTTTCAAAAAGCCCGAAAAAGCTAAAAGTCCCAGATCATCTCCAAATTCAACTCTGATCAAGTGATTATATTTCTTTCACTTTTCTGAACGTTTTTCCCTTTTGGAAGAATTCCAAAATCTCAACCGAAACCCTAGTTTCAGCCTCGACAAAAGTTTCAAACCCTAATTAGCCTGTTTACCCTAATTACCCTGTTTTCGATTTTTGTCAAAACCACCAGATCTTATCAGATTTCCAGAATTGCAAATAGGCCCAAGTCCCCGAGCCAAAACCCTCACAGTTTAGTCCAAACCTTCGCAAGTCAGTCCAAAGTTTGCAACCAGATCCCTGTGCCATTTTCGACCACGACCAGTGCAATTCGACCAGCGTCCCGCCGCTTTGCCTCGCCGCTAGACTCATCGCCGGCAAAGTTCCCCGCGCTGCCACCATCGCAGCCACGTAGCCACCACCTGCGCACAATTGTACCGCCACCGTGGAGCACCTCACCCGCGCTATGTCGTGTTCTTCCCCGCGCGCGCGCGTGCCTGCTGTTGTCAGGAGCTTTACGCCACATGGTTGCCATCCCGGAGATCGCTATCTCATCGTCCTGACAAAATCCCGATTCCGCGCGATACCCCGTCTCTGGCAGAGCTCCCGCCATGTCCCGATGTGCCTCGCTGACCGCTCCAGCGCCAAAAAATATCTCAAAAGTGATTGTTGCAACTCCCGAGAGCTCGACCCCGCGGCTATGTAAAGTCCCCTTGCCCAGCGTCTCTTCACACACCATCCTGCAACTGCAAGCCTTAGCCTCCGCCACCAGAGAACAGCCCCGTTCCTCAGCGCCGCCGCAAAGACCTTCTTCCCCGGCGAGCTACCTCTGAAGCTCACGGCGCCCGCGGCTTCCCCCTCCAAACCAACTTCACCAGTAAGACCCCCTCAACCCCCTGTATGTGTCATAGCCGTTAATTGACCCCCAGCGAACCTCAACGCCGGGAATCACCGGAAAAGCCGTAATCCCCTATTTCCCTAATGCCGAGTGATTCAAGCCAAATTGATCCTCGTGCCAGTAGAGAATAATGATCAGTAAGCTAGGAGGAACAAGCCTGCAAACTTGGAATCACCAATTTTGCCCCTAGCGTCGAATTTCCATGTTCGAGCCTCGGCAGTTCGCCGGAGAACGCCGCCGTGCTTCTCCAGCCATTCTCTGGAAACATTGAGTACACCAATAGCTTTGTGATGACCCCTAGATGCTTCCCGAGCGTGGAATTGAGTTCAAACGCCCTGGAACGAAAATGCCCAAATCGGTGCCTTCGTCTTCGGCCCCGATCGCCGGAGTTCGTTTTTCGGCCAAACCAGCTGATGAAACCTTGTCATCTAGCTAGGCCTCAACCCCTTGAGAAATTTACTCCACTGGCTTGAACCCTGAATTGGCCTACATCAAAAGTTATGATCATGCCAAGATTACTGTCCAATAGTTCAGGCCACCGTGATTGCTCACCAGATTTGGCCACCTTCCGGCCACTTTCTGCCCTTGAGCCTGTTGAGAGTTTTGTAGCTGTTATCAAGGCCTAAACCCCAGACAAAGTTGTACACCAATTGGAGTCCTGAGTCAAAAGTTATGCAATGCCTTAGTTTCTGGCCATGTCAAGCACTATGTCAATGCGTGTCCACCAGTGGCATTGGATGATTTAGACTTGTTACATTGGAGCAATTGAAATGCCACTTTGTCCACTAAGCCTTTTGAACCATGCTCTACAATATTCCCTATTGCCACATCTCCAGAAAACAAACCTAGAACCAATTTAGGGCTATGTCAAGCCATGAGCCGAATGTCAGCCCTTCGACATTCAAGTCCTTTTGAGCCCATCTCTTCGATCAATGTCAAGTGACCTTGTCCAAACCCTTTCCCTGCATGCATGATATATTTACATAATATTTTCTAGTGCTTGTATGCTTTTATAGTGTGTATGTGTTGTTTGTATCCGCCGTGGAACCAAACGTTGAAGGAACAGAGGAGATCTTCGAGGATTCATTTGAGCAGCTAGACCCATCACTGCAAGGCAAGTCTCAAACCCTTGATCATGTCTAGCCTAATATTTTGAAATGAAGTATGTTAACTGTTTTCAAGTATATGCATGCCTTAGATTCAAATAAGAGTTATGTTTCAATGCAATGATTAGATATGACCTAAATAACTGTAAAGCCCCTTTTGACATTGAATATCCATGCACCCTTGTCACCCTAGAATATTGTGCTTAGGTTATGCTATGCTCAAGATTATATGTTAAATGTTGAATGGTCACATGTGAGAAAAGCATGTTCAAAACCTTGTGTTGTGCTTCTATGTGGCATGAAAAACATGCCAACCACTTGCCTGGTTATGGGATGGGCGCAACTTACTAGCTTTCTTTAGTGTTAGCTTTTCCCTGCAATGGTTGTCGATCCAGTGTCTTGCGAGAACTGGTGGGCCGCAGAAGGCCATGAGTGATCTGAGTTCAGAAAAAATTATGAGAGGAAAAGGTGGAAAGAAGGAAGACGCCCTATGCCAGATTAAGTCGTGCGTGACTGTAATCAACAGAGGCTATTCGTCTTGCGAGAACATAGACCCAGGCTAGGAAGTAAGGCAGTGGGGAGGACCCACAACGGTACTTGAGACTTGACTGTCTATTTACCGGGCAGGGAATAGTTAATGCTAGGACTGTAAACTGTTGTGTCATCTCGGCCTTGTCACATGCGTAAGAGTCGCATGGAGAGGTACCGACTTGAAAGCCAAATGATCGGTGGATTAAGGTGGTACACCTTTGCAAAGTTTAAAAAGTATCAGATACTCTGAGCTCTCAGGTTATGGAGTCTGCGTGCTGTAGATTCTTTTCACGTCGATGCAGCACAAGTAGCTTTTGGAAAGTTTTCACAAAATTTGAATAAAGTGGTGACTCATGGAAGACCGCCACGCACAACATTTTCTGAGAATTTAGCTTAGGGTTTCAAAAGGACTGCTTTCGAAAATAAAGATCTTTTCTTCAAAACCATGTGCGAGAATCTATTCTATATACATATATAAAGCCAAAGAGCTATTCTTTGAGAAATTCCCCCTCATCTAAGTATACTTGCATTCTTATTTGGGACTTGTTGAGCACCATGTGGACAATGTGCTCACCCTTGCTTTTACAAACAAATTTAGAAGAAGGATTCGTCGACCCTGAATCTTACGGTCTTGAACCCAATGTGGAACAAGAAGAAGAAACTGAAGACCCAGCTTGCTAGAGGGTTATGTACCAAGGTGGAGTCAGATGTGGAAAAGGCCCGGACAACACCGCTGCTGCAGAAGAAGAAGACTGATGAAGTCTTTTTGTTTGTTATTGTTGTTTTATTCTGTGCCGACCTTTGTGTCGAAAACTCCTTAATTTGTATCAACATTTAAATGCATCATTTTGGCGCTAAGTTATTGTAATGTTGGTCCTTGTGATCAGCACTTGTTTTTAATTACTCGCATTTTTATATAATGCATCTTGTTGTTGTGAGCTGCAATGTACCTTTTCTGAGTGCAACCCACCTGGGCGGTTGCCACCGGATTCCTCAAAGGAGGGTCCCACAGTCCATCCCCCAGCGCACGAAGGGCCAAGTGATGGGGATAGTCTGCAGCGCTACAGGGGGAGGTTTGAACCCTTGGACATCTTCTGGCAAGCCTCGCACGCGGAGACAAGGTCTCGCGTGTCATGCATGACCGTGGGCCAGTAGAACCCTGCCGAAGAGCCTTGGCCACGATGGCACGCGGGGCTAGGTGAGAGCCACAGCTCCCCGCGTGGATGTCTTCGAGAAGTTGGAGTCCCTCTGGCCGGGGGAGGAAGCGCAGGAGGGCGGAAGCCCCCCGCTTGAAGAGCCTCCCCTCCAGCAGGAGATATGCCCGGGCTTTGGCCCGGAGGCACTTAGCCTCGGTCTCGTTGGGAGGGTCCCCCTCCCCCTTGATGAAGGAGATGAGGGGGTCCATCCATGACGGAGTCCGGGTGATCTCGGCGATCTCTGGGACGCGAGGCTCATCGCCCATGTCCGGGGAGGCCACCGAGGGCTTCGTGATGATTTCCAAGAAGGCCCCCTTGGGGAGCGATTCCCAGGCGCTGGCTGCCCGAGCCAAGGCGTCGGCCCAGTCATTGTCCCTTCTCGGATATGCCAGGACTCGAGGCCCTCGAAGTGTCTCTCCATCTTTCGAGCCTCCTGCAAATAAAGACTCAAGTTTGCGTTATGGCACAGGTAAGGCTTGTCCATTTGGGAAACTACGAGCTGAGAATCTCCGTTCACTAGGAGGCGCCCGATCCCCAGGGAGTGCGCAAGGTGCATCCCGAGGAGCAAAGCCTCGTACTCGGCGACGTTGTTGGTTGCGGGGAACTCGAGCCACGCTGCGTACTCGAGTTCCTTCCCCTCGGGGCTCCGGAGGACTACTCGATCACCGGCCTTGGTGAAACACAGCGACCCGTTGAACATGAGTGTCCAATGGTCACTGCGTCGGGGCGACGCGGGGAGGTCTTCGTCCCTGGGCTCGGAGGCAGGAGTCCACTCCGTGACGAAGTCGGCGAGGACCTGTGACTTGATGGCGGAGCGGCCTGTGAGGGACAGGGAGAAGGGGGCGAGCTCGGCCGCCCACTTCCCAATCAGACCGGTGGCTTCTTTGTTCCGCAGCACCTCCCCCAGGGGGAGGGACGACGGGACGGTGATGGGGTGTCCCAGGAAGTAGTGGCGAAGCTTCCGGGACGCCATCATGAGGGCGTAGCAGATCTTCTCCATCTCCATGTACCGAGTTTTGGCCGCCTGGAGGGCCTCACTCACGTAGAACACGGGACCTTGCTGCCCCCCTTGCTCCTTCACCAAGACCGCGCTGAAGGCGACCGGGGTTGCGGCAAGGTAGAGGAGCAAGGGCTCTTCTGGAGACGGACTCACAAGCATTGGAGGGCTCGTGAGGTACTTCTTGAGGTCGTCGAATGCCTCTGGGGCCTCGGGGGTCCACCAGAACCCCTCGAGCCCCCGGAGGGTCTTGAAGAATTGGAGGCCTCGCTCCACCGTCCGCGAGACGAAGCGGCTTAGCGCGGCTAAGCGGCCGGAGAGCCGCTGGACGTCCTTGATGGAGCACGGCGGGGACATGTCCAGGAATGCCCAGATCTTTTTGGGATTTGCCTCTATGCCCCGTTGGGACACGGGAAAACCCAGGAGCTTCCCCCCGCGTATGCCAAAGGCGCACTTCTCCGGGTTGAGCTTCAGCCCGTACGCGTGGAGGTTGCGGAAGGTCTCCCCCAGGTCGTCGATGTGGGAGGCTGCGCGGGGAATTTTGACGACCGCATCGTCTACGTAGACTTCGACGTTGCGGCCGACTTGATGTTTGAAGACCAGCGTCATAAGGACTTGATCTTTGAGGCCGAAGGGCATGTGAACGTAGCAGAAGGTTCCGAAGGGAGTTATGAAACTCGTCTTTTCCTCGTCCCCTTCCGCCATCCGGACTTGATGGTAGCCCGAGTAGGCGTCTAGGAAGCTCATCAACTCGCACCCCGCGGTGGAGTCGACCAATTGGTCAATCCACGGGAGTAGGAAGTTGTCCTTGGGGCAAGCGCGGTTAAGGTCGATGAAGTCCACGCACATCCGCCACTTACCATTCGATTTCTTGACGAGGACGGAGTTCGCGAGCCACTCAGGGGGCAGGAACTCCCGAATGAAGCCCGCCTCTCGGAGTCGGGCGATCTCCCCCATGATTGCCTCTTGGCGCTGGAGGGAGAGCTTCCTCAGCTTCTGTTTGATCGGGGGGTGACCGGGGGCCACCGCGAGCTTGTGCTCAATGACCTCCCGGGCGACGCCCCGCATGTCCGAAGGCTTCCACGCAAAAACATTAGAGTTTTCACGCAAAAAAGCTGCAAGTTGCGCTGGATGTTCCTCGGAGAGCTCCGCCCCGAACCGGACGGTTTTGTCCCCATCGCCCGTAGATAGCAGGACCTTCCGGAGGACCCCTTCCGGACGCGGCTTGAGGAGGGGCCTCCCGGGAGGTGGTGCAGCGACGTCTGATCCCGGGGGAGAGGCCTCCCCCCCGGGCGCCTGAATGATGTCGACGCTTCCGATTGTGGCGGTGGCGCGCTCGTATAGAGCACGGGCCATGTCTTGGTCTCCCTGGACATTGATCACGCCGTGCGGCCCGGGGATCTTCATGCAGAGGTAGTTTTGATGGGTGACAGCCCCCAGCAGATTGATCGTGGTCCTCCCCATGATCGCGTTGTAGGAGGAGGGGAGGTCCACTACGTCGAAGCGGACCATCTCGGTCTGGTAGTTCTCTGGGGTGCCGAATGTCATAGGGAGGTCCACCTTGCCCACGGGGTGGATCGCCTTCCCCGGGACAAACCCTTGCAGGGGCCCTGCCGCGGGCTGCAGGAGCTTCTCATCCACCTGCATCTCCTTGAAGGCCTTCAAGAATAGGACATCAGCGGAGCTCCCGCCGTCCACGAGGATGCGGGCCAGGTGGCAGTTGTAGATGGTGGCGGAGACGATGAGCGCGTCGTCGTGGGGGAAGCGAACCCCTCACGCGTCTTCCGCTGTGAAGGTGAGGGGGACGTCTGACCACTTGGGTGGCGGAGGCGTGCGTAGCACCCCCACAACCTTGACTTCGCGTGCGTACTGCTTACGCTGGCGCTTAGAGTCCCGCCCGGAGGCGAACCCTCCCACGATGACGCTGATGCGGCGCTGAGAAGTTTGGAAGGGGAGAGCTTCTGAAGGCTCCCCCTCCTGCGTCTGCCCCTGTTGAGCCCCCGCGGGAGCAGGAAGGGCCGGAATAGCTGACCGATGCGGCATGGAGGCCGGAGTCCCCCCCTGCCCATGCTGGTTGAGGAACGCCGCGAAGTGCTGCAGCAGCTGGTGGCACTCTCGGGTAGCGTGGGTACTGGACCCGTGGAAGCTGCACCACGGTCCTTCGCTGCCTCTCCCCGTGGGGCCTTCCTGGCCGCGCGAAGACTGTCCTTCCCCATGGCCTTTCGGCTTGGGGAAGGGGCGGTTGCCCCTCCGAGGGTCGCGCGAGCCGCCTCCGCCCTCGAGGACAAAGGTGTCCCGAGGCCGTGGCTCGTTACACCCCCCCTATCTGGGGCGCTTGAGGGGGTCCCTGGCCCCCCGGTCGGCGGGGGCGGGAGCCCCCTGGGTCTTCTTCCAGATGTTGTCTTCCTCCGCCCGAGCGTACTTTTCAAGTACGTTGAAGAGCTCGTCGGCGGAGGAGGGGCAGCTCCGGGAGAGCCTCCGGTGGAGCTCCCCCGGGAGGATCCCGCTTTTGCACGCATCGATGACCGTAGAGTCGGGGACGTGAGCCAGTTTGCTCTTCACTTGAGCGAAGCGCTTGAAGAAGCTTCGGATGGTTTCCCCCGTCCTCTGCTAGACGGTGTACAACTGCGAGGAGTCCAGGGGACACACATAGTTCCCCTGGAAGTTCGCGCGGAACTCACGCTTAAGCTGCGCGAAAGACTAGATGGAGCCGACCTTCAGGATGTAGAACCAGGAGCGGGCTATGCCGGTGAGGTAGAGGGGGAAGACGTTGCATTGCACTGTCTCGTCCCCCCCGGCCGCGGAGATGGCTGTGCAATATACCTGCACAAATTTGTAAGGGTCGGCCTCACAGTTATAATGCTCGATGTGAGGAGGGCGGTAGGGCCGTGGCCACCGAATGCTTCGTAGTCTGCGGCATAGGGGCTGATTAGCCCCCTGCACTTCCTGGGGAGAGTCCCGGTCACTTTCTTTGATGGGGGACACGTCCTCATTGTCGGAGTCGGGAAGCAGCCCAAGGGGTCCGCCAGAGTGGCGGTAGCAATGCTTCTCTTCCGGACCGGGGCTGAGTTCCCGGACGTTCGGGCTCTCCTCTCGAGAGACTAGCTCTTCGGCGGGTCTCTTCCCCCGACCGATGCGAGAGCGAGGCTCTTCGTGCCCGCGGCTAGGGGGAATTCTTCCCCGCGCTTGGGTGAATGCATTCGCTCGACCTCCCCCCGGGAGAAACCGACCTGTTCTGCCAGGGGAGGGAGCTCATGCACTGTAGCTGCCGGCCCGGAGGCTACCGGGGCCGGCTGGGGGGAGCCCCCCTGCGAAGACCCCCGGGACTAGAAAGGTGGAAGCCCCTGTATCATCCGGAACCAGGGAGGGGGCGCCCGCGGCGACGTTCGGAACCGAAGTGGAGGGAGCCCCCGGAGCGACGACCGGAACCAGAAAGGGGGAAGCCCCTGTAATATCCGGAACCGACTAGGGGGGAGCCGATGCGGGGGGAAGTTTGCTGCGGCACGGGAGCTGCTCTGTCGACCGCCCCAGGTGCGGTAAACGCGACACGCGGGGCGGGACTAGCTCCCGGCGCATGGAAAACCCCCGGCATGTATTGGGCCCCCGGCCCCGGGAACTGGCCTGGAACGGGGTATCCCCCCGGTGCCACGAGGGGCCCAGGCATGAAGTACCCTCCCGGCACCGGGAAGGGCTCGGGTGCCGGGAAGGGTCCGGGCGTATGACCCGCAGAGGGAGGATATCCCGCACTGGGGTCATACGGGGCGGATAAACCTCCGTACACCAGAGGGACCGCCGGGTGACCCATAAACGGGGACATGGCCCCCGGATATGAGTACGGCGCATATGTGGGGGCCGGTGGTCGCACCAACACGCGAAGCAGCTCATCCATAGAGCGCTGGGTGCGGAGCTGGCCCGCCACTAAAGCCTCGAGCAGGGCATCCCGGGTAGCCGAGGGAGCCATCAGGGGGAGACTGGTCCCGGCCGAGGTTCCCGCAGTCACCGGGAGCACCCCGGAGGTAGAAGCACCTAACTTAAGAGGAAAAATGGGAGGCGGTACCTGGGTCTGGCCGCCTCCGGGCGGAAGCACCGGGACAGCCGTGTCCCGGACGGGCGGCGCCGGGGCTCCGAGACAGGCGTCACCGGGAGGGGTGTGCCCTTGTTCTTGGGGGAGCCATGGCGTCTTGTCACGAGTCCCCACGAACGGCGCCAACTGTCGTAGTATTGCGAATACCCCGGCAGGTTTCGTAGATGATACTAGCGAAGAAAACGCGACACGGGCTGACCGGGTGACCGGTCCTCCCCCGCCGGACAAACACAAGAAATGACGCGAGGATTTATATAGGTCAGGTCCCAGTGGGGACCCTAGTCCTGTCGGCGTGCTCCCAACCAGAGTCGGTTGGGGAGGCTCTATCGGGGGAGAGGCTTCCGGAGCACACCTGTGAGTTTGGCTATGCCAATAATAATGAATCAATTGTCTTACAATAGGGGGTACAAGTGCTATTTATAGCCCCAAAAAGAAGCAAAAAGACTAAACTACCACAGACGCTACCGTCGGATTGAGGGGTAGCAATGTCCTTCTCCCGGTCAAGTGCCTTGGATGCTCGACAGGTGGTCGCTAATTCCCGAGGCGCTCTTCGTGTGACCTGCACGCGATCAAGAACCAAAGACTTTACCTTTAGAAGGGCGACGATGCCCGGGACATGCACCGGAGACGACGTCCCCGGGCAAAAGGCGGTGCTCGAGACCGGCACCAGAGGCCACGTCCCCGGGCGAATGGCGGCGCCCGGGACCGGCACCGGAGGCCAGGTCCCGGGAGCCACAAGGCGGCGCCCGGGGCAGGCACCGGAGGCCACGTTCCCGGGTGAATGGCGGCGCCCGGGACCGGCACCGGAGGCAAGGCCCCGGGAGCCAAAAGCCGGCGCCCCAGACCGGCACTGGAGGCCAGGTCCCCGGAGTCAAAAGGCGGCGTCCGGGGCAGGCACCGGAGGCCACGTCCCTGGGCGAATGCCGGCGTCCGGGACTGGCACCGGAGGCCAGGTCCCGGGAACCAAAAGGCGGCTCCTGGGGTAGGCACCGGAGGCCACGTCCCCGGGCGAATGCCGGCGTCCGGGACCGGCACCGGAGGCCACATTCCCGGACGAATGGCGATGCCCGGGACGGGCACCGGAGGCCAGGTCCCGGGAACTAAATGGCGGTGCTCGGGGCAGGCACCGGAGGCCACGTCCCCGGGCGAATGGCGGCGCCCGGGACCGGCACCGGAGGCCAGGTCCCGGGAGCCAAAACGCGGCGAACGGGGCACACACCGGAGGCCACATCCCCGGGCCAATGGTGGCGTCCGGGACCGGAACCAGAGGCCAGGTCCCGGGAGCCAAAAGGCGGCACCCGGGGCAGGCACCGGAGGCCACGTGCCGGGGCCAATGGCGGTGCCTGGGACCGACACCGGAGTCCATGTCTCGAGAGCCAAAAGGCGGCGCCCGGGGCAGGCACCGGAGGCCACGTCCCAGGGCAAATGGGACACAACCTACCTGGACTTAGCCTTGCGGAGATTTCCCCCAACAGATTTGCTAGAAATTGTGCCTCAATTCTGTTCTGATACTTGAGTTGAGCTATACTTCTGTCTGGGAGCTGTTAATGTGATCTCTTGCTGTTGTATGGATTTTCCCTGACTTATTGGTTGATTGTGTGAATTGTCGATTCACCATTGGTTGTTGTTCAAATTACTGAAGTTGTCAAACTGAGCTTAAACTGTTTAGTTAGTGTGCAGATGATTGTATCGATTGCTAGGTGTATGCTCAGCAGGTTGATCAGCAAGGAACCATAGAGATTCTTCATTGCTTTATCTGTTTGAAACTAAGTTGAGGTGTGCATTTCCTACAATTAAATTCTGATTTGAGAAACATTTGTCCTTCTCATCTAGAGTGTGCCACCGCTAGCAGACACCATTGAAAAAATTGATTTCTGTGAGTTGTATACTAGTTGGTGCAATTTGTCAAAGCACAACAATCCTTACCCTCTTTTCCATCCAGTCATCTCTCTTTCTTTTGATTTGGACATTTCATTGTTTGTTGTTTGCCGATTTAGCTTTAGTTCTATACATTCATTTCCGATCTAGCCTCTGTGGAAGAACGACATACTCGCCCACTGTCGCATCTTCGCTCTCTTGCGGAACTCACCCTAGACTTGTATCAGCACTGCTTCACCAACTTTTTCAATCGTGTAGGCGAGGTTGAAACGATGCTGCTGGCATGGTTAATCGAATAACGGTGACTGGACGGCGATCAACAGTGAGGTTGAACTCATTGGCTTTGAGAGCCAGAGGTGAGCTGCGGTGACAAGGTGTTGTGGTTACAAAATCTAGAATTGATCGAGGGCTTTTGTTCCTGGAGCTAAGCCCATGGTCCTAAAGAGAGGAATTTGGTTGTAATGGCATTTTGGGGCTCACCGGTGTTACGGTCAAACTTGAGAATGACGGTCCAAAAGGGGCGTTCACAATTTAGAACAATGCTGCACAATTGACGGTTGCTACACCATCTATGGGATGCAATAAACGTGTGAGTGTAGTCAATTTGGTCGGAAACACAACGAGGCATGCCGGCGACGTGAGCTGTCCACGGCAGCATGCGAAGAATTGGGAATCTGCAATTACAGGTTAAATTCAAATTTTGATTGAACAGGATTGGGAATCTGCAATGGGCTCTGGTGATCAATTTATTCTACAAAAAGGGATGCTAATTTGGACTGGAACTAAGTCCGATAGTTGGAATAGGGAAAAATCGAATTTCAGCTATCACCGGCGAGACAGCTCACCAGAGATAAATTTATTGCTAAGGAATAAGAAGATGGGCAATAGGCACATACCGGTTGAGTCAATTTGAAGATTGGTGTAGTGGCGCACTCGGTCGTCATCTCCCTCCTTGGCGGCTCGCCGAAGACGAAGAAGAAGAAGAAGACAAGTTGAACTACGGTTTAACTGGGTTCTGGGTTGCACGTAGGTAAGGCTGGTCGTAGGCGGCCTTAAATAGCCACAGAACAGAGATTATGAGGGTGGAAAATGGTAGAAATTGTGCTGCTGACGCGACTGGACGGGGCTGACAACGGCGATGACGGGATGGCGTACAAGCGACTCCTTCAACTTTGTCAAAATGGTTGGCATCTTGTAACTTGGTCCTGGCCTGTGCAGAGGTGGAGCTGGCGGTTGGCCTCGCCATGGCGTCGACGTGGTGCAAAGCTTCTGACAGCTCCTCGCTGTTGCAGGCGGTGGGTCTGCGCTGGTTGTAGCGGCTGCCACGGTGGCTTGCTCCAGCATGTACGCGTGTACATCATGCAGGTTCAAACGGTCACACACATTGGCGACGAGCTGGACTTCACCGGCGGCAAATAATCGCAGCGAGGCTCAGTTCAAATCGTGTCGGCTGGTAAAATTAGGGATTTGGACTGAAACGTAATTTCTGAAAATTCTTTTGGATTGAATTGCAATTTCTATGAAATAATTGGTTTAAGCTGAATTTAGTTTTACCAGCGTGGCTTACTTAACTCAGCAATTGGTTTAGGAGAGACATTTGACAAAATCTGGGGTTTTTGGCCAGGTTTTGAGCTAGAGCGAAAATATGGTATTTAGAATCTAGGTTTTGTCGAAATCAAATATCTGAGACCTAGGATAAGATTTTGAGATCCTCATAAAAGAAGATTTTGTAATGAATAGTGTATGGGAGATATCCCCTGAATCAAATTAAGATTTGCAGTTGATTTGTGGCTTTTAGCCTTTCTAGGCTTTTGGAAAATCTGAAAAG
This sequence comes from Pharus latifolius, assembly GCA_019359835.1. Classification (NCBI taxonomy): domain Eukaryota; kingdom Viridiplantae; phylum Streptophyta; class Magnoliopsida; order Poales; family Poaceae; genus Pharus; species Pharus latifolius. Next base: position 69,546,042 of record CM033322.1, read on the forward strand.
GGCCAATCTGTAATACTTTTCCACTGATAAAGTTCTGCTGCCAACTCTTTGAATTAAGGTATTGGCATACCCTAGATCATAATCCTAAAATAATTTGATCTAGACCAGGTCAAGATTTGATCAAATCGGCTTTCTGAATTTCAGAGTATTTATGGTAATGAGGAATAATTCTATTTTCGAAAACCGATTGAGATTGATGATTCTAGGTGTTAGAGGTCGAATTTGATCTGGCTTCTGAAGGCTTTTCTACTCAAGATTAATAGTAGACCATATCTGGATAGTCTGATCTTGATTTGGGTCCACAGTGAAGACTTTCGAGATTTTTGGGCTTAGGGAAGAATGAATCTGAACTGATTTGATGATTCTTAATGAGACATATGCATACATGACTTTTTATGAAAAAGGAAATTTTTACCCCCAAACCCAGGATGTTACAAACCTACCCTCCTAAAAGAAATCTTGCCCCCAAGATTCGCCTAAGAAAAGAAAAGATATGGATAGTCTCGCTATAGATCTTCCTCCTTTTCCTAGGTTTCTTCTTGCTCCGAGTGATTTCCCCATTGAACCTTGCATAATTTGATCTTCTTCCTTCTGAGTTGGCGTTCTTCAGTGTCCAAGATTTGGATTGGGTGCTCAAGATATGCAAGATTCTTCTGCAAAGATACTTCATGAACTTCTACTTGGTCGGTTTGTTCTCTCAAGCACTTCCGAAGTTGTGAAACATGGAATACATCATGCACTCCTGCTAATTCTGAGGGTAACTCCAACTTATAGGCTACTTCTCCTTTTCTCTTAAGTATTTTGAATGGTCCAATTTATCTCACTTAATATCTTCGCAATCCCTTGAACGGTCTGACTTTAAGGTAGAGCAAATCACCCAGTTCAAATGATAGTTCTCTTTGCCGATTGTCCACGTAATTCTTTTGTCAGGACTGTGCTATTTTCAACCTTTCTCTGATGAGTTTTACATGAGCTTCTACCTCCTCTACTATCTCTGCCCTATGATTCCTCATTCTCCCGGCTCATTCCAATGCAATGGGGTTCTCCATTTTCGTCCATATAGAGCTTCAAACGGTGCCATTTGTAGATTGGCCTGATAGCTGTTATTGTAAGCAAACTCTGCATATGGCAAGCATTTATCCCATGATGTCCCATAATCTAGTATGCAAGCTCTTAGAAGATCCTCCAAATTTTTATTTACTCTCTCTGTCTGTCCTCCTGTCTGAGGGTGGTATGCAGTGCTAAAATTTAATTGAGTTCCTAGTGTTTCATGGAACTTGCGCCAAAACTTGGATGTAAACTGTACTCCTTGATCTGAGACAATCTTCTTAGGAATACCGTGTAGTGTCACTATTCTTTGCAATGTACAACTCGGCTAATTTACTCCCATCGTAGCTCTTTTTGACTGGAATGAAGTGCGCTACTTTGGTGAGTCTATCTATGATGTCCAATATACAATTGTATCCTCCTCTAGTTTTAGGGAGTCCACTGATGAAATTCATTTCGATCTCTTCCCATTTCGATAGTGGCACTGGCAAAGGTTGTAACTTCCCGGCTATCTTCTGATGTTCCACTTTAACTCGCTGACAGGAATCACAATTGCAATGTATTCTGCGATCTCTTTCTTCATATTATCCCACCAAAACTGATTTTTCAAATCCTGGTACATTTTAGTGCTACCTGGATGTATTTAGTATGGGGTTTTATGTGCCTCATGGATGATTCATTCTTTAAGGTTTGTGTTTTGGGGAACACAGATCCTTCCCCAGTACCATACAATTCCTTGCTCATCTTCAGTAAATTCTTGAGCCCTTCCCAACCTCATTCTGTTCTTGATCTTGCAAATCTCTTCATCCTTTTTCTGAGCATTCCCTATCTGGTCTTCGAGTTGGGGTTCTAATACCAAGGTGGCTAACATCCCTTGCGGTATCATTTCCACCTGAAGATCCTGTATCTCTTACTGTAAGTATGGGTTACTCAGCATGACTCTTCCCTGTAAGCTGTAAGCCTTCCTACTCAAGGCAACTGCTACTATGTTAGCCTTTCCTGGATGATAATGGATACTGAGATCATAGTCCTTGATCAATTCTAGCCATCATCGTTGACGCATGTTGAGCTCCGTTTGTGTGAGGATATACTTTAGACTCTTGTGATCGGTATAAATCTCACACTTGTTCCCGATCAGGTAGTGTCACCATATCTTTAAGGCATGTACTACTGCTGCTAACTCCAAGTCGTGTGTTGGGTAGTTCTCCTCGTGCGGCCTTAGTTTTCATGAAGCATAAGCTACTGCTCGACCTTTCTGATTAATACATAGCCTATCCCTTTCTTAGAAGCATCACAATAAACTACGAAGTCTTCTCTGCTATCTGGCAGAGTAAGGACTGGTGTTGTTGTCAGCTTCTGCTTTAACTTCTGGAAGCTTTCTTCGCACTTTCCGGTCCATGCAAAATCAACATTCTTCTTTAGTAGGTTAGTAAGGGGTTTGGCAATCTGGGAGAATCCTTCAATGATCTTTTATACTAACCCGCCAATCCTAAGAAACTTCTAATTTCTGGAACTGAGGTTGGTTGTTTCCATTCTTTTATAGTAGTGATCTTGGCAGAATCTACCGAAATTCCCAGAGCCGTTAACACATGTCCAAGAAATGCGATCCTCATCATCCAAAACTCACATTTATCAAATTTGGCATAAAACTACCTATCTCGTAGTCTTCCCAAGACTAGATGTAGATGTTGCTCATGCTCTTATGTGCTCTTAGAATATATCAGAATGTCATCTATGAAAACTATGAAAAATTTGTCAAGGAAATCCATAAACGTGCTATTCATGACATTCATGAAAGTGGCTGGGGCATTCGTTAAACCAAACGGTACTACCGTGAACTCATATAGTCCATATCTGGTGGTGAGGGCGGTCTTTGGTATGTCCTCCTTCTTAATTTTCAATTGGTGGTATCCGGACTTCAAGTCTATCTTGGAGAATACCTTAGCTCCTCAAAGTTGATCGAAAAAATTGTCAATTCTTGGCAATGGATACTTGTTCTTTATGGTAACATCATTTGAGGCTTGATAATCCACGCACATCCGTAGAGCTCTGTCCTTCTTCCTTACTAACAATACTGGGGCTCCCCATGGTGAGGCACTAGGTCTGATGAATCCTTTGTTCTCCAAATCTTCCAATTGGCTCTTGAGTTCCTCCAAATCAGTGGCTGGCATCCGGTAAGGACGTTTTGCTATGGGTGATGCTCCCGGTTTAAGCTCAATAGAGAACTCTATATCCCTATCGGGTGGCATTCCCAGAAGTTCTGTTGGAAACATATCGGGGTATAGCTGCACTGTGGGTACTTGTTCTAGGTAGATCTTCTATAGCGCTTGTACAGATCCTCACGGGTCCTCGGTTGATGATCTCTTTGCATAAAATAAAACTTTCTCCCCTTGGCTACTCACAAGGCTTATGGTTTTCTTCTCACAGTCTACTAGATCTTTATGTTGGGACACCCAATCCATGCCCAATATAATTTCTAAACCCTGTAGCTCTAATACTAGTAGATTTGTTGTGAATTCTACCCCTTCTATGCCCTAATTGGGAAAGAAAGGTCTTTTGCATCAAGCGCTGGTACATGGAACCGGCGTTTTTTAGACCAAATAGCATTCTGATGTAGCAATAAGTGCCAAATGGGCTGATGAAGGCAGTTTTCTCTTCATCTTCTTCTACCATGCTAATTTGATGGTACCCAGAGTAAGCATCCACGAAGTTCATCAGTTCACAACCCGCTGTAGAATCGACCAACTGATCGATGTGAGGAAGGGGAAATTGTCCTTCGGGCAGGCACTGTTTAGGTTGGTGTAAGCGACGCACATGCGCCACTTACCATTTGACTTTAGGACCTTGACCGGATTTGCAAGCCACTTAGGATGATCGATTTCACCAATAAATCCTGCGTTCTGGAGTTTAGCTAACTCCAAACGGATGGCTTCTTGTCTGTTAGTAGTAAAGCGTCTGAGCTTTTTCTTTATTGGTCGCTGTCCAGGATGAATTGCTAGCCTGTGCTCAATCACTTGCCTTGGGACCCCAGGCATGTCGGATGGTTTCCACACAAACACATTTGCATTAGCCCGGAGGAAAGTAATGAGCTCGAGTTCCTATTTGTCATTCAAACCTGATCCAATCCAAATAGTTTTAGATGGATCATTTGGGTACAATGGAACCAACTTCAATTTCTCATCTGGTTGCGTGGCAACTTTGATCGCATTAGGTGTCGTGGTCACAACATGAACATCCCAAAGGGGAAGCTGATCAACCAACTCCAGAGATAACCGATCACAAGTGAGAGCCGTATTGCGGCTGCCTCGGATCGTAATCATTCCTTTTGGGCCTAGTATCTTGACGCACTGATAAGCGTAATGTGTCGCCGCCATGAACTTAGAAAGCGTCAGCCTACCAAAAATAGCGTTATATGCTGAATCACAATCGATTACATCAAATGTAATCAATTCTGTTAAAAAATTATCTGGTTCTCTCAATGTTACTGGTGATACAATTTGCCCAATAGGCATCATCGAGGGACTAGGAATTACACCATAAAATGGATGAATTATGGGTTTGATCTTTGAGCGAGGGATTTGCATCTCATCAAGAGTCTTGACCAATAATAGATCTAGAGAGCTACCTCCGTCGATCAATACTGTCTCGACCTTAGCATTGCCAATGTAGGGGTAATGACCAGAGGGAGTCGCAATGGTCGCATTAGCCCCCTGGGACAATTGTCCCGGTCGAAAGTTAAGGGAGTTTCTGACCAATGAGGAAATTGAGGCTCCCCAATTGGAGCTTCAATTTTATTTACCTCACGGTAAAAAGATTTGAATTGACGCTTAGAAGAATAAGAAGAAGAACCACCAAAAATGATATTTACATGACTTTGGGGTACCTGATATGGCATGAATTCATCTCCGTCAGCATCCCTAACCCCAAAGGATTGTTCTTGCTCAGGTATGGTTGGCATGGGTCCAGTTCCCTGATAGAAGTCTTCCAAGCGCTTCAAACAATTGCGATAGTTCTTGAGGTCATGTCCAAAAGTATTGTGCAATGGACACCACTTTTTATTTGCCTGCGGGTTAGCTTGTTTTCCCAAATGGTCGTTGTCGTGACCACCAGAAAGATTTTTTTATTTTTAAATGAAAACTTATTACCTTTTCTTGGCAGTGGTTTGTCAGCAACCGCAACATCTCAGTATTATCCAGCCCCATTCTTCTTGGGCTTCTTAGATTTCCCGCCTGATGGTGATTCTGAATTTTTGCCAGAATCATCCTTCTTGTCGTTCTTGAGACCTGGTTGAGGTGGCAAATTCACTTTGTCCACGATTCTATTCCATTCCATGGCCTCAGCTGCGTCAGAGTAGCGGTCCACCATATCGAAGAGATCTGATACCGACCCTGGTGGGTGGATACTCAAGTCTTCAGTGAACCTTCAGTACAGAACGACATGCTTGAATGCCCTGATAACCGAAGTAACTAAAATGTTGGGGATGGTATTCCTAACCCCGATAAACCTCTTGACAAATTGTTGAAGGGTTTCAGTCGAAATCTGGTGTAACCAATGAAGGTCATCTTCCTTACCAGGCTTCTCGTAACAATTTTGGAAATTATTGAGGATTGCATCACACAACATTTCCCAATTATAGATTGACCCTTCTGGTTGATTAAACAACCATGCCCTTGCAGGTCCCTCAAGGACCATCAACAAATAGTTTGCCCTGACCCGGTCGTCTCCTCCTGCTACTTGAATGGCAATAATGTAGATCTGAAGAAATTTCGATGGATTTTGAGTTCCATCGAATCTCTCGATCAAACCAAGTTTAAACTTATCTGGCCAGACCATTGCACGGAGCCCTGGTGAGAAAGCTTTACAGCCTACATAAGAAGCTTGGAAATGTCTATCACCGCGACCTTCCCTGTGGTCATGAGGCGCATTACCTGGAGGAGACTCCCCTCGACGTCCCAGGTGAGAATGAACAGGTAGGCGATTGCGATCACGAGAGCTCCCAATTCTCCTGACCTTATCTTGCCAAAGTGACGTCGTCTGTATTCAATTGCGTCTCCCATGACTTGAATAAGAGTCATCATGCTCACGAGAATGAATTATGGAGCGAGATGATGCTGTTGGAATGGCTTCGGAGGCAACTACATCATGTGTGTCCGCGAGGACTACGGCAAATGTTTTTCTATCCTCATTGTCCAACCCAAGTGGAGGTTTACGCAGTGTATCTGCGATATCACTAAGCTGGTCTTGTGTACTCCTTCTGGGAGCCATAGGAGTTACCGTCGCCTCAACCGCCAGGAAATACTCTGGGGCTAAAGATGGCGTCTGGTCATTCCTACGAACATGTGGATGGCATGAAGTTCCCAGATCAAGGTTGTGAACAACAGCATCTTGACGTGATTGTGCAAGGCGTCAGGCTTCCTCAGTGGCTTTTCGAATCTTGTTTTCTCGCTGCTCACGTGCTTGATCCTCCTTCTGTCTGCGCTCTTGTTCCTCCCGCGTTGTTCAGGAGTTTCCTCCGAAAGCGCATAAATTTCTCGTGAAATCGAGGTCACAGACGGGGAAAACAACTCTCTTTATTCCGAATCAGACTCGAAATCCAAAAGAGATTTGAGATTGTCCGGAGAAAACCTTCCAGGACTAAACTCAAGATTATCATCTTTCGCATCCTCTGGGGCGATGTTTTCTGCTATGTATTCGACCTCTGATGTGGTAGGACTCACATGAGGAGAACACGCCATCTTCTTTGACTCTTGGTCGACAGACATGACCATAGTTGGAGAAGATTCACCCTCAGGATGTAACTCAAGGACATCGTCGTTGTTGACCTCTTCCATACGAACGGGGTCATTAGATGAGGGCATCTGGATATGGGCATAGTCATCGAGATCAAAATCATTCTCGGAATCATATGCTCTAGACATAGCTTATCAGAACTTCCAATAAAAGAAAAAAGTCTTGAGAAAGGCCCCACGGTGGGCGCCAATTGTCGATGATTAGGACCAGGGTCCTTCATCGATCTTATGCAGATTAATGATGCATGAAGTGGAGACAATTCAAAACGTCCATCAGATAAGTAAAGATAGCTATGTGCTGGGAACATAAAAGATTATACAGGTTCAGGCCCTCAATGATTTGAGTAATAACCCTACATCCTGTGGTGTTTTCACTATGTATATGAATGATTATAGGGAGGGAGAGACTGTTAGAAAGGATAACAATCTCTCTATATACATGTACTTGCGAAACTAATGTTTCTTGTCTTCTGTATATCTGCTTATTATCTTTTATATTGATCGAAAGGGTGCCAACGTGAGGTAGTTTTGGGAAGTTTGACGGTTGCTAAGATGTAGTTACAAAACTACATCTTTATCTTCATCTCCTTGCCAGTTACTATATGCGGTTTTAGATAACCACATATCTTAACTCCTCGACGGTTATCTTCACAGGTAGGGAGAGAAGTTTTTTTATTCTAGAACCGTGTTTGGAAAACTTAAACACTATTCAGGTTAAATTCAATTTTCAAGATACTACGGTCGCGCACATTCTGTGACCATTGGAAAGGTGTCGTCGCGGGCTTCTCCGTGAAGTACTCATTTGCCCTAAATGGAGTCCGTATGTGGCCTGGACATCCGTTTGAAATCAAACTGCTGCTGGATGGCGGAACCGGATTCGTGGACGAATTGGGCTTGAACTTGGGCTTGACTTGATGCCTCGTGGGTTGCTTTGTATTGGGTGTGGCTCGCTGACCCTCCGGTGTAGACGATTTGAATGGCTCAGCACATGGAATCATGCCGACTCGTCGTCCTCCTTGATCTTCCGACGATGTAGTGCAAGACGTGAGAGGCGCCATGTTCATGTCCGTGTTGGTGATGTCCTCATCATGTGACCTTCTGGTTCAGAAGAAACTGCCTCTGCAACCAATACGTCTGCCAGTGTATGGAGCCATATATCATATCTAAAATATCTTAAACATGATATATTCAATGAACAGATGACTAACTCGGGTAATAATCATCATCACATGTGCTCGATCACTTCCCTTGGGACTCCAGGCATGTCGGATGGTTCCCACACAAACACATCTGCGTTAGCATGGAGGAGAGTAATGAGTGCAAGTTTTGAATGGTTCTAGACGGATGGTCTAGGAATAAGGAAACCTACTTAAGCTTTTCATCTGGTCGTGGAGTTACCTTGGCCGCATCTGGTTCCTTGGTCGCCACCTCAACGTCCCAGAGGGGAAGTTGGTTGACCTATTCCAAGGATATGCAATCACAAGTGAGAGTCATATTTTGACTGCCTCTAACTGTGATCACGCCTTTTGGTCCTGGCACCTTGATGCACTGATAAGTGTAATGTGTTGCCACCATGAACTTGGCGAGCGAGGGCCTACCAAAGATTACATTATAGGCTGAATCAAAATCAATTACATCAAAAGTAATTAACTCTATTCGAAAGTTCTCTGGTCCCCTGAGTGTCACTAGCAGTACAATTTGTCCGATGGGCATCATCGAAGGACTAGGAATTATCCCGAAAAATGGGTGCACCACTGGTTTTATTTCTGAATGAGGTATTTACATTTTTTCAAGTTCTTTTGCAAACAATAGGTCGAGAGAGCTTCCTCCATCAACTAGTACTCGTCCCACTTTAGCGTTGCTAATAATAGGAGAAATTACCAGAGGGAGTCACTGTGGCCGCAACAACCCCTTTAGGCACTCTTACCAGCTAAAGGTCAAGGAGTCTCTGACCAGTGGGGAAATTGAGGCTCTCTAAGAGGAGCTTCAATATTATTTACCTCTCGGTAAACAGATTTAAATTGACGCTTAGAAAAATAAGGCGAAGGATGACCAAAAATTATATTGTCATGATTATTTGGTACTTGGTATGACATGTCCTCGTCTCCATCAGCATCGTTAGTTCCACAGGACTGTCCCTGTTCTGGTATAGTTGGCATAGGTGCATTAGCTTGATAGAAGTCCTCCATGTGCTTCAACCAGTTGAGACAATTTATGAGGTCGTGTCCAAGAACATTGTGCAACAGATACCATCTCTGACTTCCCTGCAGGTTAGTCTGTTTGTCTTCATGGTTTCTATTGCGACCACTAGAAGGAGGTTTATTATTTTTGAATGGAACTTTTTTATCTTTTTGCTATGGTTGCTTATCCATGATTGCGACATCTCGGAATTGGCCTACTCCATTCTTCTTGGACTTCTTGAACTTTCCACATATAGATGATTCAGATTTCTTGATTGAATCATCCTTCTTTTTGGTTTTGAGACCAGGTTGAGGAGGTAAGTTTCCCTTATCCACCATCTTATTCCATTCAACAGCCTCAGCCGCATCAAAATATCGATCAGCCAGGTCGAAAAGCTCTTAGTCTAATCTCTACGGATGGATACTTAAGTCCTCCGTGAACCTTTGGTATCGAACGCCATGTTTAAAGGCTATAATAACCGAAGTTTCAGAGATATTAGGAAAGGTATTTCTCACTCCTACGAATCTTTTAACGAACTGTCGAAGAGTCTCAATCGAAGTTTGGTGTAGTCGATGAAGATCATCTTCTTTGTTAGGCTTCTCATAGCAGTTCTGGAAATTGTTGAGGATTGCATTGCACGGCATTTTCCAATTGTAAATTGATCCTTCTGATTGATTAAGCAACCAAGTCCCCACCAGACTCTCAAGGACTGTTGGCAAATAATTTGCCATAACCTGTTCACTTCCTCTTGTTGTTTGAATGGAAGTGACATAAATCAGGAGAAATTCAAATGAATTATGAGTACCATCGAATCTCTCGATTATTCCAGACTTGAACTTATTAGGCCAGACCACGCACGTAGTCCTGGCGAGAAAGCCTTACAACCTATGTATGAAACATGCGGTTGTTGATCATTGCGACAATTGCCTTGGTCGTGGAAAGAGTTAGCCTGAGGAAACTTACGACGTGGTCCCAAGCACGAGCGCACTGGTTCATGGTTACGGTCTTGAGAACTACTAGTTTTTCTAGCTTTGTCTTGTCGGGTTAATGTAGTGTGTATACGGTTACATCGTCTCTGCCTCTGGTAAGAACTATTCCTCTCTTGGGAGTAAGTTGTCGAACACGATGATGCTGTTAGAGTTACTTTAGACGTAACTCCGTCAAGGTTATCCACAAGAACCCTTGCGAATGTTACCCAATCATCGTTCACGAAGCCAGAGGGAGGATTGCGAAGTGCCTCTACAATCGCACGAATACTATCCTTTGTACTCCTTCTAAGTGCCAAAGGAGTTTCTACCATTGTTGCTTCAACCGTCGGGGAGTACTCCGGGATAGAGAGTGGCGTCTGATCACATCTACGACCATCAAGATGTCACTGGTGAGAGGTTCCTGGACCAAAGTCAAGGGTGGCAGTATCGTGGTGAAATTGCGCAAGACGTAGATCTTCCTTTGCGGCCTTCTGAACCTCGACCTCTCGCTACTCACACACTTAGTCTTCCTTCCATTTGAGTTGTCTTTCTTCCCTGCCTACGCGTTGCTCAGAGGTTTCCTCATAAAGTGCAGTGACTTCCCGTGGAACAGAAGTCACAGATGGAGAAAGCATCTCCTCTTTGTCTGAGTCAGGCTCGAAATCAAAGAGAGACTTTAAATTTTCTAGAGCAAAATTGATGTGAACAGTGGCCCGATCTTCCAACAGGTAGTGGTAAATCAATTGATGGAGAACTCGACATTGACGATCCAGCTTCCATTCAGAATTGATTCAAACCCCTGCAATCGCGACACCACGGCTCCGTTGGTTATCAACCACGCCAAGACACGGTTGACCTCACCAATAAGGCTTATTCCTGCATGTGAATCGAGAACACAAGTAAGAACACGGTAGATGCAATCTGAATATTGCTAATTACGAATGAAGAACACAAGTTGGGTTCCACAAACTGATGAACGGCGAAAACTGTCTAAGTAGTATAATCTAAGCAAAACCCAAGTGTCTAAGGCGGCGGCTACTGAGTATATAAAAGAGAGGAACATGAGGGGGTCGAGCTAGGGTTGTGTGCGGCCAGGGGAGGTGCACACTATTATGGGGTTTTCGTGTCAGATGCGAAGATTTAATGTTAGACTCATCCTGTAGTTCAGATAAGATTCGTATCACATTAGGAAACCTAATCTGTTAGGATTTCTTCTACATGGCTCTATACAAAGAGAGGTATGATGGGCTTTGAGTATCATCACAAAAAGCCATAGCTACCATCTCCTTTAAAATAATAGCCACTAAACCCTTATTGTGCGCATTGGTGCTAGCACACCATCGTACGACGTTCCATCCCAGTACGTGTGGATACCTATAGAGGCGCTGTTGCAATTACTGCGCTAATTAGGACGATCCGTGAGCGGTCATTATCATCTACATCTGCTGATCAGGATGATCCGCAAACTGTTGCTGTGAACATTTAATCGCTTCAACAAATTTGCTTCCGTTGTTGGTAACAATCTAATCTATGATCTATTACTTGCAGCTTCGAGTCAAAATTTTTGAAATTCTGCTAGTGTAGCTTACTCAGTTTCCTACAATGGTATCGGAGCCAGGTTATATAGTATTAGATCTGGATTAATAACATATATGTGATATATGAGGTTATAGTAGACTAGATCTATTAGTTTATTCAATCTGTTACCGTAAAGTTTTGTTATACATGTTTGTTTTGACACCCAAGTGTTGTGATGAACTGCTTTTTGGCCGACTTTAAATGAACTGATGTCTAATTAATGATCCTAGCATGGGCCAGAGGGAGGTGATGTTAGGGTTTATATGACAATAGTAGATTGGATCTTGTAAACCATATGTGTATAGATTGGATCTACATATGACATTAGCTGCCTATTCTAGATATTCATATTGGAGTTAATATGACTGGAATAAGGGGATTTAAACCAATTGAATTGGTTCAAAAATTTTATTAATGTGGTTAATTAAAAAACATATATTAATATTTAGTTTTACAAAAAGATTATACTTGACAACCAGAAGCTGTCAACTTTGCTGTCTAAGGAAATAACACATCATAAGGTTTTTCTTATTAAGCCCTGCTCAGCAGAATGCTTTCCTTCATGGTGTGAGAGAAAACAGTTGCGGTCTTTATGGCCAAGGTTACTACCAACGAGAGTTAAATATAGTCGTAGTTATTATGTTAGATCATCTAACTGATGGTTATTTTCATGCATATGGATGTTGTGACATCTTTTAACCCCTCATAAAACATAAAGATTATACTTGTCAACCAAAAGCTGTCAACTTTGGTGTCTAAGGAAAGAACACATCATAAGGTTTTTCTTAATAAGCCCCGCTCAACGGAATGCTTTCCTTCATGGTGTGAGCGAAAATAGTTGTGGTCTTTCCTGGTTAAGGTTAGTGCCAACGGAAGTAAAATATAGCTGAAGTTGCACCTGTTATATCATCTAGTTGATGGTTATTTTCGTGCATATGGATGTTTTGCCATGTTTTAACCCCTCATAAAAATTAAGTGTTTATTATGCTCTTTCAATTGTTGCACCTGTCAAGATTTTGATCGTTGCTTAGTGGGCTTGACAAATCAGGGCACCATCAATTATCTTAATTAGACAGGATGTGTGTTGGACACTCATAAGAATAACATTGGTTGAACTTAACAAGGCCATCAAAATGGTTTTGGGCTTTGGGGCATGGTTTTGGGATCCATGATATGGGATGACACCCAACAAACAAGAATTATATATGATATAATTAGTAAGGAGTTTCTTACCTCAATAACTAGGTTTCTAGCAGTGATGCCAAAGCTCACTAGAACTTAGTGAAATATGGACCTTGGTCTACTATATATATATATATATATTTCTTGAGGGATTTTTGTTCTAAAATATATTGTTGATACATCTTTTATTGAATTGTTTAATGAAAGATTTTTCATAAATATAATGCTAAAATTTTGCATTTCTTTACTGTTGTAGACCATGGATAGTGGTAGCTCCTCAAACAATTTCAGTTTGCTATCTGTCCTTAATAAAGAAAAGCTCAATGGAACAAATTTTTTTGATTGATACAGAAACTTGAGAATTGTTCTCAAACAAGAGAAAAAGTACTATGTTCTAGAGACTCCTATACCTGATAAACCAGCCGCTAGTGCTCCACGTGCTCAAAAGGATGCTTACAAAAAGCATACCGATGACGCACTTGATGCCAACTGTCTAATGCTAGTAACCATGAACTATGAGCTTCAGAAGCAATATGAGAACATGACAGCTTATGACATGGTCGTGTCTCTTAGAAACTTATTCGAGGAGCAGGCTAGGGTGAAAAGATATGAAATCACCAAGAAATTGCATGATTGCAAGTTGGCAGATGGGAGCTCGTTCAGTCCTCATGTGATCAAGATGATTGGTTACATTGAGAATTTGGAAAAGCTTGGTTTTCCCCTTAGTCAAGAGTTGGCTACTGATATGATTCTCCAATTGCTACCTCCGAGCTATGACCAGTTTGTCATGAACTATAACATGAATAATCTAGAGAAATCATTGACCGAATTGCATGGGATGCTTAAAATAGCGGAACAGAATATTAAGAAAATTCCAAATAATGTAATGATGGTTCAAAAGGGAAAAAGCTTTAAGAAGAAGGGCAAGGGCAAGGCTAAGGGAAAAGGCAAAGCTCTAGAAAGGTCCTCTAACGCTAAGCCTAATTCCAAAGGAATGTCCAAGCCAGGTGCCACCCTACTACTGAATGCTTCTATTGCAAGGAATCTGGCTATTGGAAGAGGAATTGCAAGAAGTACCTGGAAGATTTAAACAAAAAGAAGGAAAGTGAGACTCCTTTAGGTATATATGTTATAGAAGTTCATTTAGCTACTTCTCCTTCCGACTCTTGGGTATTTGATACCAGATCGGCTGCTCATATTTGCACTTTGATGCAGGGGCTTAAAAGGAGTAGAAATTTAGCTAAGGGCAAGGTTCAACTTTGCGTTGGCAATGGAGCAAGAGTTGCAACCTTAGCTGTTTGAACTTTTATATTAGCTTTACCTTAGGATTAGTTTTAGAACTTAATAACTGCTATTATGTTCCTTCCATTAGCAAAACCATTTTATCTGTGTCGTGTTTGGACACGTTGGGTTATGAATTTAGAAAAAAGAACAATCGCTGTTCCTTTTATTTAAATGATATGTTTTATGGCAATGCCTCATTGGAGAATGGGCTTTATCAACTAAATCTTGAATTACCTGTCTATAACATATGTACTAAGAGGCTTAGGCCCAATGATTTGAATCCCACGTTTATCTGGCATTGTCGTTTAGAGCATATAAATGAGAAACGCATCATGGAACTCCTGAAAGATGGTCTTCTAGACTCATTTGATTTTCAATCATTTCATGTGTGTGAATCTTGTTTACTTGGCAAAATGACAAAGGCACCTTTCACAGGTGAAAGTGAAAGAGCAAGTGACTTATTGGCTCTTGTTCATACCGATGTATGTGGACCATTAAGTTCAACAGCTAGAGGTGGTTTTCAGTACTTCATAACTTTTACCAATGACTTTAGTAGATATGGATTTATCCACTTAATGAGGCATAAATCTTAAACGTTTGATAAATTCAAGGAATTTCATAATGAAGTATAGAATCAACTTAGCAAGACAATCAAAACCCTACGATCTGATCATGGAGGGGAGTATTTGAGCCAAGAATTTGGTGATCATCTAAAACAATATGGAATTGTTCCACAGTTGACCCCGCCAGGAACACCTCAATGGAATGGTGTGTCAGAACAATGGAACAGGACCTTGTTGGACATGGTTCGGTCAATGATGAGTCAAACTGATCTTCCATTGTCCTTCTGGGGATATGCTCTAGAAACAGGTACATTCACATTAAATAGGGCTCCATCAAAAGCTATAGAAAACTGTCGCGCCCCGAGACTGGGACAACGACTACTCCTGTAGAGACCTAGCTCGCTGCAGCTAGTCCCAAACCACAAACCTTTGACTTCCCAGGATGAGTCAAACACAGGAGTATATTACATTGCAACAGAGTACTCACAAAATATTAAGCAGTGTGGCCTGCTGGCCTTAATATTACATAAAGAGGATTACAATGCCTACAAGGCATTCAGGGTTTAGCAAAATATTTAACTACGCAGCAGAAGATAGGTGACCCTCCCACAAAAGAAGTTGACGGCAGAACAACACACTTCAGGGTTCTGGCGGAACTGATTCTCCTCCTTCTGGATCCACGAAGTACTCCGTGCCATCATCTTGATCAAAGTAGGCTCCATCTATTGAATTGAATGTTGCAAGGGTGAGCACTTACGTACTCAGCAAGTCATAGGTAAGAGTAGATACATATAGTAGTGATGATATGAACCTAGACTAGTCAAGAATTATGGATGTTTGTAAAATATCTTTTTCTTTCATACCTCATCTCATGGCAGCACTTTTCATAATATAACATCATCATTTATGCTCACTAGATTATAGCACTACCACGACACGTCGACACACGACAGCCCACGGCAGTACTCCTTATCATGACAACACATGTCATTTGGGTAATCTTGATTAAAACATATTTTATTTAGAAAATAATACTTGTGTCACACCCCGTGGATTTAATCCACCGCAGCAGACTCCTATAAACCCGGGAGCTCGGAGTATTCGAATACGTTTTTAACTCTGCAGAGAGGTACCAATTTACTCGCAAGATATTGCACTTTCAAGCCCATCCTATAAAAATGATTAGACCCCTCCTCACAACCATGTGTGAGTGGCAAGGTGGAGATAACAAGAACTTTTGTTATGTCTCACTCACAATTCACCCCCGACCCTCTGGCTCTCTGCGAGACACAGTTGTGGTAGGCTGTATCATAACCTCCACCCCTACATATGTTTCCATTACTGGATCAACGTGCGAGATCACCTTCAGTGATATGTGTGGGAGCCGTACTCCGTGTTTATCGTGCATCACTACACAATTCCAGCAGGGGTGTCATGTGCGATCCACATAATTACTTGTTCAGGCCTGTCCCATACCAGGCTTGCGGTTAGCACGTTGTTAATGCCACTAGACGCACAACACAAGGTTCTAGTCCTTATATGCCAGTGACCAGACCATCCACAACCCTGCACCTTCAGTGCTTGCATTCCTTTGCAGTCTAGCACCTCCAGTGCTACAGCCATCCATACCATTTTTCTGGTCACGGCTAGGGGTTTTATTTCATGAATATAAATA
Organism: Pharus latifolius; assembly: GCA_019359835.1. Classification (NCBI taxonomy): domain Eukaryota; kingdom Viridiplantae; phylum Streptophyta; class Magnoliopsida; order Poales; family Poaceae; genus Pharus; species Pharus latifolius. The sequence goes on from CM033322.1 coordinate 69,562,309, forward strand.
TATAGATACATATAATAGTTCATGGCTCAAAACTTGTTTATTTCACATTTCACAGATAACCAGTCTAGTACTGCCAATTCATAAATCAACCATTCTCAATCTTTCACATGCAATATTGCCTATATTCAAGGTTATGTTTTAGCAACATTTAAAATATAGGTTCAAGATGACCAAGGATATGACTTGCCTTCCGCGTCGTAAGATACAGCAGTTGATGACGGGTCAACAGCAAAATCTTCAAAGTCAGCTTCTGAATCTGCTCGACGACAAACAATCACCCAATAATTACTTATAATATTTAAAATGTTTTATGACTTATATGCAGAAATGCTCAGTAAGAATGATTGAACTATACTGGAGATAATTTGAACTGCAAACTGAACTGAGTCGAGATTCTAGGGTTTCAAGGAATTTGGGCTAAGGATGGTGATAGATGCTCTTAGGATCTCAAGGTTACAATAAGAACATCAGTTTTGTGGATGGTTTGATCAAAAACAGCGAATGTCAGCGGATTGACATTCGGATCAAGGTTCTGACATCACTTCAAGGAAAACTAGAGAGCTTATCTCAAGTTATGATAGTAGAAGAAAGTGTAGATTATAACTCTACAAATTCAGTGGACAAAGTGGATTTCAAATTATACAACCAGAAGTGGGTAAATAAGGCAATGCCATTGGCTGGCATGCACTGGAATAGTGTCAAAAACTAGGGTTTAGCGGCAAGTATAATTCAAGGGCTCAAATCAAGTTGTGATAGAAGAATAAAATGTAGATCACAACCTCAGGAATCTAAGAGACAAAGTTATGCCCAAAATGCACATATGGAAGGGAGTGAAAAGGGCTAATGCCACTGACTGACATAGTTTTGGCATTGATCTTGACATGGCTAGAAACTAGGGCTTGGTATAACTTTTGATCTAGGGCTCCAAATGATGGACCACTTTGTCTGGGAGGTAGGCATTGATAACAGGAACAAATCATTCAACAGGATCTAGGGCAGAAGATGGCCAGAAGGTGATGAAATTCGAAGGAGAAGTGTGGTGGCGACACGGCACAGTGAAGCCACTGGACAACAATCTTGGCATGGCTATAACTTGAATTCTGGGTAGTTTCAGAGATCGAGCTAGAAGACAATTATGCTCAGGAAGTTGAGGCACACCCGAAAGACAAAGTAGATGAAGCTGAAACGGCCAGGAATAGGTTTCCGGTGATCGACACCGGAGAAGAAGACATGAGATTTGGGGCTTTTCGATTTAGGCCGAATGAACTCAATTCCAAGCTTGGAGAGTGAAAGAGAGGTAAGAGGAAGCTACCTGCACAATCAATTTGGCCGGAGGATGGCCGGAGAAGCCTGACGACGATCGCCGGTTTCTGGAGAAGCTCAAAATTGGGGAAAGCCTCGGTTGAAGCTCAATCGGGAGATCTTGATGCATAGGCTTGCTGGAAATGAGTCACTGATCATTTTCTTCCACAGGATCGAGAGCTAATTCGAGGTAATTTGGCCTGCATTGCCAGAACAGGGCATTCTTTGAATTTCAGCAAATTCCGGTGATCGCCGGCGATAGGAGGCAAGGAAATCCAATTAAGTGGTATAGCACGATGAGAGAGATAAGGGGAACTCACTGGTGCTGTTAATTTGGCAGGAGATGCTGCGGTTGAGGCTGCCACCATGAAGCTCCTCGATGGCTCGCCGGAGAAGACGACTGCAGCGAGAGAATTTGCAAAATTGGCTAAGTCCTGATGAAGAGGAGATGGTACAAGGCACTGGTGGTTTAAATAGAGCAGTGGGAGTAGCTTGCAAGGATTTACAGCATTGAATTTGTGTCAGATGACAAGATTTGCCGGGCGCAGATGCAACAACGGCGAGCGGCGAAGCGACTGTGCACTGGCAAGGCAAAGCTGTGCTACATCGGTCTCATCAATGTCGGGCGGTGCAAAGCGGTGGCGACAAAGGCTGGTGAAGCAAGTAACGTGGCAAGAAGACACTGACAATGGTTGCTGCTGGTCGCGCACAGGTGTAGATGTTGTTCAATGGCGCTGCCACGGCGAAGGCTAGGACACGGACACGTGCGCACATGCAGATTCAAGTGAGCACGAGCTCAGGCGAGGCGAGGCGTGGCTGGCGGCGAGCAAGCGCGGCGCAAATGCACGGCGAGGCTTCTGGTCGTGCACAGCAGTTGGCCTGGTCGAATTTGGGCTTGATTGCAATTTCCAATTCTTGATTTCGACTGAACTGTAATTCTGGAGATTTGGAAGGTTTGATCTGGAATTGATTCTGCTGTTTTGATATACTTAATTCCATAGATGATTTGGCACAGCTAGAAGATAAAGTTTGAGACATTTGGATGGCTTTTGATATGAACTGAAAACAGAGTAGATTAGGGTAAAATAAGTCTGAAACTTATTGATCTCGAATTCTGGGATTTAGGGTTTGATTTTGAGATACTCATAAAAGAAGAATTTGTATTGAAAAGCATTTGGGAGGTGTTCCCTGAATCAGATTAAAATTTGAAGATGATTTGCAACATTTTGCCTTTTCTGGCTTTTAGAAAATCTGGAAAAAGGACTGATCTGCGATACTCTTGGACTGATTTGCGAAAAGAGCCTAGATGATAGAATCTGGCTGTCAACTTTTTATATTAAGGTATTGACATACCCATGATCATATTCCAGGAATAATCTGGTCTGAACTTGGTCAAGATTTTGATTAAATCTGTATTTCTGAAACTTAGGGTATTTGGGTAATATAAGGTATTTCTGTTTTCGAAAACAGAATGGAGTTGATAATTCTGGGAGTTAGAGATAGAATTGAATCTAGGTTCTGAAGACTTTTAGATTCAGGATAACTAATAGATCACATCTGAACAATCTGATCTCGATTTGAGGTCACAGGATAGATTTGGAGATTTTAGGGTTTAGGATAGATACTGATCTGGCTATTACTACAGATACATGCATGCATGCTATTGATGAAAAAGGAAATATTCACCCCTAAACTCAGGGTGTTACAAAAACACACCATATGAGGTATGGAATGGAAGGCATCTTGGGTTGTCTTTTCTTAAGATTTGGGGTTGTGAGGGTTATGTAAAACATTTAATGTTTGATAAGCTCAAACCCAAATCAGATAAATGCTTCTTTGTGGGATATCCTAATGAAACAAAATGATATTACTTCTATAATCGAGGAGAAAACAAAGTGCTTGTTGCCCGAAATAGTGTTTTTTTGGAGAAAGAGTTTCTCTCAAAAGGAGTAAGTGGGACAAGCACCGGTTACACGTAGGTCTGAAAGGGTACATCACACACCTGGAAGGTACATGTTCCTTACAATAGAGCAGCGTGAAGTATTATTGCTAGACAATGATGAGCCAAAGACTTACAAAGAAGCGATGATGAGCCCTGACTCTGAGAAATGGCTTGGAGCCATGATATCCAAAATTGAATCCATGCATGACAATCGAGTGTGGAACTTGGTTGATCTACCTGATGGTGTTAAAACCATTGAGTGCAAATGGGTTTATAAGAAAAAGACTGACATGGATGGTCATGTTCATATCCATAAAGCACGATTAGTTGCGAAAGGTTTCAAGCAAATTCAAGGTGTTGATTGTGATGAAACCTTTTTCTTGTTGCTATGTTAAAGTCAATCAGGATCATCCTAGCTATTGCTACCTATTTTGATTATGAGATATGGTAGATGGATGTCAAAACGGCTTTCCTAAATGGAAACCTAAGTGAGGATGTGTATATGGCACAGCCTAAAGGTTTTGTCGATCTAGAAAATACTGGGAAAGTATGTAAGCTTCATAAATTCATTTATGGGTTGAAGAAAGCATCTCGGAGTTAGAATCTTCGTTTTGATGAAGTAGTCAAATAGTTTGACTTCATCAAAAATGAAGAAGAGCCTTGTGTTTACAAAAATGCAAGTGGGAGCACACTTGTTTTTCTGGTCTTATATGTGGATGACACACTTCTGATCAGAAATGATATTCCTATGCTTGAGTCTGTGAAGTCCTCATTAAAAAGTAGCTTCTCTATGAAAGACTTAGGTGAGGTAGCATATATTTTGGGTATTAAGATCTACCGAGATAGATCTAAAAGACTAATTGGATTAAGCCAAAGTACATATGTTGACAAAGTATTGAATAGATTCAACATGCAGGATTCCAAGAAAGGTTTTCTGCCTATGTCACATGGCATTAGTCTTAGCAAGAGTCAATGTCCTTCGACATGTGATGAGCGAGACCAGATGAATAAGATTCCATATGCTTCTGCTATTGAATCTATTATGTATGACATGCTTTGTACACGCTCAGATGTCTCCTATTCTCTAAGTATTACAAGAAAATACCAATCAGATCCAGGTGAGAGTCATTGGAATGCTATAAAAAACATCCTTAAATACTTGAGAAGGACTAAGGATGTGTTCCCGGTTTATGGAGGTGAGGAAGAGCTCGTTGTTAGTGGCTACACAAATGCTAGCTTCCAAACTGACAAAGATGATTTCAAATCGCAATCTGGTTTTGTGTTTTGCCTTAATGGAGGAGCTGTAAGCTGGAAGAGTTCCAAGCAAGAAATTGTTGCTGATTTTACAACAGAAGCAGAGTACATTGCCGATTCTGAAGCTGCCAAAGAAGCTGTTTGGATTAAAAAGTTCATCTCTGAACTTGGTGTGGTTTCTAGCATTTCAAGCCTAGTGGATCTTTATTGTGATAATAATGGAGCCATTGCGCAAGCCAAGGAACCAAGGTCTCATCAAAAATCCAAACATATACTCAGGCGTTATCACCTCATCTGAGAAATCATGAATAGAGGTGATGTGAAGATTTGCAAAGTGTCCACGGATTAAATGTTGTTGATCCGTTGACAAAGCCTCTCCCGCAACCAAAGCATGAGGTGCATACTAGAGCAATAGGTATTAGATACATTTGTGATTAACTCTTGTCCAAGTGGGACATTGTTTGTGATATGTCCTAAAAAAAATCACAGAGATGTATTTATCTTTGTTATATTTATGAACATTTGAATAATATGTTATTTTTGAATAAATTATCATCATGGTTTGATCAACAAGTGTGTGACTTGTTCGTGAGACTCTAAATTTATTTGATGATCTTATTCCAATAAAGTCCCTGATCCATTATCTTTAAATAGGACATTATTGATTAATGGATCAGCACATATATTGATTGATGGTTATGTTTCACGAACCATGTATATAACATATCAAATCAATAATGTGGACATATTGTGGGACCCTCATTTGAGGAATCCGGTGGCAACCGCCAAGGTGGGTTGCACTCAGAAAGGTACAACATAAGCTCAAAACAACAAGAAATACATTAAACTGCAATAGAAGTAATTAAACAGGTACAAGGTCACAAAGACCAATATTACAATATCATAACGCCAAGGATGACGCTAATTAGAGTTGCTACAAAAATAGTGAGTTTCTCAAAAGAAGAGTCGGTATCAAAGTACCGAACAGAAAGAACAACACAAAAACCAACAACAAGGACCTTTACTTCAGTCGACAGTGGCGCAGGAGGGGGCTTTCAGCACATCTGACTCAACTCGGCGCACAACCCTTCTAGAATACGTAATCATCAGGAGCGCTTCCTTCTTCTTCCTGGTACTCAAAACCATAGGAATCGGGATCAACAAATCCCTCATGAATTTGTTTGAAAAGGCAAGGGTGAGCATGTTTTCACACTATGCTCAGCAAGTTCCGTTAAGGGAATGCAAGTACATAAATGAGAAGTTCTCAAGGAGAGAGGTCTTAGTTTTATAAATAAGAGTAGAAAAGGTTTTCAATTTTAAAGTTCTGAGGAAAAGGTTTTATTTCCAAAAATAGGCTTTGAAAATCTTAAGATAGGCTTTAGGAAAACGTTATGTGTGGTGGTCTTTCTTGAGTCACCACTCTTATTAATCCGAATTAAGAAAATTTTCCAAATATTACTTGTGCAGAAACCACATGGATAGAATCCACCGTGAGCAGACTCCATAACCTGGGAGTACAGAGTATCTGATACTTTTTGGAATCTTTGTAAAGGTGTACCTCTTTTTAAATCCACTTCTTCAGTCGACTTTCAAGTCGGTACCTCTCCATGCGACTTATACGCATGTGACAAGGTCGAGATCACACAACGATTTTGCAGTCTAGTATGAACAGTATCCCTGCCCGGTAAACAGACATTTAAGTCTAAAATACTGTTGTGGGTCCTCCCCACTGCCTTTCTTCCTAGCCTTGGCCTATGTCCTGGAAATACATATGACCCATGGTTGCAGTCGCACACGACTCAATCCAGGCTTAGGGCGACTTCCTTCCTTACACCTTATCCTCTCATTATTTTTCTGATCTCACACCACTCATGGACATATGTGGCCCACCAGTTTGCACGCGAGAAACCGGATCGACATACCATGTAGGGAACGGTTAATACCAAGAAAGCTACTAAGTTGTGCCTGTCCCATACCAGGCAAGCGGTTGGTACGATTTTCATGTCGCATAGAAGCACAACACAAGGTTCTTGTCCTTATGAATCAATAGTGAGGAGACATTCACATTCCCAGTGCGCACACACCCTCACTATCAATTCTAATTCACATTTTCTTTCACAAAAAGGGTTTTCAAGCATGTTTATCATATGATTGACCATTTAAAACTCAACGCATGTATTTAAGTGTAAGCATATCCTAAACATGATGTCCTAGGGTGACAAGGGTGCAAGTGATACACAAATACATAAAGATGGTTTAACAAGAGATTAGGTCATATCTATTCACATTCTTTCAACATAACATTTAAATTGAAGATAAAGCATGCATATATTCAAAACAGAATTTAATTTAGTTCACTTTAAAATATTTGGAGAGACATGGTCAAGGGAATGAGACTTGCCTTGCAACGAGGTGTCTAACTACTCTGCTGGGTCTTCAGAGATTCCTTCTGATCCTTCCGCTTCTGGCTCTGCTCTCGCAAACAAACATGACACATCGCAATACATAAGCATACAGAAAATACTTGCTATTGAAAAGCATACATAAAGAATAGATATGCATGCAACGAAATTGTCGACGATTCGGACCGGGGTCCTCAGCCGAACTTATGCAAAATTTATAATAGTGAGACCTTTCAGGGTGACCCTCCGGGAAGGTATGTAGAACTATGGAGAACTGGAACATAGAGAAATTTATACAGGTTCGGGCCCTTAATGGTGGGAGTAATAGCCCTATGTCCTGTTGGAATTTCACTATACGTAGTAAAGATTTACAAGATGGCAGGAAAAGACCTTCACAGGCGAAGGTTTTTCCTATGTAAGTGTACAGAAAGAAGTCAGGGAGGCTTATAAAAACTATCTAATCTAGGCTGTAGACTTGGCTGTTTGAGTCGTGTCTTGATCTCTTGATCGATCTCTTTTTTTCTCTGTTTGATGCATCTTGTCACCCTTTTATACTAGTCGAAAGGGCGCCAAGTCGTAACTGCATCAAGCAGTTGCTTAGATGCGGTTTGGAGAACCGCTCTTAACTCCCACGCAGGATTAACACGTGTTATTTGTGGATAACTGTACGTATTAACCTCCTGACGGTTGATCCCCACGTGGAAGAATCTTCGGGATACTTGGGATATTCCTGTTATAGGAAAAGAATACTACCACGTTCTCTGGTCGAAGATGCTCTGACCGCGCGATGTTGGTTGACCGCGCAACATCTTTGACCTTCTGTCTGCGCACAGCACACGAACTTCTGACCGCACACTAACTGCGATCTGATCGCGCAAAGCCTGCGACCTCGGGCTGATGCTTCCCAGAAACGACTTGAGTTCGCACCGCCAGGCACATATCTGGCTCGAATCTGTCTTGAACCAACAGTGTATTTATTTGAACTGACACGGGTGTCAATCCTCGTCAGAAATGAACTGGTCGAAGGTAGAATAGCGGGAGAGAAGATGCTTAGGTTTTGTTCATAGGGTTTGTGATCCGTTTGAGACCTAGTCTTGGTTTTCGCACTAGGCTCGCCCAGATTCTAATATGCGGAATAACGGGATCTTACTCGAAAATACCGAAACCCAAAGTAATTGCACAACTCTTTATTTCAAAGAGGGCTTTACACGTCGAACGTTAGACACACTTGTCTACGTCGAAGGAACTATAAGTGTCTAAAACTCAAATAAGTTCTATGACTCTTCGATGATCTAAACTAGACCTATTACAAGGTATTTATAGTCCAATCGTATGAGTACGTATCAGACTTAGTAATCCTAAACGTATTAGACTCATATAACTAACTTAACTAATCCTAAACAGATAAGCTTAGTTATATATATAGGATTACAATTCCGAACAGGGAACAATTCCTTTTTCCTGGTCGCGAACCAATCCATGGTGGCGAAACCTTTTCGAACACGGTTAAGGTCGCGAAGCTGTATGCGATCAGGACTTGGTCTCGAATCCGTATGCGATCAGGACTTGGTCGCGAATCTGTATGCGATCAGGACTTGGAGATCCTCCCGGATCATGACTCCCTTATTGAGAAGGAGCCAACCCCCGTTGCGACCTCTCGATCAAACTGGAGATGTGGAAATTGGGCTTGTCCATCTTCTTTTGTGTACCACTTTGCCGCACGTGCTCGTTGATCTTTTCGACCGATTCGAAAAGTCTCCTTTGTGCCACTGCGGGTGGTAGTCACCTTCCTCTCCAGAATCACATCGTCACATAAAGGTTCGCCTCGTTGATAGACCAAGTCTTCAACGGATGGTACTATGGTATTTGGCTCATCATCCAGCATTGAAGGCTCGAAGAGTTTGAATCCTTCCCAAGGTCGCAAACCTTTCCAAAGTCGCAAACCTTTTCGTGGTCGCAAATCTGTTGCGAACTCGACCTGAGATCCTCCCGGATTAGTTTGGCTCGGACGCAACGAATGTCTACAGGCTAACATTCAGTCTACGGCTAGACAATGTCTGAGAATGGCACAGAGCTAATCTGGAGTTTCCAAAAGATCAAAAAGGATTCAAAAAGGGGCATTAGGTGCTAAACACAGTAAGGCATCTAAATGACAAAGTGGTTTTGACAGAAAAGTCCAAAATTTAGGAAAATTGCAGCAAAGTCCCTAGCATAGGAAAATCGAGTGCCAGTGCACTACAGTGAGCTAGGGCATACGCGTCTGGACAAATCACGCATGCGCTGCTTGGCTAACATTTTCAAATGCATAGGCGGGATCAAGTTGAAGCTACGAGTAAAGTTAATTGGGCAAAAGGTGTCTTGACAACGGTGAACGACAAAGTTCAAAACGTCGGTCGCCAGACACGAAGATGAGTTACGGTGAGAGAGAACTGGCGGTTATGAATCTTGAAATTGATTGAGGGATTTCACTGATGGGGTGACACAGATTGTGCTGGAGCAAGGAATTTAGCTCCAGAAGTGATTGGGGGCTCGACGGCGTTGACGCCGGACTTGGGAACGACTGTGAAAAGGGGCGCTGTTGATATACAACAATGCTAGACAATCGGGCTTGGCTACACCATCTACAGCACACAAGGATGGTGTAGGTTGACTCAATTTGGTAGGAGAAACAATGAGGTATGCCAGCAACCCATCCATGGCAGCGTGCAAAGAAATCGGGGAACTCATGACACAGCTTCAATTTGAAAACTGGTTAAGCAGGCTTGCTTAGAATCTCCAGAGGGTTGATTTGTTCTACTAAAAGGAGTATTGAAACTAGCTAGAGGGAGTTTAATTTTAGGAACAAGGCATTAGGCTTTTCATGGCGATCACCGGTGATGGGGTTCACCGGCAGTCAATTGGCTGCTAAGGAACAGACAGATAGGCATAGGGAACTTACTGGTGTGATCAAATTTGAGTTTGGGGCTGGGTGTTTCTCTGGTGACGTTTGCCTCAACGGTGGCTCGCCGGGGAAGAAGAAGAAAGTAAAAGAAGGCGAGTGAAAATGGCTAATTCAAAAGCACAGCGAAGGAACGGGTTGCTGGAGGGTTTAAATAGGTAAGGGATGGACATTGCAAGGGAAAACAGCAACAAAACTGACGCCAGGGAAAAGACTGGCCGGGTGCAGGAGGAACTGCGGTGAACAGCGAAGCGATGTTGACCAGGCGGCTATCCAGCTTTACCAGCGATGGTCGGGGCTGTTGGAACTTGGTCCAGTGTCGGTGCAGAGGCGGAGGTGACAGAGTTGACACGGTGGGGCTACGTGGCGCGACGAAGATGACAAAGTTGCTGGTGTGCGTGCGGGGCGCAGCGCTGGTCGCCGATGTTGCCACGGTGATGATCCAGGCGAAGACATGTGCACTCATGCATGACCAAAAGATCACAAGCACGGGTGACAGTGGGATTTGGCCGGTGGAGAAGAAACACGACGAGGAAGCACAGCGGAGCTCTAGTCGAACGGTGGCTGCGGTCCTGGTCGAAAGTTGCTGGCGGCTCTGGTCGAAAGCTGCTGGCGGCTCTGGTCGAAAGGACTAGAAAAGAGGTTTGGGCCGATTTGCAATTACAGAAACTTGGTTTTAGGACTAAGCTGTAAATCTGGAGATTTGGAAAGGTTGAGCTGAAAAGAATTTCACCATGGTGGCACACTAAACTTAACAAATAGTTTAGCAATGACAATTAGCAGAATTTAGGGTTTTAAATAAGTTTTGAGCCGAAATGAAAACAGTGTAAAACAGGGTAATTAGGGTTTGAAATTTGGCGAGGCTGAAAACAGGGACTTAGGATGATATTTTGAAATTTTCATAGAAATTTGCTTAGAAAAATGAATGGGCGACATTCTCTGAATCAGATCAAGATTTGGAGTTAATCTGCGGCTTTTAGCATTTTTCAGGTTTCTCGAAAAGTTGAAAAGGACTAATCTGCGATACCTTGGAATTGATTTGCTTAAAATGGCTGAACGAAGGAGTTTGGCTGCCATATTTTTGGGTTAAGGTATTTACATACCCTGGATTGTAATCCTGAGACAACAGACTTAGATCGGACAAGATTTGGGGAAAAACAAGGATGTTACACATATAGTAGAGAATATAATATTGGTAGACCCATTTTGAGACACTGTTTGGAATTGTTATTTAAGTGTCACCAATTGGTCTCAAATAATGTTTATGATTGATTCTTAAACCTGAGACCATCACAGTTTTCTATATGTGTAGTAGTATATTTTGATGATACCAAACGCTACTTTTAATTAAGTGGTAATAAAGGTAATATTCGGGTATGCTATGAGCCATGCGGATGAATCTGAATAGTTAAGATGGAATTTGCATATCTGATATAATGAGAGAGATATCTCTAGGCCCCTCGATATAGATGAATTGAGAAGTGCATGGCCATGCCGTTTGTGATTGAATGTCAACTACGGGAAGATCAATTCACTATGAGATCGAGAAAGGTTTGAACTGTGCAAGGGTGGCACATTTCTTACCTTGGGTTTAATCTGGTATTGTATGGCAAAAGGATCAACATAAAGACATTATATAGGTTTGCTGATTATAATCTTTGTGTGCATTTGTATAGTCGTTATGTCCTGCTAGGGGCCACTACCTGTCGTGGTATTGCGAATACCCCGGCAGGTTTTGAGAGTGATCCTAGCGAAGATTACGCGGCGCGGGTTGACCGGATGACCGGTCCCCGCCGGACAAGCACAAAGAATGACACACGGGTTTATACAGGTTCGGGTCCCGGTGGGGGCCCTAGTCCTGTCGACGCGCTCCCGACCGGAGTCGGCTGGGGAGGCTCTCTCCGGGGGAGAGGCTTCCGGAGCATGCCTGTGAGTTTTGCTATTCCAATAAATGAATCGATCGCTTACAACAGAGGGGTACAAGGGCTATTTATAGCCCCCAAAAAGCAGCAAAAAAACCTAAACTACCCCGGAAGCCACCGTCGGATTGAAGGGCAGGACCGTCCTTCTCCCAGTCAAACGCCTTGGATGCTTGACAGGTGGTCGCTAGTTCCCGAGGTGCTCCTCGCGTGACCTGCACGTGATAAACAGTTCAATACTTTACCTTTAGGAGGGTGATGAGGCCCGGGACGGCGCCGGAGGCCATGTCCCCGGAGCCAAAAGGCGGCGCCCGGGAGGGCACCGGAGGCCACGTCCCGGGAGCCAAAAGGCGGCGCCCGGGGAGACCCCAGAGGCCACGTCCCCGGGCAAATGGCGGCGCCCGGGAGGGCACCGGAGGCCACGTCCCGGGAGCCAAAAGGCGGCGCCCGGGGAGGCCTCGGAGACCGCGTCCCCGAGCAAATGGCGGCGCCCGGGAGGGCACCGGAGGCCACGTCCCGGGAGCCAAAAGGCGGCGCCCGGGGAGGCCCCGGAGGCCCCGTCCCCGGGCAAATGGCGGCGCCCGGGAGGGCACCAGAGGCCACGTCCCGGGAGCCAAAAGGCGGCGCCCGGGGAGGCCCCGGAGGCCACGTCCCCGGGCAAATGGCGGTGCCCGGGAGGGCCCCGGAGGCCCCGTCCCCGGTCAAATGGCGGCGCCCGGTAGGGCACCGGAGGCCACGTCCCGGGAGCCAAAAGGCGGCGCCCGGGGAGGCCTCGGAGACCGCGTCCCCGAGCAAATGGCGGCGCCCGGGAGGGCACCGGAGGCCACGTCCCGGGAGCCAAAAGGCGGCGCCCGGGGAGGCCCCGGAGGCCCCGTCCCCGGGCAAATGGCGGCGCCCGGGAGGGCACCGGAGGCCACGTCCCGGGAGCCAAAAGGCGGCGCCCGGGGAGGCCCCGGAGGCCACGTCCCCGGGCAAATGGCGGTGCCCGGGAGGGCCCCGGAGGTCCTGTCCCCGGTCAAATGACGGCGCCCGGTAGGGCACCGGAGGCCACGTCCCGGGAGCCAAAAGGCGGCGCCCGGGGAGGCCCCGGAGGCCACGTCCCCGGGCAAATGGCGGCGCCCGGGAGGGCGCCGGAGGCCACGTCCCGGGAGCCAAAAGGCGGCGCCCGGGGAGGGCCCGGAGGCCACGTCCCCGGGTAATCGTGACACATCTTACCTGGACTTAGTCTCGCGGAGATTTCCCCCGACTGCAGCCCCCCATGCCCGCCGGGGACGATGCTCGAGTCCCCGGTGGGTATGGTTTAGGTCACCGGGAAGATCTCCGGGCCAAGCTACCGGAGCCGCGTCGCTTCGGTGTCCGTGCCCCACACTTAAAGCCGCGCCGTTTCGCCATAAATGCGCGCGCGGTTCAAACCGGCGCCTCGATTCACGCGCCCGTCCCTTCGTTTCCCGCGCATGATTTGAACTTCTACGGTCCAGATTGATCCGCGGGTGCCACATGGCGTGCATCTAGACGACGGCCCGCCCCTATAAATAGGGCCTTGGGGGGGCCCGGAAGCTCATTCGAAATCCTCAGCCCCAACGATCTTTGCTCTCCCGGTAGCCCTCTCCCGGTAGCTTATTCCGGTAGCTTGCTCCGGTAGCTTTTTCCGGTAGCAGGCGTCTGGGAGTTTCTAGTAGTAGCCTCCTGCAAAGTTAGCCACCAAAAAGAAAACTAACCTCATGGCACCCAAGGGTCGAGCGAAGACCACGGAGGTGCCCCCGGAGGAAATCCCCTCGGATTTCCTCTGGGCTTCCGAGTTCGCGGCCGAGGACGCCGAGTCCTTGGCCGAGAGGGGCATCGTTGCCGCCGGGGACATCCGAGTCCCGGTGAAGAAGGACGGAGTCCCCCGCCCCAGGTCTGGGGAGATCGTGGCCTTCGAGGCCTTCATCGAGGCGGGGCTCCGGCTCCTGGTGCATCCCATGCTCCGGGAGTTTCTCAAGGAGTATGGGGTGGCTCTCAACCACCTCACCCTGAACGCGCTGGTCCGGATGGGCCTCTTCATTTGGCTCTTTGAGACAGCGACCGGGCGGGAGCCCGACCTTCACGCCTTCCGGTACTTCTACGAACCAGCGGCGCGGACCTCCCACCTGGTGAAGGGGGGCCCCAAGTCCCCCTTCGGTTCGGTCATGGTCCAGATGTTGCCGGCCCGGGTAATCGACTACCCGGTGGCGTCCTCCCGGGACCATTGAGGGGATTGGGTCTGGAGGTGGTTCTACCTCCGGGTCCGAGACGACGCGGTGGTGTACGCCCCGGAGGCCCCCACCTACAGCCGGTCGTCCGCACCGAAGCCGCCGGTGTGGACGGACGAGGAGTACGAGCTCCTCGGCAAGGTGATCCTCTCCAAGAAGACCCGCTCGATGCGGGACGCGGCTGAGGAGCTGGCCCTCCTCCGGATCTCCCCCTTCACCGGCGGGAAGAGGGGGATCGGCATGGGCCCCGAGCAGCGGCCCCCGGTGAAGTCGATGACGCGACGTAAGCTCCGGGAACCCGCTGCACTGCTCTTACAAAATTTTAATGAAATTGACTAACTCTTTACCTCTTGCAGTCCGGCCGTACCCGACGGCGCGGGAGAAGGCGGAGAACCTCTTGGGGAGGTACTTCGCGGATGAACACGAGCGCGTCGTGCGCGCCGTGGGCGAGGGCCCCCCCAAGAACCTGGTAGCGGCGGCCTTCGGGTTAAAGCTGCCGGAAAGGAAGCCTCTCCCCACCCCCGGGTCGCATAAACGGGGGAAGGAGGCGGCCGGGGGCTCGGAGCCCAAGAAGGCCCGGGTTCAGAAGACCCCCGGCCCGTCGACGACGCCGGCGGCGACACCGGCGAAGCCCCGGGACGAGACCCCCGGGGGCGAGCGTACCCGGGCACCGTCCCGGAAGGAGGCAACGCCTCCTCCCCCGAAGGGCCCCGTCGAGGCGTGGGGGAAAGAGGCGACCGCGGGCGGGGCGGGGTCCGACTCGGCGAACTACGCCCCGTCGCCGCTCGCGGTTGAGCTCCTCCCGCCCCTTCCGGCCTCTTTGGAGCCGGAGAGGCTGGAGGTGAGATTCGCGGGGGCCTCGCCCCCGCGGGTCTGGCCGGTGGACAAGGGGGGGAGCCCCTCGGTGTACGAGGTTCCGCCGGAGGAGGGGGCCCCGAGGACCTTCCGGCCCGGGGCAGGGAAAGGCTTGATGGTCCCCCCCCGGGCGGAGGCTCCCGCCGAGAGCTCCTCGGCCACGTCTTTGGGGGGCACGACCTCGTCGACGAAGACGCCGGCCGCGTTACCGGACCTTGAGGTCCGGGGACCCCCCGCCGGCCGCACCGGCGGTTCTGGGCGGGAGACCCCTTTGCTCCCCGCGGGGGAGGTCGCCCGCTTCTCGGAGGACCTGCACACCCAGAAGGTGCAGGCCTTCGTCGCGGGAGGGACGCTCCATGAGTGTTTCGAGGGGCTTCAGTCCCTCGGGGCCCAGGTAACCCGTCGATAACACCTTCGCTCATCCCTTGCATTTTGAAATTTTTCTAACTTATCTGTTTTGTAGGTGGCAGCTGTTACCTGGGGCCTTGAGCAGTGGGTCGCCCGGCTGCTCAAGGAGACGGAGGGCCGGGCCTCAGCCTCCGTAGGGCAGCGCGAGGAGGCCCTCCGGGAACGCGACAAGGCGCTCGCGGAATTGAGCCGGGTCCGGGCCCAGGTTCACATTTCCGAGGCCATCAACGCCCGCCTCCGGGAGGAGGCCAAGGCGAGGGAGGAGATGCTTCGTGAGCTCGAGAGCTCAAGCGTCTGGGCGGTGGCGGACGCGTGCCGCTCCGTCCGGACGGCCCTCGAGGGCCTTGGCGTAAGCCTCGGCTCCGGGAGCAGAGAGGTGCCGCCGGCGACTCTCGCGGAGGCTGTGCGTTTCCTTAACGCACAGGTCTCCGCCATCCCGGAGGCTGCCGATGTTCGGGCGAGGGGTCGGGTGATCCCCGCCGTCGCGGCCGCTGCGGGGCTCGTCGAGTTCCGGGGGGTCGGCGCCCGGGCGATCGGGGGCCACATCCCCCGAAGCTTCCCGGACTCCTTCGAGCCTTCGCGCCGGGAGGTCGAGTAGCTCACCGGAGGGTTCTACGACCGGATCATCCGGGCGTGGTTCCCGGCTCCGGCGCCTCCGGTAGGAGACGCCCCAGCCCCGGCCTCGGAGGAAGCCCCCCGGGGGGAGGACGCCAATGAACATGTATGAGCCTCCCCCCGGGTCTTAGCTAGGGCCCTTTTTTGTTTTAGGATTTTTTGATTCCGGTAGCTTCTTAGAAGAAGCCCCGGGCACTTGTACAAAAATTTTTAAGGCAATGAAGTTAGAATTTTTCTAAGTCTTTGAATTGCACTTACTGTTACCAGGGTTCCCGGGAGGTTGCTCCCGGGCGAAGGTCCGGGAGGGGCTCCCTGGGGGACGCCGAAGCGGCTTTAATTTTGCTAAGCTTTCTCTCCGGGAATCACGGCGAGGATAGTGTCCGGGAGCCGATCCGGTTGAGGTGGCGTGCGGAGTGGCACTTGGACAATTTTGATAATCACCGTGCTGAATTTTCCCCTCCGCGACCGGGACTCCGGATGATCCCTCCCCTCTGGATACTTCCACCGGCGGGATACGAGTTATGGCCTGAAGATGTGCTTCGGGACGCTCGGCGCCGCGTGCGGGCGCTGTACCGGGACTTGACCCGGGAGCTAGCGGAGAGCCTCCGGTAGTATTAGGCGTAGGAGCCTTAGAGCTTAGAGAATCCCCCGGGTTAGAACCTGGGTTGTATCATTTCCGAAGCCCACCAGAGGGGGAAGATGTCCTCCGGGTTTGCTGATCAATAAAGCGCCGTGTTGTTGTTTCCTTTTACTGCGCCTCCTTTTATTTTTTCTTCTTGGATGGTCTAGACGACTCATCTTAGCAAGGATGAGCTAAGTTTCCTCGTGGGCGGTGCGGTCGACACCCGGGGGTTCCTTATCCCCCCCGCCCACAGCGGGCCGGAGGATAACTCCGCGCGCTGTGGGGGTAACAAGGCCCCCGGGATAGAAGTTACCTGTAGCATAGGAAATTTCCTTAGAAAATTTTAAAACGAGGTTTTCAAGGAGAAGACTTCTGGGAGATAATCATCCGGTCGCCGTGAGAATGGGGAGCCGGGAATAGGGTCTTCGGGGAAGGAAATGCCCGAGAAATCCGACTTCTCCGAGAGACAATCGTTCGGTCTCCGTGAGAACGGGGAGCCGGGAATAGGGTCTCCGGGAGGCATTCATCCGGTCACCGAGAACGGGGAGCCGGGTATAAGGTCGCTGGGGACCAATCGTCAGGTCGCCGTGAAAACGGGGAGCCGGGAATAACGTCGACTCCCGGAGGAGGAAGATAGATCCAATCAAGCCGCAAGGGGCTGATCTTCCGGTCGCCGTGAAAACGGGGAGCCGGGAATAATGTCGACTCCCGGAGGAGGAGATGCCCGAAGACGGGACTTGAGTGTTCGGGCAGGGGACTAGTCTCCCAAAGTGACTCGTTACCACGGCCACTGTGACCGGGTTGCCGCTTACACCCTCAGTCCACGAGGGCTGATCGTAAGCCGCCCTACGGGAGTGCAGGCTCCGTTGTAGGGACTTGTTGGGGCTGGCCCACTTCCTCGCGGGGAGGGCATCCTCACAAGGAGGGCATCCTCGCGGGGAGGGCATCCTCGCGGGGAGGGCATCCTCGCGAGGAGGGCTTCCTCGCGGGGAGGGCATCGCCGCTAGGGGCGGTAATGAAAAAAACCTGCAATGAGACAGTTTGCAAAGCAAGACCTATGTATTGCTAATGAAATGAAGTACAGGGCCTCCCCCTGCGAAGCCGCGAAAGGGGAGGAAAATACAGCGTCCCACCTCCCCCTCCGGCGTGAACGCCCCGAGGGAGGGGACATGCCCGTAAGGCTAAACATAGAACTTGCGAAGCAAACGCAAGTTCCACGTGTGTTTCAGCTCCTGCTTTTGGAGGTTGGAGAGCTTGTAGGCCCCCGAGCCCAGGACCGCGGAGATCCTGTAGGGGCCCTCCCACTTGGGGGAGAGCTTACCCTGGGCCTGGGGGTCCGTCACGCGCTTGAGGACAAGGTCCCCAAGGCGGAAAGCTCTCTCGCGCACGCGCTATTTCCTGCTCGTAGATGGCGTGGCGGAGGAGCGCTCGGTCGCGTTCCTCCTCCACGAGGTCCATCTCCAGGCGCTGATTGGCCTCGTTGGCCTGATATGCCGAGGGGGTGGCTCCCTCTAGGAGTTCCACCCGCAGCGACCGGAAGCCAATCTCCGGGGGGAGGACTGCCTACGCCCCGTAGACCAGGGAGAAGGGAGTACGCCCCGTCGCCCGGGACGGGGTCGTGCGCATGGAGCAAAGGATGCTAGGGAGCTCCTCTGCCCATGCACCCCGCTTAGAAGCAGTTTGCTCGAGTCTCCAGCGCAATCCCTGTAGGATCACGCCGTTGACCCTCTCGACAGCCCCATTGCTCCGGGGATGGGCTACAGAGGCGAAGTGGATGACGAGCCCCAGGCCTTCACAGAATTCCCGAAAATAAGCCGAGTCGAATTGGGTCCCATTGTCCACGGTGATTTCCCGGGGGACACCAAAACGACATACGACGTTTTTCCAGAAAAACCGCTGAACGGCCCGGGACGTGATGCTAGCCAAAGGCTCCGCCTCAACCCACTTTGTAAAATAGTCGACCGCGACTACCGCATACTTGTATCCTCCGGGCGCTGGGGGGAAGGGCCCTAAGAGGTCCATCCCCCAGCGCACAAAGGGCCAAGTGATGGGGATCGTCTGCAGCGCTATAGGGGGGAGGTTCGAGCCCTTGGCCATCTTCTGGCATGCCTCGCACGCGGAGACGAGGTCTCGCGCGTCGCGCATGACCGTGGGCCAGTAGAAACCCTGCCGGAGGGCCTTGGCTGCGATGGCACGCGGGGCTAGGTGAGAACCGCAACTCCCCGCGTGGATGTCTTCGAGAAGTTGAAGTCCCTCCGGCCGGGGGAGGCAGCGCAGGAGGGCGGAAGCCCCCCGCTTGTAGAGCCTCCCCTCCAGGAGGAGATATGCCCGGGCTTTAGCCCGGAGACGTTTAGCCTCGGTCTCACTAGGGGGGTCCCCCTCCCCCCTGATGAATGAGATGAGGCGGTCCATCCAAGACGGAGTCTGGATGATCTCGGCGACCTCCGGGACATGAGGCTCGTCGTCCGTGTCCGGGGAGGCCACTGAGGGCTTCGTGATGATCTCCAGGAAAGCCCCCTTGGGGAGCGATTCCCGGGCGCTGGCCGCCTGGGCCAAGGCATTGGCCCGGTCATTGTCCCTACGTGGGATATGCCGGGCCTCGAGGCCGTCGAAATGCCTCTCCATCTTCCGCACTTCCTGCAAATAAAGACTTAAGTTTGCGTCATGGCACAGGTAAGACTTGTCCATTTGGTAAACTACGAGCTGAGAATCTCCCTTGACTAGGAGGCGCCGGATCCCCAGGGAGCGCGCGAGGCGCATCCCGAGGAGCAAAGCCTCGTATTCCGCGACGTTGTTGGATGCGGGGAACTCGAGCCGCGTGGCGTACTCGAGTTCCTTCCCCTCGGGGCTCCGGAGGACTACTCCCGGGCCAGCCCCGGCGAGACATAGCGACCCATCGAACATAAGGGTCCAATGCTCACTGCGTCGGGGCGGCACAGGGAGATCTTCGTCCCCGGACCCAGAGGCGGGAGTCCATTCTGCGACGAAGTCGACGAGGACCTGCGACTTGATGGCGGAGCGGCCGGTAAGGGACAGGGAGAAGGGGGCGAGCTCAGCCCCCCACTTCCCGATCCGGCCGGTGGCTTCTTTGTTCCGCAGTACCTCCCCAACGGGGAGGGACGACGGGACGGTGATGGGGTGCCCCAGGAAGTAATGCCGAACCTTCCGGGACGCCATGAGGAGGGCATAGCAGATTTTCTCCATTTCCGTGTACCGAGTTTTGGCCCCTTGGAGGGCCTCACTCACGTAGTACACCGGACGCTGCTGCCCCCCTTGCTCCTTCACCAAGACCGCGCTGACGGCGACGGGGGTCGCGGCGAGGTAGAGGAGCAAAGGCTCTTCCGGGGACGGGCTCACGAGCATTGGAGGGCTCGTGAGGTACTTCTTGAGGTCGTCGAACGCCTCCTGGGCCTCAGGGGTCCAGCGGAACCCCTCGAGCCCTCGGAGGATCTTGAAGAACTGGAGGCCCCGCTCCCCCGACCGGGAGACAAAGCGGCTGAGTGCGGCTAGGCGGCCGGAGAGCCGCTGGACATCCTTGACGGAGCGCGGCGGGGGCATGTCTAGGAATGCCCGGATCTTCTCGGGGTTTGCCTCAATGCCCCGCTGGGACACGAGGAAACCTAGGAGCTTCCCCCCGCGCACCCCGAAGGCGCACTTCTCCGGGTTCCGCTTGAGCCCGAATGCGCGGAGGTTCCGGAAGGTCTCAGCCAGGTCGTCGATGTGGGAGGCTGCGTGGGTACTCTTGACAACCGCGTCGTCTACGTAGACTTCAACGTTGCGGCCGACTTGCTCTTTGAAAACCAGTGTCATAAGGCGTTGGAGGTCGCCCCCGCGTTCTTGAGCCCGAAGGGCATATGGACGTAGCAGAAGGTTCCGAGGGGAGTAATAAAACTCGTCTTTTCCTCGTCCCCTTCCGCCATCCAGACTTGATGGTAGCCCGAGTAGGCGTCTAGGAAGCTCATGAGCTCGCACCCCGCAGTGGAGTCGACGAGCTGGTCAATCCGCGGGAGCGGGAAGTTGTCTTTGGGGCAGGCGCGATTAAGGTCGGTGAAGTCTACGCACATCCGCCACCTGCCGGTTGATTTCTTGACGAGGACGGGGTTCGCGAGCCACTCGGGGTGCAGGACCTCCCGAATGAACCCCGCCTCTCGGAGCCGGGTGATCTCCGCCTTGATTGCCTCTTGGCGCTCGAGGGAGAGTTTCCGCAGCTTCTGTTTAACCGGGGGATGACCGGGGGCTACTGCAAGCTTGTGCTCAATGACCCCCCGGGCAACGCCCCGCATGTCTGACGGTTCCCACGCAAAAACATCAGAGTTCTCACCCAGAAAAGCCGCAAGTTGCGCTGCGTGCTCCTCGGGGAGCTCCGCCCCGATCCGGACGACTTTGTCTTCATTGCCCGGGGACAGCAGGACCTTCCGGAGGCCTCCTTCCGGACGCGGCTTGAGGAGGGGCCTCCCGGGCGGTGGTGCAGCAGCATCTAGTTCCGGGGGAGGAGCCTCCCCCCCGTGCGTCTTTATGAGGTTGACGCTTCCGATCGTAGCCGCAGTGCGCTCGTATAGAGCACGGGCCATGTCTTGGTCTCCCCGGACATTGATCACACCGTGCGGCCCGGGGATCTTCATGCAGAGATAATTTTGATGAGTGGCAGCCCCCAGCCGGTTGATTGTCGTCCTCCCCATGATCGCGTTGTAGGAGGAGGGGAGGTCTACCACGTCGAAGCGGACCAGCTCGGTCCGGTAGTTCTCCAGGGTGCCGAAGGTCATTGGAAGATCTACCTTGCCCACGGGGTGGATCGCCTTCCCCGGGACAAAGCCTTGTAGGGGCCCGGCAGCAGGCTGCAGGAGCTTCTCATCCACCTGCATTTCTTTGAAGGCCTTCAGGAATAAGACATCGGCGGAGCTCCCGCCGTCCACCAGGATCCGGGCCAGATGGCAGTTGTAGATGGTCGCGGAGACAATGAGCGCGTCGTCGTGGGGGAAGCGAACCCCCCGCGCGTCTTCTGCCGTGAAGGTGAGAGGGACGTCCGACCACTTTGGTGGCGGGGACGTGTGAAGCACCCCCACAACCTTGACTTCGCGCGCGTACTCCTTACGCTGGCGCTTATAGTCCCGCCCGGAGGCAGATCCTCCCACGATGACGTTGATGCGTCGCTGCGAAGTTTGAAAGGGGAGAGCTTCTGAAGGCTCCCCCTCCTGCGCTTGCTGACCCCCCGTGGGAGCGGGAAGGGCCGGAACAGCTGGTCGAGGGAGCAAGGAGGCCGGAGTCCCCCCCCCTGCTCACGCTGGTCGAGGAAGTCCGCAAAGTGCTGCAGCAGCTGGCTACAATCTCGGGTAGCATGGGTATTGGACCTGTGGAGGCTGCACCACGGTCCTTCCCGCCTTCTCCCCGCGGGGCCTTCCCGGCCGCGCGAAGACTGTCCTCCCCAATGGCCCTTCGGTTTGGGGAAGGGGCGGTTGGTCCTCGGGGAGTCGCGCGAGCCGCCTCCGCCCTCGAGGACAAAGGTGTCCCGAGGCCGTGGCACGCTACGCCCCCCTTGCCTGGAGCGTTTGGGGGGATCCCTGGCCCCCCGGTCGGCGGGGGCGGGAGCCCCCTGGGTCTTCTTCCAGATATCGTCTTCCTCCGCCCGAGCGTACTTTTCGAGCACGTTGAAGAGCTCGTCGGCGGAAGAGGGGCAGCTCCGGGAGAGCCTCCGGTGGAGCTCCCCCGGGAGGATGCCGCTTTTGCAGGCTTCGATGACTGTAGAGTCGGGGACGTGGGCCACTTTGCTCTTCACCTGGGCAAAGCGCTTGAAGAAGCTTCTGATGGTCTCCCTAGTCCTCTGCCGGACAGTGTACAGCTGCGAGGAGTCCAGGGGACGCACGTAGTTCCCCTGGAAGTTGGCACAGAACTCCCGCTTGAGTTGCAAGAAAGACTTGATGGAGCCGGCCTTCAGGTTGTAGAACCAGGAGCGGGCGATGCCGGAGAGGTAAAGGGGGAAGATGTTGCACTGTACTGACTCGTCCCCCCCGGCCGCGGAGATAGCAGTGGAGTAGACCTGCACAAACTCGTAAGGGTCTGCCTCGCCGTTATAATGTTCGATGTGTGGCGGTCGGTAGGGCCGCGGCCACCGGATGCTGCGAAGTCTTCGGCACAGGGGCTGGTTGGCCCCCTGCACTTCCCGGGGAGAGCCCCGGTCGCTGTCTTCTTTCACGGGACCTTCGTTGTTTGAGTCTGGAAGCAGTCCGAGAGGTCCGCCAGAATGACGGTGGCAACGCTTTTCCTCCGGACCGGGACTGAGTTCCCGGACGTCTGGGCTCTCCGCCGGAGAGGTTGGCTCTTCAGCGGGTCTCTTCCCCCAGCCCGTGCGAGAGCGAGGCCCCCCGCGCCCGCGGCCGGGGGGAAGTTCTTCCCCGCGCTCTGGTGAACGCATTCGCTCGACCTCCCCCGGGGCGAAACGGACCTGTCCCGCCGAGAGAGGGAGCTCGTGCGCTGTGTAACACCCCAGTTTTTTATTATCTTTTCTGCTTGCGAATCAGCATAACTTCTTTGGAAACCCTGATGTTTTAACCCTATCTTGATCTTGGGTATGCCACTACCTTAACCTAAAAAGTTGGCTGCTAAACTTCTTTCCCCAGATCATTTTCACATTTCAGTCCAAAAGCGTTTCAATTTAGTACTTTTCAGAAGTTTCAGAAAACCCAAAAAGGCTAAAAGTCCCAGATCACCTCAAAATCCAAATCTGATCAAGTGATAACCTTTCTTTCATTTTTCTGAACATTTTTCCCTTCTGGAAGAATTCCAGAATCTCGACCAAAACCCTAGTTTTAGCCTCGACAAAAGTTCAAACCCTATTTACCCTAATTACCCTGTTTTCGAATTTTGTCAAAACCACCAGATGTTATCGGATTTCATCATTTTTCCTGCTAGATGAGTCCAAGACATTTAGTAGCACTCATCTGCAAAATCAGAATTCAAATCAGCCCTTCAGATCTTCAGAATTGCAATTAGGTCCAAATTCCCGAGCCAAAACCTTCGGGTTTCAGTCCAAAGCCTTGCAAATAAGCCCCTGGCCTTTTCTTCGACCACGACCAGGAGACCACGTCCACGACCGCGACCAGTGCTCGTTCGACCAGCGCCCTGCCGCTTTGCCGCACCATTGAACTCGTCGCCGGCGAAGCCCCTCGCGCTGCCACCTCACGGCCACGTAGCCACTAGCCGTGCGCAGCTGTACCGCCACCGTGGAGCGCTTAAGCCCCACCGTGCCATCTTCTTCCCCGCGCGTGCCTGCTGCTGCTGCTGCCAGGAGCTTTATGCCACTTGGCTGCCATCCCGAAGATCTTCGCCACCACCTCCTGACGGAATCCTGATATCCCACGATTCACCGTCTCTGGCAGAACCCCGCCGCGTCCCGAAATACATCGATGACCGTCCCGGCGTCAGAAGAAGATATCCCCGGCGATTGCTGCTGCTCCCGAGAGCCTCACCCGCGGCTATATAAGCCCCCTCCCTTGCCCAGCATTGCCTCACACCACCCCACAGCTTCCTTGCCTTAGTCTTAGCACCAGAGAGCAACCGAGCCCTCAGCGCCGCCGCGAAGTTCATCTTCCCCGGCGAGCAACCGTTGAAGCTTACGGCGCCAGCCTCGCCCGAAGCTTCCCCCTCCAAACCAACGCCACCAGTAAGCTCCCTACACCTCTCTCTACGTTTCATAGCCGTTAATTGGCCCCCGGCGCACCTCAACGCCGGCAATCACCGGAAAACCGGAAATCCCCTGTTCCCGCAATGCCGAGCGATTCAAGCCAAATTGATCCTCGTGCCTGTAGAGGATATTGATCAGTGAGCTAGGAGGAACAAACCTGCAAGCTTGGATTCGCCAATTTTGCCCCGAGCGCCGGATTTCCATGTTCGAGCCTCGGTAGTTCGCCGGAGCACGCCGCTGTGCTTCTCCAGCCGATCTCTGGCAAAATTGAGTGCACCAATAGCCTTGTGACAGCCCCTAGATGCTTCCCGAGCGTTGAATTGAGTTCAAACGCCCTGGAACGAAAACCCCCAAATCGGTGCCTTCGTCTTCGGCCCCGATCGCCGGAGTTCGTTTTCCGGCCAAACCAGCCAATGAGACCTTGTCATTTAGATAGACCTCAACCCCCTGAGCAATTTTGTCTACTAGCCCGACCCCTAAATCGACCTGAATCAAAAGTTATAGCCATGCCAAGGCTGCTGTCCAGTGGCTCAGTCCATGTCCAGGCCACCGTGTTTGCTCACCGGATTTGGCCACCCTCCGGCCACTTTCAGCCCTTGAGCCTGTTGAGAGTTTTGTAGCTGATATCAATGCCTAAACCCTAGACAAAGTTGTGCATCAATTGGAGCTCTGAGTCAAAAGTTATGCAATGCCCTAGTTTCTGGCCATGTCAAACTCTATGTCAGTGCATGTCCACCTGTGGCATTGGATGATTTAGACTTGTTTCTTTTGAGCAATTGAAATGCCACTTTGTCCACTAAGCCTTTTGAGCCATGTTCTACAACTTTCCCTACTATCACATCTCCAGAAAACAGACCTAGAACCGATTTAGGGCAATGTTAAGCCATGAGCCGAATGTCAGCCCTTCGACATTCAAGCCCTCTGAACCCATCTCTTCAACCAATGTCAAGTGACCTTGTCTAAACCAATTCCCCTGCATGCATGATGTATTTACGCATTATTTTCTAGTGCTTGTGTGCTTATATAGTGTGTATGTGTTGTTTGTACCCGTCGTGAAACTAGACGTTGAAGGAGCAGAGGAGATCCCTGAAGATTCATTTGAGCAGCTAGACCCGTCACTGCAAGGCAAGTCTCAAACCCTTGATCATGTCTCACCTATTATTTTGGAATGAAGTATGTTAACAGTTTTCAAATATATGCATGCCTTAGATTCAAATAAGAATAATGTTTCAATAAAATGACTAGATATGACCTAAATGATTGTAAAGCCCCTTTTGACATTGAATATCCCTGCACCCTTGTTACCCTAGATTATCATGCTTAGGCTATGCTATGCTTAAAGATTATATGACAAATGTTGAATGGTCACATATGAGAAAAGCATGTTCAAAACCCCTTTTTGTGAAAAAAAATGTGATTGGAATCGATAGTGAGGATGGTTTGATTGGATGGTGCTGTGTGCGCACTGGGAATGTGAAAGACTCCTCACTAAAGATTCATAAGGACTAGAACCTTGTGTTGTGCTTCTATGCGGCATGAAAAACGTACCAACCACCTGCCTGTTTATGGGACGGGCGCAACTTAGTAGCTTTCTTTAGTGTTAGCTTTTCCCTGCAATGGTTGTCGGTCCAGTTTCTTGCGAGAACTGGTGGGCCGCAGAAGGCCATGAGTGATGTGAGTTCAGAAAAATCATGAGAGGAAAAGGTGGAAAGAAGGAAGACGCCCTAAGCCAGATTAAGTCGTGCGCGACTGTAATCAAGAGAGGCTATGTGTCTTGCGAGAACATAGGCCCAGGCTAGGAAGTAAGGCAGTGGGGAGGACCCACAACGGTACTTGAGACTTAACTGTCTATTTACCGGGCAGGGAAATGGTTAATACTAGGACTGTAAATTGTTGTGTCATCTCGGCCTTGTCACATGCGTAAAAGTCGCATGAAGCTGATCCGACTTGAAAGCCGAATGATTGGTGGATTAAGGTGGTACACCTTTGCAAAGTTTAAAAAGTATCGGATACTCTGAGCTCCCAGGTCATGGAGTCTGCGCGCTGTGAATTCTATTCACGTCGATGCAGCACAAGTAGCTTTTGGAAGTTTTTCACAAAATCTGAGTAAAGTGGTGACTCATGAAAGACCGCCACACACAACATTTCTGAAAATCTAGCTTAGGATTTCAAAAGCCCCGCTTTCGAGAATAAAGACCTTTCTTTAAGGCTACATGTGAAAATCTATTATATATTTATACACAGAGCCAAAGAGCTGTTCTTTGAGAAATTCCCCATCATCTATATATTTATGCATTGTTACTTGGGACTTGTTGAGCACCATGTGGACAATGTGCTCACCCTTGCTTTTACAAACAAATTTAGAGGAAGGATTCGCCGACCCTGAATCTTATGGTCTTGAACCCAATGTGGAACAAGAAGAAGAAACTGAGGACCCATCTGGTTAAAGGGTTATGCACCAAGGTGGAGTTCGATGTGGAGAAGGCCCATGCAATGCCGCCGCTGCAGAGAAAGAAGACTGAAGGAGTCCTTTTGTTTATCGTTGCTGTTTTATTTTGTGCCGACCCTCGTGTCGAAAACTCCTTAATTTGTATTAACAATTAAATGCGTCATTTCGGCGCTAAGTTATTGTAATGTTGGTCCTTGTGATCAGCACTTGTTTTTAATTACTCGCATTTTTATATAATGCATCTTGTTGTTGTGAGCTGTAATGTGCCTTTTCTGAGTGCAATCCACCTGGGCGATTGCCACTGGAATCCTCAAATGAGGGTCCCACACGCTGTAGCTTCCGGAGCCGGTTGGGGCGAGCCCCCTGCGACGACCCGCGGGACCGGAAAGGCGGAAGCCCCTGTATCATCCGGAACCGGGGAGGGGGCGCCCGCGGCGACGCCTGGAATCGAAGTGGAGGGGGCCCCAGTGGCCACGACCGGAACCGGGAAGGGGGCAGGCCCTGTAACACCCGGAACCGGTGAGGGGGGAGCCCCGGTGGCGGCGTCCGGAACCGGGGAGCCCATACGAGGGGAAGTCCGCTGCGGCACGGGGGCTGCTCTGTCGACTGCCCCCGGTGCGGTAAACGCAACGCGGGGGGCGGGACTGGCTCCCGGCCCCGGGATCAGGCCGGGGACGGGGTACCCCCCTGGTGCCACGAAGGGCCCTGGCATGAAATAACCTCCCGACACCGGGATGGGCCCGGGTGCTGGGAAGGGTCCGAGCGTGTATCCCGCAGGGGGAGGGAACCCCCCGGCAGGATCATACGGGGCGGACAACCCCCCCGAAGCCGGAGGGGCCGCCGGGTAACCCATAAACGGGGGCATGTTCCCCGGATATGGGTGCGACGCAAACGTGGGGGCCGGAGGCCGCGCCAACACGCTAAGGAGCTCGTCCATAGAGCGCTGGGCGCGGAGCTGGCCTTCCACGAGAACGTCGAGCAGGGCGTCCCGGGGAGCCGGGGGAGCCGTCGGGGGGACGCTTGTCCCGGCCGAGGTCCCCGTGGTCACCGGGAACGACCTGGAGGTGGAAGCACCTAAGTTAAGAGGAAAGGAGGGAGGCGGTACCTGGGCCAGGTCGCCTCCGGAAGGAACCGCCGGGACAGCAGTGTCCCGGGCGGACGGCGCCGGGTCTCGGAGACCCGGATCACCGGGAAGGGTGAGAGCCCTTGTTCTTGGGGGAGCCATGGCGTTTTGTCACGGGTCCCCACGGACGGCGCCAACTGTCGTGGTATTGCGAATACCCCGGCAGGTTTTGAGAGTGATCCTAGCGAAGATTACGCAGCGCGGGCTGACCGGATGACCGGTCCTCCCCCGCCGGACAAGCACAAAGAATGACACATGGGTTTATACAGGTTCGGGCCCCGGTGGGGGCCCTAGTCCTGTCGACGCGCTCCTGACCGGAGTCGGCTGGGGAGGCTCTCTCCGGGGGAGAGGCTTCCGGAGGACGCCTGTGAGTTTTGCTATTCCAATAAATGAATCGATCCCTTACAACAGAGGGGTACAAGGGCTATTTATAGCCCCCAAAAAGCAGCAAAAAAACCTAAACTACCCCGGAAACCACCGTCGGATTGAAGGGCAGGACCGTCCTTCTCCCGGTCAAACGCCTTGGATGCTTGACAGGTGGTCGCTAGTTCCCGAGGTGCTCCTCGCGTGACCTGCACGTGATAAACAGTTCAATACTTTACCTTTAGGAGGGTGATGAGGCCCGGGACGGCGCCGGAGGCCATGTCCCCGGAGCCAAAAGGCGGCGCCCGGAGAGGTCCCGGAGGCCACGTCCAGGGAGCCAAAATGCGGCGCCCGGGAGGGCACCGGAGGCCACGTCCCGGGAGCCAAAAGGCGGCGCCCGGGGAGGCCTCGGAGGCCACGTCCCCGGGCAAATGGCGGCGCCCGGGAGGGCACCGGAGGCCACGTCCCGGGAGCCAAAAGGCGGCGCCCGGGGAGGCCCCGGAGACCGCGTCCCCGAGCAAATGGCGGCGCCCGGGAGGGCACCGGAGGCCACGTCCCGGGAGCCAAAAGGCGACGCCCGGGGAGGCCCCGGAGGCCCCGTCCCCGGGCAAATGGCGGCGCCCGGGAGGGCACCGGAGGCCACGTCCCGGGTGCCAAAAGGCGGTGCCCGGGGAGGCCCCGTCCCCGGGCAAATGGCGGCGCCCGGGAGGGCACCGGAGGCCACGTCCCGGGAGCCAAAAGGCGGCGCCCGGGGAGGCCCCGGAGGCCACGTCCCCGGGCAAATGGCGGCGCCCGGGAGGGCACCGGAGGCCACGTCCCGGGAGCCAAAAGGCGGCGCCCGGGGAGGCCCCGGAGGCCCCGTCCCCGGGCAAATGGCGGCGCCCGGGAGGGCACCGGAGGCCACATCCCGGGAGCCAAAAGGCGGCGCCCGGGGAGGCCCCGGAGGCCCCGTCCCCGGGCAAATGGCGGCGCCCGGGAGGGCACCGGAGGCCACATCCCGGGAGCCAAAAGGCGGCGCCCGGGGAGGCCCCGGATACCACATCCCCGGGCAAATGGGGGCGCTCGGGAGGGCACCGGAGGCCACGTCCCGGGAGCCAAAAGGCAACGCCCGGGGAGGGCCCGGAGGCCACGTCCCCGGGTAATCGTGACACATCTTACCTGGACTTAGTCTCGCGGAGATTTCCCCCGACACTACCAACTTACAATTCGAGTAAGTATTCCTGGGTCGTGACTATATATACATGAACCTATAGGGTCACACACTTAACGGGTTGGAACAATGCAATTCAGACTAAGTCTATTATGGGGTTTCCGTATCAGATTCGGAGACTTAATATTAGACCCCTTGTGCATTCGGATTGGGTTTGTTATGGTTTTCCGTATCAGATTCAGTTACTTAATAGTACACTCCTTATGCATTCGGATTGGGTTTGTTATGGGTTTCCTTATCAGATCCTGATTGGGTATGTTATTGATCCGGGAGGATCTTCAGGTCGAGTCGGATAGGGCTTCGTGACCTTAACTATGTTCGGAAAGGTTTCACCACCATGGATTGGTTCGCGACCATGAAAAGGAATTCGTTCCCTGCTCAGAATTGTAATCTAATCCAAATATATATAATTAACTCTATCCATTTAGGATTAGTTATTTATATGAGTCTAATATGTTTAGGTTACTGAGTCTGATACGTACTCATACGATTGGACAATAAATACTATGTAACAAGTCTAGTTTAGATCATCGAAGAGTCATAGAACTTATTTGAGTTTTAGGCACTTATAATTCCTTCGATGTAGGTAAGTGCGCCTAACGTTCAACGTGTAAAGCCCTCTTTGAAATAAAGAGTTGCGCAATTACTTTGGGTTTTTGTATTTCCAAATAAGATCCCGTTATTCCACATATTAGAATCTAGGTGAGCCTAGTGCGAAAACCAAGGCTAGGTCTCCAACGGATCAAGTTGGTATCAGAGCAACTTTCCTATCCTGTGGATGGTGAATACTCACCAGGGTTACAAAACTTTTGGTGAAACTCCGGACGATCAATTGACGGTTCCTATAGCCACGTCTCCGACAATGTCTGATGATACCTCCGTTCAAGCTAACCTAGCCAAACAAGTGGCTAAGCTCTCCACCGACATGGAAACCATGATTGCTTGGATTAAGCAGTAGGCCATGATTGTATCTCCTGAAGTAGGGCAGGTTATGGGTGTGAAGACTGGTGAAGACTTGCGCAGGACAGATGACGATGAAGACGAAGGCGATCACAAACCGACGACCTCGCCAACACCTCCTTAGCTGTCGAATATTTTAAGGTCGACGCTAAGATTGATATATCCATATATGATGGGGTGATTGAAGCCGAGAAATTGGATTCTTGGATCGACCAGCTTGAGAACTACTTTGACCTGAAAGGGTTAAGTAGCACTCAAAAGGTGAAGTTCGCACCTTCGAAGATGAAGGACCACTCCAAGACTTGGTGGATGGCCCTTGTCGCCAGTGGTGAAGCTGACGACGTTGCGTGGGGTCAATTCAAGTGACTCCTACGACAAGAATTCTATCCGATGGGTTAACTTGAGGAGAGATGGGAACGTTGGTACAGATTGTACCAATGGCGCGACCAGACCGTCCAAGACTATACAACGGAGTTTCGGCGATAAGCAATGGTCATTGGCATCTCACTGTCTGATCCTTAGGTATTTCAGAAATACACATCTGGACTTCAGAAATCGATCAGTACTGAGCTAAGTCTATTTGGAGTCCAAGACATTGCGACCGCGAGCACAACTGCTATGGCGATCGAGAAGAAGAATAAATCCCGCGGCGACAAAGGCACGAAAGAAAGTGCGACCTCGATAAAGAGAAAGTCGAGTCCGAAGAACAACGCTTCAGAATCGGGCACGGGTGCCTTTTGCGAACATTGTCAAGTCACGGGAAACACTAAAGAAAAATGCTACAAGCTTCATCCTGAACTTCGACCAAAGAAAAATAGACCAGGTAAAAGAACAACCACAACTACTGCGACTTCACCCGATGAAGAAATTGTCCGAGTGAATTCGGTTGCTGAGGCGGATACGACCTTGTCTTTGATGGCAATGCCGAAGGAGAAGGGTTCGAATCCACCGAACGACCATCACCCAACGGAGGACTTGTTCACCATCAACATCCAGGTGAAGCACGAAGTGGTCGCAGCGATATTCGATCCTGGAAGTCAGAAGAATCTGGTCTCCACTGGACTAGTTCGATGACTTGGTTTGAAGAAAACCACACAGCCGTGACCATATCCGCTTGGTTGGTTTACATCTGACATGAACCAATAGATTATGAGTTAGTGTGTGTTGAAGTTTGCAATCTCTGCACGATATATCGATGAGGTGTAATGCGATTTTGTCCCTATCGATATCTGTTAGGTGATATTTGGGAGTCCGTATCTGTATGATCGAGACACTCACTTCCATCGGCATGCGCAAGAGTACAACCTCACCAAAGACAGTGTTAAGTTCGTGATTAGTAGAGACATCCATGTCAATACTTTGAACTTAATTACTGCAAATCAAACCAAACGAATTGTCAATGCATGTCACAAGTACGTGCTTTTCATGATTCGACCCATTGGTCAAGGTGAGGGTACTCGACCAGCGTTGTCATTGGCGTGCCGAGAAGATTGTAGTCGTCTGTCGGGACTGCTAGAGAAATACAGTGATCTGTTCGAGACTACCCAGGGTCGTCCAGTGAAACGTCCAGTCGAGCACGAAATTCAGCTTGTGTTCGATGCGACAGTACCCAATTTGAGTATGCATCGCAACTCAGTATTGGAGAATGAAGAGATCAAGAGACAACTTGGTGAGTTGCTAAATGATGGTGCCATTCACCTGAGTAGTTAGCCTTGTGGATCTCCTGTGGTGTTAGTTCCAAAGAAAGATGGGACTTGGCGTATGTGCATCGACTACAGAGCACTAAACAAGATCACCATCAAGAACCGGTACCCCCTTCCCCGTATTGACGACCTGCTAGACCAATTGAAGCATGCTATTGTCAGCAAGTCAGGATATCATCAAGTCAGCATCCGAGAGGAGGATACGTGGAAGACCGCGTTTAAAACATGACAAGGTCTATTCGAATGGCTTGTCATGCCGTTTGGTCTCTACAACGCCCTGGCAACTTTCATGCATCTTATGAATTACGTATTGAGACAGTTCATCGATGACTTTGTGATCGTTTGCCTCGACGACATACTGGTTATAGTCGTTCATGGGATGAGCACCTCATTCATGACAAAAAGGTGTTCGAACAGCTGCGGCAACATCGACTTTGCCTCAATCGTAAGAAGTGCGAGTTCGGCCACCAAACTGTACTTTACCTAGGATTCATGGTCAGCAACGGTATGTTGCAAATTGACCCGGATAAGCTAAAACTGATTCACGAGTGGCCGCGACCACGAACAGTTATGGACGTGCACAGTTTTGTGAGAGCATGCCAATACCTTCAGAAGTTCATCCGACACATCTGGATTGTGGCTTCTCCATTTCATGCATTAACCAGGATCGATCAGAAGTTCGAGTGGACAGAGAAACATGAGGACACGTTTCTCTTGCTGAAGAGGAAGATCAGCGAGGCGCCTGTGTTAGCTTTGCCAAATCTCCAGAAACCATTCAAGCTAGAAACCTATGCCTCAGGTTATACGATGGGCGCAGTGCTCATGCAAGAAGGTCGACCAGTGGCATATCACTCTGAGTTATTGCAGGGAGCTCAGAAGAACTACCTGACTTATGATAAGGAGTTATGCGCACTGCGTCAGGTCGTGAAACATTGGCGGTGTTATCTCTTTGGTAAAGAGACTGTTGTGCACACCGACCATCAACCGTTGCAATATTTGCAAACTCAGTCCAAGCTACAGCAAGCTCGGCACATGAAGTGGATGTTGTATTTGCAGCAGTTTAATTTGGTGATTAAATACAAGAAGGGCGTACATAACAAATTGGCGGATATGTTGTCGCGACCACCAGTTACGACCCTCTGTTTATCAGTGTTCATGCAGATTGAGCCCTCATGTCATGATGACTATGCCACTATGTACAGTGAAGACCCTGATTTTCAAACAACATTGACTGAGCTCGAAATAGGGAAACCTACGGAGTTCGTTCGTCGAGAAAGGTCAACGAGTACGTGCGGCAAAGTGGTACACCAGAGAAGATGGACAAGCCCAATTTCCACATCTCCAGTTTGATCGAGAGGTCGCAACAGAGGTTGGCTCCTTCTCAACAAGGGAGTCATGATCCGGGAGGATCTTCAGGTTGAGTTGCATACGACTTCGCGACCTTAACTGTGTTCGGAAAGGTTTCGCGACCATGGATTGGTTCACGACCATGAAAAGGAATTCGTTCCCTTTTAGAATTGTAATCTGATCGAAATATATATAACTAAGTCTATCCATTTAGGAGTAGTTAGTTATATGGGTCTAATACATTTAAGTTACTGAGTTTGATACATACTCATACGATTGGACTATAAATACCTTGTAATAGGTCTAGTTTAGATCATCGAAGAGTCATAGAACTTATTTGAGTTTTAGACACTTATAATTCCTTTGACGTAGGCAAGTGTGTCCAACGTTCGACGTGTAAAGCCTTCTTTGAAATAAAGAGTTGTGCAATTACTTTGAGTTTTGGTATTTTCGAATAAGATCCCGTTATTCCGCATATTAGAATCTGGGTGAGCTTTGAGAAAACCAAGACTAGGTCTCAAACGGATTAGTTAGGGGGTTTTCGTATCTGTTACGAAGATTTAATTTTGGACTCATCATGCAGTTCGGATAAGATTCGTATCACATCAGGAAACCTGATATGTTAGGATTTCTTCTGCATGGCTCTATATAAAGAGAGGTATGATGGGCTTTGAGTATCATCACAAAAAGTGATAGCTACCATCTCCTTTAAAAATAATTGCCTCTAAACCCTTGTCGTGTGCGTTGGTGCTAGCACACCATCGTATGACATTCCATCCCGGTACATGTGGATACCGGTTGAGGCGTTGCTGCAATTACTGCGCTGATTAGGATGATCTATGAGCAGTCGTTGTCATCTACATCTGCTGATTAAGACGATCCGCAAACGGTTGCTGTGAACATTCGATCGTTTCACCAAATCTGCTTCCGCTATTGGTAACAATCTAACCTATGATCTATTACTTGCAACCTTCGAGTAAAATTTTTTGAAATTCTGCTAGTGTAGTTTATTCGATTTCCTACACACACAACTTGGGCTTGGACCCCAACACAACTACAAGGCCCGAAACAGCCCAAAATGATGATGCAACGCCTTGTTTCGATGATTCTGACTGATCCACAATGAATCTAGGGCAGGCACCAGACCCATTGGAAAGGGCTCATCGTTCTCAATGCCAACGAGTGCAAAAACTCCTCCATTGGACTCCGTATGAAGGAGTTATGATTGTTTTAATGCTGTGTTGTCTTCTCACTCCGAACCGAACTCTGAGCCCAAATTGTAGTCGACATGAAGTCCAGCTTGACTTGGCGTGGAAGGTGTGGCTTCTAGGTGGAAATGTGATCGCGTGGACGTGATGGTGTCCATTCGAAAACTGCGCCAACTTGGTGTAGAGGTGGCTAGTTCGACTTGGCGCCAATCTGGATTGCGCCAACAAGCTGAGATGCACTGGTGGCTATTCTGGTGGTGCTTCTCCCATGTTCCTAAGTAGTAAAATATCACAATTATTCAGTAGCATCCCATCCTCAATAGCATTATTATAAACAGTGAGAAACGAGCTCACCTCATGATTTAATTTATGTGCACGAACTGTGGTCATAGGACCATGTATTATTTCCGCGACCAGAGGATTGTCGATGGTACGTGTATCCAATGGAGTGATGTCCTCAGCAAAAATTTTCCAGACTAAATTCAAGGTCTTCATCTCCTGTATTGTGTGGGACAATGGGTTGTGGCACGTACTCACCCTTGAATGTGGCAAAACTCACAGAAGGCAAGTGAATTGCTTTCTTGGAATCCTAGTCAACGGACATGACTAGAACCAGAGATGATTCTTCCTTGGGATAAGTTTTGAGTGTAGCATCGTCATCTTCGATTGGGACGTAGTCCTCATCCATGACATCAACATAATCCTCGAGATTGAAATCATTTTTGAAATCATGTAAACAAGGGAAAGGATCCATGAATACAATGAACCCTAGTGAATCAGAAAATATCTTGAAAGGATCCCCACGGTTAGTGCCAGCTGTCGATGATTGGAACTAGGGTTCCTAGTCGAACTTATACGAATTTAGTTTGTTTAGTAAGGAGACAATCCAGACAATCACCAAAGAAATCACCATATCTATGGATCTAATGACACAAAAATTTATACAGGTTCAGGTCCTCAAAGTATGAGTAATAACCCTACTCCTGTTAGTTTTTCACTATGAATATAATGGATTACAAAGAGAATGTATTATCTTGTTCTCAGTTGTCTTGTTGAGAACTCTTTCCCAAAAGGATCTGCACTTCTTCTAACTTTCTGTCCTACTTATACTTGTCGAAAGAGTGTCAGTTGCTTCGTCGAAGGGACGCCTGGTAGTTGTCAACAACTGTTGTATAGTGGTGGCCATCAGCTGTTTTCGGTTGCTATTCGCCAGTTTATAGCATGCGGTTATGGAAACATGTATATTCATCCTCATTTTCATGACGGTTATCATGCATGGTTAACTTAACTGCATGATCTTCAAATCATGGTATAAGTTACCAATATATGGTTGCGCACTAACTACGACTGTGTATTAGTATCTGGCTTATCTCTGCGACTTGGGATGATCACGGGCAAATGTCTCCTCGACCATAATACTTGCAAGTAATATAATAATATATGAGATCATGGACTCTGCAGCAATAAGCATTGAGGCTATAAAGTTCTATGGCTACAACTATTGAAATTACAGGAATTAAACATCCTAGATGAGTTATGTCTAGTATATCCTTGGATTATCCCATTATCTCTTTCTTCGGTCTCTGTGACCATAAAAAGATAATAACATGTAACTTAAGTCTCTTTCTATGGTTTTCTACGACCATAGAAAGGCATGTGTGACCATGGCAAGGCATGTGTGACCATGGAAAGGATTGGGCGACTAACTTGGCTAAAAATCTCTGTCAAAGTTAGAACTAGTTTTGACAGTTATTCTAAAAATTACAACTTCCAATTATGGAGTTAGGGTTGCTAGAGAAACTAGGGTTTAAAAGCAAGAAACTCGTGGAAGGGGATTATTGATATCTTACAGAAGTCACATAAAATGATGTGTTGAATGAAAATTCATAGCCGAAATGACTATAAACTTAGAGCAAAATTGAATGTATCATGTATCAGTAATCATATAGATAAGTCATGCAAAATAAAAGAAGAAATTGTTTATATCACTATAAAAATATCGGAGAAATTTTTAAGGTTTATTGATATTTAGTATTTGTAGTACCAAATTAATTAAAATTTAGTTTAACAAATATAATAATTGAAGAAAAACATAAAAAAAATACAACCAATATTTTAGAAATTGACTCATGTGCATTACGCATCTCGGTTTTTTTGTTGCCATGAACAATGTCCACATTGTAAAAATTAGAATATATTCGTCTCTATTCAGATATAATTACCTATGGGTAAATAGATAACTGATAAAATTGCCATCGATAATTTACCCTTTATTTTATAAGCATTCCTTAATAAGGACTCTACTAGCACAAAACGTCCTTCTCAGGCAAGAACCTAGCGTACGCTCTGTATGCAAGATTTTAATTACATTCATATATACTTCACGGCTACACACATGCATACGTCCCTCTCCACACATACCAACGTACAAGCTATGTTACGTACGTATCAGTATACATACCAACTTACTAATTTACTTGTATTAATATACAGTACACATAAGTACCAGTAGCAATATAAACCAAAACAGCTCTCTTCCATTCCACATACCAAGACACAAAGCCAATCTAACATGGCTACTTCCTTGCTTCTTCTTGCCATTCTTGGCCTCACTTTCGCCTCCGGCGCCCTCTCAGCTGGCGAGCTAGCCGACACGGCCTTGGTGGAGAGGCACGAGAGGTGGATGGCCAAGCACAGCCGCGTATACAAGGATGCCGCCGAGAAGGCGCGGCGGCTGGAGATATTCCGGTCCAACGTCGCCTTCATCGAGTCATTTAATGCAGAGAAGGGCCGCAAGTTCTGGCTCGGTGAGAACCAGTTCGCAGACCTCACCAGCGACGAGTTCAGGGCCATGAGGACCGGCGGCTACAAGCCCAGTGGCCGGAACAGGGCCCCGACGGCGTTCAGGTACACGAACGTCAACCTCGACAAGCTGCCGGCGAGCATGGACTGGAGGACCAAGGGCGCCGTCACTCCCATCAAGGACCAGGGCCAATGTGGTAAGTATATATACACCGAACAAAAAAGCTATTGTAACTATACAATGGAATAAACAAGTGTAAATTGAGCTCCTTTAGAGTCATCCCAAATTCTTCAGCCATATAAATTGATATCTGACAATCTAGACCTACCAACACCTTTTGATACTTTCCTTAATCAATTTACTAAAAAAAATACAAGATATACTAGTACTTTTACAAGCCCCTTAATTTATATGACCCACCCCAAATCCTGCCAAAACCTCAAACCGCCTCTCCAAATCTCCTCATAACCTTCTCCTCTTCTGCCTCTCCAAATGCATCTTTCCTTTCTCTCGATTGTTGTTGCCCTCGCCTTGTTCTCTGGCCATCGTCACGGCTACAGTTAGGGGCGCATTGAGCAGCGCCCTCCCCTTCTTTTCCGGTGAGTCTATTGCTAGATCTGGAACATCCTCACCGCACGGTCGTGGTCCGATGTCTAGCCACCAAACCCTGTCGATACTAGATCTTGCACTTTGCCTTTTTGTTACTTCAGGAAAATACAAATGGTTTTCTCGTCATTAATTCTTAATTACAATGCAAATTGACATTAGAAAAGCCAATCATGCTTACAGCCTTGCCGTTGACCACTTGGTTTGGTTAGCTTCATCTTATTAGACCACGGAGGACGGATAGGTTTCGTCTAAGAAGAAAGATAAAAAATAAAAAAGACAGTTTGAACTTGGTGATTAAACATGGTAATTGGGTAGAGACTAACAAGACCAGACGTCCTTGAGACTTTCAAGAGAATTGAGAACTGTTGATTCCAATTAAGATTTGAACTCCTTTGCTTTTATCAGGAAGAGGTCGTTGGACTAAATTGATATTATGAGTATATGAGGATATGGATCGGTGATTTTCTTGAAATCATGGATGGAGAGGAACTCCCGTCAATGGTTGTTTGGATCTCACGTGGATCTCACCAAATTTTACTAGAGGTTATTTGAGTGGATAGATTTTGTTTAAAAAGAAATTTAAATCTACTGTTCTTAAATCAACAACAAGACAAAATTATCTTATAGAGGACTCTAAAATTTGTTGTATAAATTATATATATTAGAGGTTCTTAAACTTGGTACGCCTTATCGCCAGAAAGCTCTATAAACTTCTATTTTAATTGAAATAATCAGTTAAGTGATAGAAAGATGACATGACAAGGACTTAAATGGCATGATTAATATTTCAAGGGCCTAACTAGAACAATTAAACAATGTAGAAACTCCAATGTGACTTGTGATGTCTTTTTTTTGTTATTTAGCTAAATGATGGACTTAAGTGGAAAGATTAAGTTTGGGAATCTATTAGACTAGAATTCAAATTTAAGCACCTGAGTCGAGTAATCAAACAAGTTTACTTAGTGAACAACATTTCTACTACAACCAAAGGTCAATGCTTGTCTGTTTCCCTTTTCGGTTCTTCTATATTTTTTTATATGACTTGTGGCCTTTCACGATCTAGACATGTCTTACATCCCATAGAGAGAGAAATATAGATGGGCATATATACATGAAGTAGGTAAGTTGCACTCACAACCAAACACATGAGATTGGACACTAACATTGCTACACTTATGACAGGGTGTTTTCGGCTGTGGCAGCCATGGAAGGCATCGTGAAGTTGAGCACTGGGAATCTCATCTCGTTGTCAGAGCAAGAGCTAGTGGATTGCGACGTCCATGGAGTTGACCAGGGTTGTGAGGGTGGTCTCATGGACAATGCCTTCAAGTTCATTATGAAGAACGGTGGCCTCACCACCGAGTCCAACTACCCATACACAGCAGAAGATGGAAAGTGCAAGACCGCTAAGGCCGCCAATAGTGCAGTCTCCATCAAGGGCTATGAGGATGTGCCAACCAACAACGAAGCTGCCCTCATGAAGGCAGTCATGAACCAACCCATCTCAGTGGCGGTGGACGGAGGCAACATGACTGTGGGACCCTCTTTTGAGAAATCCGGTGGCAACCGCCCAGGTGGGTTGCACTCAGAAATGGTACATTGCAGCTCACAACAACAAGATGCATTATATAAGAATACAAATAACTAAAACAAGTACTGATCACAGGGACCAACATTACAATAACAGAGCGCCAAAATGATGCACTTTAATGTTGATACAAAATTAAGAAGTTTTCTTCGACACAAAGGTCGGCACAAAATAAAACGACGACAATAAGCAAAAGGACTTCAACTGTCTTCATCTTCAACTGCAGCGGTGTTATGTGGGCTTCCTCCACATCGGACTCCACTTGATAAGTGACCCACTAACAAGCTGGATCTTCTAGAGTAGTTTCTTCTTGTTCCATGTTGGGTTCAAGACTGTAGGACTCGGGATCAATGAATCCTTTTTCAAAATTTTCTTTGCAAAAGCAAGGGTGAGCACATCGTCCACATAGTGCTCAACAAGTCCCAAATTAAGAATGCAGATATATATATAGATGAGGGGGAAGTTCTCAAAGAATGGCTCTTTGGCTCATAGAATAGGTTTTCACTCTTAGTTTTGAAGAAAAGGTTTTTGTTTTTGAAAGCGAGGCTTTTGAAACCCTAAGCTAGATTTTCAGAAGATGTTGTGTGTGGCGGTCTTCCGTGAGTCACCACTTCACTCAGATTTTGTGAAAAACTTTCCAAAAGCTACTTGTGCTGCATCGACGTGGATAGAATCCACCGCGCGCAGAGTCCATGACCAGGGAGCTCAGAGTATCCGGTACTTTTTTTAACTTTGCAAAGGTGTACCACCTTAATCCACTGATCACTCAGCTTTCAAGTCGGTACCTCTCCATGTGACTTTTACGCATGTGACAAGGCCGAGATCACACAACAGTTTACAATCCTAGCATTAACAATTCCCTGCCCGGTAAATAGACATTCTAGTCCTCATTATCGTTGTGGGTACTCTCCACAGCCAATTCTTCTTAGCCTTGGTCTATTGTCTCGCAAGATACATAGCCTCTTTTGATTACAGTCGCGCACGACTTAATCCGGGCGTAGGGCGTCTTCCTTCTTACACCTTATCCTCTCATCATTTTTCTGATCTCACATCACTCATGGCCCTCAGTGGCCCACCAATTCCTCTCGAAAAACCAGACCGACAACCATTGCAGGGAAAAGCTAATACTGAGAAAGCTACTATATTGCGCCTGTCCCATAGCAGGCAAGTGGTTGGTACGTTTTTCATTGCGCATGGAAGTACAGCACAAGGTTCTCGTCCTTATGAATCTTTAGTGAGGAGTATTTCACATTCCCAGTGCGCACACAGCACCAACCAATCAAACCATCCTCACTATCGATTCCAAACACATTTTCTTTCACAAAAAGGGGTTTTGAATATACATTTCTCACATGTGACCATTTAGCATTTAACATATAATCTGGAGTATAAGCATAGCCTAAGCATGATATTCTAGGGCGACAAGGGTGGATGGATATTCAATCACAAAAGGGGCTTTACAATTATTTAGGTCATATCTACTACTTTATTTAAATATAATTCTCATTTGAATGTAAGACATGCATATACTTGAAAACAACTAACATACTTTATCTTAAAATAATAGGCTAGACATGGTCAAGGGTTTGAGACTTGCCTTGCAGTGAGGGGTCTAGTTGCTCAGACGATTCTTCGAAGATCTCTTCCGCTCCTTCAACCTCTGGTTCCAAGGCGGATACAAATAATACATACACACCATATAAGCATACAGAGATAGTTGCACTAGAAAATAATAAGTAAATATATCATGCATGCAGGGGAAAGGTTTGGACAAGGTCACTTGGGTGTTGATTGAAGAGATGGGCTCAAAAGGACTTGAATGTCGGAAGGCTGACATTCGATCTATGGCTAGACATAGCCCTAAGTTGGCTCTAGGTATGTTTTCTGGAGATGTGACAATAGAGAATATTGTAGAACATGGCTCCAGGAGCTTAGTGGACAAAGTGGAATTTCAATTGCTCAAATAGAAATGGTTAAACAAGGCTAATGCCAGTGACTGATATGCATTGACACTGCATTGATACTGTCAAAAACTAGGGCAGAGGGGTGAATCTGGTTCTAGGCCTCAAACTCTTCGCCAACTATGTCTAGGAGATAGGCGTGGATGCCAGGAACACATTGGCGGTGGTTTCAGGGCAAAAGATGGCTGGACGGCGATGAACTACGGTGGTGACACGCCACAGGCATGGTTCTGGACAGGAACTTGGCAAGAGCATAACTCTTGATTTGGGTAGATTCAGGGATCGGGCTAGTGGAATGAAATGCTCAAGGGACTGAGACCTAGCTAATTGACAAAGTGGCATCGGCTAGATTGGCCGGGAAGCAAACTCCGGTGAACTGAGCCGAAGACGAAGACACAGGAATTGAGCGATTTTGATTTAAAGCATTTGAGCTCGATTTCAAGCTTGTGAAGCATCCTGGGGACAATAGAAAGCTACTGGGGAGATCAATTTGGCTAGAGGATCACTGGAGAAGCTCGGCGGCAAGCTCCGGTGAACTGATAAAATCTCAAATTGGGGATTCTTCGTTCTGGGCAAAATTGAAGGTTTCAATCTTACAGGCTTACTCTATTTGGCTCACTGATCACTTTTTTCTACTAGCACGATGGTCAATTTGGTTTAAATCGCTCGGCATTGGAGGAACAGGGCAAAAGGGAAAATCCGGCGGTCGCTGGTGCTAGGGTTCGCCGGGGTCCAATTAAGCGCTATGATACAGAGAGGAAGGTGAGGGGAACTCACTGGTGAACTTGGATTGGAGAGGGAAGCAGTAGCTTGAGCTGGTGGCGAGAGCTCCTCAGGTAGCTCGTCGAGGAAGAAGATGGTAAACACGAGAGCTAAGCTATGAGGTTGCTGGTGTGCTGTGGTGTGAAGAGCTCTGGGCGAGGGGTTTATATAGCCAGTGGCTGGGTCCTTGGAAGTTGAAGCAAATTGAGTGGGAGATGCTCGACTAGCACCGAAGCAAGATCGAGACGGCGTTGGGATGCGGCGGTGGCTCTGCCAGAGGAGAAAATCGCATCATATCGGGCTTGGGCAGAACGATGGGGTGGCAAGCTTC
Source organism: Pharus latifolius (assembly GCA_019359835.1). Lineage (NCBI taxonomy): Eukaryota > Viridiplantae > Streptophyta > Magnoliopsida > Poales > Poaceae > Pharus > Pharus latifolius. The sequence goes on from CM033322.1 coordinate 69,604,892, forward strand.
GGCATGGCGGCGAAGTGGCACAAAAGTTCTGACAACAGCAGGCACGCGCGCGCGAATGGCGTTGCTGGCGGTCACCGGTCGTCGCCACGATGGAGTGCTTTGGCGCGACGTGAACACCACATACGGACACGTAGGACACGACCGTTGGTGAAGACAAGAGCTGGCCGGCGGTGAAGATTGCGGTGGCGATTCACGGCGAACGGCAGTGGTTGTGGTCGTAGTGGCCTCTGGTCGTGGTCGCACACGGGCTCAGCCCTGGTTGAGGTCGAAAAAGGGGCCAGGGACTAATCCGCGAAGATTTGGACTGATTTGTGAGGATTTTCTTCGGGATCATGGACCTGTTTGCAATTCTGAGGATTTGGAGGGCTGATTTGAAATCTGATTTTGTAGATGAGTGTCACCAAATCACTTGAACTCATCTAGCAAGAAGAATGGCAAAATCTGATAAGATCTGGTGGTTTTGACAAAAATCGAAAACAGGGTAAACTGGGTAATTAGGGTTTGAAAATTTGACGAGGTTGAAACTAGGGTTTCGGTTAAGATTTTTGAGTTCTTCCAGAAGGGAAAAATGTTCAGAAAAGTGAAGGCAAGACAATCATTGGATCAGACTAGAATTTTGAGGTGGTCTGAGACTTTTAGTCTTTTTGGGCTTTTGACAATTCTGAAAAGGACTAATCTGAAATACTTTTGGACTGAAAAGCGAAAATGATCTGAAAGGTGGAGTTTAGGTGCCAACTTTTTAAGTCAAGGTAGTGGCATACCTAAGATCATAATTTTGAGATAAGAGATCAAAATAGTGTTGAGACATCTGGGATTCCAATGAAGATATGCTGACTAGCAAGCAGAAAGGGTAGAAAAAACTGGGATGTTACAATGACATTCCAGCTCTATGCGGGTGGAGTAATGAGCGGCTCATGCGGCACAGACCTGGATCATGTGATCACTACGATCGGGTGTGGTAAGGCTAGTGATGGCACAAAGTATTGGCTAATGAAGAACTCATGGGGCACGACGTGGGGCGAGAGCGGGTATGTGAGGATGGAGAAGGATATTTCGGACAAGAGGGGTGTATGTGGTCTTGCCATGCAACCTTCCTACCCTACTGACTAGTTGCAAAGTGATTTAGTGAAGTGCATCATATATATATATATATATATACCCCCACCCCACCAATTGAATAATTATGATTATGCTTATGTTATGTTACAAAATATGTGTGCTCCTTGTGTGCTTCATTGATACTCTGTAAATATGATGGATGTGTAAATATAAATTTGCTTAAGGATTAGAATTGTGTGATGCAAATGTGCTAGTTTTATTTTTATTATTTTATCGAATGGTCGAGTTAGATCTCATGTTCTTTTACTTTGGATTTGTTTATTTAAGTCTATGTTCTTTGAAATATCTTGCTCTAGTTTCTGTATTTTGAGAAATTGTTGTTTTGGAGAGAAGCAATTAAGAGGTGCTTGGACCACATGCTTGTAGCATCAAGAGAGTAGGAGAGATATGTGAGGGCATGACCATCCCAAGAAAGCACATTTGGGGTTTGGTTCAGTAGTGCAATAGTAATCAACTATCATCATAGGCTCTGGATTTGTTGGAGTTGGAGATGAGATAAATTATAAATACATCTCATCTAGTTGTATATGGATTCTATTAGAACGAATTTTGAATACGAGTAATAGATTATGAAGTTATCTAGCTAAACAACAAATAACGTATTGCATTACAAGTAATCAAAATATAAAGCAAAATGCCGAAACCAAATGCCTCCACAATTACCATCATCACCTCCACATCCTTAGAATTGGGAGATAGTGTCACATTTCTTCAGTTTGCTTACTAAGAGCCTTCTTGAGAATATTTAGATGTACTTAGATTCAAAATTAGATGAAGAGAAGGGCTAAAATGTAAAACATAATAACTACAACATTTCACCAAGTAATGAGAAGAGTTTTACTAATGGGTAGAAATACCTGGTTTCCCTTATCTTGCATACACCCCTTTTCATCTTTGGATTAAATTTCTCTTCTTAGATCTAGCCCTCGGCAGTTAGCTTAGCCTCGTCCTTCACTTCTTTGGTGGGGGCTGAGGCTGGTGTTGAGGTGAAAGTGGTGCCGCCGGTTGTGTATGGAGACGACGGGGGGAGACGATCGCAAGGGAGTAGATAGCGGCGGACAGGAGAGGGAGAGGAGGAGGAGGAGGAGGAGATCGGGGAAAAAGTAGGCAGTGGCAGCAGTTGGAGAAAGAGAGGTGGAGGAAGATGAGGAGAGATGGAGGGTGAATATTGAATCTAGTTTAAATGTATGGTTGGATGGCGCAAATTTTTCAAGAAAAAAAGTACTTGCTCTCTAAGAAAACCCCTAATGATAATAGACAAATTCATTTTTCATTTCTTTATTTTGATTAATGGTGCATTTTCGTTTCCCAAAAAGAGCCAAAATAAATAACCTACTTTAACATCGAACAACATATGATGATACAAGACGTGGTATAAATTTTATTCAACAATACATGGGGCTGATTAGCACTATTTGAAGGTAACATATCCCTCCATTATCTTCATTTGGTGTTTCTATCTCCCTTTCCCTTTCTCCTTTCCTATCTTCATCCTTTCTGTGTGACATTGACTTATAGTTCTAAGTTAGCTCTATATGACACTCCATCATTGCTAAGTGTTATTTTTAGTCTAAAATGTATTGAAAAAACCAAAATAACCCATATTAAAAAAAAGAGACCAAAGTGAGCTATAGAGAAAAATAAAAGAACCAAAAGTGTATTTTGTGTAACAAGATAATGGAGTATGTTTGCATGATGTTCAATGCATTCCAGGTTTCACTGCCAGAATTACGTGATTTTTTTCACAGTAAAGAAATAGGTAAACCCGTTTCTCAGATCAAAATAGCCAAATATTGACACACATTGGTAATGTTTCCAAACTCTATTTGGACAAACATGTGCCCCTAGTGTTTAAAAGTAGAGAATTATGACACAAAAACCCTATGAATAACCTTATAATAGGCTGAAGTGCAAGAAACACATGCAAATCATTTTATTTGGAAATTCTGCTGCTTACAAAAGAGAACTTTGCCATCTATCCCTAGTGCAGTAGTGCCACAAAATGATAATTTAGTAATAATTCAACACTAACTATAACCCTTTCTTCAACATTTTTAGATTGATTACAGTGACCATCATCCCCAAATCATCATAAGTAATTTTGTAGCTTCAGAGTAGAAATGCTCCAAATGAGCACACGATAAAACAGTCAACTATATTTCCTTTCCTATGATGTATAGTGTCATGATCCACAGACACCATATGATGTGAAACACAAAAGGATGCATGGAGAGGAAACAGGCAAGTCATTCTCGCAAACAGTTAACCACAAATTCTACCTCCATCTCTTCAATTTGAAACTCCACTACATCAATTTGATGAATACTTTGACACAAACTTTGCAATGTTCCTGTCTGAGCTCCCTCCTTCATGCATTGCCTCCTAGGCCTTGTGCATCCACTTTGCAGAGTTCCTCCTCTACTCCTCTTTCCTATCCCCATCCATCAATTCCCTTATGCACCTCTCCACCTCCTCCCTTGTAACCAAGCCTTCTTGTCTCACCGCACACGCATGCCGATCCCCCATACGCTCTCAATGTACTTCCCCGTGCTTGTCTAGTCTGCCCATTACGGTATTGTCAGCAGTGGTACAGCATTGACAATTACTTCTTTCATTGATTTCCATCCACAATGTGTCAAAAAACAACTTGTTGGATAGTAAAATAACATCATTTTCTATTTGCAATAAATGAGAATCAATCACCATGTAAGATTTTTTCATATAGTGAAAATCAATTACTTTTGCAACAATCATTGAGAGGTCTCGCAAGGGAGCTATGGATTTGGGAATTATGGAAGCATTTGTTATGGAAGCATTTGGTTGGTTGCATTTTAGCCAACTGGTCATTCAATGAAACATTGCAATTCTTCTAAACATAAGGTTTGGGTGTCGTGGTATTAAAAATACCCCGGCAGGTTTGATGATGTGTATGACATGTGTACAGCGACGCGAGATGACCGTACGACCAGTCACCTCCCGTCGAGCAATCACAGAGATTGACACAAGGGTTTATAGTCCTGTCGACGTGCTCCCGACACGAGTCGGCTAGGGGGTGCTCTCTCCCGCGGAGAGGCTCCTAAGCGCGTCTTTTGCTTTAAGTGGATTGGATAAAAATGAGAGTCCTCCTTTACAAGAGAGAGATACAAGGGTATATATAGACCCCAAAAGATGCAAATTACCAGTCTACCCAAGCTACGACCGTCGAATTGAGGGCATCATGGCCTTCTGGCGAGGCTCGGGGCACTGATGTTGGACACATTGCCGCCCTTTACTTCAGAGCCCCCAACTCCTGGATGAGGGCATGGAGGAGAGAGGTGCTAACTGGGGAGGACGGAGTCCTGGAGGACTGGGGGCTAGAGGTGGGCACCTCCTACTCTGGAGGATGGAGGACCAGAGGAGGGCACCCCCGACTCTGGGGGACACGGGGCCGGAGATGGGCGCCTCCTACTCTGGAGGACACGGGGCTAGAGGAGGGCATCTCAGACTCCGGGGGGCACACAGCCAGAGGTGGGCACCTCCTGCCTCGAAGGACACGGGTCCCGAAGGAGGGCACCTCTGACTTCGGAGGACACGAGGCCGGAGATGGGCACCTCCTGTCCCGAAGGACATGGATCCCGGAGGAGGGCACCTCTGACTCCAGGGGAAACAGGGCTGGAGGTGGGCACCCCTGCCCTGGAGGAGACGGGGGCCCGGAGGAGGGTATCTTCTACTCCGGGGGTCTTGGGGCTAGAGGTGGGCACCTCCTGCTCCACAGTACACGGGGCCCGAGGAGGGCATCTCCAACTCCGAGGGACACGGGGCCATAGGTGGGCACCTCCTGCCCCGGAGGACATGAGATCGCGGACGAGGGTATCTCCGACTCCAGGGGACACGGGCCCATAGGTGGCCACCTCCTGCACCGGAGAGGCATTCCCTCTAACTCTCGCACCCCCCGACGAAACATTCTTCTCCAAAAGAGGAGAATGTTATTTAATCTGGCCACACATTGCCTCGATTCTCATGTGACTCTTCGTATTCACGGCTGGGATCTCATGGGCTGACATGTGGCAACCATCGGGGACACCACATCCCTCTATATAAGGAGGGGCCCAGCCCTGGGGAGGGCACACCTTCTTCTCTCCCACTTCCATTTTCCAACAAACTCCTTGAGTGACTTCTTCCGCGGCCTCAGAACCTCCGCAGGGAAAACGCACGAGATGGCTTTGAAGGTGCGTGGGAAGGCGGCGGACGTTCCTCTGGAGGATGTGACCTCCGATTACCTCGAGGTCACGGAGTTCACCGCGGGGGACCGAGACACCCTCGTCTCCTGGAGGGTTTTTGTAGAAGGAGATAGTCGTGTCCAGGGGGCGGAGGAGGTCACTACGAGCCCCAGGACGGGGAGGTGGTGGCCTTCGTGGAGGCGGGTTTGTGACTCCCAATCCACCCTGTGCTTCGAGACTTCCTACATGAGCACGAGATAGCATTGAACCACTTGACGCCCAACGTTCTCATCCAGATGGGCTATTCTTGTGGCCGTGTGAGACCGCCGCCAAGGTGGAGGGGACCCTCCACCTCTTCCACTACTACTACCGGGTGATGGTGAAGAGCTCCCTGGTGGTGAAGCATGGGCTGATGTCAACCTGTGGCTCAGTTATACTGAAGCACGTCCCTTCCTGAGCGGAGGAGTATCCAGTCGCGGCCTACTAGGACCGCTGGGAGGGATGGACCCAGAGGTGGTTCTAACTCCAGGCATGAGACCCGGAGATGACCTACTCCTCATGGCCTGCGACCCTCAGCCGTCCCTCCAGCCCTCCAACCTTCACGATGGATGAGATGACCATCGTCACCAAGATGGTGGAGGCCCGCTCCCAGAGGAGCATGCGGGACCTAGCAGAGGAGTTGCTTCTCTCCAACTCAGCCCTTTCAGCCGGAGTCGGAGGGGGCCAAGACTTGGCCCAGAGTACAGGCCTTCGAGATTCCTGATTTTGCATCATAAGTTCCTCATTCTCTGGGAATTTGATTCGTTAATCATGCCTTTGCGTCTTGCAGTCAGGTCCTAGGAGTCGACCTGGGAGAAGGCGGAGCACCTTCGCGGGAGGTATTACGAGGATGAGCACACCCGGTGTCTTGCCGTTATCGGGGAGGGTCCTCCCTGGAACTTAGTGGCCTAGGCCTTCGGGATGACCGTCCCAGCCTGGGTGCCTCTCCCAACACCAGGTTCCCATAGGTGAAGGGAGACCGGGCAGCCCCGGCGGCGAAACATGCCAAGACCGCACAAACCCCGGGTGGAAGCATCAGTCAGGCCCCCAACCAAACCCCAGTGTCGACGCAGAGGCTGGTGGAAATGCCTAGGGCCCTAGAGAAGGCGAGGCCCACTCCGGCCCAGAGTACCGCGGGGGAGCCTCGGTCTCAAATATGGGAGGAGCCTTTTTGCTCCTGATGCCGCCTCTCCTCCGGTGCCGCCCCCCGGGGGAGCTTCCCCCCGATCCCAGACCAGGGGCAGTGCATCGGCGACAGTACTACCCCCGGCGGGGGATGGTGACATTAGTTCCCCGATCCAGGATGGGACCCCTCGAGGCCCCAGAGTTGGCGGCGATCCTGTTCTCTGGATGGGGAGGCTGAGAGTGGGGAACCCCTCGAGCAGAGGTGACGATGGGGGGGGGGGCTGCCGATGGGGGGGTGACCCTCGTTCCCTGTCGAGGGGGGTGTCCCTTTTCTCCTCGGGGGAGACGCACAAGCTCTCCTTGAGCCTCGTAACCACCAAAGTTTGGGCTCACGTCTGGGAGGGGAGCATCGACGAGCGCTACTGGGAGGTTATCTCCTTGGCTCTACAGGTAAGGGTCCCTTCCCCTTTAATTCTACCATAACCATTTTGATTTGCTGCTAACTGTCCCCTTCGTCTGTAGACAACCGCCGTAGCCCGCACCATTCGGACTCACCTCGCCCGGGATAATGAGGACGTCAACTCGGCCATGGCCGCCCTCGAGGCTGATCGTGATGCGGCGGTTCGTGAGCGGGATGCGGCTGTCCGCGACAAGGAGAAGTCCGTCTAGGAGTGGGACACGGCCATCCAGGAGTTGGAACGGGTCCGCACGGAGCAGTTGAGTCCCACGGAGTCCGAGCAGGACGCCGCCGTCCGGGAGTTGAATTGTATCCAGGAGTAGTTAACTGTCTCTGTGATGCCAACTCTCGGGCGCTCTGGGAGTCAGATTTGACAAGTGCCCGAGCCCTTGTCTCAGTCGGGAACTGGCTCTGGGCCACCTTGATCGGGCTTGGAATTGAGTTCGGTCCGGAGAAGGCATGTAAATTATTTTTTGTTCATAGGAGATTTTTGCTCTCGATAGTTCCATAGAGGGAACCCCGGACAATTTGTAAATCTTTGATCTTGATGAAATGAAAATATTTTTGCTAAGTTTGTCTGATGATGAATAAGTGTCTGTGACGGGGGTCCTGGGAGAAGGCATGAGGAACCTCCCTATCCCCAGGACTCCAACTTCCGAGGGCCCCCGAGGGGGCAAGCCCCACTCTGGTGGTTGCCAGATTGGCACTTAGCAAATTTTGACAATCGTTGTGCGGAGTTGCCCGAGCCTCCCTTGGGAGTTTGGGAAGTTTTCCCGTGTGAATCCGACCGCCTGCTGGGTATGAATATTGGCCGAAGGACGTGTTGAACGCGACAAGTCGGAGGATCCAGAGTTTATACAGGGACTTGTGGAAGAAGCTTGAGGAGGAACTCAGAGGACGCTAGTTTCCCTCTTTCCCATCTTAGCCGGAGGGGCTCTCCAAATCATCCGAGTGAGGTTAACTCTCCCGGTCATGTACGCTCTTTGCCTACTGGGAGAGGCTATCTCCCGACTTGTTTTCATTAATAAAGTGGTTGCACTTGGGACCTTATCTAATTTTTTTGTGTCAACACATTCTTCTAAGAAACAAATCCACAGGAGTCGGACGCCTGCATCTGGGTGGCACAATTCTCCGGGAGCTGGAGGTGGCTCATACTCCAGAGGACGGAGGTCCGGAGGAGCAAGGCTTCACCTCTAGAGGGCGGAGGTCTGGAGGAGTAGGCCCCTACTCCAGAGGAGATGACCTACTCTGGAGGAGGTGGCTCCTACTCCGAAGGACGAAGGTTTGGAGGAGCAAGGCGCCACCTCCGGAGGATGGAGGTCTAGAGGAGACGGCCCCTACTCCTGGAGGAGACGACTCCCACACTGGAGGAGGTGGTTCCTACTCCGGAGGGCGGAGGTCCGGAGGAGTAGGCCCCTATTCCGGAAGAGTTGACCCACTCTGGAGGAGGTGGCTCCTACTCCGAAGGGTGAAGGTTTGGAGGAGCAAGGCTCCACCTCTGGAGGATAGAGGTATGGAGGAGATGGCCCCTACTCCTGGAGAAGACGACTCCGACGCCGGAGAAGGTGGCTCCTATTCTGGAGGGCGGAAGTCCGGAGGAGCAAGGCTCCACCTCCAGAGGAGACGACTCCTACTCCGGAGTAGGTGGCTCCTACTCTGGAGGACTGAGGTCCGGAGGAGCAGGGCTTCACCTCTGGAGGACGGAGGTCCGGAGGAGTAGGCCCCTACTCTGGAGGAGATGACCCACTCTGGAGGAGGTGGCTCCTACTCCAGAGGACAAAGGTTTTGAGGAGCAAGGCTCCACTTCTAGAGGACGGAGGTCCGGAGGAGATGGCCCCTACTCTTGGAGGAGACGACTCCCACACCGAAGGAGGTGGCCGCTACTCCGGAGGAGATGATTCTGACTCTGGAGGCGGTGCCTCCTCTTACTCTGAAGGACGGGAGAGCAGAGTGCCCAGCCCAGAGGAACTCTCTCTTGGGTAAGGACCGTGTCCGGGTGGCGCGGAGCGCCAGGTCTGGAGAGGCTCTCTCCTGGGAAGTAGCCAACCGGGAGAGAAAGAACGGCCGTGTCGGGTCAAATCCCATCCTGCTCCTGGCCGAGTATTTCCCAGTCAGGGTTGAGAAGTTTCGGATTCACTCGAATTTAGCCAAGACTTGGTCGAGAAAATCCTAAGAAAATCCCAGATGTCTCCCAGAACCCGCGGGGCATTTTACTTGCGTTGGGGCCCGATTTGGCTCCCCCCCCCCAGCGGGGGTGGCTTAATCTTGAGTGTCCCACGCTGTTATGAGAGAAATTCGGGTTACTCCGCTTGCAGGAGGGGGCACCTGCAAGGGGTTGAAGATTGGCCAGAGGAGATGTTCTTGCGTGGGCGAGCGAGGGGATTCGATTAGAATTCCACTTGTCAAATGTGACCTAAATCGCTCCCGGGGGAGGAAGAGCACAAAAGTGAGCTCTAGACTGTATGGGGGGGACTGGTCCCCAAAGTGACTCGTTACCACGGTTATCTGAGAACTGGGTTGCCGCTTACGCCCTCAATCCACGAGGGGATATTGTAAGCCGCCCTAGGGGGAATGGGGCTCGCACCATGAGGACTTTCTGGGGCTATGCTGGAGCCCGTAACATCCTCATAACCAGGGCATCCTTAGGAGGGCATCCTCGTGGGAAGGGTGTCCTCGCGAGGAGGGCGTCCTTAAAATGAGGGCATCGCCTCTGCGTCGGTTAGCAAAAATATTCTGTGAAAGAAGACACAGTAGAGAGAAAAACCATTTGCATTGATTGAAACGAACTGGTACAATACTCTACCCTTGCGAAGTCGCGAAGGGGAGGGAGAAAAGCCCTGAGGCCATTGTTAAAACTCGCTGCACCTTCCCCTGTGAAGCCGCGAGGGGAAAGGGGGGAGGTTCGGAGACTAGGTGTAGAACTTGTGAGTAAGTCCACTTTCCACATGTGCTTCAGCTCTTGGTCATCAAGAGTGAAGAGATTGTAAGCGCCCGAACCAAGGATCGTGGTGATCCTGTATGGCCCTTCCCACTGGGATAAGCCTCCCTTGGGCTTGAGGGTCGGTGACGCACTTGACGACGAGGTCCCCCAAGCGAAAAGCTCTTCCCAGGACGAGCTTATTGTAAGCGCGAACCATTTCACCCTCCTAAATGGCATTGCGGAGAAGGACTTTGTACTGCTCCTCTTCGACAAGGTCTACCTCCAGCCTTTGGTTCTCTTTGTTGACCTGAAACGCAGTGGCCGAAACCCCCTCGAGGAGTTCGACTCGTAGCGATTGGAAATTGACTTCTGGGGGAGTACTGCCTCAGCCCCGTAGAGGAGCAAGAAAGGGGTACGTCCCGTTGCACGACTCAGGGTTGTGCGCATGGAACAAAGAATGCTCTAGAGTTCGTTTGCCCATCATCCGCACCTCGAAGCGCTTTGCTCCAGATGACGATGAAGCCCTTGGAGGATGACCCCATTGACACGTTTGACCGCCCCATTGCTTTTGGGATGAGCCACCGAAGCTAAATGGGGGGTCGTTCCCATTTTCTGGATGAACTCGGAGAAGATCGCGGAGTTGAACTGGGTTCCGTTGTCAACGGTGATCTCTTGCGGGACTCCGAAGCGATACACTATGTTCTTCCAGAAGAAGCTTTGCGCCGCTCAAGACGTGTTGCTGGCCAGGGGTTACGCCTCTACCCACTTGGAGAAGTAATCCACGGCCATGACCGCATACTTGTATCCCCCCGGTGTTGGGGAGAATGGGCCTAAGAGGTCCATTCCCCATCGCGCGAAGGGCCAGGTGATCGGGATGGACTGTATCGCCACAGAGGGCAGGTTTGAACCTTTTGCCATCTTTTGACATGCCTCGCATGTGCAGACAAGGTCTCCCACATCACGGACCACGGTAGGCCAGTAGAAGCCTTGCCAAATAGCTTTTGTAGTGACGGCCACGGGCCAAGGTGGGAGCCACAACACCCGAGGTGAATGTCGTCAAGGAGTTTTATCCCCTCCTCCTGCGGGAGGCAGCGGAGCAATGTGGAGGCACCTCGCTTGTATAGCGTCCCTTCCACCAAGACATACGCCCGCTCCTTGGCGCGAAAGCGTTTAGCTTCGGCATCATTGGGCGTCTCCCCCTCTCCCTTGATGCAAAAGATAAGGGGGTCCATCCAGGAGGTGGCCCAGACGATCTCCGTGACATGAGGGTCGCTGGACCTGGAATCCGGGTCGGGGGCCACAGTGGAAGGCTCCGAGATAATCTCTAGGAAATCCCCCCCGGGGAGGGGCCCTTAGGCTCTTGCCGCCCGCTCGAGGGCATCAGCACGGTCGTTGTCCCTACGTGGGATACACCGCGCCTCGAGACCTTTGAAGTGATTCTCCATTTTCTGGAACTCCTTGAGGTAGAGGCTAAGGTTCGCGTCATGGCACAAGGAGGACTTGTCCATTTGACAAACCACGAGCTGAGAGTCCCCCTCAACAGGGAGGTGTCATATGCCCAAGGAGAGAGCGAGGCGTAGCCCTAGGAGAAAGGCCTCATACTTCGCGACATTGTTCGTCACGGGGAACTCAAGTCTTGCGGCGTATTCAAGGGTTCTCCCCTTGGGGCTTCGGAGGACCACTCCTACACTGGCCCCTACCAGGCGCAGGGAGCCGTCGAAGAGGAGGATCCAGTGGTCGCCGCGCAGTGGTGGCATGGCGTGCACTTCCTCCTCCGGTCCGGGTACTGGAGCCCATTCAGCCACAAAGTCCGTGAGGACTTGCGACTTGATTGCGGATCATCCAGTTAGGGAGAGGGGGAAAGGGGCTAGCTTGGCCCCTCACTTCCCTATATGGCCTGTGGCTTCCTTGTTCCAAAGCACTTCTCCTAGGAGGACGGAGGACGACACTGTGGTGGGGTCGCCCGGGAAGTAATGGCGAAGTTTCCTTGATGCCATCAGGAGAGCGAAACAGATCTTCTCCACCTTGTGTATCTAGTTTTGGAGCCTTGGAGAGCCTCGCTCACATAGTAGATGGGGCGCTGTTGCCCGTCTTCCTCCTTGACGAGGACCGCACGGTAACACCCTGAATTTAGGGGTCAAAACTTTCTTTTTCATAATAGTCATGCATGCATGTAGCTCTGTAGTAGTAGCAAGATCAGTTCAACCCTAATCTATCCTAAGCCCCAAATATCTCAAAATCTTTCTTGTGAACCCAAATCAAGATCAGATTGCTCAGATGTGATCTATCAGTTACTCTGAACATAAAAGCCTTCAGAAGCCAGATTCAATTCCATCTCTAACTCTCAAATCTTGCGATCCTTTTCTGTTTTCGAAAATAGGAATTTAATTAATATCCTAATTACCCTAAATACTTTGAACTCAGATTTAGCCAAAACTTGACCTAATCCAGACCAGATTATTCATGGGTATGCCAATATCTTAATCCAGAAAGTTAGCAGCCAAATTTTTTCATTTGAGCCTTTTTCACATATTAGTCCAAATTGTATCGCAAATCAATCCTTTTTTTTATATCTGGAACACAAAAATGCTAAAATCTTCAGATTAACTCCAAATTCAAATCTGTTTTAGGGAACACCTCCCAAACGCTAATTAATACAAAATCTTGTTTTATCAGAACACCCAAATCTCTCTCCAATTACCTTGAATTCAAAATCGACCAAAATCAGACTTTAATTACCCTAAATACCCTATTTTCGGTTTATATCAAAAATCATCAAATCATGCCAGATTTTACCAGTAGCTCGCGCGCTAGAGAGAAGCTTCATCTGCTCGCCGTTGCTTCAGCCCGAAGGTACATCGGCACAAGCAACTTAGCCTCCAAGCAGTAAGCTTCACTTCGTTTTGCTTTTAAATAGCAGTCCAGAGCAACTCATTCGTTACCAGCACTGCTCTCCAAATTTCCTCAGCAATTAAACCAAATCTTCTTCACTGTTGTCTTCTTCTCTGGCGAACCGCTGAGGAGGTCGACGACGCCAGCAAGCTCCACAGCATCAATCTCCAAATTGAAGCCACCAGTGAGTTCCCCTCATCAAACTCTATGTGCTGTATCATTTAATGGAATCCCCATGCCCCTCATCGCTGGTGATCGTCAGAATTGCCAGAACCCCTGTTCCAGCTTTACAATTTGATTTAATCCAAATTAGCACTTGCTCCAGTCGTGTAAATTGATCAGCGAGCATTATTTAGCAAGCTAGTGAATCCAAATTTTGAAATTAAGCCCGAATTGAAGCTATTTCTAAGTTTGAGCTCACCAGTCGCCGGCGCTCGTCACCAGGCTACTCCGGTGATGCTCCGGCAAAATTGATCGTGCCAATAGATTTCATATGCTTCCCTCTTACTCCCCGAGAAAGTAATTGATTTCAAATCCTGTGTAACGAAAAACCCCAAATCCAGTGTCATCTTCTCCGGCGCCGGCCACCGGAAATCTGTTCCCGGCCGATCCAGCTCCAACCACCTTGTCCCTTAGATGCATCTTGATCTCCTGAACAATTTTGTCCACTAGCTCGACATCTAATTTGGTCTAAATCGAAAGTTATGGCTATGCCCTAATTTTTGTCTAGTGTCATGACTTGAAACTCCATCCACCATGTTCTTCGTCGATTTTCACCACTTTCCGGCCATCTTCAGCCTTGGAACCTGTTGTATCATTTGTTCCTGTTATCAAGGCCTATCTCCCAGACAAAGTGGTGCATCAATTGGAGCGCTAGATCAAAAGATATGGAAAACCCTAGTTTCTGGCCAAGTTAGCCCAATGCCAGTCTATGTCAGCCAGTGACATTGAACCTTTTTACCTACTCCCAGCCATGCATTCTAAGCATGACTTTGTCTCTTAGATTTCTGGTGTTGTGATCTGCAATTTCTTCTTCTGTCACAACTTGAGTTGAGCCCTCTATCAACCATTGATCCTTTGTCACCTTGAACCGAATGTCAACCTAAAGACGTTCGTCATTTTTGGCAAATCAGCCGCGGACTTATTGTCATTTGCATACTCTGGAACCCTAAAAGTCCCTAGCACCCATCTTCAGCCCTAATTCTGTGAGTTAGCCCTAATCAGCTTCTAAACCCAATTATTCCAGAATCATCGAAACATCTCATCTTTGCATTATTGCATGTAGTGTAATAATGTATTGAAAAGGTTGTGATACTTGGTTGCTTGCTTGATCTTTGCTCAGAGTCAGAGCCAGAGTTCGAGGACTTCACTGCTGACCCGACATCAACTACTATTTCTTACGACGCGGAAGGCAAGTCATAGTCTTGATCATCTTGAACCTATATTTTATGAGTTGCTATGATAAGACCTTGAGTATAAATAATATTGCATATGAGAATGATTGAATTATGAATTGGCAGTACTAGGCTGGATGCCTGTGAAATGTGAAATAATCAATTAGTAAGCCATGAACTATTATATGTACTTATATATATATTCATGAAATAAAACCCTAGCCGTGACCAAAATTTTGGTATGGATGGCTGTAGCACTGGAGGTGCTTAACTGCAAAGGATGTGCAGGCACTGAAGGTGCATGATTGTGGATGGTCTGGTCACTGGCATATAAGGACTAGAACCTTGTGTTGTGCGTCTAGTGGCATGAAACACGTGCTAACCGCAAGCCTGGTATGGGACAGGCCTGAACAAGTACTTATGCGGATCGCACATGAAACCCTTGCATGAGATGTGAAGTGATGCACGTTTTGCATGGAGTGCGGCTCCTACACATATCATTGAATGTGATCATGCACGCTGACCCAGTAATGGGAAGATGCAATAGGGGTGGTAGGTAGTACCTGCCACAACTGTGGTTCGCGAGAGATCCACAGGGTCAGGGGTGAATTGTGAGTAAAACATAATAAAAGTTCTTGTCATCTCCACCTTGCCACTCACAGTATGAAGTGAGCCAGGGGTCCAATCATTTTAATAGGAAGGGCATGAAAGTGGAATATCTTGCGGGTAAATTGGTACCTCTCTGCAGAGTTAAAAACGTATTCGAATACTCCGAGCTCCCTGGTTTATAGGAGTCTGCTGCGGTGGATTAAATCCACGGGGTGTGGCACAAGTATGTTTTCTAAATAAAATTTGATATGTCAAGATTACCCAAATGACATGTGTTGTCATGATAAGGGGTAATGCCATGGGCTGTCGTGTGTCGACGTGTCGTGGTAGTGCTATAATTTAGTGAACATGAATAGCGATGCTATGTTATGAAAAGTGCTGCCATGAGATGAGATGAGATATGAAAGAAGAGATTATTTTACAAACATCCGTAATTCTTGACTAGTCTAGGTTCATAACAACACTACTCTATGTATCTACTCTTACCTATGACTTGCTGAGTACGTAAGTACTCACCCTTGCAACCTACAAATCAGTAGATGGAGAGTTCCATGATCAAGAAGAAGGGTGGAGAACTTCTTGGATCCAGATGAAGGAGAGCCAGTTCCGCCAGAACATTGATGTGTGTTGTTCTGCCGTCAAGTTCTCACTGTGGGAGGGTCACCTATCTTCTGCTGTGTAGTTGTTATTTTGCTAAAGCATGTATGCCGCGAAGGTATTGTAATCTTTTTATGTAATATTAAGGCCAGCAGGCCACACTGCTTAAATATTTTGTAAGTTTTTCTGCTGCAATTTGAATATACTCTTGTGCTTGACTTATCCTGGGAAGTCAAAGGTATGCATATATGGGACTAGCTGCAGCAAGCTAGGTCTCCATGGGAGTAGTCGCAGTCCCAGTTTCGGGGCGCGACACGCACTGACGGCAACCGGAGTGGCTGCGAGGTAAAGGAGCAGGAGCTCCCTTTTATGCGGGCTCACGAGCATTTGAGGGCTCGTGAGATACTTCTTCAGGTCTTTGAACGCGGCCCGTGCCTCAGGAGTCCAACGGAACCCCTCAAGGCCGCGGAGGATTTTGAAGAATTGGAGGGTGCGCTCTCCTGAGGGCAAGACGAAATGACTCAGCGCGGCTAGGCGGCCGATGAGTCGTTGCACGTCCTTGATGGAATGCGGCGGAGGCATCTCTTGGAGGGCCCGAATTTTTTCGGAATTGGCTTCAATGCTCTGGATTACATGGGGCCGTAAGAGGGCATCTCTAACTCGGGGGGACACGGTGTCCCGAAGGAGGGTATCTCCAACTTTGGGGACACAGGGCGGGAGGTGGGCACCTCCTACCCTGGAGGACACGTGGTCCCGAAGGAGGGCATCTCCAACTCCGGGGGACACGGGGCTGGAGGTGGGCACCTCCTGCTCCGGAGGACACGGGGCCGGAGGTGGGCACCTCCTACTCCGGAGGACACGGGGCCGGAGGTGGGCACTTCCTGCTCTGGAGGATGGAGGACCGAAGGTGGGCATCTTCGACTATGGGAGAACGGCGAACCGGAGGGCACCCCCACTCCGGGGGACGAAGGACTGGAGATGGGCTCCTCCTACTCCGGAGTACAGGCTGGAGGGGAGAGAGGACTTCCCCTCGGCTTGAGCTGGCGCATATGATCCGTGGCAAATAGTTTTCCCCCCAACATTGGGAATTAAGGTGATACACACAAACATGTCATTCTTTTTCCTTTCGAAATTTGCAAACTATGGCAATCTACGATGCTTATTACCCATTCTAATCTATAGCATAAAAGTCCATGGAACAGGCAAGGGTTGTTGGAGAGACTGGGTGCTGATGATGGTAACTCCAAAGTTGAATTACTCAAGGCCAATAGTAAAAATTTTTTTAATACCATGTGTGATGCTCACTTTAAAGTAAATTTCTCTACTTGATCAGGAACATTCTTCTCCTTTTTGTAGATAACAATGTTTACTGAGAAATAACCTTGTTCCATCTAATTAGTTCATAATGTAGAGAACTTTAGTTTTTTCTAATAATATGAAATTTTATGCATGGACATTAAATTGATAGTGAAGTTATGTAGAATCTACACTTTTTGATCACTGAAAATGAGTGAAGGTTCAACTGGAATATGCTCCAGTTGAGATTGTATGATTAATTTATCAATCCAAGATTATTTAGGCACTAGAAATTGATAACTTAAGGAGGCATGAACAATTTACTGTAGAAATGCAATTAGGCAGCCATTACCATGTGTTCAAGTTTCTAATTTTTGTTTTTCAGAATATCCAGTTATATTGCTGCATTGTATAAACTGTCGATTGTACAGTTCACTGAAAAATTTTTAATTTTCCATTTGAGGCATTAATTAGATCTTGCTCAAAAGATCCAAATACTAATATGGAATTTTATTATTTCATACCTATGGCCTTATGTGCCAAGAAACAAAGAAGCCTCTCATTGCACTTGTCCTGGAGGTTTTTTGATAACTTTTGTGTGTCACAGGACCTCACAACCCATAGGAAAGGCCTGCCAAAATTGTACAATCCATTGCCAAGCTCACCTAGCTTGGTCGGATCGATGTCGGCGACGGTGCCATAGGAGGCCAAACACACAGAGCAAGGTGGCATCTTATCCAGCCATGCCATGCATGGCGTGGCATCGCTGAAGAGGTTGAAATTGATCGTATGTCTTGTTGGATGGAAGCCGGTTGCCGATGGTCTTTGTGCGCCATGTCCATGCCTTGTACTCTTCCTCTCGCTCTGTTAATTTATTTTATCTTTGAATTCAACCTTAAATTTTCAGAGTAAAACAAGCAATCAATATTTCAATTTTGAATAGATAAAGTTAAGTAGATTGTAATAGCACATTTGTGTTTTCATGGAACAAGAACAATGTTGTAACAATTCTAGGAAACAATTGTAACTTTTGTGGTGTTGTACAATACTTCTATAAGAAGAAAAAATTAGAGTTCCAACCTCCATGAGTTGCCATAATTTTTTTTTAAAAAAAATGTACCTCAAGTTGCTAGATTTCGAAGATTTGCGTCGCCAGAACTTTTTGAGGTTAATAGTCATATCATTTCCTATCTAAAACAAAAGAGAAACATTCCTGCTATTTTACACCTAGTTTTCTTACTGTGGTATTTTCTTTTTCTGATGCAGAATTGTTTGTAGTTTTCTTAATTCTAAAAACTGCAAAGGTACTTTAGAAACTCCAGAACCATATATTTTATAATTCTGAAATTTCACAAAAGATTCCATGGTTTTATATTTTTGGATTTGAAAACATTAATATTTAAAATTAGTGCAATTTTGTCAATTTAATATTCTATAGACTTATCACATATGGCAGTGGGTCTAAACCATATCCTAACCCGATTCTTACCCATATATCAGTTATAAGGATCCAATCCTAACCCAATTCAAAAAATCATTTCTAAAACCCAATCCAAGGTTAACTCCTTTCCAACCTAACCCTTACCCAACCCGTACCAATTTCCTGATGAAGTGAAAATTTTGGCCGTAACAGGCATAAGGGCATTGTGCATATGGAGGGGGCTGTGTGTATAGTGGATAACATCTAGGCTATGGAGATGAAGGCAGAAAATTTCGTGGATTTTCACTACTAACCTCTTATGTGTTTCTCTACCTAAATTAGGCTCGCTAAACTAGTTTATGAAACCTCCCACGAGATTACTATCCATATGGAATTTTTTTGAAATTTCAGAAGGCTTAGTATATGAATCGTGTGAGGTTTGTAACTGAAAATAGACTCAACATGGATCATATTTATACGAACAGGAGGATAAAAATTTTTTGAATTTCTTTTTACATTTTTTGAATATTTGTGAATATTTTATTTTTTTGCCGCGAAACTATTAAAATAGGTTTGATGGCTATATTCTAACAACTATTTTCTTGAGCCACTAACATGCAAGTCTCACTCCATATTTACTCCCAATGGCTATTTTTTAACCCTAGGCCACAAATAGCTAATGACATGTGGACCTAGGAAAATAGTGGACCGCTATTAGTGAAAATAAAAATTTCAATTAATTTCTAGCCAGAAAAAAAAGCCAATGAAGAAACTGATAGTTGGGCCCAAAAATCATTGGACCCACATATCAGTGACCGTGGAGCGATCAGGTGTGGTGCGGCGTGGCACGCGAGGCGACCACACCAAAACACTTTCACTTGTTTTGAGCCGCCCACCACTACTGCTTCACTTAGCACACCACACGCGTTTACTCCACACATAATCACTCACGCATGCCCTAGGTGCATTGTGGCCCCACCTGTAAGTCGTCCTTTTTGCACTTGGTTGTCAGGCACGGTTTGTGAAGAAGTGGGGCCCACAAAACACATTTCGGGTGCTAAAACTACTCCAACACTGGTGCTATATGTACAATGGTTCGGTGAGGCCTACATGTCAAAGGTTGACGCTTATTCCCTGATACACATAGCACCACTATTGGAGCAATTCTAGCACCTGAGAATGCATTTTGTGGGCCCTACTTCCTGGCGAACTACGCCTAAAAGACCGGTGCAACAACGACAACTAAATGGTGGGGCCTCAATGCACCTCAGCCCATCCGTCAGTGAATGTGTGTGGAGTAAACGCGTGTGCCACGCTAAGAGAAGTGGCACTGGTGGGCCCCATAGAACACATGAAAGCGCTATGGGTGCGGTTACCTCGCGTGTCGTGTGGACCGCACTTGAATTGCTCCACAGTCACCGAGAAGTGGATCCATAGATTTTTTGGCCCACCTGCCAGTTTCTGAAATGGATTTGTTTCTCGGTTAGAACTAAATTGAAATTTTTATTTTCACCTAACACTAACTCGCCTTCACTGAGAGTGGGTCCACTGTCTTCCTAGGCCCACATGTCAATGTTAGTTTGTGGCCTGTGGTTAAAAAATATCCATTGGGAGTAAATATGGAGTGGGAACCGCATGTCAGTGACTCAAAAAATAATTGTTGGAGCATAAACATATATTTATATTTTTGGGTAAAAAAATAAAAAATTCCCAAAACTAAGAAAAAATGTAAAAAAAATCCAAATAACTTCTACCTTCCTCTCCCCATAAATAGGCCCATGATGAATTTATTTTCACTCACAAACCTCACACCATTCATGCACCAAGACTTCATCTTGGAGCAGTTCAAAAAGTCCAGACATGCGAAATGTACAGGGAAGAGGTAGGTCATCCCTTCGTCTTAGAGCACTGGTGGATGGATGTTCAGGATCAACTGAAGTTGTGCAGAACCTACATCAACACCGAGAAAACAGCAAGATTGACTGAAGTTTGTGTCTACACGTCGTCATCAAACACAGATGATGTCCCTACTGAGATGACATGACCAGAAGTTGCGATGCGGTGAAGGAGAAGCGAAAGGGGAAAAGCAAACTACAAGAAACTACGCCGACTACCAAGGAAAGCAAAGAGAGCATCGTCAAAGTGAACACAAATCTCATATATATGGCTAAGGATGCTCTTCTTGCATCTTGAAATTTGCGGGACATAGCTAAAAGGAAAGAAAAAGTTGTCTTTGTCTAGTCATTAATAAAACTAGTGACAACTGACGCAACATATTTCACGGAGCTGCCAAGAAAATTGAAGACATCGTGATGGAATTCATAGAGAAGGGGTTTGTTAGGGGAAATCTCCGTGAGACTAAGTCCAGGTAAGTTGCGTCACGTTTGCCCGGGGACCTGGCCTCCGGTGCCTCCCCGGGCGTCGCCTTTTGGCTCCCGGGAGCTGGCCTCCGGTGCCGTCCCGGGCGCCGCCGTTTTGGCCCCCGGGAGCTGGCCTCTGGCGCCGTCCCGGGCGCCGCCACGGCGCCGCCATTTGGCTCCCAGGACCTGGCCTCCGGCGCCGTCCCGGGCGCCGCCATTTGCCCGGGGACCTGGCCTCCGGTGCCTCCCCGGGCGCTGCCATTTGCCCGGGGACCTGGCCTCCAGTGCCTCCCCGGGCGCCGCCATTTGGCTCCCGGGACCTGGCCTCCGGCGCCGTCCCGGGCGCAGCCATTTGCCCGGGGACCTGTCCTCCAATGCCTCCCCGGGCGCCGCCATTTGGCTCCCGGGACCTGGCCTCCGGCGCCGTCCCGGGCGCCGCCATTTGCCCGGGGACCTGGCCTCCGGTGCCTCCCCGGGCGCCGCCATTTGGCTCCCGGGACCTGTGTGGGACCCTCCTTTGAGGAATCCCGTGGCAACAGCCCAGGTGGATTGCGCACAGGTAGGTTCATCACAAGCTCACAACAACAGGATTCACTTTAAACAATAAAGCAAGTAGATAAAACAAGTACAAGGTCACGAGGACCACTATTACAATATCATAATGCCAAGGATGGCATTAATTAAAGTTGATACAAAAGTAGAGAGTTTTTCAAAATCAAGAATCGGTATCGGAGTACCGAACACAGAAAAACAACGCAAAAAGCAACCACAAAGGTCTTCACTTCCTTCTGCAGCGGCTCTGGAAGGGCTTCCTCCACATCGGACTCAACTTGACTCATGACCCTCCTAGAAGCTCAAATCGTCTGGAAAGGTTCCTTCCTCTTCTTGGTGCTCAAGGCCAAGGAAATCGGAATCCTCGAATCTTTTCTTCTGAATTTGTTTCTAAAGGCAAGGGTGAGCATGTTTTTACACAATGCTCAGCAAGTCTCGTTACAAGAATGCAGGTATATAGATGAGGAGTGATCAAGAAAAGGGTTTAAGTCTTATAATCATAAATAGTATAGATTTCAATTCTTTGATTTCTTAAATAAGGGTTTTATTTTCAACAGCGGGGTTTTGGAAATCTTATAATAGACTTTAAGAAATTGTTATGTGATGGTCTCCCATGAGTCATCACTTTTATCAACCCATATTATCAAAACATTCCAAATAGTTACTTGTGCTGAACCACATGGATAAATCCATCGCGAACATACTCCATGACCTGGGAGTACAGAGTATCCGATACTTTTCTTACACTTTGCAAAGGTGTACCTCTTTTTAAATCCACTTCTTCACTCGGCTTTCAAGTCGGATCAGCTCCACGCGACTTATACGCATGTGACAAGGCCGAGATCACACAACGCTTTTGCAGTCTAGTATTAATAGTATCCCCGCCCGGTAAATAGACAATTAAGTTTCAAGTACCGTTGTGGGTCCTACCCACTGCCTTACTTCCTAGCCTTTGGCTTATGCTCCCGCAGGACACATGGCCTTGGTCTGTCCACACGAGACATTCGACCGTCACGATTACAACCGCGCACGGCTTAATCGGAGGCATAGGACGTCTTCCTTCTTTCCACCTTTTCCTCTCATGCTTTTTCTGAACTCACATCACTCACGGACGAACTGCGCCCAACCAGTTTCTCCACGCGAGAAACCAGACCGACAAACCATGCAGGGAACTGCTAATACCAAAAAGCTACTAAGTCGTGCCTGTCCCATACCAGGCAAGTGGTTGGTATGTTTTTCATGCCGCATAGAGGCACAACACAAGGTTCTAGTCCTTATGAATTAATAGTGAGGAGCCATCCACATTCCCTGGTGCGCACCGCACCCTCTCCATACAAACCAATCCTCACTATCAATTCTAATTTGTATTTTCTTTCACAAAAAGGGGTTTTCAAACATGTTTTTCATATAAGCGACCATTTGATATTTAGCATAAGTTTTCAAGCATAAGCATAATTCTAAGCATATATCCTAGGGTGACAAGGATGCATGGGTATTCAATCACAAGAGGGGTTTCACAATCATTTTGGTTATATCTAACCACATTATTTGAACATACTCTCATTTGAATATAAGGCAGCATATACTTTGAAAACAGCTAATATACTTCATTTGAAAATATTAGGCGAGACATGATCAAGGGGTTGAGACTTGCCTTACACTGCTGGGTCCAATTATTCGGACGAATCTTCAAAGACTTCTTCCGCTCCTTCAGCTTCGGGCTCTGCGGCGGACACAAGCAATACAATACATACACTACATAAGCATACATAAAATAGTTGCAATAGAAAATAATAAGTACATATATCATGCATGCAAGGGAAAAGATTTGGACAGAGTCACTTGGGTGCTGGTCGAAGAGATGGGCTCAAAAGAAGTTGAATGCCAAAGGGCGACATTCAGTCCACGGCTAGACATAGCCATAAGTTGGTCGTAGGTAGGTTTTCTGGAGAAGTGGTAGAAGAGAAAGATGTAGAACACAACTCCAGGAATCTAGGGGACAAAGTGACATTTCCATTGCTCAACCAGAAGGGGTCAAACAAGGCTAATGCCAGTGGCTGACATGCACTGACATAGTGCAGACATTGCCAAAATCTAGGGCTTGACATAACTTTTGATCCAGGGCTCCAATTGATGCACAACTTTGTCTGGGAGGTAGGCATTGATAACAGGATCAAATCATTCAACAGGATCTAGGGCAGGAAGTGGCTGGAAGGTGATGAAAGTCAGTGATGAACTGTGGTGACTTGGACATGAACTGGGCTTCTGGACAGTGATCTTGGCAAGGGCATAACTTACAATCCAGGCAGATTCAGATGTCGAGCTAGTGGAAAAATGCTCAGGGAGGTGAGGCAAAGCTAAGGGACAAAGTTTTAGGAGCTAGATCGGCCGGGGAAAAATTCCGGCGACCGGTGCTGGAGAAGACGACACTGGAGATTGGGGGTTTTTGATACAAAGCATTTGAACTCGATTGCTTGCTCAGAGAGTGAGAGGGTGAAGTGTGGAAGCTAATGGCTAAGTCAATTTGGCTGGGGGAAAGCTGGTACGGCCTGGCGACGGGAGCCAGATCATCGGCGGCGAGCTAGAACGGAAGAACTACGATTCCAGCTCAATTGTGAAATCTGAGCGCACAGGCTTGCTAGATGGGGTCTACTGATCAAGAAACTCTACTAGAGGGGAAGCCAATTTGGGATGAATCGAACAGCATTGCAGAAACAGGGAGAATCGGGAATCCGGCGATCACCGGCGATGGGGATTGATCTGGTGCAATTGGTTGCTACTACACAGAGAGGGGAAAGAGGGGAACTCACTGATGGTATTGGTTTGAAGAATGGTGCAGCAAGCTGGGCTGGCACAGTGAGCTCACTTGCTGGCTTGCCGGAGAAGAAGAAGAAAACGGCGAGAGCTCTGGAAAAATGGCTAAGTCCTGAGCTGAGGCTTAAGCACAGCACTGGAGGGTTTAAATAGGTCCTGGGGCGGAGCTTGCGAGCGGAAAAGGCGCGAAACTTGTGCCGGGGATGAGACCGGCCGGGTGCAGCTGCGACAGCGGTGACCGGCGATGTCATGCGCTTCAGGCGGTGTTGCAGCTTTGCTGACCTTGTCGGGTGCATTGGAACTTTACCTGGGACGGCGCTGATGCAGAGGCAACAGCAAAGCTCCGGCGGTGACACGTACACGCATGCAATGCCACGGCAACGGGCGTGCGAGAGCGAAAACGCTGTTGGAGCGCGGGCGTTTAACCGCTGGACATGGTGATGCTACGGTGGCTGGCACGTGCGCGCGGGGTGGCACAGCAACTCACGGGCACAAGCGACAAGAAGCGGTGGCCGGCGGCGAACAATGCGGCGAAAACACAGCACGGCTCCGGCGACGTGCACTGGTCGAAGGCAACGACCAGGTGTTGGTCGAACGGGACCTGAAAAGAAGGTTTGGGCTGCTTTGCAATTTTGAAACTTGCTCCAGGGACTGATCTGTGAGGAAAATTTGAATAGGAAATTGGGCTTGATTGTAAATCTAGAGATCTAGAGGGCTGATCTGAAATCTGATTTCAGGAATGAGTTGCATAAGATTAATGGAACTCATCTAGCCAAAGTTTGACAAGATCGGGCAAGATCTGAAGGGTTTCGACAAAAGTGGGGAAAACGACTTTAGGGTAAAACAGGGTAATTAGGGTTTCAAAAACGGCGAGGATCGAAACTCAGGTTTAGGGCAGGATTTGGAAATTCTTCCAGAAGGGAAAAATGTTCAGAATAGTGAATGGGAGATATTCACTGAATCAGATCAAAGTTTGGAGGTGGTCTGAGACTTTTAGTCTTTTTGGGCTTCTGACAAATCTGAAAAGGGCTGATTTGTGAAAAAGTTCTGAACGAAAGAGTTTGATTGCCAACTTTTTGGGGTAAGCTGCTGGCACAACTGGGATCTCATTCTGAAATAGAGAGGGACAAGACAGGCCAGGATTTGGGAAAAATCGGGGTGTTACAACCTGGCCTCCGGCGCCGTCCCGGGTGCCGCCATTTGCCCGGGGACCTGGCCTCCGGTGCCTCCCCGGGCGCCGCCTTTTGGCTCCCGGGACCTGGCCTCCGGCGCCGGTCCCGGACCTCGTCGCCCTTCTAAAGGTAAAGTTCCGAGTTGTTTATCACGTGCAGGTCACGCGAGGAGCGCCTCGGGAATCAGCGACCGCCTGTCAAGCATCCAGGACGTTTGACCGGGAGAAGGACGTTCCTGCCCCTCAATCCGACGGTAGCTTCCGGGGTAGTTTAGGTTTTTTGCTTCTTTTTGGGGCTATAAATAGCCCTTGTACCCCTCAGTTGTAAGCAGGTGATTTATTTGTTGGAATAGCTAAAAACTCACAGGTGTGCTCCGGAAGCCTCTCCCCCAGAGAGAGCCTCCCCAGCCGACTCCGGTCGGGAGCACACCGACAGGACTAGGGCCCCCACCGGGACCCAAACCTATATAAATCCTCGTGTCATTTCTTGTGTTTGTCCGGCGGGGGAGGACCGGCCATCCAGTCAGCCCGCGCCGCGTAATCTTCGCTAGGATCGTTCACAAAAACTGCCGGGATATTCGCAATACCACGACGGTTGGCGCCGACCGTGGGGACTCGTGACAAGACGCCATGGCTCCCCCAAGAACAAGGGCTCGCACCCTTCCCGGTGACCCGTGTCTCGGAGACCCGGCACCGCCCGTCCGGGACACTGTTGTCCAGGCACTTCCACCAGGAGGCGACCTGGCCCAGGTACCGCCTCCCGCCTTTCTTCTTAACTTGGGTGCTTCTACCTCCAGGTCGCTCCCGGTGACCGAGGGGACCTCGGCCGGGACCAGTCTCCCCCCGACGGCACCCCCGGCTCCCCGGGACGCCCTGCTTGAGGCTCTAGTGGAGGGCTAGCTCCGCGCCCAGCGCTCTATGGATGAGCTGCTCAGCGTGTTGCCGCGGCCTCTGGCCCCCACATTTGCGTCGCACCCATACCCGGGGACAATGCCCCCGTTTATGGGCTACCCGGCGGCCCCCCCGGCCTCCGGGGGTGTGGCCGCCCCATATGATCCAGCTGGGGGGTTCCCTCCCCCGGTGGGGTATACGTCCGGACCCTTCCCGGTGCCCGGGCCCGTCCCGATGCCGGGGGGCTACTTCATGCCAGGGCCCTTCGTGGCACCAGGTGGTACCCCTTCTCAGGCCCATTCCCGGGGCCGGGAGCCCATTTCATGCCAGGGGTTCTCCCTACGCCGGGAGCCAGTCCCGCCCCTCGCGTCGCGTTTACCGCACCGGGGGCGGTCAACAGAGCAGCTCCTGTGCCTCAGCGAACTTCCCCCCGCATCGGCTCCCCGGTCCCGGACGTCGCCGCGAGGGCTCCCCCCTTGCCAGTTCCGGATAATACAGGGGCTTCCCCATTTCTGGTTCCGGTCGTTGCCACAGGGGCTCCCTCCACTTCGGTTCCAAACGTCGCCGTGGGTGCCCCCTCCCCGGTTCCGGATAATACAGGGGCTTGCCCCTTTCCGGATAATACAGGGGCTCCCCCCAGCCGGCCCCAGAAGCATAAGCTCCCTCCCTCCCTCGGCGGGACAGGTCCGTTTATCCCGGGGGGAGGTCGAGCGAATGCATTCACCTGAGCGCGGGGAAGAACTTTCCCCCTGCCGCGGGCGCGGGGAGCCTCGCTCTCGCACCGGTCGGGGGAAGAGACCCGCAGAAGACCCAGCCTCCCCGGGGGAGAGCCCGGACGTCCGGGAACTCAACCCCGGTCCAGAGGAAAAGCGTCGCCACCGCCACTCCGGCGGACCTCTTGGACCGCTCCCTGACTCTGACAACGAGGGTCCCGTCAAAGAAGACAGCGACCGGGGCTCTCCCCGGGAAGTGCAGGGGGCTAACCAGCCCCTGTGCCGTAGACTTCGCAGCATCCGGTGGCCGCGGCCCTACCGCCCTCCGCACATCGAGCACTATAACGGTGAGGCAGACCCTTACGAATTTGTGCAGGTTTACTCCACACCCATCTCCGCGGCCGGGGGGGACAAGACGGTACAGTGCAACGTCTTCCCCCTCTACCTCATCGGCATTGCCTGCTCCTGGTTCTACAACCTGAAGGCCGGCTCCATCAAGTCTTTCAGGCAGCTCAAGCGGGACTTCTGCGTGAACTTCCAGGGGAAGTATGTGCTCCCCCTGGACTCCTCGCAGCTGTACACTGTCCGGCAGAGGACCGGGGAAACCATCAGAAGCTTCTTCAAGAGCTTTGCTCAGGTGAAGAGCAAAGTGGCCCATGTCCCCGACTCTACGGTCATCGAAGCCTGCCAAAGTGGCATCCTCCCGGGGGAGCTCCACCGAAGGCTCTCCCGGAGCTGCCCCTCTTCCACCGTCGAGCTCTTCAACGTACTCGAAAAGTACGCTCGGGCGGAGGAAGACGACATCTCGAAGAAGACCCAAGGGGCTCCCGCCCCCGCCGACCAGGGGGCCAGGGATCCCCTCAAACGCCCTAGGCAAGCGGGGTGTAACGAGCCACGGCGACGGGGCACCTTTGTCCTCGAGGGCGGAGGCGGCTCGCGCGACCCCCCGAGGGGAAACCGCCCCTTCCCGAAGCCGAAAGCCCATGGGGGAGGACAGTCTTCGCGCGGCCGGGAAGGCCCCGCGGGGAGAAGGCGGGAAGGACTGTGGTGCAGCTTCCACGGGTCCAGTACCCACGCTACCCGAGACTGCAGCCAACTGTTGCAGCACTACGCGGCGTTCCTCGATCAGCGCGGGCAGGGGGGGACTCCGGCCTCCTTGCTCCCTAGGTCAGCTGTTCCGGCCCTTCGCGCTCTCGCCGGGGGTCAGCAGACGCAGACGCAGGAAGGGGAGACTTCAGAAGCTCTCCCCTTTCAAACTTCTCAGCGCCACATCAACGTCATCGTGGGAGGGTCCTCATCCGGTCGGGACTCTAAGCGCCAGCGTAAGGAGTACGCGCGCGAGGTCAAGGTTGTGGGGGTGCAACACTTGTCCCCGCCACCTAAGTGGTCGGACGTCCCCCTCACCTTCACGGCGGAAGACGCGCGAGGGGTTCGCTTCCCCCAGGACGACGCACTCACCATCTCCGCGACCATCTACAACTGCCACCTGGCCCGCATCCTCGTGGACGGCGGGAGCTCCGCCGACGTCCTATTCCTGAAGGCCTTCAAAGAGATGCAGGTGGATGAGAAGCTCCTGCAGCACGCTGTCGGGCCCCTGCAAGGTTTTGTCCCGGGGAAGACGATCCATCCCGTGGGCAAGGTAGATCTTCCTATGACGTTCGACACCCCGGAGAACTACCGGACTGAGCTGGTCCGCTTCGACGTAGTTGACCTCCCCTCCTCCTACAACGCGATAATGGGGAGGACCACAATCAACCGGCAGGGGGCTGCCACCCATCAAAACTACCTCTGCATGAGATCCCCGGGCCGCATGGCATGACCAACGTCCGGGGAGACCAAGACATGGCCCGTGCTCTATACGAGTGCGCTGCGGCCACAATCGGAAGCGTCAGCCTCATAAAGACGCCCGGGGGGAGGCTTCTCCCCCGGAACTAGACGCCGCTGCGCCACCGCCCGGGAGGCCCCTCCTCAAGCCGCGTCCGGAAGGGGGCCTCCGGAAGATCCTGCTGTCCCCGGGCGACGAAGACAAAACTGTCCGGATCGGGACGGAGCTCCCCGAGGAGCATGCAGCGCAACTTGCGGCTTTTCTGCGCGAAAACTCTGATGTTTTTGCATGGAAGCCTTCGGACATGCGGGGCGTCGCCCGGGAGGTCATTGAGCACAAGCTCGCAGTGGCCCCCGGTCATCCCCCGATCAAACAGAAGCTGCGGAAACTCTCCCTCGAGCGCCAAGAAGCAATCAAGGTGGAGATCACCCGGCTCGGAGAGGTCCTGCACCCCGAGTGGCTCGCGAACCCCGTCCTCGTCAAGAAGTCAACCGGCAGGTGGCGGATGTGCGTGGACTTCACCGACCTTAACCACGCCTACCCCAAAGACAACTTCCCGCTCCCGCGGATTGACCAGCTCGTCGACTCCACTGCGCGGTGCGAGCTCATGAGCTTCCTAGACGCCTACTCAGGCTACCATCAAGTCCGGATGGCGGAAGGGGACGAGGAAAAGACGAGTTTCATAACTCCCCTCAGAACCTTCTGCTACGTCCATATGCCCTTCGGACTCAAGAACGCGGGGGCGACCTTCCAGCGCCTCATGACGCTGTTCTTCAAAGATCAAGTCCGCCGCAACGTCGAAGTCTACGTAGACGACGCGGTCATCAAGAGTCCCCGCGCAGCCTCCCACATCGACGACCTGGCTGAAACCTTCCGCAACCTCCGCGCGTTCGGGCTCAAACTCAACCCGGAGAAGTGCGCCTTCGGGGTGCGCGGGGGGAAGCTCCTAGGTTTCCTCGTGTCCCAGCGGGGCATTGAGGCAAACCCCGAGAAGATCCGGGCATTCCTAGATATGCCCCCGCTGCGATCCATCAAGGATGTCCAGCGGCTCCCCAGCCGCCTAGCCGTGCTAAGCCGCTTCGTCTCCCTATCCGGGGAGCGGGGCCTCCAGTTCTTTAAGATCCTCCAAGGGCTCGAGGGGTTCCGCTGGACCCCCGAGGCCCAGGAGGCGTTCGATGACCTCAAGAAGTACCTCACGAGCCCTCCAATGCTCGTGAGCCCGTCTCCAGAAGACCCCTTGCTCCTCTACCTCGCCGCGACCCCCGTCGCCGTCAGCGTGGTCTTGGTGAAGGAGCAAGGGGGCCAGCAGTGTCCCGTGTACTACGTGAGTGAGGCCCTCCAAGGGGCCAAAACTCGGTACACGGAGATGGAGAAGATCTGCTATGTCCTCCTGATGGTGTCCCAGAAGCTTCGCCATTACTTCCTGGGGCACCCCATCATCGTCCCGTCGTCCCTCCGTCTGGGGGAGGTACTGCGGAACAAAGAAGCCACCGGCCGGATTGGGAAGTGGGGGGCCGAGCTCGCCCCCTTCTCCCTGTCCCTTACCGACCGCTCAGCCATCAAATCGCAGGTCCTCGCCGACTTCATCGCAGAGTGGACTCCCGCCTCTGGGTCCGGGGACGAAGACCTCCCGGTGTCGCCCCGACGCAGTGATCATTGGACTCTCATGTTCGATGGGTCGCTGTGTCTCGCCGGGGCTGGTGCGGGAGTAGTCCTCCGGAGCCCCGAGGGGAAGGAACTCGAGTACGCCGCGTGGCTCGAGTTCCCCGCAACCAACAACATCGCCGAATACGAGGCTTTGCTCCTCGGGATGCGCCTTGCACGCTCCCTGGGGATCCGGCGCCTCCTAGTCAATGGAGATTCTCAGCTCGTAGTTTGCTAAATGGACAAGCCTTACTGTGCCATGTCGCAAACTTAAGTCTTTATTTGCAGGAGGTGCGAAAGATGGAGAGGCATTTCGACGGCCTCGAGGCCTGGCATATCGCGCGAAGGGACAAGGACCGGGCCGATGCCTTGGCCCGGGCGGCAAGCACCCGGGAATCGCTCCCCAAGGGGGCTTTTTTGGAAATCATCACGAAGCCCTCAGTGGCTTCCCCGGACACGGGCGACGAGCCTCATGTCCCGGAGGTCGCCGAGATCACCCGGCCTCCGTCTTGGATGGACCCCCTCATCTCCTTCATCAAGGGGGAGGGGGACCGTCCTAGTGAGATCGAGGCTAAACGCCTCCGGGCTAAAGCCCGGGCTTATCTCCTGCTGGAGGGGAGGCTCTACAAGCGGGGGGCTTCCGCCCTTCTACGCTGCCTCCCCAAGCAGGAAGGAGTTCAACTTCTCGAAGACATCCACGCGGGGAGTTGTGGTTCACACCTAGCCTCGCGTGCCATCGCGGCCAAGGCCCTCCGGCAGGGCTTCTACTGGCCCACGGTCATGCGTGACGCGGGAGACCTTGTCTCCGCGTGCGAAGCATGCCAGAAGATTCCCAAGGGCTCGAACCTCCCCCCTATAGCGCTGCAGACAATCCCCATCACTTGGCCCTTCGTGCGATGTGGGATGGACCTCTTAGGGCCCTTCCCCCCAGCGCCCGGAGGATACAAGTATGCGGTAGTCGCGGTCGACTATTTTACAAAGTGTGTTGAGGCGGAGCCTCTGGCCAGCATCACGTCCCGAGCCGTCCAGCGGTTTTTCTGGAAAAACGTCGTATGTCGTTTTGGTGTCCCCCGGGAAATCACCGTGGACAACGGGACCAAATTCGACTCGGTTTACTTCCGGGAATTCTGCGAAGGCCTGGGGCTTGTCATCCACTTCGCCTCAGTGGCCCATCCCCGGAGCAATGGGGCTGTCGAGAGGGCCAACGGCGTGATCCTACAGGGGTTGCACCGGAGACTCGAGCAAACCGCTTCTAAGCGGGGTGCATGGGTAGAGGAGCTCCCTAGCATCCTCTACTCCATGCGCACAACCCCGTCCCGGGCGACGGGACGCACTCCCTTCTCCCTGGTCTACGGGGCGGAGGCAGTCCTCCCCCCGGAGATCAGTTTTCGGTCACTGCGGGTCGAGCTCCTGGAGGGAGCCACGCCCGCAGCGTACCAGGCCAACGAGGCCAACCAGCACCTGGAGATCGACCTTGTGGAGGAGGAACGCGACCGAGCGCTCCTCCGCCACGCCATCGACGAGCAAGAAATGGCGCGCGCGTAAAACCAGTGCGTGCGCGAGAGAGCTTTCCGCCTTGGGGACCTTGTCCTCAAGCGTGTCACAGACCCCCAAGCCCAGGGGAAGCCCTCCCCCAAGTGGGAGGGCCCCTACAGGATCTCCGCGGTCCTGGGCTCAGGGGCTTACAAGCTCTCCAACCTTCAAGAGCAGGAGCTGAAGCACAGGTGGAACTTGCGTTTACTTCGCAAGTTCTATGTTTAGCCTTACGGGCCTGTCCCCTCCCCTGGAGCGATCACGCCGGAGGGGGAGGAGGGACACTGTATTTACCTTTTCCTCCCTTTCACGACTTCGCAAGGGGAGGCACTATACTTCATTTCATTAGCAATACGTAGGTCTTGCTCTTCAACTGTCTCATTGCAGGTTCTTCTCATTACCGCCCCTAGCGGCGATGCCCTCCCCGCGAGGACGCCCTCCCTGTGAGGATGCCCTCCCCGCGAGGAAGCCCTCCCCATGAGGATGCCCTCCCCGAGAGGAAGTGGGCCCAGACCCAACAAGTCCCTCCAGTAGGGTGTAAGCGGCAACCCCGTCCCCAGCGGCCGAGGTAACGAGTCACTTTGGGAGACTAGTCCCTTGCCCAAACACTCAAGACCCGTCATCGGGCACTTCCTCCTCCGGGAGTCGACGCTCTCCCTAGTGGGACGTCTAATGGCTTTCTTGGATCTCTTCCTCCTCTGGGAGTAGACGCTCTCCCCAGTGGGACGTCTAATGGTATTCTTGGATATTTGGTCCCCGGCGACCTTATTCCTGGCTCCCCGTTCTCACGGCGACCGGATGATTGCCTCCCGGAGACCTTATTCCCGGCTCCCCGTTCTCACGGCGACCGGATGATTGCCTCCCGGAGACCTTATTCCCGGCTCCCCGTTCTCACGGCAACCGGATGATCATCTCCTAGGAAACTCGCCTCCGGAAATCTTATCGGGTTTTCTTGGATGTTTCTTCCACGCGAGGCCTTATTCCCGGCTCCCCGCTCTCACGGCGACTGGACGATTGTCTCCTGGAAGGTCTTCTCCTTGGAAACCTCGTTTTAAAATTTTCTAACTTAGAAAAATTCCTATGCTACAGGTCACTTCCACCCCGGGGGCCTGGCTACCCCCACAGCGCGCGGAGCTACCCTCCGGCCCGCTGTGGGCGGGGGGGATAAGGAACCCCCGGGTGTCGGCCGCACCGCCCACGAGCAAACTTAGCTCATTCTTGCGAAAAGGAGTCGTCCAGACCATCCAAGAAGAAAAAATAAAAAGACAACGAAAGAAGAAGCAAGCGAACAGCTTTATTGATTGTCAAACCCGGAGGACATCTTCCCCCTCCGGTGGGCTTCGGAAACGGTACAACCCGGACTCTAACCCGGAGGATCCTCTACATCCTAACGCTCCTACGCCTAATACTCCCGGAGGCTCTCCGCTAGCTCCCGGGCCAAGTCCTGGTATAATGCGCGCACGCGGCGCCGAGCGTCCCGGAGCACATCTCCGGGCCAGAACTCGTATCCCGCCGGTGGAAGTATCCGGAGAGGAGGTATCATCCGTAAGCCCGGACGCGTAGGGGAGAATTCGGCGCGATGATTGTCAAAATTGTCCAAGTGCCACTCCGGAAGCCACCTCAACCGGATCGGCTCCCGGACGATGTCCCCGCCGCGCTCCCCGGAGATGAGGCTTAGCAATATCAAAGCCACTTGGGCGTCCCCCGGGGAGCCCCTCCCGGACCTTCGCCCGGGAGTAACCTCCCGGGAACCCTGGTAACATTGCACTTAATTTGAGACTTAGAAAAATTTCTAACTCTATTGCATTCCAAAATATCTTTTTACAAGTGCCCGGGGCTTCCTCTAAGAAGCTACCGATATCAAAACCCTAAGAAAACAAAAGGGGTCCTATCTAAAGACCCGGGGGGAGCCTCATACTCTTTCATTGGCGTCCTCCCCCCGGGGGGCTTCCTCCGAGCCCGGGGCCGGGGCGCCCACTGCGGGAGGCGCCGGTGCCGGGAATCTCACCCGGATGATCCGGTCGTAGAAGCCCCCGGCGAGCTGCTCCACCTCCCGGCGCGAGGGCTCGAAGAACTCGGGGAAGCTCCGCGGGATGCGGCCACCGATCGCCCGGGCGCCCACTCCCCGATGCTCGACGAGCCCTGCCACGGCGGCAACAACGGGGATTGCCCGGCCCCGAGCCCGGGCGTCAGCAGCCTCCGGGATGATGGAGACTTGCGTGTTGAGAAAACGCACGGCCTCCGCAAGGGTCGCCAGGGGCACCTCCGAGCTGCTCCCGGAGCCTAGGCTTACGCCAAGGCTCTCGAGGGCCGAGCGGACGGAGCGGCCTGCGTCCGTCACCGCCCAGACGCTCGTGCCCTCGAGCTCCCGGAATGCCTCCTCCCTCGCCATGGCCTCCTACCGAAGGCTGCCATTGACGGTCTCGGAGACGTGGACCTGGGCCCGGACCCGGGCCAGGTCCCGGAGGGCTTCGTCGCGCTGCCCCAGGTAAGTCGCGGCCCTGTCCTCCGCGTCCTTAAGCAGCCGGCCGATCCGCTGCTCAAGGCCCCAGGTAACAGCCGCCGCCTACAAACTTTAGAGTTAGAAAAAACTCAAGTACAGGACACGAAGGAAGACGTCACCGACTCGGGTTACCTGGGCATGGAGAGATTGAAGTCCCCAGAAACGATCATGGAGCGTCCCCTCCGCAACGAAGGCCTCCACCTTCCGGGTTTGCAGGCCCTCCGTATAGCGGGCCACCTCCCCCGCGGAAAGCAGGGGGTCTCCCGCCCGGCGCCAGTTCTGTCGCGGCCGGCGGATGGTCCCCGGACCTGGGCGTCCGGCAGCGTAGTCGGCGTCTTCGTCGCCAAGGAGGTGGCCTCCGTGGAAGTGGCCGGGGAGCTCTCGGAAGGGCTCACCGCGCGGGGAGGGACCATCAACCCTTTCCCCTTCCCGGGCAGGAAGGCCCCCAGGGCCTCTACTTCCGGAGGGACTTCGAAGACGGAGGGGCTCCCCCCTTCGTCCGCGGGCCACTTCATTCGCGGAGGCGATGCCTCTGCGAACCTTACCTCCAGCTTCTCCGTCTCCAAGGGGGCCGGGGGTGCTGGGAGGACCGCTACCGAAGGCGGCGACGGGGCATAGTTCGCTGAGTCAGATGCCGCCCCGCCCGCGGCCGGTTCCTTCCCCCGAGCGTCGACGGGGCTCTTCGGGGGAGGGGGTGTTGCTTCCCTCCGGGCCGGCGCCCGGGCGCGCTCGGTCCCGGGGGTCTCGTCCTGGGGCTTCGCCGGTGTCGCCGCCGGCGTTGTCAATGGGCTGGGGGTTTTTGGGACTCTGGCCTTCTTAGGCTGAGAGCCCCCGGCCACGTCCCTCCCCCGCTTGTGCGACCTGGGGGTGGGGAGTGGCTTCCTCTCCGGGAGCTTCAGCCCGCAGGCCTCGGCCACCAGGTTCCGGGGCGGGCCCTCCCCCACCAGGCGCACGACGCGCTCGTGCTCGTCGGCGAAGTACCTCCCCAGGAGGTTCTCTGCTTTCTCCCGCGCCGCCGGGTACGGTCGGACTACAAGAGGTAAAGAGTTAGTCAAATTTTGAAAAATTTGTAAATGCAATGAAGCAGGTTACCGGGACTTACGTCGGGTCACCGGCTTGACCGGGGGCCGCTGCTCCGGGCCCATGCCGGTCCCCCTCCTCCTGCGCGCGAAGGGGGAGATCCTCAGGAGCATCATCTCCTCGGCGGCGTCCCGCATAGAGCTGGTCTTCCGGGAGATGATCACCTTGCCGAGGAGCTCGAGCTCCTCATCCGTCCACACCGGAGGCTTCGGTGCGGACGACCGGCTGTAAGAGGTGGGCTCCGGGGCGTACGTCACCTCGTCGTCTCGGACCCGGAGGTAGAACCACCTCCGGATCCAGTCGCCGCAATGGTCCCGGGAGGCTGCCGTCGGGTAGTCGGCCACCCGGGATGGCAGCATCTGCACCATCACCGAGCCGAAGGGGGACTTGGGCACCCCCTTCACCAGGTGGGAGCTCCACGCCGCTGGCTCGTAGAAGTACCGGAAGACGTGTAGGGTGGGCTCCCACCCGGTCGCCATCTCGAATATCCAGATGAAGATCCCCATCCGGACTATGGCGTTCGGGGTGAGGTGGTTGAGCGCCACCCCGTACTCCTTCAGAAACTCCCGGAGCATGGGCTGCACCGGGAGCCAGAGCCCCGCCTCCAGGAAGGACTCGAAGGCCACGACCTCTCCGGGCCAGGGGCGGGGGGCTCCGTCTTCCTTCGCGGGGACCCGGATGTCCCCGTCCTCGACGACGCCGCGTTCGACCATGGACTCGGCGTCCTCGGCCGTGAACTCGGACGCCCAGAGGAAGTCCGGAGCGACTTCCTCCAGGGGCACCTCGGTCGTCTTCGCTCGACCCTTCGGTGCCATTAGGTTTGTTTTTCCGGTGACTAACTTTTTAGGAGGCTACGTCTAAAGGTTCCGGACGCTCGCTACCGGGCGCTAGCTACCGGAAGAGTGCTACAGGGAGAGAGCTACCGGGAGAGCTAAGCGTGCTAGGGCTGAGGTTTGGAATGAACTTCTGGGCACCCCTCAGGGCCCTATTTATAGGGTCGAGCCATGATCTAGAAGGGCGCCACGTGGCACCCCGTGGATCAATCTGGCCCGTTGAAGTTCAAACTGCGCGTGGGAAACGAACAGACTGGCGCGCGAATTGAGGCACCTGTTCGAACCGCGGGGGCATTTATGGTGAAACGGCGCGGCCTTAAGCGCGGGGCACGAAAACTGAAGCGTCACGGCTCCGGTGACTTCGTCCGGAGATTTTCCCGGTAACATGCACCATACCCACCGGGGACTCGAGCATCATCCCCGGGGGGCATGGGGGGCTGCTGTTGGGGGAAATCTCCATGAGATTAAGTCCAGGTAAGTTGCGTCACGTTTGCCAGGGGACATGGCCTCCGGTGTGTCGCGCCCCGCACAGGGTACCACGACTACTCCCGTGGAGACCTAGCTCGCTGCAGCTGGCCTCATACATACATACCACTGACTTCCCAGGATAAGTCAAGCACAGGAGTTCATTGCAGCAGAGTAACTTACAAAATAACATATATAAACAGTATGGCCAACTGGCCTGGTACAACAAGAGTAATACAATCCCTTAACGGCACAAATGGTCTAATTAAAACAAAAGACAACTACTCGGCGGAAGCTAGGTGAAACCCCCACAGTCGTAAGAAGTTGACGGCAGAACAGCACACTTCAGGGTTCTGGCAGAACTGGCTCTCTTCCTTCTGGATCCACGAAATCTTCCAAGCCTTCGTCTTGGTATTGTAGCACTCCATCTATTGTTGATAAGTTGCAAGGGTGAGCACTTACGTACTCAGCAAGTCATAGGTAAGAGTAGAGATATGTATAGTAGAGATGTCATGATCCTATGCTATTGAGGGAAAGAGGTGAGAGGGTTTTTCCATAAATACTTTTCTTCCAAGCTTTTCAAATCTCATGCTCATGGCAGCATTTCATATACTTAGGGCACAATCCACATGCCTCTTAGATATCATATGATCACTAAATTATGGTACTACCGCGACACGTCAACGCATGACAGCCCACGGCAGCACCCCTTATCATGACAACACATGTCACTTGGGTAATCTTGAACTAACAAATTTTAATTTATAAAACAATACTTGTGTCACACCCCGTGGATTTAATCCACCGCGGCATACTCCTAAAACTCGGGAGCACGAAGTATTCGAATACATTTTTAACTCTGCAGAGGGGTACCAATTTACCCGCAAGATATATCCACTTTCATGCCCTTCCTATCAAAAGGATTGGACCCCTGACTCACTTCATACTGTGAGTGGCAAGGTGGAGATAACAAGAACTTTTGCCATGTTTCACACACAATTCACCCCAGACCCCGTGGTTTTCTTCACGCAAACCACAGTTGTGGCAGGGTTTCACAACCCCCACTAATTGGCGTCTTCCCCTCAGGGTCAGCGTGCATGATCACATCCTGTGATATGTGTTGGAGCGCACCCCGTGTTAATCGTGAGTTTGTCATATAGGGGTTTCATGTGTGATCCACATACTACTTGTTCAGGCCTGTCCCATACCAGGCTTGCGGTCGGCACGTTAATCATGCCACTAGACGCACAACACAAGGTTCTAGGTCCTTATATGCCAGTGACCAGCTCATACCACAATCCATGCACTTCCAGTGCTGGCACATCCTGTGCGACCAAGCACCTCCAGTGCTTTTACCATTCCATACCAAAATGCTGGTCACGGCTAGGGGTTTTATTTCATGAATATAATTATACATAATATATTAGTTCATGGCTCATTATTTGATCAATTCACATTTCACAGGCATCAGCCTGATGCTGCCATTTCATAATTCAACTATTCTCAATCTTTCTCATGCAATATTATTATTTTATAATCAAGGCATATTCTAGCAATTCATAAAATATAGGTTCAAGATGTTCAAGAATATGACTTGCCTTCCGCGTCGTAAGAAACAGCAGTTGATGTCGGGTCTGCGACGAAGTCTTCGAACTCGGACTCTTGCTCTGAACAAGGATCAAACAAGCAAACAGGCATTACAATCAATCCTACTCTTACTATTCCACTATATGCGATAATGCAAGGAGAAACACTTAGGCGATACAAGATCTGAGAGTTCTGGGAAACGATTAGGGTTAAACTATGGAAACCAAGGTTAAGATTAGTTGTCAAGGGTTTACAAGGTTCCAAATGTTCCAAAATATCAGAATGATATCAAGGCTGCTGCTGGTTCGCTCAAAAACAGCGAACGCCTTTAGGTCGACATTCGGTTCAAGGCATCGACATAGGGTCGATGGATGATAGAGGGCTCAACTCAAGTTGTGACAGTAGAATAAAATGTAGATCACAACATCAGGAGTCTAAGGGACAAGGTTATGTTCAGTTTGCATACCCAGAAGGGGTCAAAATGGCCCAATGCCATTGGCTGACATAGGCTGACAATGCCCAAGAATGGCATTGACATGGTTTGAACAGTTTCTAGTAGCCAAAATGGGTTTTTATTCAAGCATATGGTGCACAAGGTAGTGAGGCAACTATTTGACAAAGTATTTTCTATTTTTCATGACCAGAGGTGGGTGAACAGGGCTGATGCCACTGACTGGCATAGTTTGACATAGAGTTGGCATGGCCAGAAACTAGGGTTTGCCATAACTTTTGATCTAGGACTCCAAATGATGCACCACTTTGTCTGGTAGTTAGGCATTTGTAACAGGAACAAATGTCTCAACAGGATCTAGGGCAGGAGATGGCCGGAAAGTGATGAAAACCGGCAAAGAAGTTGACTGGCCTGGAGCACATGCAACATAAACAGTGCAGTAACTAGGGCATAGCTATATCTCACAATCTAGGCCGAATTAGAAGTCGTGATAGAAGACAAAGTTGCTCAGAATGGTCCAAAACATCTAAATGGCAAAGTGGCTAGGGCTGGATTGGCTGGATTTGGAAGATACTGGCTGGAGAAAAGATGAACTCAAATCTGTTTTGGGCATTTCTGATTCAAAGTGATTGAACTCAATTCCTTGCTTGAGTATGGTCCTCAGGGTACTAGAAATGCATTGGTGAAGTTAGATTAACAGATTGCTCAACAGAGAAGCTAAATCAGCAAGTACAAGTTTATGTTCATGGCTGGAAATTGGCGGTTTCTGATTTACAACGAATTTGTTCAAACCAGTAGCTCAGGGGTCTTAAGTGAGCTATTCTAAGCATCTTTCACTTCTGGCTCGAAGATCAATTCGTTCTGGAATAAAGTTAATTGCTCGCCGGAGCTACTGGAGTAAAACTGAAATTGCCGGCGACTGAGGGTATTTAGACTAAATTCCAAGCTCGAGAAGCATGAGGGAGATGAGAGAAGCTCACTGGGGGTGTTGGATCGAAGGAGTAAGCAGTGGTTGAGGCTAGCACCGAAGCTCCCTCTGCTGCTCACCGGAGAAGAAGAAGAAGACGGCGAGTTTGAGGACTTAGGTGTTTCTGGTGGGTGTGTGATGTTTCCCCGAGGCCAGAGGCTATTTATAGAGGATTCGGAGGAGATGCAACGGCTAGAAGTGCACGGGGAGTTGAAGCCGGCAAGGAAGTGACTGGATGGCGACTTCACGGCGAACTGGCGATGGAGGTGACCTGTTCAGTGGCCGTGAGAGCTTTTGCAGCTGGAGCTGCTGCGAAGTGAAGGCGACACGACGGCTGGCCGCGGCAAGAACTCCACGTGGCGCAAAGCTCCTGCATCGACCGTTGCTGGTGGCGTGCAAACGGGAGAAAACAACAGGCTGTGAGTTGCGCCGGGGAAGATCCACAGTAGCCAACGCCGAGCACACACGTGGCAGCAGGTGAAGTGATCGAAGCTTGAAGCAGCAGTGCGTGCTCGAGGTCGAGGCAAACACAGCACAGCAGTGGCGAGGTCGAAGTCGATGGGAGCTGCAGTGGTGCACGTGGTCGCATGCAAGCTGGGGCTGTGATCGTGGGCTGTAACCAGGTCGTGGTCGAAGTCCCAAGCACTGGTCGAAGTAGCAGCTGGTCGGTTGCACTGGTTCCGGTCGAGAACTGAGGTGCTGGTCGAACCAGGGGCTAAATTGTAATGATTTCGGTTGAAAGATGGACTGATTTGTAATTTTGATCTTAGAGAGGTTTAATTTGAAATTTGATTTAATGGATGAGTATAATATTTCTATTAATACTCATTTAGCTCAAATCTGGAGAAAATTTGATAAGGTTTGAGGGATTTCACCTATTTTCGAAAATAGGGTAAAATTAGGGTAAAATAGATTTGGATTTTGTCGATCTCGAATTCTGGTAATTAGGGAGAGATTTTGAAGTTTAAACAGAAGGGAAATATGTATCAAATAGCATTTGGGAGGTGTTCCCTGAAGAAATTCTGAGGTTGGAGTTGATTTGTGAATTTTAGCCTTTTCAGGCTTCCAGGTAACAGAAAAGGACTTATTCGCAGTAAAATTTGGACTAAACTGCGAAAAGTGTTTAGATGAAACAATCTGGTTCCCAACTTTTTGGAGTAAGTTGAGGGTAAACCTAGGAACATATTCCAAAAGATACTTGAGTCTGGATGGGGTTAGATCATGATAACTCAATTATCTGGAAACTAGGGTACTTAGGGTAAATCTGAATTTCCTGTTTTCGAAAACAGAAAGAGACTTAGATACTGGGAGTTAGGGTTAGAATTCAATCTGGCTCATGAAGACTTTTATCTTCAGAATAACTGGTAGGTTAAATCTGGATGGTCAGATCTTAATCTGGATCTAGAGAACAGATTTGGAGATTTTTAGGGTTTGGGAGAGATTAGGGTTCAGCTGATCTGGCTACTGCTACAGGGATACATGCATGCAGGATTTTATGCAAAAACTTTTCACCCCCAAAACCAGGGTGTTACAAGCCTACCCTCCTTAAAGAAATCTCGCCCCGAGATTTACCTAGGGAAGAGAAAAGATGGGGATAGGTCTGAAGCAAATCTTCCCCTTTTTCCATTGAACTTTGCACAGCTTGATCTTCTTTCTTCGAAATTGACGCTCATCTCTGGCTACAATCCGGAGAGGTTGCTCAAGGCAGGTGAGGTTCTTCTGCAATGAAATACCAAGAGTTTCTACCTGATCCGCAGGTTCCTCTAGGCATTTCCAAAGTTAAGAGACATGGAATACATCATGTACTCCTCCAAGTTCTGATGGTAGTTCCAGTTTATAGGACACTTCTCCTCTTTCTCTTGAGTATCTTGAATGGTCCGATTACGTTCCTTCTTCCTGACTCATCCCAATGTAATGGGGTTCTGCACTTATGTCCATATAAAGCTTCAAATGGTGCTAGCCTGATAACTGTGGTTATAGGTAAATTCTGCAAATGGTAAGCATTTTCCCCATGAAGTCCCATTATTCAAAATGCAAGCTCTTAGCAATTCTTCCAGGATCTGATTGACTCTCTCAGTTTGTTTCCCTGTCTGTGGATGATATGCAGTGCTGGACTGCATCTAGGTTCCCAAGGTTTCATGAAGTTGGTCCCAAAACTTTGATGTAAACTGACTACCACGATCTGAGACTATCTTCTGAGGGTCGGCCTTGATCCTATGGCGCGTGTCACCTCTTATAATGTATGCCGCAATTTCTTTCTTCATATCGACCTACCAAAATCGAGTTTTCAAGTCCTGATACATCTTGATGCTACCAGGGTGTATTGAGTATGAAGTTTGATGAGCTTTATGCAGAATCAGCTCCTTGTGGTCTGCGCTTTGAGGTACACAGATCCTTCCTTGGTACCATACAATTCCTTGTTCGTCCTCAGAAAAATCCTGAGCCTTACCTAATCTAATTCGGCTCTTGATCTTGCAGATCTCTTTATTTTCCTTTTGAGCACTCTCTATTTGTTCCTTGAGTCGGGATATTACTATGAGATTGGCTAACCTCCCTGAGGGTACCACTTCTATCTCTAGTCCTTGCAATTCTTGCTGTAAGTGTGATTTATTCAACACAACTTCTTGTAAAGTGTAGGCCTTTCTCCTCAAAGCGTCTGCTACCACATTGGCTTTTCTTGGGTGGTAGAGAATGCTGAGGTCATAGTCCTTGATTAGCTCTAGCCAACGATGTGGGCGCATGTTGAGTTTTGCCTGGGTGAAAATATACTTGCGATTCTTATGATCCGTGTAGATTTCGCACTTATTCCCAAGCAAGTAATGTTGCCATATCCTCAAGGCATGTACTACCGCTGCTAACTCCAAGTTATGAATAGGGTAGTGCAGCTTTAGCTATCGTGAAGCATAAGCTACCACTTGGCCTTTTTGGTATCAACACACAGCCTATGCTTAGTCTTCAAAGCATCACAGAACACTTCGAAGTCATCCTTACTATCTGGCAATGTGAGGACTGGTGTGGTTGTTAACTTTTCCTTAAGTTTCTGGAAACTTCCCTCGCACTTGGCGGTCCATTCGAATGTGGCTTCCTTCCTAAACCGATTGGTAAGGGATTCGGCAATCTGAGAAGATCCTCCAATAAATCTCTGATAGTAACCTGCTAATCCCAAAAAGCTTCTGATCTCTGACACGCTGGTAGGTTGCTTCCATTCCTTGATCACAGCGATCTTGGCCGAGTCCACTAAAATTCCTTTTTCTGTCAAAACATGGCCGAGAAATGCAATTTTCGTCATCCAAAAATTCACACTTGTCGGATTCGGCATAGAACTTGCACTCTCTTGGTCTTCTCAAGTCTTTGTGCAAGTGCCGCTTATGTTCCTCTGGACTTCTGGAGTAGATGAGGGTGTCGTCTATGAGCACAATGACAACTTATCGAGATGATCCATGAAGGCTGCTGGGCATTAGTTGGTCCAAAGGTACTGCAGTAAACTCGTATAGCCCATATCTTGTAGTGAAAAGCAGTCTTGGGTATGTCCTCCTTCCTGGTTTCCAGTTGGTGATAGCAAGGCTTTTGGGCTATCTTGGAGAGTATTCTGGCTCCTCGAAGTTGGTCGAATAGTTCATCATTCTTTGGCAGTGGATTCTTGTCCTTAATGGTCACCTCATTCAGCGCTTGGTAATCCACGCACATTCTTAGAGTTCCATCTTTCTTCAACAGCATTGGGGCTCCCCAAGGTAAAGCACTAGGTCAGTAAATCCTTTACTCTCTAGCTCCTCTGGCTGACTTTTCAACTCTTCTAAGTCTGCTACCGACATCCTATATGGTCTCTTAGCTATAGGTGCCGCTCCTAGTTTAAGCTCAATGGTAAACTTTATCTCCCTA
This sequence comes from Pharus latifolius, assembly GCA_019359835.1. NCBI lineage: Eukaryota > Viridiplantae > Streptophyta > Magnoliopsida > Poales > Poaceae > Pharus > Pharus latifolius. The sequence continues at coordinate 69,648,227 of CM033322.1, forward strand.
TCAGGTGGCATCCCTGGGAGTTCTTTTTGGGAATACGTCCGAGTATTCCTGTACTATGGGCAACTGATCCAAGCATATCTTCTAAAGTGCTTGAATAGACCCTTGTGGTTTCTCGACTGACGACTTGCCCAGATGAAACAAGACTTTCTTTCCCTGGTTACTAACAAGGCTCAGAATTTTCCTCTCACAATTCACTAGACTTTTATGTTGGGATAACCAATCCATTCCCAATATAATATCTAGGTCTTGCAGTTTTAGGACTAGTAGGCTAGCCATAAACTCTTCCCCTTCTACTCTGAAAGTTATATATGATGGCAAGCTGAATATACAGGCAACTTAGCTCCTGGGGTCTGTATAACCATAGAGTACTCTAGGGTACTATATTTATTCCCACTCTAAATGCAAAATCTTCTGATATGAGTGAATTTGTAACTCCAGGATCAACAGTATTAAAGCATATGCAGACTGGATCAAGAATCTACCTAGGAGAATGTTGGTGGCGTTGTTTGCTTCTTGAAGAGAGGTGAAGTTTAATCGGCCTCCTCGGCCTGACATTTGTCCTCTTCTTCGTCCTCGTTCTCGGCCTGCTATGGTTCCTCCTCTGTTGGGCGAACTTCCTCTGGGGCTCTGCAATGGTGGTGAAGCTGTGGTTCTGGGTGCCATCGTCGGTGTTCCAGCTTGCGATCTTGCTATTGACGTTGGGAGCTGAATCCAAGGACAGCTGTCTTTGCGGTGTCCATACTGCCCACAGTGAAAACACTGAGTTCTAGCATGAGGGCAGTCCCTTTGGTAGTGAGCTCCTTTGCAGCTTGGACATGACGGTGTTGCTGGTGATCTTGGTGCTTGGTAGACTGGTCGGAAATTGGGAGATGTTGGGGCTCTTCCCCTGGTTGGGTTGGCTGGCGGCCGTGCTTGCTGTAGCATCTTCCTTTTTCGACTTTCTTCTCCTATGCTCCTCTTTTCTTCCACCTTCAATACCCGATTGACTAAGGTTTGGAACTCTGAAAATTCGTGGGAGGCAATCTGGTACTGCAGATAGTGCTGAAGTCCTTCGGTGAAGCGCTCAATCTTTTTGTCCTCCGTGTCGATGTCTCCTGGCGCGTAGCGAGCTAGATGGCTGAATCGGTGCAGATATTCTGTAACGGTCTGGCTCCCTTGTACCAAGTTTCGGAACTCTCGGCGTTTGGCGGCTATGACACCGATGGGTACATGAAATTTCCGGAATTGTTCTTTAAATTCCGTCCAGGATATGTTATCCTTGTCAGGGTGAGCCTCTTGATAGTTTATCCACCATGCGGCTGCTGCTCCTGTAAGTTGGTGTGATCCGAATAAAACTTTCTCTCGGTCCTTACAACGAACTGTATCCAACTTCCTCTCAATGTCCCTGAGCCAATCATTGGCGACGATGGGATCAGTTGCACTAGCAAATGTTGGTGGTCGGGTCTTCTGAAAATCCGGTAGCCGGGTTCCAACAGCAGTTCCTTCAGACGTCCCTCCTGGCATCTTTTGAATGATCTGGGCCAACAACTGGGTGTGGGCAGCTTGTGCCTCCTGCCTGCTCTTTTCCATGGAGAGAAGAATTTCTTGGAGGGTTGGTTGATCTTCCTGAGAAAGGTTTGATTCCTGGGGTCTCTGTTGAGATGAAGGTCCTCCCCTTGCAGGGTCTTCCCTGGGCGAAGCTTGCTCCCTGTCCTCTTGACTACCTTGCGATCTTCTCTTCGTGTACACCATACTGATTCTTCTGAAGGAAGAGCAGATAGGTCTAACTAACTAAGAGAGGGAACTAGGGCACTAATGCAGAAATTAATGCAACTATTTAATGCACAAAACACTTAGGCTTCTAGCCATAGTAAACAAATTAACCATTGCGAAGGCAACGGCGGAGCACAAAAGCTAGCAAGAGCATCCACCTGCTCCATCTATACTACCCTTTTCCCGGCTAATCCTCCACGACGGTCGACTAACTACTCAACCAGGGTTCTACCCGAAGAACTAGGCTATGTGCCGTAGCAACGTAGCCCAACTCCTGAGGCACTCTATAAAAGCAGAACGCTCTCTCGACATCTTGCCGAATTTCTAGAAAAGCCAAGTAAGACTTTTGAAATCCAAAACTTTTAGAAGCTACAAGGCTCCTGTTTTCAAAAATAGTGTTTTTAGAAAATAGATTTTTAAATAAACTACGCCTTCCTGGCGAGCCAATTCCTAAAGGTGTCGTCCTACAGTCAAGTTCTCATGCTGCTCTGATACCACTTTTTATCTGTCGCGCCCCGCACAGGGTACCACGACTACTCCCGTGGAGACCTAGCTCGCTGCAGCTGGCCTGATACATACATACCACTGACTTCCCAGGATAAGTCAAGCACAGGAGTTCATTGCAGCAGAGTAACTTACAAAATAACATAGATAAACAGTATGGCCTGCTAGCCTGGTACAACAAGAGTAATACAATGCCTTCACGGCACAAATGGTCTAATTAAAACAAAAGACAACTACTCGGCGGAAGCTAGGCGAAACCCCCACAGTCGTAAGAAGTTGACGGCAGAACAGCACACTTCAGGGTTCTGGCAGAACTGGCTCTCTTCCTTCTGGATCCACGAAATCTTCCAAGCCTTCGTCTTGGTATTGTAGCACTCCATCTATTGTTGATAAGTTGCAAGGGTGAGCACTTACGTACTCAGCAAGTCATAGGTAAGAGTAGAGATATGTATAGTAGAGATGTCATGATCCTATGCTATTGAGGGAAAGAGGTGAGAGGGTTTTTCCATAAATACTTTTCTTCCAAGCTTTTCAAATCTCATGCTCATGGCAGCATTTCATATACTTAGGGCACAATCCACATGCCTCTTAGATATCATATGATCACTAAATTATGGTACTACCGCGACACGTCAACACATGACAGCCCACGGCAGCACCCCTTATCATGACAACACATGTCACTTGGGTAATCTTGAACTAACAAATTTTAATTTATAAAACAATACTTGTGTCACACCCCGTGGATTTAATCCACCGCGGCATACTCCTAAAACTCGGGAGCACGAAGTATTCGAATACATTTCTAACTCTGCAGAGGGGTACCAATTTACCCGCAAGATATATCCACTTTCATGCCCTTCCTATCACAAGGATTGGACCCCTGACTCACTTCATACTGTGAGTGGCAAGGTGGAGATAACAAGAACTTTTGCCATGTTTCACACACAATTCACCCCAGACCCCGTGGTTTTCTTCACGCAAACCACAGTTGTGGCAGGGTTTCACAACCCCCACTAATTGGCGTCTTCCCCTCAGGGTCAGCGTGCATGATCACATCCTGTGATATGTGTTGGAGCGCACCCCGTGTTAATCGTGAGTTTGTCATATAGGGGTTTCATGTGTGATCCACATACTACTTGTTCAGGCCTGTCCCATACCAGGCTTGCGGTCGGCACGTTAATCATGCCACTAGACGCACAACACAAGGTTCTAGGTCCTTATATGCCAGTGACCAGCTCATACCACAATCCATGCACTTCCAGTGCTGGCACATCCTGTGCGACCAAGCACCTCCAGTGCTTTTACCATTCCATACCAAAATGCTGGTCACGGCTAGGGGTTTTATTTCATGAATATAATTAAACATAATATATTAGTTCATGGCTCATTATTTGATCAATTCACATTTCACAGGCATCAGCCTGATGCTGCCATTTCATAATTCAACTATTCTCAATCTTTCTCATGCAATATTATTATTTTATAATCAAGGCATATTCTAGCAATTCATAAAATATAGGTTCAAGATGTTCAAGAATATGACTTGCCTTCCGCGTCGTAAGAAACAGCCGTTGATGTCGGGTCTGCGACGAAGTCTTCGAACTCGGACTCTTGCTCTGAACAAGGATCAAACAAGCAAACAGACATTACAATCAATCCTACTCTTACTATTCCACTATATGCGATAATGCAAGGAGAAACACTTAGGCGATACAAGATTTGAGAGTTCTGGGAAACGATTAGGGTTAAACTATGGAAACCAAGGTTAAGATTAGTTGTCAAGGGTTTACAAGGTTCCAAATGTTCCAAAATATCAGAATGATATCAAGGCTGCTGCTGGTTCGCTCAAAAACAGCGAACGCCTTTAGGTCGACATTCGGTTCAAGGCATCGACATAGGGTCGATGGATGATAGAGGGCTCAACTCAAGTTGTGACAGTAGAATAAAATGTAGATCACAACATCAGGATTCTAAGGGACAAGGTTATGTTCAGTTTGCATACCCAGAAGGGGTCAAAATGGCCCAATGCCATTGGCTGACATAGGCTGACAATGCCCAAGAATGGCATTGACATGGTTTGAACAGTTTCTAGTAGCCAAAATAGGTTTTTATTCAAGCATATGGTGCACAAGGTAGTGAGGCAACTATTTGACAAAGTATTTTCTATTTTTCATGACCAGAGGTGGGTGAACAGGGCTGATGCCACTGACTGGCATAGTTTGACATAGAGTTGGCATGGCCAGAAACTAGGGTTTGCCATAACTTTTGATCTAGGGCACCAAATGATGCACCACTTTGTCTGATAGTTAGGCATTTGTAACAGGAACAAATGTCTCAACAGGATCTAGGGCAGGAGATGGCCGGAAAGTGATGAAAACCGGCAAAGAAGTTGACTGGCCTGGAGCACATGCAACATAAACAGTGCAGTAACTAGGGCATAGCTATATCTCACAATCTAGGCCGAATTAGAAGTCGTGATAGAAGATAAAGTTGCTCAGAATGGTCCAAAACATCTAAATGGCAAAGTGGCTAGGGCTGGATTGGCTGGATTTGGAAGATACTGGCTGGAGAAAAGATGAACTCAAATCTGTTTTGGGCATTTCTGATTCAAAGTGATTGAACTCAATTCCTTGCTTGAGTATGGTCCTCAGGGTACTAGAAATGCATTGGTGAAGTTAGATTAACAGATTGCTCAACAGAGAAGCTAAATCAGCAAGTACAAGTTTATGTTCATGGCTGGAAATTGGGGGTTTCTGATTTACAACGAATTTGTTCAAACCAGTAGCTCAGGGGTCTTAAGTGAGCTATTCTAAGCATCTTTCACTTCTGGCTCGAAGATCAATTCGTTCTGGAATAAAGTTAATTGCTCGCCGGAGCTACTGGAGTAAAACTGAAATTGCAGGCGACTGAGGGTATTTAGACTAAATTCCAGTCTCGAGAAGCATGAGGGAGATGAGAGAAGCTCACTGGGGGTGTTGGATCGAAGGAGTAAGCAGTGGTTGAGGCTAGCACCGAAGCTCCCTCTGCTGCTCACCGGAGAAGAAGAAGAAGACGGCGAGTTTGAGGACTTAGGTGTTTCTGGTGGGTGTGTGATGTTTCCCCGAGGCCAGAGGCTATTTATAGAGGATTCGGAGGAGATGCAACGGCTAGAAGTGCACGGGGAGTTGAAGCCGGCAAGGAAGTGACTGGATGGCGACTTCACGGTGAGCTGGCGATGGAGGTGACCTGTTCAGCGGCCGTGAGAGCTTTTGCAGCTGGAGCTGCTGCGAAGTGAAGGCGACACGACGGCTGGCCGCGGCAAGAACTCCACGTGGCGCAAAGCTCCTGCATCGACCGTTGCTGGTGGCGTGCAAACGGGAGAAAACAACAGGCTGTGAGTTGCGCCGGGGAAGATCCACAGTAGCCAACGCCGAGCACACACGTGGCAGCAGGTGAAGTGATCGAAGCTTGAAGCAGCAGTGCGTGCTCGAGGTCGAGGCAAACACAGCACAGCAGTGGCGAGGTCGAAGTCGATGGGAGCTGCAGTGGTGCACGTGGTCGCATGCAAGCTGGGGCTGTGATCGTGGGCTGTAACCAGGTCGTGGTCGAAGTCCCAAGCACTGGTCGAAGTAGCAGCTGGTCGGTTGCACTGGTTCCGGTCGAGAACTGAGGTGCTGGTCGAACCAGGGGCTAAATTGTAATGATTTCGGTTGAAAGATGGACTGATTTGTAATTTTGATCTTAGAGAGGTTTAATTTGAAATTTGATTTAATGGATGAGTATAATATTTCTATTAATACTCATTTAGCTCAAATCTGGAGAAAATTTGATAAGGTTTGAGGGATTTCACCTATTTTCGAAAATAGGGTAAAATTAGGGTAAAATAGATTTGGATTTTGTCGATCTCGAATTCTGGTAATTAGGGAGAGATTTTGAAGTTTAAACAGAAGGGAAATATGTATCAAATAGCATTTGGGAGGTGTTCCCTGAAGAAATTCTGAGGTTGGAGTTGATTTGTGAATTTTAGCCTTTTCAGGCTTCCAGGTAACAGAAAAGGACTTATTCGCAGTAAAATTTGGACTAAACTGCGAAAAGTGTTTAGATGAAACAATCTGGTTCCCAACTTTTTGGAGTAAGTTGAGGGTAAACCTAGGAACATATTCCAAAAGATACTTGAGTCTGGATGGGGTTAGATCATGATAACTCAATTATCTGGAAACTGGGGTACTTAGGGTAAATCTGAATTTCCTGTTTTCGAAAACAGAAAGAGACTTAGATACTGGGAGTTAGGGTTAGAATTCAATCTGGCTCATGAAGACTTTTATCTTCAGAATAACTGGTAGGTTAAATCTGGATGGTCAGATCTTAATCTGGATCTAGAGAACAGATTTGGAGATTTTTTGGGTTTGGGAGAGATTAGGGTTCAGCTAATCTGGCTACTGCTACAGGGATACATGCATGCAGGATTTTATGCAAAAACTTTTCACCCCCAAAACCAGGGTGTTACACGGTGCCTCCCCGGGCGCTGCCTTTTGGCTCTCGGGACCTGGCCTCCGGCGCCGTCCCGGGCGCCGTTGTTTTGGCCCCCGGGACCTGGCCTCCGGCGCCGTCCCGGGCGCCGCTATTTGCCTGGGAACCTGGCCTCCGGTGCGTCCCCGGGGGCCGCCATTTGCCCGAGGACCTAGCCTCCAGTGCCTCCCCGGGCGCCGCCATTTGGCTCCCTGGACCTGGCCTCCGACGCCGTCCCGGGCGCCGCCATTTGCCTGGGGACCTGGCCTCCAATGCCTCCCCGGGCGCCACCATTTGGATCCAGGGACCCGGCCTCCTGCGCGGTCTCAAGCGCTGCCATTTGCCCGGGGACCTGGCCTCCGGTGCCTCCCCGGGCGCTGCCATTTGGCTCCCGGGACCTGGCCTCCGGTGCCGTCCCGGGCGCCGCCATTTGCCCGGGGACCTGGCCTCCGCTGCCTCCCCGGGCGCCGCCTTTTGGCTCCCGGGACCTGGCCTCCGGCGCTGGTCCCGGACCTCGTCGCCCTTCTAAAGGTAAAGTCTGGAGTTGTTTATCACGTGCAGGTCACGCGAGGAGCGCCTCGGGAATCAGCAACCACCTGTCAAGCATCCAGGATGTTTGACCGGGAGAAGGACGTTCCTGCCCCTCAATCCGACGGTGGCTTCCGGGGTAGTTTAGGTTTTTTGCTTCTTTTTGGGGCTATAAATAGCCCTTGTACCCCTCAGTTGTAAGCAGGTGATTCATTTGTTGGAATAGCTAAAAACTCACAGGTGTGCTCCGGAAGCCTCTCCCCCCGAGAGAGCGTCCCCAGCCGACTCCGGTCGGGAGCGCACCGACAGGACTAAGGCCCCCACCGGGACCCGAACCTGTATAAATCCTCGTGTCATTTCTTGTGTTTGTCCGGCAGGGGAGGACCGGACATCCGGTCAGCCCGCGCCGCGTAATCTTCGCTAGGATCATTCACAAAACCTGCCGGGGTATTCGCAATACCACAACAGGGTTGGACCTAGAATTGTTACAAGGTCGTATGGTCACCAATATTCAAACCATCATAAAAGCTAGTACCTTGTGCTAGCACTATCACGGTAGTTGGAGGTAAATATACAAAGATCACAACGGTGATCATAATCGTCTAATAATAGCAAACTACGTCTCCAACAATCCGATCTATCCCTCGCCAAAGGTTCCAAATGGGGAGACCCCTTTCTTCGAATCATTGATGTTCTTTGGGAGTGGTCTCCTTATTTTGGTGAAATGAGATATGCCCTCTTTCGTAAGGAGCTATCTCCTTTACAGAATTGCACTGTAGCAATGTATACGTTGTCATATGGCTAGGCAAGTCTAAGACAATTGAGTACTTGGAGCATTTCGTTGAGGGAGTCATTCACAGGTTTGAGCAAAAATATATTTGTAAACCCACTGTCAATGATATGCAACATCTACTCCAATAGTGGGTGGCTCGTGGTTTTCCAGTGATGCTGGGAAGCATCGATTGCATGCCCTGAGAATAGAAAAATGTCTAGTTGCATGGAAGGGACAATTCACCCGCAGTGATCACGGAATCCACACTATTGTACTGGAAGAAATCGCATCCTAGGACTTGTGGATATGACATGCCTTCTTTGGTGTTGCTGGATCTAATAACGACCTCAACATGTTGAATTAGTCACCCTTATTCATTGATGTTTTGAGGGGTCAAGCTCCGCAGGTTCAATACTTTGTGAATGGATGTAGTACAACATAGGATACTACCTGACCGATGATATTTACCCCTAATGAGCTATCTTTGTGGTGACCATGCTCTTACCTCAAATGGAGAAATTCAAGTTGCTCGCATAGCATCAAGAAGGTGCAAAAAAAGATATGCAACGAGTTCTTCTAGAGTCTTGTAATCTCGGTTTGCTATCCTCCATGGCCCCAGACACTTTTGGCAATGAACATGTCATGGTATTGCAAATACCTCGACAGGTTTTACGAAGGTTCCTAGCAACCAAACGACGACGCAAGCTGACCGCATGACCGGCCCTCTCCCATCGGGCAAGCACAAAGAGTGACACCAGAGTTTATACAGGTTCAGGCCCCAGTGGGGGCCCTAGTCCTGTCGACGCGCTCCCGACGTGAGTCATCTGGGGGAGCTCTCTCGCGGGGAGAGTGCTCCTGAGCACGCCTATTGGTTTCTTGTGTATTGATGATAATGAATTGTCCTCGCTTACAAAAGTGGGGTACAAGGGCATATATAGGCCCAAAAGAGGCAAATTACTAAACTACCTTGATTGCAGCCGTTGGATCAGAGGGCATTGCCGTCATTCCACCGGCCAAGGTACTCAGATGGCTGACAAGTGTCCTCACTGATTCCCGAGACACTTCTCACGTGCCCCGCACATGGCCCCGCACGGGGGGTCCTTCGTGGTTTTTCCCTGGACCGCCCCCGGGGCCTTAACCACCGGGCCAGTAGCGGCGCCCGGGACATGGGGTGCCGTGGGTGCCTCTCACCGGGCCAGTGGCAGCGCCCGGGACGTGGTCCCCGAGGTGCTTCTCACCGGGCCAGTGGCGGCGCCCGGGACATGGTCCCCGGGGTGCATCTCACCGGGCTGTAGGATTAAGGATGCCGACTAGAGGGGGGTGATTAGGAGGCTTTTAAAATTTCTTTGCCCACTAAGCAATTTCAACAAGATAATTGTGTAACCTAGATTATCAAATGAGGCTTAAAACAATTTAATCAACTAGTTGCATTCAACCATATAAAATATTCAACCATACATGCAACATTAGTAAATTTAGCACTTTGTCAAGATGAATATAAAGCAAATAAGAAATATGCAATTGACACAATATTTTTACTGAGGTCTCAAAGACTCGCCCGATCTCCCCTACTCCTCGTTGAAGCGCTCACTCATGAGCCTCGCTTCTATATCCACGAAGGATATCTCACTAGGGTTGCTCCTTCTCCACACCGGATAGGCGAGCACCACACCTTTCACAAGTTCTTGCCGGCCTTTCAGACAAACTTCAACTGGAGAGATCGTGACTCCCCTCCGACACCGTCTAGGCGAAGGCGATCGCCAAGAGTAACAAGTCGGATGCGTTCATTTGAACAAATCACATCCTAGAAGCTCAAATATGAAAATGAATGCTCAACACTCTAGAACTAGCATGCAAATGATGATTGAAGTGCACAAGCACTAATAACTTCACCCAATTTGCTTCTTTCTCAAATCTACTCAAGATTTGGGCTCAAATCTAGCCTCTAAATGCAATACAGCAAATACAATGACTTTGGCTAGCTTTTCAACTGTGTATGCAACTTCTTGAGCACCCTCAAATGCTGGCCAACACAAGGTATTTATAGCCTCAAAGGAAAACTAGCTATTTGCAACAAACTGAGCCAGTTTTGTACAGGCTGGACATTATCCAGCCACTTTAGACATTGTTCGGGCAATACATAAAACATGACCATTGCAAACGTGTCACTGACCGTTAGGCAGCAATTTAGAGGGCCAGACAAATGATCATATGTCCGGACAAAAACCCCGGACAGATGCATTTGTCTCTGTTAACACTTCAAATTAGGGGACAAATAAATTTGTACAAGCCGGACACATACCTGATAAAGTCTGGCCCGTCTCGGACAAAAGCCCTCCGGATGAATACAAATGTCTCTAGTTCATTTAAACGAAACCTCACAAGTTTTACACAGTCCGGACATTGTCCGGCCACATCGGACAATGTCCGACCTTCTCCGGACAAAAGCACCGGACAAAAGTATTTGTCTCTGTTTTTGATTTTCCTAAGCCACAGGAGATGTGTACTGGCCGGACAATGTCCAGCCACCACAAACACCGTCTGGCCTGTGCAAACCGAAAACAGGAACTTGACAATTGTACTCTAAACTTGCTTTCGGTATTTGCACATACATATTTCCTGTTTTCTCGCGGATGCGCCGGCTGACTCTTAGCAGCGACCACGACCACAGAGGTCGAACATCCGGTCGAAAACAGGTGGTCGAGTAGATTTGGTCGAGCGTACGCAAGCGAGCCGGAGACTGGTACGACTAGTTCGAACTCCTATGATGACGACCAAACCCTAAACAGAAAACCACCAAACCGGCAACACAATCACGGCCACATATCAAACAAGGATACGATTAGAATGTGCAACTACAACCACGACCAACTCTAGAAAATAAACCAATTTAAATAGCTGACGATCAAGACTAAGTGCAGTTTTCAAAGCATTTTCTCTAATGCACCACAAACTACACTTAGACTCTCTAGCAATGCAAGAGGCGATAAAACACTAGTGGAAGATGATATGAATGCATTTGAGCTTCTACATTAGATAGATTCAAGCTTCTAGTTTCCAACCCCTCTTAATAGTACAGTCAAACTAGCAAAAAGAATCCCATCAACCCGGTCTGTCTCCAAACACCGAGATCGGTAAAATCCTAAGAAAACAATCCTTAATCTTGGATTTTACCTTCAGTGAAGCTCGACCTCGTGAAGCTCGATCCCTTGACGCTTGTCCTAGCAAAGGTCGACCTCGCTAAGCTTGACCTTGCTCAAGATGACTCATATCGACTTCATCCTCTTCACGCCCTTGCTTGCTTTCATCTCGCGACCAATCTGAGACTACAACACATAACCTCAACACATAACATTAGTCTCATATATAGGTCGTCATTGATGATCCGTTTGAGACTTAGCCTTGGTTTTCGCACTAGGCTCACCTAGATTCTAATATGCGGAATAACGGGATCTTATTCAGAAATACCGAAACCCAAAGTAGTTGCACAACTCTTTATTTCAAAGAGGGCTTACACGTCGAACGTTAGGCACACTTGCCTACGTCGAAGGAAGTATAAGTGTTTGAAACTCAAATAAGTTCTACGGCTTTTTCGATGATCTAAACTAGACCTATTACAAGGTATTTATAGTCCAATTGTATGAGTATGTATCAGACTTAATAACCTAAACGTATTAGACTCATATAACTAACTAACTAATCCTAAATAGATAAGCTTAGTTGTATATATTCGGATCGGATTACAATTCCAGACAAAGAACAAATTCCTTTTCATGGTCACGAACCAATCCATGGTCGCGAAACCTTTCTGAACACGGTTAAGGTCGCGAAGCCGTATGCGATCAGGACTTGGTTGCAAATCCGTGTGCTATCAGGACTTGGTCGCAAATCCATATGCGATCAGGACATGGTCGCGAATCCGTATGCGATCAGGACTTGATCGCGAATCCGTATGCAATCAGGACTTGAAGATCCTCCCGGATCATGACTCCCTTGTTGAGAAGGAGCCAACCACTGTTGCGACCTCTCGATCAAACTGGAGAGGTGGAAATTGGGCTTGTCCATGTTCTTTGGTGTACCACTTTGCCGCATGTGCTCGTTGATCTTTCCGACCGATTCGAAAAGTCTCCTTGGTGCCACTGCGGGTGGTAGTCACCTTCTTCTCTAAAATCACATCTTCATGTAGAGGTTCATCTCGTTAATAGACCAAGTCTTCAATAGATGGTACTATAGTATCTGGCTCATCATCCAGCATTGAAGGCTCGAAGAGTTTGAATCCTTCCCAAGGTCGCAAACCTTTCGAAAGTCGCAAACCTTTTCGTGGCCACAAATCCGTTGCGAACTCAACCTGAGATCCTCCCAGATCATGACTTCCCTGTTGAGAAGGAGCCAACACCCGTTGGTGACCAACTGTGAAGATGTAGAGAACGACTGGGAGTTTTGGAATGAACACATGATGAGCAATGCTACAATCGTCGGATCGAATGTATGTATAGGCGCTCATGGAGCTTGGCACCTTCTTCATGGATTGTGGCCTTAACCACTTGTGGATAGCCTTCCCCTTGTCGAGGTTGATACCATCACCGATCCCAACGCTAGGATTGCAAAGTTTGAATAGTGGCGCCGTAGAGACAAGTTGCATCTCATTTTCTACTAGTTGTTGTGGTGATCGACTATATACCTCTGCGAATAGCGTGTTGTTTTCTTCCGGGAAGCTTGCTAAACAACCACCACTTTTCATACTCGATGCAGCACAATCCTCTTGGCTAATTGGACGCATCACGCTCAGCACACACTTTGAGCATGCATTGACAATCCGCTTCGCCTGATTTGTTATCAACAAGTTCTTGGTGTCGACGTGGTCATTTTGCTGATGATGAATTTCGTCCCATCCTTTGTGAGGTCGTATTCTTGAGCTCTTCGGTGGTAATGGGCATCACGATTGTACAAGAACGGACTTTCAAAAATCACTTGCCAAATATCGATGGGGATGACATCGCATTGAACCTCGTTGATGTAACGAGCAGATATTGCAAACTTCAACACACACTGACCGGATATGGTCGTGGGTGTGTGGTTCTCTTCAAACCAAGTCACCGAACCAGTCCAGCGGAGACCAGGTTCTTTTGACTTCCGAGATCGAATATCGTTGCGACCACTTCATGCTTCACCTGGATGTTGATGGTGAACAAGTCCTCCGTTGGGTGATGGTCGTTCGGTGGATCCGAACCCTTCTCCTTCGGCATTGCCATCAGAGACAAGGTCGTATCTGCCTCATTAACCGAATTCAATCGGACAACTTCTTCGCCGGGTGAAGTCGCAGTAGCCGTGGCTGTTCTTTTCTCTGGTCCATTTTTCTTCGATCGAAGTTCAGGATGAAGCTTGTAGCATTTGTCCTTGGTATGTCCCACGACTTGACAATGTTCACAAAAGGTACCCGTGCCCGATTTTGAAGTGTTGTTCTTCGGACTCGGCTTTTCCTTTGTCAAGGTCGCATTTTCCTTCATGCTTTTGTTGCTGCGGGATTTGTTCTTCTTCTCGATCGCCATAGCAGTTGTGCTTGCTGTCGCGATGTCTTGGACTCCAAACAGACTTAGCTAAGTATTGATCGATTTTTGAATTCCAGATGTGTATTTCCAAAATACCTGAGGGTCGGATAGTGAGATGCCAATGACCATTGCTTGTCTCTGAAACTCCGTAGTATAGTCTTGGACGGTCTGGTTGCGCCGTTGGTACAATCTGTGCCAACGCTCCCATCTCTCCTCAAGGTAACCCATCGGATAGAATTCTTGTCGTAGAAGTCGTTTGAATTGACCCCATGCAAGGTCGTCAGCTTCACCACTGGTGACAAGGGCCTTCCACCATGTATTGGCGTGGTCCTTCATATTTAAAGGTGTCATCTTCGTCTGCCCTGCGCAAGTCTTCACCAGTTTTCTCACCCATAACCTTCCTTGCTTCAAGAGGTACAATCATGGCCTACTGCTTAATCCAAGCAAGCATAGTTTACATGTCAATGTGATGAGCTCCACCTCAACATATGCATTGATGTCAACACCTCAATAAGGAGCCATCAAACTTCAAGATTTATCTTATGACAAATCGATTCTCACATAGCACAAGATTGATGCAACCACCGAGCTCCCCGTCTACATGTGCATCAATATTGAACCCACAACTAAGGAAACATCCATTTTAGGGTTTATCGATCCTCAATTCATTTTACTTGTGCTAAATCAGGATTTATCTAAGTTGTCATTTAATCCTCAAAGTTGTCATTATCCAGATCAATATTAATCATTATGGATTTATCCAAATCGTCATTAATCATCAAAACCTAGACGTCTTAGATCGACCTAGATCCAACAATCACCCCCTTTTTGATGATTGATGACAACCAACTTTATAATTTCAATAAATCCAAAATAGATTCTTCAGCTCCCTCTCAATATATACAATAGTATATCGGAACTGAACAACACATTTAATCATATGAGTTTAAGAGATATAAATTGTCGTGGTATTAAGAATACCCCGGCAGGTTTTGAAGACGATCCTAGCGGAGATTACGCAGCGCGGGTTGACCCGGTGACCGGTCCTCCCCCGCTGGACAAACACAAGAATTGACACGTGGATTTATACAGGTTCGGGTCCCGGTGGGGGCCCTAGTCCTGTTGACGCGCTCCCGACCGGAGCCGGCTGGGGAGGCTCTCTCCGGGGGAGAGGCTTCCGGAGCACGTCTGTGAGTTTAGCTATTCCAAATAATAATGAGCTGATCCTTTACAACAGAGGGGTACAAGGGCTATTTATAGCCCCAAAAAGAAGCAAAAAGCCTAAACTACCCCGGAAGCCACCGTCGGATTGAAGGGTAGGACCGTCCTTCTCCCGGTCAAACGCCTTGGATGCTTGACAGGTGGTCGCTGATTCCCGAGGCGTCCCTCGCGTGACCTGCACGTGACAAACAAACAGGGATTTTACCTTTTAGGAGGGCGATGACGTCCGGGACCCCTTCCGGAGAGCAGGGTCCCGGGAGCCTAAAAGGCGGCGCCCGGGGCAGGCACCGGGGGCCACTGTCCCCGGGCGAATGGCGGCGCCCGGGACTCGCCCGGGGGGCAAGGTCCCGGGAGCCAAAAGGCGGCGCCCGGGACATACCCCGGAGGCACGGTCCCGGGAGCCTAAAAGGCGGCGCCCGGGGCAGGCACCGGAGGCCACTGTCCCCGGGCAAATGGCGGCGCCCGGGACAGGCACCGGAGGCCGCTGTCCCCGGGCAAACGGCGGCGCCCGGGACCCGCCCGGGGGGCACGGTCCCGGGAGCCAAATGGCGGCGCCCGGGGTAGGCACTGGAGGCCACTGTCCCCGGGCAAATGGCGGCGCCCGGGACCCCCCGGGGGGCACGGTCCCGGGGCCCAAATGGCGGCGCCCGGGGCAGGCACCGGAGGCCACTGTCCCCGGGCAAATGGCGGCGCCCGGGACACGCCCGGGGGGCGAGGTCCCGGGCGCCAAAAGGCGGCGCTCGGGGCAGGCACCGGGGGCCACTGTCCCCGGGCGAATGGCGGCGCCCGGGACTCGCCCGGGGGGCCAGGTCCCGGGAGCCAAAAGGCGGCGCCCGGGACATACCCCGGAGGCACCGTCCCGGGTGCCTAAACGGCGGCGCCCGGGGCAGACACCGGAGGCCACTGTCCCCGGGCAAATGGCGGCGCCCAGGACCCGCCCGGGGGGCACGGTCCCGGGGGCCAAATGGCGGCGCCCGGGGCAGGCACCGGAGGCCACTGTCCCCGGGCAAATGGCGGCGCCCGGGACCCCCCCGGGGGGCACGGTCCCGGGGGCCAAATGGCGGCGCCCGGGGCAGGCACCGGGGGACACTGTCCGCAGGTGAGTGGCGGCGCCCGGGACTCGCCCGGGAGGCCAGGTCCCAGAGGCACAGTCCCGGGCGCCTAAAAGGCGGCGCCCGGGGCAGGCACCGAAGGCCACTGTACCCGGGGCAATCATGAACTTACCTGGACTTGACCGCGTGGAGATTTCCCCCAACAGCAGCCCCCCATGCCCTCCGGGGACGAAGCTTGAGCCCCCGGAGGGAATGGTTACGGTACCGGGAAAATGTCCGGGCGAAACCTTCGGTTTCTGTGCCGGGCGCTTTATGGCCGCGCCGTTTTCGCAATAAATGCACGCGCGGTTCGAACCGGCGTCTCGATTTACGCGCCTGTCCCTTCGTTTCCCGCGCACGGTTTGAATTTCAGTGGTCCAGATTGCTCCGAGGGGGCCACGTGGCGTGCATCTAGATCACGGCCAGCCTCTATAACTAGGGCCTTAGGGGGCCCCGGTAGCTCATTCCAAATTTTCCAACTCCAGCTTCAGCTCTCCCGGTAGCATTTCCGGTAGCTTCCTCCGGTAGCGAGCGTCCGGGAGCTTTAGTCAACCTCCTGAAAAGTTAGCCACGTAAAAAAGAAAGAACTGACATAATGGCGCCCAAAGGTCGAGCGAAGACCATGGAGGTGCCCCCGGAGGAAATCCCCGTGGATTTCCTCTGGGCCTCTGAGTTCTCGGTCTCGGACGCGGAGTCCCTGGTCGAGAAGGGCATCGTTGGAGAGGGGGACATCCGGGTCCCCCTAAAGAAGGACGGAGCCCCCCGCCCTAGGCCCGGAGAGGTCGTGGCCTTCGAGGCCTTCCTCGAGGCGGGGCTCCAGCTCCCGGTGCATCCGATGCTCCGGGAGTTTCTCAAAGAGTACGGGGTGGCTCTCAACCACCTCACCCCGAACGCGCTCGTCCGTATGGGCCTTTTTATATGGCTCTACGAGACAGCGACCGGGTGGGAGCCCTCCCTCCGCGCCTTCCGGTACTTCTATGAACCGGCAGCGCGGAGCTCCCACCTGGTGAAGGGAGGACCGAAGTCCCCCTTCGGCTCGGTGATGGTCCAAATGCTGCCCTCCCGGGTGGCGGACTACCCGGCGGCGGCCTCCCGGGACCACTGGGGGGACTGGCTCCGGAGGTGGTTCTACCTCCGGGTTCGGGACGAGGCGGTGGTCTACGCCCCGGAGCCTCCCACCTACAGCCGGTCATCCGCACCGAAGCCGCCGGTGTGGACGGACAAGGAGTTCGAGCTCCTCGGGAAGGTGGTGCTGACGAAGAAGGCCCGCTCGATGCGGGACGCCGCGGAGGAGCTGGTGCTCCTGCGGCTTTCCCCCTTCTCACGCGGGAGAAGGGGGATCGGCATGGGCCCGGAGCAGCGGCCTCCGGTCAAGCCGGTGACGCGGCGTAAGTCCCCTGCATTTTTGTACTTGCAGTTTTTTATGAGAAATTGACTAACTTTTTACCTCTTGCAGTGCGCCCGTACCTGGCGGCGAGGGACAGGGCGGAGCACCTCCTGGGGAGGTACTTCGCCGACGAACACGAGCGCGTCGTGCGCCTCGTGGGGGAGGGCCCCCCCCGGAACCTGGTGGCCGAGGCCTTCGGGCTCAAGCTTCCGGAGAGGAAGCCCCTCCCCACCCCCGGGAGCCATAAATGGGGGAAGGATGCGGCCGGGGGCTCGGAGCCCAAAAGTGCCTGGGTTCAGAAGACCCCCGGCACTGCGACGACGCGGGCGACGACGCCGGTGAGGGCTCGGGACACGAGTCCCGCGGCTGAACGTGCCCGGGCGGCGTCCCGGGCAGAGGCGACGCCTCCGCCCACAGAGGCCCCCGTCGAGGCCCGGGGAAAGGAGGTAGTTGTCGGTGGGGCGGGGTCCGATTCGACGGACTACGCCCCGTCGCCAATTCGCGTGGCGCTCCTCTCGCCTCTCCCGGCGGCATTGGCGCCGGAGAGGCTAGAGGTGAGGTTTTCGGAGGCGGCGCCTCCGTGCCTCTGGCCGGTTGATGAGGAGGGGGGGAGCCCCTCAGTCTTCGAGGTCCCCCCGGAGCAAGAGGCTCCGAGGGCCCTTCGTCCTGGGGCAGGGAAAGGCCCGATGATCCCCCCCCGGGCGGAGATCCCCGCCCAATCCTCGTCTTCGTCGTCCTCGGAGGAAACTTCGTCGACGAAGACGCCGGTGACGACGGCCGTGCTCCCGGACTCCGAGGTCCGGGGGCCCACTCCCGGCCACAATGGGGGCACCGGGCAAGATACCTCTCTGCCTCCCTCCGGGGAGGTGGCCCGCTGCGCGGAGGGCCTGCACAGCCGGAAGGTGCAGGCCTTCGTAGCGGGGGGAACGCTCCACGAGCGTTTTGAGGGGCTCGAGTCCCTCGGAGCCCAGGTAACCCGAGCTCTTAATACTTCGGCTTTTTTCCTGCACATAAGATTTTTCTAACTCTATGTATTTTGTAGGTAGTGACTGTTACCTGGGGCCTTGAGCAGCGGGTCACCCGGCTGCTCAAGGAGGCGGAGAGCCGGGCCGCGGCTTGCGTGGAGCAGCGGGAGGCGGCCCTCCGGGAGTGGGACGAAGCTCTTGATGAGCTGTCCCGGGCCCGGGCCCAGGTGCACCTTTCGGAGGGTGCCTACAGTCGCCTCCGAGAGGAGGCCAAGGTGAGGGAGAAGGCGCTTCGGGAGCTCGAGAGCTCCAGCGTCCGGGCGCTGTCGGACGCGGGCCGCTCCGTCCACTCGGCCTTGGAAAGCCTTGGCGTTAGCCTGGGCTCCGGGAGCGGCCCGGAGGTGCCCCCGGCGACCCTCGCGGAGGCTGTGCGTTTTCTTAACGCACAAGCCTCCGCCATCCCGGAGGCTGCGGACGTCCGGGCGCGGGGCCGGGCAGTTCCCGTCATCGCGGCCGCCGCGGGGCTCGTCGACTACGGGGGGTTGGCACCCGGGCGATCGGGGGGCGCATCCCCCGGAGCTTCCCGGAGGCCTTCGAGCCAACGCGCCGGGAGGTGGAGCTGCTGGCGGAGGGATTCTACGACCGGATCATCCGGACAAGGTTCCCGACACCGGCGCCTCCGGCCGCGGATGCCCCTGCCCCGGCCACGGAGGAAGCTCCCCGGGGGGAGGACCCCAATGCTAAAGTATGAGCCTCCCCCGGGTCTTTAGCTAGGACCCCTTTTTATTTTTGTTAGACATTTTGATTCCGGTAGCTTCTTAGGAGAAGCCCCGGGCACTTGTACAAAAATCATTTTGCAATGGAATATATTTCAAATTTTCTAAGTCTTTGCGATGAAATGTTACCAGGGTTCCCGGGGGGGTTACTCCCGGGCAACGGTCCGAGAGAGGCTCTCCGGGGGGCGCCCAAGCGGCTTTGATTTTGCTGAGCCTTATCTCCAGAGAACGCGACGGGGGTACTCCCCGGGAGCCTGTCCGGTTGAGGTGGCGCCCGGAGTGGCACTTGGACAATTTCGACAATAGCCGTGCCGAACTATATCCCCTGCGTCCGGAGGCCCAGGTGGTACCACCCCTCCGGATACTTCCACCGGCGAGGTACGAGTTTTGGCCCGAAGATGTGCTTCGGGACTCGCAGCGTCACGTGCGGGCGCTGTACCGGGACTTGGCCCGGGAGCTGAGGGAGCGCCTCCGGGAGCTTTAGGGGTAGGAGCCTTAGGCTTGTGAGAAATCCCCCGGGTTAGGACCCGGGTTGTATCTTTCCTGAAGCCCACCGGAGGGGGAGCGTGTCCTCCGGGTTTCCCGATAAATAAAGCTCCTTTCTGTTGATTGCTTTGTCTTATTTTTTCTTCTTGTATGGTCTGTGGGGCTCATCTTCAAAAGAATGAGCTATGTTTGTTCGTGGGTGACCCGGGGGCCCCCTGTCCCCCCCCGCCCACAGTGGGCCGGAGGAGGCCTCCGCGCGCTGTGGGGGTAACAGGGTCCCCGGGGGGAGCATAACCTGTAGGAGAAATATTTTCTAAGTTAGAAAATTGTAAAAACAGAATTTCCGAGGGAGGGACCTTCCGGGGTGCCCGGGGGCACCGGGAGAGGTTCATCCGGCCGCCGGGAGAGCGGGGAACCGGGAACAAGGCGTGGAAGGGACTCATGAAAAGCCAATAAGACCTCCGGAGGGGAGCTTCCCGGGAGACTTCGTCCGGTCGCCGTGAGAATGGAGAACCAGGAATAATGTCTCCGGGGGAAAATATATCTGAGAAATCCATATCTTCGTAAAGCAATTGTCCGGTCGCCGTGAGAACGGGGAGCCGGAAATAGGGCCTCCGAGAGATAATCATCCGGTCGCCGTGAGAACTGGGAGCCGGGAATAAGGCCGCTGGGGACCAATCGTCCGGTCGCCGTGAAAACGGGGAGCCGGGAATAACGTCGACTCCCGGAGGAGGAAGATAGATCCAATCAAGCCGCAAGGGGCTGATCTTCCGGTCGCCGTGAAAACGGGGAGCCGGGAATAACGTCGACTCCCGGAGGAGGAAATGCCCGAAGACGGGACTTGAGTGTTTGGGCAGGGGACTAGTCTCCCAAAGTGACTCGTTACCATGGCCACTGTGACTGGGTTGCCGCTTACACCCTCAGTCCACGAGGGCTGATCGTAAGCCGCACTACGGGAGTGCAGGCTCCGTTGTAGGGACTTGTTGGGGCTGGCCCACTTCCTCGCGGGGAGGGCATCGCCGCTAGGGGCGGTAATGAGAAAAACCTGCAATGAGACAGTTTGCAAAGCAAGACCTATGTATTGCTAATGAAATGAAGTACACGGCCTCCCCCTGCGAAGCCGCGAAAGGGGAGGAAAATAAAGCGTCCCTCCTCCCCCTCCGGCGTGAACGCCCCGGGGGAGGGGACATGCCCGTAAGGCTAAACATAGAACTTGCGAAGTAAACGCAAGTTCCACGTGTGCTTCAGCTCCTGCTCTTAAAGGTTGGAGAGCTTATAAGCCCCCGAGCCCAGGACTGCAGAGATCTTGCAGGGGCCCTCCCACTTGGGGGAGAGCCTACCCTGGGCTTGGGGGGCCTAATGCGCTTGAGGACAGGATCCCTAAGGCGAAAAGGCCCTCAAGCAGCGACGACCGGGACCGGAAAGGGGGAAGCCCCTGTGGCGAAGACCGGAATCGAAGTGGAGGGGGCCCCAGTGGCCTCGACCGGAACCGGGAAGGGAGCAGGCCCTGTAACACCGGGGACCGGCGAGGGGGGAGCCCCCGCGGCGACATCCGGAACCGGGGAGCCCATGCGGGGGGAAGTCCACTGCGGCACGGGGGTTGCTCTGTCGACCGCCCCCGGTGCGGTACACGCGACGCGGGGGGCGGGACTAGCTCCCGGCGTAGGGTAAACCCCCGGCATGAAGTGGGCTCCCGGCCCCGGGAATAGGCCAGGAATGGGGTACCCCCTTGGTGCCATCGAAGTGCCTCTGCATCTTTTGCATCTACAAATAAAAGACTATAATTTGCGTTACGGCACAGGTAAGGCCGGTGCTTTTGGTGAAATATGGGCTGAGAATCTCCCTTCAGTTGGAGGCGTCGGATCCCCGGGGAACGCACGTGGTGCGACCTGAGGAGCAAAGCCTCGTACTTGGCGGCATTGCTGGCCCCGGGGATAGCAGGGCCTTCCGGAGGGTATTGCCGCGACGTCTGGTTCCAGGGGGGAGGCCTCCCCCCTGGGCGCCTCAATAATGTTGACGCTTCCGATCGTGGCGGCTGCGCGCTCATACAGAGCACGGGCCATGTCTTGGTCTCCCCGGACATTGATCACGCCATGCGGCCCGGGGATCTTCATGCAGAGGTAGTTTTGATGGGTGGCAGCCCCCAGCCGATTGATGGTGGTCCTCCCCATAATCGCGTTGTAGGAGGAGGGGAGGTTCACTACGTCGAAGCGGACCAGCTCGGTCCGGTAGTTCTCCGGGGCGACGAAGGTCACAGGAAGATCTACCTTGCCCACGGGGTGGATCGCCTTCCCCGGGACAAAACCTTGTAGGGCCCGGCTACGGGCTGCAGGAGCTTCTCATCCACCTGCATCTCTTTGAAAGCCTTCAGGAATAGGACGTCGGCGGAGCTCCCACTGTCCACAAGGATGCGTGCCAGGTGACAGTTGTAGATTGTCGTGGAGACAATGAGCGCGTCGTCGTGGGGGAAGCGAATCCCCCGCGCGTCTTCTGCTGTGAAGGTGAGGGGGACGTCTGACCACTTTGGTGGCGGGGACGTGTGTAGCACCCCCACAACCTTAACTTCATGCGCGTACTCCTTACGCTGGCGCTTGGAGTCCCGCCCGGAGGCAGACCCTCCCACGATGACGTTGATGCGGCGCTGAGAGGTCTGGAAGGGGAGAGCTTCTGAAGGCTCCCCCTCCTGTGCCTGCTCACCCCCCTCGGGAGCGGGATGGGCCGGAACAGCTGGCCGAGGTAGCAGGGAGGCCGGAGTCTCCCCCCCCTGCCCGCGCTGGTCGAGGAATGCCGCGAAGTGCTGCAGTAGTTGGTCGCAATCTTGGGTAGCATGGGTACTGGACCCGTGGAAGTTGCACCACGGTCCTTCCCGCCTTCTCCCCGCGGGGCCTTCCCGGCCGTGCGAAGACTGTCCTCCCCCATGGCCTTTCGGCTTGGGGAAGGGGCGGTTGCCCCTCGGGGGGTCGCGCGAGCCGCCTCCGCCCTCGAGGACAAAAGTGTCCCGAGGCCGTGGCTCGTTATGCCCCTCCTGTCTGGGGCGTTTGGGGGGATCCCTGGCCCCCCGGTCTACGGGGGCGGGAGCCCCCTGGCTCTTCTTCCAGATATCGTCTTCCTCCGCCCGAGCGTACTTTTTGAGCACGTTGAAAAGCTCGTCGGCGGAAGAGGGGCAGCTCCGGGAGAGCCTTCGATGGAGCTCCCCCGGGAGGATGCCACTTTTGCAGGCTTCGATGACCGTAGAGTCGGGGACGTGGGCCACTTTGCTCTTCACCTGGGCAAAGCGCTTGAAGAAGCTTCTGATGGTCTCCCCAGTCCTCTGCCGGACAGTATACAGCTGCGAGGAGTCCAGGGGACGCACATAGTTCCCTTGGAAGTTGGCACAGAGCTCCTGCTTGAGCTGCGAGAAAGACTTGATGGAGCCGGCCTTCAGGTTGTAAAACCAGGAGCGGGCAATGCCGGAGAGGTAGAGGGGGAAGGCGTTGCACTATACTGTCTCGTCCCCCCCGGCCGCGGAGATGGCAGTGGAGTAGACCTGCACGAACTCGTAAGGGTCTGCCTCACCGTTATAGTGTTCGATGTGTGGCGGGCGATAGGGCCGCGGCCACCGGATACTGCGAAGCCTTCGGAACAGAGGCTGGTTAGCCCCCTGCACTTCCCGGGGAGAGCCCCGATCGCTGTCTTCTTTCACGGGACCTTCGTTGTCTGAGTCTGGAAGCGGTCCGAGAGGTCTGCCAGAATGGCGGTGGCGACGCTTTTCCTCTGGACCGGGACTGAGTTCCCGGACGTCTGGGCTCTCCGCCGGAGAGGTTGGCTCTTCAGCGGGTCTCTTCCCCCGGCCCGTGCGAGAGCGAGGCTCCCCGCGCCCGCGGCCGGGGGGAAGTTCTTCCCCGCGCTCTGGTGAACGCATTCGCTCGACCTCCCCCGGGGCAAAATGGACCTGTCCCGCCGAGGGAGGGAGCTCGTGCGCTGTAGCTTCCGGAGCCGGTTGGGGCGAGCCCCCTGCGACAACCCCCGGGACCGGAAAGGGGGAAGCCCCTGTATCGTCCGGAACCGGGGAGGGGGCGCCCGCGGCGACGCCTAGAATCGAAGTGGAGGGGGCCTCAGTGGCCGCGACCGGAACCGGGAAGGGGGCAGGCCCTGTAACACCCGGAACCAGCGAGGGGGGAGCCCCAGTGGCGGCGTCCGGAACCGGGGAGCCCGTGTGAGGGGAAGTCCGCTGCGGCACGGGGGCTGCTCTGTCGACCGCCCCCGGTGCGGTAAACGCAACGCGGGGGGCGGGACTGGCTCCCGGCGCAGGGTAAACCCCCGGCAAGAAGTGGGCTCCCGGCCCCGGGATCATGCCGGGGACAGGGTACCCCCCTGGTGCCACGAAGGGCCCTGGCATGAAATAACCTCCCGGCACCGGGACGGGCCCGGGTGCCGGGAAGGGTCCGGGCGTGTATCCCGCAGGGGGAGGGAACCCCCCGGCAGGATCATACGGGGCAGACAACCCCCCCGAGGCCGGAGGGGCCGCCGGGTAACCCATAAATGGGGGCGTGTTCCCCGGATATGGGTGCGACGCAAATGTGGGGGCCGGGGGCCGCGCCAACACGCTAAGGAGCTCGTCCATAGCCGGGGGAGCCGTCGGGGCGACGCTTGTCCCGGCCGAGGTCCCCGCGGTCACCGGGAACGACCTGGAGGTGGAAGCACCTACGTTAAGAGGAAAGGAGGGAGGCGGTACCTGGGCCAGGTCGCCTCCGGAAGGGGCCGCCGGGATTAAGAATACCCCGGCAGGTTTTGAAGACGATCCTAGCGGAGATTACGCAGCGCGGGTTGACCGGGTGACCGGTCCTCCCCCGCTGGACAAACACAAGAATTGACACGTGGATTTATACAGGTTCGGGTCCCGGTGGGGGCCCTAGTCCTGTTGACGCGCTCCCGACCGGAGCCGGCTGGGGAGGCTCTCTCTGGGGGAGAGGCTTCCGGAGCACGTCTGTGAGTTTTGCTATTCCAAATAATAATGAGCTGATCCTTTACAACAGAGGGGTACAAGGGCTATTTATAGCCGCAAAAAGAAGCAAAAAGCCTAAACTACCCCGGAAGCCACCGTCGGATTGAAGGGTAGGACCGTCCTTCTCCCGGTCAAACGCCTTGGATGCTTGACAGGTGGTCGCTGATTCCCGAGGCGTCCCTCGCGTGACCTGCACGTGATAAACAAACAGGGATTTTACCTTTTAGGAGGGCGATGACGTCCGGGACCCCTTCCGGAGAGCAGGGTCCCGGGAGCCTAAAAGGCGGCGCCCGGGGCAGGCACCGGGGGCCACCGTCCCCGGGCGAATGCCGGCGCCCGGGACTCGCCCGGGGGGCAAGGTCCCGGGAGCCAAAAGGCGGCGCCCGGGACATACCCCGGAGGCACGGTCCCGGGAGCCTAAAAGGCGGCGCCCGGGGCAGGCACCGGAGGCCACTGTCCCCGGGCAAATGGCGGCGCCGGGACAGGCACCGGAGGCTAGTGTCCCCGGGCAAACGGCGGCGCCCGGGACCCGCCCGGGGGGCACGGTCCCGGGGGCCAAATGTCGGCGCCCGGGGCAGGCACCGGACGCCACTGTCCCCGGGCAAATGGCGGCGCCTGGGACCGCCCCGGGGGGCACGGTACCGGGGGCCAAATGGCGGCGCCCGGGGCAGGCACCGGAGGCCACTGTCCCCGGGCAAATGGCGGCGCCCGGGACACGCCCGGGGGCCGAGGTCCCGGGAGCCAAAAGGCGGCGCTCGGGGCAGGCACCGGGGGCCACTGTCCCCGGGCGAATGGCGGCGCCCGGGACTCGCCCGGGGGGCCTGGTCCCGGGAGCCAAAAGGCGGCGCCCGGGACATACCCCGGAGGCACGGTCCCGGGAGCCTAAACGGCGGCGCCCGGGGCAGACACCGGAGGCCACTGTCCCCGGGCAAATGGCGGCGCCCGGGACCCGCCCGGGGGGCACGGTCCCGGGGGCTAAATGGCGGAGCCCGGGGCAGGCACCGGAGGCCACTGTCCCCGGGCAAATGGCGGCGCCCGGGACCCCCCCGGGGGGCATGGTCCCGGGGGCCAAATGGCGGCGCCCGGGGCAGGCACCGGGGGCCACTGTCCCCGGGCGAGTGGCGGCGCCCGGGACTCGCCCGGGGGGCCAGGTCCCGGAGGCACGGTCCCGGGCGCCTAAAAGGCGGCGCCCGGGGCAGGCACCGGAGGCCACTGTCCCCGAGCAATCATGAACTTACCTGGACTTGACCGCGTGGAGATTTCGCCCAACATAAATGACAATTGAGCACAAGTTCAATCAAGTCATCTTCCAAAACTTCAACTATCTTGATTTTCTCTATGTCATTTACCTCTCCCAAATATCAATATTAATGATATCAAATAATATCTCTCTCCAAATATCATTTATCAATCTCAAATAACTCCTCTCATCTCTCTCAGATATCAATATAAAATATATCAAATACCAAATGATATCTATCTCTCCCCCTTTGTCAATTAACTTAACTATCTCTAGTCTCTTCCAAACTCTCTCAAAATCTCTCCCCCTAAAGCTTATCTCTAAACACTCTCTCTCCCCCTTTGTCATCAAGCACAAAAAGGAAGGACTGAGAACTTAAATTTTGATACGCAATATTTTTGAAGGGATGAAATTTTGTATGAAATGGTTTTTATGCAAAGACATGATCTCAAGAAGGTTTGTTGCAAGTGATTTTGAAAAACACATCCAAAGTACGGACAAGATATCCAAACAATCAACATACAGTCAGTACATCGATGACATTTATATCGATGACAATTAATCCATTTTCAATCATTCAAAATCTAGATGCATCTAATAGTTTGATGTGAACATATCCACTGGATGCATATTTTCCATATCATGATTGATCTCTAAATATCTTTATGCCACAAATTCTCTTATACAATGATGTTGTATATCAATATACTCTAACCGAGAGTTTTGAATCAAATTATTCATCATCTTTAAGACACTTTCAATATTTCATAAGAGTGGCATATATTCAAAAGCAATTCTATAATCCAATGTTTCATCCATAAGAAGTTAAGCATAATAACCATCGGATGTATTCTTTCGATCTATCTTGCAAGTCAAAAGATTCGAATCCAAATAATCAAGTAATTCAAGATTTGTACTTTTGGATCTCAAGGATCTCTCTAGGATTATATTTCAATTACCTAAGAATGCATTTAGTGGCAATCATATGACATTCCTTAGGAAATGATTGAAATCTAGCATATTTGCAATCACTAAATATGATGACGAGTCTAAATGTGGTAAAAGAAAGCGAAACTATCAATTAAGAATCGATAGAGTTTAGAATTCACCGCATTTTCGTGTTCGTCCATGTCGAGATGTCCATATGTAGCCTTGAGAGTTGTAATAACTTCATCATCTTGCATCACGAGGCGCTTGAGCAATTTCTTCACATGCTTGAATTCACTCTTGAACATTCCATTCTTGAGTTGCTTGTTTTGTCGTGCACGGAAGTAACTTTGCTCTTGAATTATCTCGCTTTCCCTAAACATCATCTCACAAAAATTCCTGATAGAGATATTCTTAGTATAATCAAAAGTCATGTCATCAATATGTATTCGACACACAAGAATATAATGTCTCGATTGAATATTTGATGATGATTGTTTTAACCTTTCAATTTTGGAAAGCATGAGAAAAGATTTTAAGCTTTTAAACCAACTCAATCTGAAACAATAGATTCAATCCTTAAAAATTCACTTCTTTTGGCATGAAACACAAAAAGACATACAAATGAGGTATATGCCAAAAGGAGGTTTGTCGAAACATATTTAGGCACAAGGTTGAGATAAAAGCATATGACCTGGTGAGGAGTTCAAATTTTCAAAAATAAACTCAAATCTGAAATTCATTTGAATATGCTCCAAATTCATGAACAACATATTTATTTAATATCCAAAATCACAAATCAAAGGCATTTTAAACACCATCATATGAATCTTGAAGAATTGCAACATATGGAGAGCAATGGAAGCAAAAACTGAACAAAACAAGGAAGGAGAGAAAGCAGCAGCTGAAAAATTCAGAAACCATCCAGTTTCACACAGGCCGGACAATGTCTGCTAGGGCTGGACAAAGTCTGGTAGGGGCGGACAGAGTCCGGCATTGGGCGGACAATGCCAGGACATTTCAGTTAAAACTGCTGAAACTTCTGAAATTTGTGATTTTTGCAATTTTACTTCAAAAATTGATTCAAGTTCCATAATAGATTTGAATAACAAGTCAGGAACTTTGTTGGATACCAATTGAATGAAATTGATTTGAAGGAGATCATGAAATCAATTCTCAAGAAGCGATTTTTGGGTAAAAGGGTAAAACCAATATTGAATTTCACAAAAACTTCAAATCTTGATAAAACTTGGATTTTTCTCAAATCTTTGGACTTGGATGAGTTGGAAATACTATTCCAAACCAAGACATAGGAGAATTCCGGTCCAAATATCCAAAATCACAAAAATGCACTTTTGGGTATTTTCGGGTTGATAGCCGTTTTCGGGCGACCTAGGAGATGTGATAACTTGATAACCATAGGCCTTTTGAGAAAAAGTTCAATATGAACTATCTTAGGGTGAGTGAGTTCTAAATGATTCATGTAGAAAGTTTTGATCAAAACTCAACTCATCTTGTTTTACGGAAATAAATCATTTTGGGCCAAAACAAGATCCCGAATTCTTCAATTTTGTCGAAATTTTGCATTTTAGCTCGAAACTCTTTTGTTTCACTTTCAAAACCTTTGAAACCATATTTGAAACGTATTTATGAAGGTTTTGTCGTAATTTTGAAAGTTTTGAGCTCTTTTTACCTTTTTGCTCGAAAATGACCCTTTTTACCAAACAAGTGCTAATTTGATACATGTGCACAATTAGGGTATACAAAGATTCAATGACTTTGAAGTTGCTCCCCCTAAATGTGTCATCCAAGTTTGGTTATGAACAATGTGCAAGAGATGAAAATGATCTATTTGAAAATAAAAAGCTCAACAAGAATCCGAATGAAACATCCAAATAAATACCAAAACTCATGGAAAGTTTCATAGAGATAGAACACACCAACATAAGCACTTTCCATGAAGATCCAAGATTCAAATATTTTAGTCATTTGAAAGAATTGGGAGATTAACATCCAAAATGACTAAAATTTTCTTTAACAAGTTAGCTTCTTTATAATCATTGAAACATATGCAATTAAGTTCCAAAAATTCCAAAATAGTTTTGGAGATAGATAATGCAATGAGGAACAAGATTGCCTTTTATAGTGAAGACAAGATATGATCCAACAATAAGATGTGAAAAAGACAAATGTTGGTCATATTTTAAAGTTTCAGATTTCAGGTTTGAGAAAATCATTTTACACTTTTAAAAGCACCTGAGAATCTATGCAAGTGACTTCCAATAATTTTGAAATAAATTATCAAGAAATACCAATCATAGCGGATAAAATGTCATATAGAAACTTTCTTCAAATATGTAACACCCTAAGTTAGGGGTGAAAATTTCCTTTTTCATCAATAGCATGCATGCATGTATCTGTAGTAATAGCCAGATCAGTATCTATCCTAAGCCCTAAAATCTCCAAAATCTATCCTGTGACCTCAAATCAAGATCAGATTGTTCAGATGTGATCTATCAGTTACTCTGAACTTAAAAGCCTTCAGAACCTAGATCCAATTCTATCTCTAAATTCCAGATTTATCAACTTCTTCTCTTTTCGAAAACAGAAATACCTTATATTACCCAAATACTCTAAGTTTCAGAAATACAGATTTAATCCGAATCTTGACCAAGTTCAGACTGGATTATTCCTTGAATATAATCATGGGTATGTCAATACCTTAATCTAAAAAGTTGACAGCCAGATTTCACCATCTAGACTCTTTTCACAAATCAGTCCAACAGTTATCGCAAATTAGTCCTTATCTGATATCTGAAAACCCAAAAAGGCTAGAATCTCCAGATTAACTTCAAACTCAAAATCTCTTCGGCAAATCTTCTCAAAATGCTATTTGCCACAAGTTTCTCTTCTGTGCAGATATCAAAATCGAACCCTAAATGCCAGAATTCGAAATCGACAAAACTTAAACCTTATTTTACCCTAAATTACCCTATTTTCAGTTTGTATCAAAAACTATTCAAATGTGTCAAATCTTATCAATTACCTTTGCCAAATACCTTGTTGAATATAATCTACCAGATTAGTGAAATTAATTTCAGTCTAAACCTTCCAAATCTCCAGATTTACATTTCAGTCCAAAACTCAAAGAATTAAAACTGCAGTTCAATCCATTTTCAACCAGGCCGTATACTGCTGTACACGACCAGAAGCCTCGCCGTGTTTTGCTTCCTTGCGCCGTGCACGTTCGTCGCCGGCCAAGCTTCGCCGCACTTGTGACCGTGCATGCCAGTACGCACGTGTCCTCGCTCCAGCCAGTGCCGTGGCAAGGTGGCTGCTACGTCGACGACCAATGCCTGCTTCCCCACGCGACCAGCAGTGACTGCTGTCAGCATCTTCTTGCCACGTCGCTTGCCTTGCCAAGCCGTTGTCGCCACCGCTTTGCACCGCCCGACACGATTGAGTCCCAATGTAGCAACAGTTTTGCCTCGCCAGTGCGCCGTCACGTCACCGTTCGCCGTTGCTACATCTGTGCCCGGCAACTCATATCAACTGACATCAAATTCAATGCTATTACTTCCTTGCAAGCTACGCCCACTGCTCTATATAAACAGCCATATCTTGTGTCACTTCCTCATCACCAGAACTTAGCTAGATTTACAAACTTCTTCGCTGTCGTCGTCTTCTCCGGCGAGTCCAGCAAGAGGCTTCACGGTGACGGCCTCAACCGCAGCACCTCCTGCCAAATTAACAGCATCTGTGAGTTCCCCTCGTCTCCCTCATCGTGCTGTACCATCTAATTGGATTACCTTGCACCTTATCGCCGGTGAACGCCGGGATTGCTAAATGCCCTGTTCCGGCAATGTATCTCGAATTACTCCAAATTAGCTTTCGTATCTGTAATCAAAATTGATCAGTAAGCTAAATCAAGCATGCCTGTGAACTTAGAACAATCCTTTGAGCCCAATTTGAAGCTATCCCCAATTTTGCAATTTATCAGTTGCTGGCTCTCGTCGCCAAGCCACACCGGCGATCCTCCAGCCAAATTGACGTCGCCAGTAGCTTACTCATACCCTTCTATCACTCCTAGAGCAAGGAATCGAGTTCAAACGGCCTGTGTTGGAAATGCCCAAATCCAGTGTTTCTTCTCCGGCGCCGATGACCGGAAAAGTGTTCCCGGCCGTTTCAGCCCAAATCACCTTGTCATTTAGATGTGCCTTAGCCTCCTGAGCATTTTTGTCTTCTAGCCCGACACCTAAATCAGCCTACATCAGAAGTTATAGCTTTGCCAAGTTTTTGTCCAGAACAGCTCCAGTGCAGCCAGTTCATCTCTGTTCATCATCAAATTTCTTGCTTTCCAGCCATTTCTTGCCCTAGATCCTGTTGACTCAATTGTTTCTGCTATCAATGCCTACCTCCCAGACAAAGTGGTGCATCATTTGGAGCTCCAGATCAAAAGTTATGCTAAGCCCTAGTTTTTGGCATTGTCAGCTCTATGCCAGAGCTTGTCAGCCAGTGGCATTGACCTTATTTACCCACTTCTGGTTGTGTAATTTGAAATCCACTTTGTCCACTGAATTTGTAGAGTTGTGATCTACATTTTCTTCTACTACCACAACTTGAGATAAGCATCCTAGCTTTTCTTAAAGCTATGTCCAAGCTTTGATCTGAATGTCGATCTGTTGACATTCGCTGTTTTGATTAAACCAACCACAAAATTGTTATCCCTATTGAAATCCGGAGACCCTAGGATTATCTAATCACCATCCTAAGCCCAAATTCCTTGAAACCCTAGAATCTCGACTCAGTTCAGTTTGCAGTTCAAATTATCCCCAGTTTAGTTCAATCATTCTTGTTGAGCATTTCTGCATATAAGTCATAAAATATTTTAATATTAAAAGTAATTATTGTGTGTTTGTTTGTCGTCGAGCAGATTCAGAAGCTGACTTTGAAGATTTTGCTGTTGACCCGTCATCGACTGCTGTATTTTACGACGCGGAAGGCAAGTCATATCCTTGGTCATCTTGAACCTATATTTTAAATGTTGATATAATATAACCTTGAATTTAGGCAATATTGCATGTGAAAGATTGAGAATGATTGATTTATGAATTGGCAGTACTAGACTGGTTATCTGTGAAATGTGAAATAAACAAGTTTTGAGCCATGAACTATTTTATGTATGTATATACTTATATTCATGAAGTAAAACCCCTAGCCGTGACCAGAAAAATGGTGTGGATGGCTGTAGCACTGGAGGTGCTAGACTGCAAAGGAATGCAGGCACTGAAGGTGCAGGGTTGTGGATGGTCTGGTCACTGGCATATAAGGACTAGAACATTGTGTTGTGCGTCTAGTGGCATGAACAACGTGCTAACCGCAAGCCTGGTATGGGACAGGCCTGAACAAGTAATTATGTGGATCGCACATGAAACCCCTGCATGAGATGTGTAGTGATGCACGATAAACACGGAGCGCGGCTCCCACACATATCACTGAAGGTGATCAAGCACGCTGACCCAGTAATGGGAATAAGCAATGGGGTGGAGGTTTGGATACAACCTGCCACAACTGTGCCTCGCTGAGAGCCACAAGGTCGGGGGTGAATTATAAGTGATACATAACAAAAGTTCTTGTTATTTCCACCTTGCTGCTCACAGTATGAAGTGAGTCAGGGGTCCAATCATTTTGTTATGATAGGAAAGGTTTGAAAGTGGAATATCTTGCGGGTAAATTGGTACCTCTCTGCAGAGTTAAAAACGTATTCGAATACTCCGAGCTCCCGGGTTTATAGGAGTCTGCTGCGGTGGATTAAATCCACGGGGTGTAACACAAATACTATTTTCTAAATAAAATATGTTTAATCAAGATTACCCAAATGACATGTGTTGTCATGATAAGGAGTGCTACCGTGGGCTGTCGTGTGTCAACGTGTCGCGGTAGTGCTATAATCTAGTGAACATGAATGATGATGTATATTATGAAAAGTGCTGCCATAAGATGAGATGAGAAAGGAAAAGATTATTTTACAAATATCCGTAATTCTTGACTAGTCTAGGTTCATATCATCACTACTATATGTATCTACTCTTACCTATGACTTGCTGAGTACGTAAGTGCTCACCCTTGCAACATTCAACTCAATAGATGGAGCCTACCTTGATCAAGATGATGGCACGGAGTACTACGTGGATCCAGAAGGAGGAGAATCAGTTCCGCCAGAACCCTGAAGTGTGTTGTTCTGCCGTCAACTTCTTTTGTGGGAGGGTCACCTATCTTCTGCTGCGTAGTTAAATATTTTGCTAAACCCTGAATGCCTTGTAGGCATTGTAATCCTCTTTATGTAATATTAAGGCCAGCAGGCCACACTGCTTAATATTTTGTGAGTACTCTGCTGCAATGTAATATACTCCTGTGTTTGACTCATCCTGGGAAGTCAAAGGTTTGTAGTTTGGGACTAGCTGCAGCGAGCTAGGTCTCTACAGGAGTAGTCGTTGTCCCAGTCTCGGGGCGCGACAAAATACCCAACCAATAAAGAGATATGAAAATGACAAATCAGCCCAAAACCATGAGAAAATTGAATTTTGCAAGTTTCATATTTGATTTGCAAAAAGAGTCAATTTTGCTCAAATCAAATCCAATTGAGATGAAAATTTGCAGAGATGATTTTCAATGCATCAAATACATTTTCCAAAAAGGGTTTTTTTTGATTAAGAGTTATGGCCAATTGATATTTGTATTAAGCAAAGAGGTTGAACTTTGACAAACTTTTGTAAGTTGAGTTCAAATTTTTTTTTCATGAGATTTTTTACATGAAAGGGATTACATGAGTTATTAAAATCATTTTGAGCTGAGGCTCACAAATAAAGACCATAAAAATACCGAAACTCATGTTTCGTATATTTAGGGTATTTTAGGTCAAAGCAAGTTTTTCGATGAGATTCAAATACCAATAACTTTCAAATGAGAACTCTTTTGATAAAGTTTTCAATTTTAAACTTCTTCGAGATAATAATATCCAGGAGTTTTGTAAAGCAAGTTTTCACAAATTCTAAATAGATTATGATTTGCGTTCAAAAATGATTTGGTTGGAAAACAAGATACCTGAAGATCATTTTGAGGCTACTTTTTGATAAGAACTTTTTGACATTGCTTTTCATTTAAAGCCTCTAAAAACCTTTTAAATACATTTTGAAGACCATTTTGATAAGAATTGATGATTTTTGGCCTTTTGGATGGAAAATTGACTTTTTGACCAAATGAGCTCAATTTAAAAACTTATAATTGTAATTTTGAAACATTTCACATATAGGGGTATGATGGGCAACGGAAGCATTCATAAATTATTACCCTAAAGATGTAGCAACATAAGTTTCAAATTTTCATTCTTTGACATAGTCGGCCATAAAGATTTAAAACAATCAAAGAATAAAAGGTGAAAAAGCAATGCAAAAGTTTTAATTACGACATCAAAAAGATTTAAACCCTTTTTGCTAACCAAACCATTCCCTCTAGCCTTGTCGCATAAATCCTTTGGTACCCAAATAGCTCTGTCTCTAGGTTCTTGAGAATGGAAATTTATAGTTTTAACAATTAAACCCTTTTTAGAGGAAGAAATCAAATAAGATCCAAAAGAAAGAACTCTACAAAGATTAGGTGTGCACTCATACAAATGTTGCCCTTTTAAATGAGGTGAGGTAAGTGAGGGCTTTTTAAAAGAAATGGTATGAGTGTGGTGGAGTATATGATGTCTCTTACTAGATGAATTTGCATGATTTAATTTTCCCTTTTGAAATGATTTTTTATGATCTAACACGGGTTTATCAAGCATAGCACAACTCATATTGTTTCTAGTAAGATTTTTGCTCAATCTATTTATTTTACCCCTAAGTTCATCATTTTCAATTTTAGGTGTTTGAGATGATTCCATATTAATACATGAATAAGAACAAGACGGCATATCATCACAAGTAGATGAACTAGAAGGCATAGCATTAAAATCTCTAGATGAGCTAGGCATATCCGATGAGGAGTGACTAGAACTAACACCATGGCATAAAGATGAATCACTAGATGAAACAAGGTATGAGTTACTAGTAATCATGTGAATTATTAAATGAATCACTAGACATATTATCACATGAAGTACTAGTGTGTACAAAACTGCATTTGAATTTAACCATGAATTAACCAATGAATTATTGCTAGCATGTGAAGTAGAAATGTGCGACTCTACTCCGAAACCGTCTAGGCGAAGGTGATCGCCAAGAGTAACAAGTCGGGTGCGCTCACTTGAACAAATCACGTGCTAGAACCTCAAATATGAAAATGAATGCTCAACACTCTAGCACTAGCATGCAAATGGTGATTGAAGTGTACTAAGCACTAATAACTTCACCCAATTTACTTCTTTCCCAAATCTACTCAAGATTTGGGCTCAAATCTAGCCTCTACATGCAATATAGCGAATGCAATGACTTTGGCTAGCTTTTCAACAGTGTATGCAACTTCTTGAGCACCCTCAAATGCTGGCCAACACAAGGTATTTATAGTCTCAAAGGAAAACTAGCCGTTTGCAACAAACCGAGCTAGTTTTGTACAGGCCGGACATTGTCCGAGCACTTCGAACATTGTCCAGCCAATACAAAAAACATGACCATTGCAAACGTGTCAGTGACCGTTGGGTAGCAATTTAGAGGGCTAGACAAATGATCATATGTCCGGACAAAAACCCAGACAGATGCATTTGTCTTTGTTAACCCTTCAAATCAGGGCACAAATAAATTTGTATAGGCCGGACGATGTCCAGCCAAACCGGACAAAGTCCTGCCCGTCTCAGACAAAAGCCCTTTGGACGAATACAAATGTCACTGGTTCATTTAAACGAAACCTCACAAGTTTTACACAGTCCGGACATTGTCCGGCCACATCAGCTTCATCCGGACAAAAGCACCGGACAAAAGCATTTGTCTGTGTTTTTGATTTGCCTAAGCCACAAGAGATGTGTACTGGCCGGACAATGTCCAGTCACCACAGACACTGTCCGCCCTATGCAAACCGAAAACAGGAACTTGACAATTTTACTCTAAACTTGATTTGGGTATTTGCATATACATATTTCCTGTTTTCTCGTGGATGCGCGGGCTAACTCTTAGTAGCGACCACGACCACAAAGGTTGAACATCTGGTCGAAAACAGGTGGTCGAGTGGATTTGGTCGAGCGTACGCAAGTGAGCCAGAGACTGGTACGACCAGTTCGAACTCCTACGATCACGATCAAACCCTAAATAGAAAATCGCCAAACCGGCGACACAATCACGACCACGTATCAAACAAGGATACGGTCAGGTGCAAGTACAACTACGACCAGCTCTAGAAAATAAACAAATTTAATTAGCTGGCGATCAAGACTAAGTGCAGTTTTCAAAGCATTTTCTCTAATGCACCACAAACTACACTTAGACTCTCTAGCAATGCAAGAGGCGATAAAACACTAGTGCAAGATGATATGAATGCATTTGAGCTTCCGCATTAGATAGATTCAAGCTACTAGTTTCCAACCCCTCTTAATAGTACGGTCAAACTAGCAAAAAGAATCCTATCAACCCGGTCTGTCTCCAAACACCGAGACCGGTAAAATCCTAAGAAAGCAATCCTTAATCTTGGATTTTACCTTCGGTGAAGCTCGACCTCGTGAGGCTCGATCCCTTGAAGCTTGACCTCGCTCGAGATGGCTCATATCGACTTCATCCTCTTCACGCCCTTGCTTGCTTTCATCTTGTGACCAATCTGAGACTACAACAGATAACCTCAACGCATAACGTTAGTCTCATATATAGGTCGTCATTGGTCACGACAAGAGAAACTACTCCACACAGGAGTTAGCTCAACAGTTTCTCTTTCCGGTGAAATGACAAAACCATATTCAACAAATAAGAAATGAATATGAGATGAAATACATAACCATATAGAGTCGTAGATGATAAATGCTTATGAACATGATCTATACTGCATAGGTCATGACGGTAATCAGATCAGATGATCAATGTGATGAGCTCCCCCTCAACATAAGCATCGATGTCAACACCTCAATAAGGAGCCATCAAACTTTAGGATTTATCTTATGACAAATTGATTCTCACTTAGCAAAAGATTGATGCAACCACCGAGCTCCCCCTCTACATATGCATCAATATTAAACCCACAACTAAGGAAACATCCATTTCAGGCTTTATCGATCCTCAATTCATTTTACTTGTGAGAAATCAGGATTTATCTAAGTTTTCATTTAATCCTCAAAGCTGTCATTATCCAGATCAATATTAATCATTATGGATTTATCCAAATCGTCATTAAGCATCAAAACCTAGATGTCTTAGATCAACCTAGATCCAACACGGGCCAGTGGCGGCACCCGGGACATGGTCCCCGGGGTGCTTCTCACCGGGCCAGTGGCGGCGCCCAAGACAAGGTCCCCAGGTGCTTGTCACCAGGCTAGTGGTGCCTTATCACCGGGACTAACCGGGTGGAGATTTCCCCCGACAGAAGCCCCCCATGCCCTCCGAGGACATGCCCTAAGTCCCCGGAGGGGATGGCTTACACCACCGGGAACATCTCCCTCGGAGTAGGTCTCCAGCACTTGGCGACGCTTCAGTTTTTGCGCCATGCGTTTATGGTGGTGCCACCGGTATTCATGACGTCGTGGGCCTCGATTAGCATGCACCGTCGGTCATGATGCTTCTCATGATTCGAACGTGGGCATGCCATTTCCCGCGCGTCTCTCTACTTTGCGAGCAACATTTGAAATGGGCGGCCCCGATTGATCCTGAGGGGCCACGTGTCACCCATCGGGGCCACGCCTAGGCACCATAAGTAGGGCCTCGGGGGGCCCGAAGGGCTCACATCCAAGCCTTAGCCTCTAACTTCTCACCGGCGCTCTGAGCCTCTCTCGGAAACCCTGCCCCCGAAAACCTAGACTCCCGGAAACCTAGATGGTTCCTAAAGGCCATGCCAAAGCTACCAATGTGCCCCCAGAGGAAGTCACCGTAGAGTTCCTCTAGGC
The DNA here is from genome assembly GCA_019359835.1 of Pharus latifolius. Taxonomy (NCBI): domain Eukaryota; kingdom Viridiplantae; phylum Streptophyta; class Magnoliopsida; order Poales; family Poaceae; genus Pharus; species Pharus latifolius. The sequence continues at coordinate 69,685,962 of CM033322.1, forward strand.
TTCTGAGTTCACCTTGGGGGACTTGGAGTCACTTGTGGAACAGGGGGTCCTCGTGGACGGGGACGTCCGGATTCCCCCGAAGAAAAAGAGCACGCCTCGCCCTTGGACAGGGGAGGTGGTTATCTTCGAGGCCTTGATCGAGGGCAGCCTCCAGCTCCCAGTGGATCCATTGCTCCGGGAGCTCCTCGGGGAATACGGGGTGGCGCTCAACCACTTGACGCCAAACACCCTCGTCTGGATGGGCCTTTTCATTTGGTTGTGCGAGACGGCCACCGGATGGGAGCCGACGCTCCGTCTGCTCCTGTAATTCTACGAGCCCTTAGTGAGGGGCTCGTTCATGGACAAGGGAGGGCCGAAGTCCTCCTTCGGCTCCATCATGATGCAACTCCTACCGGCCCAGGTGCAGGAGTACCCGGTGGCGGCCTCCCACGATCACTTGGGGGGTGGCTCCGGAGATGGTTCTATCTCCGGGTCTGGGACTCCAGGGTGATGTACTCCCCGGGGACTGCCCTTACTGCCACTCGTCCACCCCAAGCCCCCGGTGTGGACCGCCGAGGACTTAAAGTTCCTTAGCAAAATGGTGGGCGCCAGGGCCTGGAGGTCCATGAGGGACCTTGCCAAGGAGCTAGCGCTCGTCAAGCTCTCCCCCTTCTCGCATGAGAAGAGGGGATCGGGATGTGCCCGGCGCACCGGCCCCCGCAGAAACCAGTTGCCCGATGTAGGTATCTGGTGACCCTTATCCTAAGTCTTCGATATTTTGGCTAACACTTGTTCTTTGTAGTTCGGCCGTATCCTGCAGCCTGGGAGAAGGCGGAGAACTTCCTCGGAAGGTACTACACCGATGAGCATGAGCGCGTCGTGTGCGTCATCGGGGAGGGCTCTCCCTGTAACTTCGTGGCGGAAGCCTTCGGTCTGAAGCTACCGGCGAGGGAACCTCTCCCCACCCCCAGCTCCCACAAGAGGGGAAAGAGGTCACCGAGGGCCCCGAGCCAAAGCGCGCCAAGACGTGGAAGGCCCCCGGCGTAGCCGTGGCGCCGGCGCTATGCCCGGCAAGACAGGTGAGGTAGTCCCCGGGTCGGGGCGCGCACTAGCTACCCTGAGGCCCGGGGCGACGTCGCCCCTCCCAGAGGGGGAGCCCTCCCCCGGCCCAGGAATGACGGGGGAGTTCATGTGCCTCCTCGACGCGCCCATCGAATTGGGCGAGAGGGGGAAGGCAACGTACAACCCCTAGCCCTGTCCAGTGGACACGCCTCCAGCAGTTTTGGAGCCAGTGAGCGTGGAGCGCCCAGAGGTGTGGTTCACGGAGACGTCTCCTGCACACTTTGATTGCCCGGTGGGCGTGGGGGCAAGCCCTCCGGTGGTCCACGGGGCCTTGGGGGCTCTGCAGCCCGGAAGGGGCAAGGGGCTCCTTGTCCCCCCCACGAGTCGTATTCCCTCTGGGAGTTCATCCTCTGACTCCTCGGAGATTGAGTCTCCGGTGGCCAGGGGTGTGGCCGAGACCGAACAGGTCCACATCACCCACATGGACGGCTGCAGGGGACGGGGCCGATCCCGTCGGGAGGGAGACCCCCATGCTGTCCCCGGGCGAGGCTCGGAGGTTCGCCACAGGCCTCCAAACCAGGATGGTCCAGGCCTACATCCAGCACGGGATCATCCGAAGCATAGCTCCGAGTTGGTCTTCCTCCATCTCCAGGTGAGTTTGCGTTCAAGTCATCCGGTTACTTTTTCCAGGGGGTCGTCTAACCCGTGGGTTTACAGGGGGAGGCCCTCACTCATGGCATGGAGGACTGCTTCGAGGCGGCGCTGAAGGAGGTGGAGGACAAGGCCGCCTCCTTTTGCGCTGAGAGGGATGAGGCCCTCGGGGAGCTGGCCAAGGTCTGGGCCCAGCTCCTCACCACGGAGGATGCCAACGCCCGTATCTGGAGGGAGGAGAAGGCAAATGAGAGTGCCCGCCGTGAGCTCGAGGCCTCCAGCTCCTGGGTGGTTACATAAGCAGGCCGCTCGGTCCTTTCGGTCCTCGAGTGGCTTCGGCATAGCCTCGGCCCGGGAGGTGGCTCCGGTGTGGCGCAGGCCACTTTCATGGAGTGGCGTGGGCTTAGCCTCGGCCCTTGAGTGGCTTTCTCAACACGCAAGTCTCCGTGATCCCGGAGGCCGCCGACGCACGGGCCCGGGGCCGGGCGGTCGCGGTGTTGGCCGCAGTCACGGCCCTTCTGGAGCACCGGGGGATCGGAGTCCTGGAGATTGGAGGCCGGCTCCCTCGAAGCTTCCCCGACTTCTTCGAGCCACAGCGGCGGGAGTTGGAGGAGTCGGTGGAGGGGTTCTACGACTGGATCATCCAGGCTTGGTTCCTGGCTTTGGCGCCCCTGAGGGCGGGCACACCGGCGGCTGGAGCGGCCTCCTGGGGGGGGGGGGGGACGACAACGAGCAAGTATGAATCTCCCCCTCTGGCCTTTAGATCGATCCTTTTTCTTTTGCTTGGATTTTTTTATCCCGGCAGATTCGTAGAGGAAGCCCTGGAGACTTGTAAAGAATTTTTTGCGCAATGAATGAAGTGAAGATTTTTTGCTAAGTCTTGACTCGTTGTGAACAGGTCCCCCGGTAGGTTGCTCCCGGAGGAGAGTTTCTGAGGCTTCAACGCCTTAACACGGGGGGCTCCCCGATGACCCGGGGGCTCGCTCCCGGGAAAGGGCTTCCAGGTCCTGGAGGGCATAACTCGGGAGATGCCCAAGTAGCCTTGGCTTTGCTAAGCCTTGCCATCGGGGGGCGTGGTGAAAATGTTTCCCGGGGGCCGATTCGGTTGCGATGGCTCCTGGAGTGGCACCTGGATAACTTCGACAATAGTCACGCCGAGTTGTCCCCTCCGAGACCAGGGTCCCGGAGGGTCCGACCACTTAGGATACGCCCTCCGGCCGGCTACAAGTATTGGTCCGAGGACTTGCATCCAGAAGCCCAGAGACGCATAAGGAGCTTATACTGGGACCTTTCCCGGGAGCTATCAGAAGGCCTCCGAGAGTACTAGGTGTAGGCGCCTTCTAGAGGTGGTTTGTCCCCCGGAGTAGTTTCCCGCGGGAGCCTAACTCCCAGAGTTGTATCTTGTACTTGCCCGGGGCTTGTCGTCCCCGGGACATCTTGGTCCACCGGGGGGGATGTCCCCAGGTTAAATGTTGTATCAATAAAGCTAAAAACTTGCTTGTTCCTTAATATTTTCATGAGATTTCTTGTCTTCAAAATTTCCCAAAAATTTTCCAACAATATTCACTTGACCGCGCACAAGTTACCCCCCCCGCCCACAACGGGGTGTAGCTTGGCTCCGCGTGCTGTGGGTAAGGAACCAAGAGATCCGGACATTTAAAGATCACCGGGGTTATGAAGCCCCCGGTCCAAATTTTTGAGCTGCGATCGCAGACCCATCCGAAAGATTCCAAAGCTAGGTCGAGGGATTTCAAGTCCCCATGCGAAATTCCCCCAGTTGCCGTGAGAACTGGGAGTCGGTAGGAAGTTCCCAGTCGAAAAAATTTATGAGACCGGTGAAAAATTCCTCCAGTCATCGTGAAAACAGGGAGCAGGTAGGGCAGTTACCGGTCGAAAAAATTTCGAAGACTGGTGAAAAATTCCTCCAGTCGCCGTGATAACGGAGAGCCGGTAGGGAAGTTTCCGGTCGAAAAAATTCTGAAGACCGGTGAAAAACTCTCCGGTCGTCGTGAGAACAGAGAGCCGGTAGGGAAGTTCCAGGTCGAAAAAATTCCGGAGACCGGTGAAAAATTCCTCAGGTCCCCATGAGAACGGGGAGTCGGTAGGGAAGTTCCCGATTGAAAGAATTCTGGAGAACCCCGGAGGGTATCGACAACCGAGAATTTCAAGGCCCTCGGAGTGGAAGCTTGCTCCCTGAGGAGGACGGGCTTAATAACCCGTAGAGGGGGAAGCTCCCGGAGGAGAATGAGCCTGATGACAGGCTTGAGTGTTTGAGGGGGGACTAGTCTCTCAAATTGACTCTTTGCCGCAGTCCATGAGGACTGGGTTGCCGCTTACCCCCTCAGTCCACGAGAGGTGACTGTAAGCCGCCCTATGAGAGCGGGGCTCCTGTTGTAGAGCTGCGATAGCCTACGTCCTCACGGAGAGAGCATCCTCGCAAGGAGGGCATCTCCTTTTGAGACGGTAAATCCAGAATCTACGAAAAAATCTAGTTGACCAAAAAGACATTTGTATTGATGGAATTGAAATACAACGCCTCCCCCGCGTAATCGTGGTGGGGGAGGGAATGGTGAATACAACGCTTCCCCCTATGATGTCGCGACGGGGGAGGGAGTAAGCCTAGAGGCTAGATATAGAATTTGCGAAGCAAGCCTATATTCCATGTATGCTTCAACTCCTGATCTTCGAGGTTGGAGAGTTTATAAGCACCCGAGCCCAGGACCGTGGAAATCTTGTAGGGGCCTTACCACTTGGGGGAAGTTTGCCCTGGGCTTGGGGGTCGGTCACGCACTCGAGGACAAGGTCCCCAAGGTGGAAAGCCCTCGCGCGGATGCACTGGTTGTATGCGTGCGCCATTTTGGGCTCGTAGATGGCGTGGTGAAGGAACGCTTGGTCGCGCTCTTCTTTGACAAGGTCGACTTCCAGCCGCTGATTTGGTTCGTTGCGTTGGTAGGCTCCAGTCGTAGCTCCAACTCAGAGCTCGCCCCGCAGCAACCAGAAACCAATCTCTGAGGGGAGAACTACTTCGGCCCCGTATACGAGCGGGAAGGGCGTGCGCCCCGTCGCCCGGCTCGGGGTCATGCGCATGGAACAAAGGATGCTCGGTAGCTCCTCTACCCACGAGCCTCATCTGGAGGCAGCATGCTCGAGTCGTCGGCATAGCCCCTATAGGATCAAGTCGTTGACCCACTCGACGGCTTCGTTGCTCTAGGGGTGAGCTACAGAGGCGAAGTGGAGGGTAGCTCCAAAGCCTTTGCAGAATTCTTGGAAGTACGCTGAGTCGAATTGGGTCCCGTTGTCGACAATGGTTTCTCGAGGGACCCCAAAGCGACACACGATGTTCTTCCAGAAAAACCGCTGTACTGCTTGGGAGGTGATGCTGGCCAAGGGCTCAGCCTCCACCCACTTAGAGAAGTAGTTCACTTCGACCACCGCATACTTGTTTTCCCCAGGCGCCGAAGGGAAGGGACCTAGGAGATCTATCCCCCAGCTCGCGAAGGGCCAAGTGATGGGGATGGTTTGCAGCACTGTGGAGGGCAGATTGAAGCCCTTTGCCATCTTTTGGCAGGCCTTGCACGCGGAGACAGGATCTCACGCTTCGCGGACCACTGTGGGCCAATAGAAGCCCTATCGAATAACTTTTGCCGCGACAGTGCGTGGAGCCAAGTTAGATGTAACACCCCTGTTTTGCCAAACCCTAAAATAGCCAAAATCCACATCTTGACCCCAAACCCTAATCTGCTTCAGCCATTCCCTTCTAAATGTTGTTCAGAACATTTTTCCCTTCGGGATCATCTCCAAAATCCCATCCTAAGGTTGAGTTTCAACCCTTACCATTTTAAAACCCTAATTACCCTATTTTACCCTAAACTGTTTTCCCTAATCTTTGTCGAAACCCTTCAGATCTTGCTTGATCTTACCAAACTTTGGCCAGATGAGTTCTAATAATTTTATGCAACTTATCTGCGAAATCAGAATTCAGATCGGACCTTTAGATCTCTAGATTTGCAATCAAGTCCATTTCCTATTCAACTTTTCCTCACAGATCAGTCCCTGAAGAAAGATTTGAAATTGCAAATTAGCCCGGGCCTTCTTTTTAGCCCCTGTGCCATTCGACCGCGCCCCGTTCGCCGTTGCCTCGCCGCAGAGCTCGCCGCCGGCCATCCTCTCCGGTCGCCGCCCTCGTAATCGGTTGAGCCACCCCGCGCGCACGTGATAGCCACCGTGTCATCGCCTCGCCCAGCGGATAAACGCCCTCGCCCCAGAGCCGTGTCTTCGCGCGCGCAACCGTTGCCGTGGCATTTGCATGCGCGTACGTGTCGTTGCCGGAGCTACGTTGTCGCCTCCGCATCTGCGCCGTCCCGGACGAAGTTCCAAGGCACCCTGGCATCACTGGCAAAGCTGCAGCACCGCCTGAGCGCGATCACATCGCCGTCGCCGTCGTTGCGCCTGCGCCCGACAAACTTCTCCCCGGCGCAAGCAACCACTGTCGCTTAATCCCTCGCCAGCTTCGCCCCTGGACCTATTTAAAACCCCCTCATTGCTGTGAAGAAGCACAACTTCAAGACTTAGCCAAATTCCCAGTTTTTCACTGTTTCCCTTTCTTCTCCAGCGAGCTGTTTCTGGAGCCACCGTCGCCAGAGCAAACCGTAGCCCATCTCTCCAATCCAAGTTCACCAGTGAGTTCCCCTCTTCACCCTTTCTGTGTAGTAGCAACCAATTGCACCAGATCGATCCCCATCGCCGGTGATCGCCGGAAAACCAGAAAACCCCTGTTCCCTCAATGCTATCCCATTCAGCCCGAATTAGCTCTCGATTCTGTAGAAGAACTTGATCAGTGAGCTTAGTAGAGCAAGCCTGTTGAATCAGGATCCCCAATTGCGCTCAAATTGAAGAAATCCCGATCTGGAGGTCCACCAGTTCGCCGGACCTCGTCGCCGAGCCCCTCCGGCCGATCTCCAATGAAATTAACCCCTCCAGTAGCCTTGTTGTGCCCTAGAAATCATCCTCAATCTTGGAATTGAGCTCTTTCGCCCTGAATCAAAAATCCCCGAGCTCTAGTGTCATCTTCTCCAGCGCCGGTCGCCGGAATTCATTCCCGGCCGATTCAGCCGACACCACTTTGTCCCTTAGCTTCGCCTCACCTCCCTGAGCATTTTATTCCACTAGCTCGACACCTGGATCTGCCTAGATTGTGAGTTATGCCTTTGTCAAGTTCTTGTCCAGATCAATGTCTGTGCCGTGTCGCCACCGCAGTTCATCGCCGGATTTGGCCACCCTCCGGCCACTTTCAGCTCTTGTTCGTGTTGAGTATTTTATTCCTGTTAGTAATGCCTACCTCCCAGACAAAGTGTTGCATCAATTGGAGCCCTGGATCAAAAGTTAAGCCATGCCCTAGTTTCTGGCCATGTCCAGCACTATGTCAGTGCATGTCAGCCACTGGCATTGACCTTGTTCAGCCCCTTTTGGTTGAGCAATTGAAATGCCACCTTGTCCTTTAGATTCCTGGAGTTGAGATCTACATCTTTCCCTTCTATCACTTCTCCAGGAAACCATCCTAAGACTAGTTTGAAGCCATGCCAAAGCCATGAACTGAATGTCGACCCTTCGACGTTCAATCCTTTTTAGCCGTTTCTTCGACCAGAGCCCTTGTGACCTTGCCCTAACCTTTTCCCCTGCATGCATGACTTATTTACTTAATAATTTCTATGGAAACTATTTTCTGTATGCTTATGGTATGTGTTTGTGTGTTGGTTGATTGCCGCAGAGTCAGAAGCGGAAGGAGCGGAAGAAGTCTTTGAAGATCCGTCTGAGTATTTAGACCCAACATCGCAAGGCTAGCCTCATTCCTTTGATCATGTCTCACCCAATATTTTCATATGAAGTATATTCACTGTTTCTTACTATGCATGCTTATTTGAAATACAAGTTATGTTTGAATGACATGAGTAGATATTACCTAATGGATCATGAAACTCCTTTTTGTTATTGAACCTTCATATATATGCTTTTTTCACCCTAGGACTCATATACTGAATATTCACATTAAACTTGAAATGGTCAAATACATGAGAAGTTATGATCAAAACCGTTTTATCAAGAAAACTGATAAAAGGGATCAGTAGTGAGGATTGGATTGTATGGAGAGGGTGCGGTGCGCACCAGGGAATGTGAATGTTCCTCACTATTGGTTCATAAGGACAAGAACCTTGTGCTGTGTCTCTATGCGAATTGTAAATGTACCAACCACTTGCCTGGTATGGGACAGGCACAACTTAGTAGCTTTTTGGTATTAGTAGTTCCCTGCATGGTTTGTCGATCTGGTTTCTCGCGTGGAAACTGGTAGGCCAAGGTTCGGCCATGAGTGATGTGAGTTCAGAAAAATAATGAGAGGAAAAAGGCGTAAAAGAAGGAAGGCGCCCTAGACCTGATTAAGCCGTGAGCGGTTGTAATCTTAAACGGTCGTATGTCTTGCGTAGACATAGACCAAGGCTATGTGTCCTACGGGAACATAGACCAGAAAGGCTAGGAAGTAAGGCAGTGGGGAAGACCCACAACGGTACTTGAGACTTAACTGTCTATTTACCGGGCGGGGATACTATTAATACTGAACTGTAAAAACGTTGTGTGATCTCGGCCTTGTCACATGTGTATAAGTCACATGGAGCTGATCCGACTTGAAAGCCGAGTGAACCAGTGGATTTAAAAAGAGGTACACCTTTGCAAAGTGTAAAAGAAGTATCGGATACTCTGTACTCCCAGGTTCAGGAGTCTTTTCGTAGTGGATGTTATCCATGGGTTATAGCACAAGTAATGTTTTGGAATCTTTTCATAATGCGGTTAACAAAGTAGTGACTCATGGGAGACCACTACATCTAATGTTTTATTGAAAACCTATTTAATGATTAAAGTATCATTTTCATGACAAAAGTACTATTTTACTGGACAACTGACTTGGAAATCTATATATCTCTATCCATATGACACTAAAACCCCGGAATCTTATGTTCCACCCTCATGTAAGTACAATTACATTAATCCCTGGAATGAGTGTTGCTGAGCACCAAGTGTAGAAGAGGGATTCGAGGATCCCGATTCCTTCAGTTATGAGTACTCAACCGAAGATGGAAGCACCCCGGACGAGCCCACGTTCTAGAAGGATTATACACCAAGTCAAGTCAGATGTGGGAGAAGCCCCTCCAACCCCGCTGCGGATGGAAGTCAAGCTGTTTGCCGTTGCTTTGTGCTTTATGTTGTGTGTTCGGTACTTGGATACCGATTCTGGTTCTGATAAACTGGTTATTTTCCTAGCAACTCTACTTAGCGCCATTTTCGGTGCTTTGGCTATGTAATATTGGCCATGTTGGCCTGATACTTGCTTAATGATATCACTATGCTTGTGTGGTTTGAGCTCATGTGGCATCATGCTGTGTGTAACCTACCTGGGCGGTTACCAAGGTGATCCTCAAATGGGGGTCTCACATTAGACCCACAGCTCCCCGAGGGTGTGTCCTCGAGGAGTTGAAGTCCTTCTGCCAACGGGAGGCAGTGGAGCAGGGCGGAGGCCCCCCGCCTGTAGAGTTTCCCCTTTAGTAAGAGGTATGCCCGTGCCTTGGCACGGAGGCATTTCGCCTCGGTCTCACTGGGAGGGTCCCCCTCCCCCCTTATAAAGGAGATGAGAGGATCCATCCAGGATGCCGCTCGGGTGATTTCAAGGACCTCTGGGGCACATGACTCATGGTCCACGTCCGGAGAGGCCACCGAGGGCTTCGCGATGATTTCTTGGAAGGCACCCCATGTAGATGTTCCTGGGCGCTAGCCGCCCAGGCCAAGGCATCGGCCTGGTCATTGTCCCTCCGGGGGATATGCCGGGCCTCCAAACCCTCGAAGTGCTTCTCCATCTTGTGCACCTCCCCCGATTACAAGCTCAGGTTCGTGTCATGGCACAAGTAAAACTTGTCCATTTGGCAAACCACGAGCTGGGAATCTCCTTTGACGAGGAGGCGACGGATCCCCAGGGAGCGCACGAGGCGCAGCCCCAGGAGCAGGGCCTCGTACTCGGCGACGTTGTTTGTAGCGGGGAACTCAAGCCTCGCTGCGTATTCCAGCACCCTCCCCTCGGTGCTTCAGAGGACTACTCCCGCACCGGCCACAGCGAGACACAAAGAGCAATTGAACATGAGCGTCTAATGGTCGCCATGTCGAGGTCGCTCAGGGAGACTCTCCTCCTCCGTCTTGGAGGCGGGGGTCCATTTCGCCACAAAGTCAGCAAGGACATGTGACTTGATGGCAAAACGGTCTGTGAGAGAGAGGGAGAAGGGAGCGAGCTCAGCTCCCCACTTACCGATCTGCCGGTGGCTTCTTTATTCCGCAGCACCTCCCCCAAGGGTAGAGATGATGGGACCGTGATCGGGTGCCCTAGGAAGTAGTGACGGAGCTTCCTGGATGCCATGAGGAGGGAGTAGCAAACCTTCTCCATCTCCGTGTACCGTGTCTTAGCCCCTTGAAGGGCTTCGCTCACGTAGTACATGGGGTGCTGCTGCCCGTCCTGCTCCTTCACTAGCACCACACTTACAATGACCGGGGTCGCAGTGAGGTAGAGGAGCAGTGGTTCTCTCGGAGATGGGCTCACGAGCATTGGGGGGCTCGTGAGATACTTCTTCAAGTCATCGAAGGCTGCTTGGGCCTCGGGGGTCCACTAGAACCCCTCGAGGCCTCCAAGGATGCTGAAGAATTGGAGGCCATGTTCCCCTGAACGCGAGATGAAGTGGCTTAGCACGGCCATGCGGTTGGTAAGCCGTTTCAAGTCGTTGATGGAGCACGGTGGAGGCTTGTCCATCACGGACCGAATCTTTTCAGGGTTGGCCTCTATGCCCCGCTGGGACACGAGGAAGCTAAGCAATTGGTCAATCCACGGGAGTAGGAAGTAATCTTTTGGACAAGCCTTATTGATGTCGGTGAAGTCAACACACATCCTCCACTTGCCGTTTGACTTCTTCACGAGGATAGGGTTTGCTAGTCACTCGGGGTGCAAGACCACCCGAATGAACCCTTCCTCTTGGAGCTTGGCGATTTCCGCCTTCATGGCCTAGGGGTGCAAGTCCTTGCTGCTCCCCCAAAGGGGCAAGAAGAGCCAGCAAAGTCAGCTGAGGGGGCAAGGAGGCGGGACTCCCTCCCCCTACTCGTGCTGGTTGAGGAATGCGGTGAAGTGCTGAAGAAACAGGTGGCATTCCCGAGTAGCTTGGGTATTGGACTTGTCGAAGGTGCACACAAGCTGGTTGTGCCCTCATTGCCTCCCGTCGCGGGGCCTTCCTGGCCGCGGGATGGCTATCCCACCCCACAGCCTTTTGGCTTAGGGAAGGGGCGGTTTCCCTTGGGGGCATCGCGCGAGCCACCTCTGCCCTCGAGGACAAAGGTGTCCCGAGGCTGTGGTTCAGTGCGGTTGCCCCTTTTGGGATGCTTGAGGGGGTCCCTATCTTCCCGATCGGCGGGGGCAGGGGCCCCCTGGTTCTTCTTCCAAAAGTCATCCTCCTCCGCCCGAGCATATTTCTGAAGCACGGTGAAGAGCTTGTCGGCGGTCGAGGGGCAGCTCTGGGAGAGTCTCCGATCGAGCTCCCCGGGGAGGATTTGGCTCTTGCCCGCCTTGATGACTATGGAGTGAAGGACTTGATGGAACCAGCCTTCAGGTTGTAAAACCATGAGCGGGCAATTCCAGTGAGGTAGAGGGGGAAGACGTTGCACTGCACTTTCTCATCCCCCCAGCCACTGAAATGGCTGTGGACAGTACCACAGAAACAGACATCCAGGATGGCACATTACAGACGGGTATGAACTGTTCAATGGAAAACCGTCTACGAAGGCCTGTTGGGAGAATATGTTCAGTTATCACAGTCGGTTCTGATGTCAAAAACAACTGTAATAGTAAATCAGACGGTTGTGAACACAAAACCATCTCTAATAGTCTACTTATCATAGACGGCTCTAACCTAAAACCCGACTGTGATATATACAATCGGTTCCCAGCTGAGAACCGTCTGTAATAGTCTACTTATCACAGACGGTTCTAACCTAAAACCCGATTGTGATATATACAATCGGTTCCCAGCTGAGAACCGTCTGTGACAAGTAGAATATCATAGACGGTTCGGAACTCAGAACCGACTATGATTTATACAGTCGGGTGTGAACTAAGAAGCGTCTGTGATAGTGTAGTTATCACAGACGGTTCTGAGGTCTGAACCGACTGGAAAAGTACTGGCGCTTCGAATTCTCAACTGTGATCATTTCTATCTCCGATCTTCGCGCACGGCACCTAGGAGAACACGAAGCATCGCTTTGGAAGTTCTATAAATTGACAGTGGAAAATTTGTCATTTACTTTACAAGTTTTTATAGTTCTCAGACTGTTTGACTCCTTAGCTTCTCTGCGCCAATGGCATCCTCGATGGCATCGTCAGCCTCGCCCTCCCCGATAAGAACTCTCAATCTTTTGGACTTACCCCTGTATTGTTAATCCCTGTTAAATACATTCTTGACCTGTTGATTTGCACAGGGAAGGGGAGCCGTGGAAGACACTGGCAAAGTCAAGGCTGAGCTGAGGGCCCTCCAGGAGGAGCACAAGCTCCTCACGGAGAAGCACACTCGGCTACGGCTTGACCTTGACGATCTCTTCCAGCGCATTCAGCGCATGAAGACGGATGGTGACAATGCTAGGGCGAGGACGAGGCATCTTCGCGAGGAGAAGAAAGCCGCGGATATGACCATCGCTGGCTGCGGTTTGACTATGAAGTATACCATCGCGAAGCTGAGGGATGTCGTAGGCCTTCTCGACGTGGTAGTAGTTGATCCTAAGAAGGACAACTTGTCGCTGGAGGAGTCTTGCGTCCTGGCTGCAAGTCAAACTGACTTTATTCTAGATGCAGCCAGGGCTAAGACCACTCCTTGACCTAGCATTCTGTATTTTACTTTTTTTTGTAAGTGATGAAAAAATTATTGAAAACTTTGTTCTTATGTCAACTTTCTAATTTTCCAGCACATTCTTGGACTGCATGCAATCTTCCCTCTTTCTTTATCTTTCTTTAGCTTTTGTCGAACATTCGACCATACAAAGGTATGTGCACTGTGTGTGATCAAGGAACGACTATCGCGATCTTTGGCTTGTGAGGGCAGTCCATCGGAGCCCTTCAAATAATATAGAAACAATATAGAAGTCGCAGGTCCCATGTAAATAATATAAAAAGAATATACAAGTTATATATCAACGTGCTTTGAATATCACAAACGGCTCTGAGGTAAAAAACGTCTGTGATAGTCACATTAGAGACGGTTTTTATGTAAGGCCCGACTGTGATAGTCCCAACAGTGTCCGTCGCCTCGAATTCTCACCTTCTTTCAATATCACAGACGGTTTTTAACTCCAAACCGTCTGTGATAGTAATATTACAAACGGATTTTATGTAAGGACCGACTGTGATAGTCGAACAGTGATCGACGCTTCAAATTCTCAACTTCTTTCAAATTCTCAGCGGTTCAACTGGAAGCAAAACTCCAGGGAGAGAACAAGTATTTGTAGAAGTCGAACAGTTCAATATTCAATAGACATATTAAAGACGGTTCGGACATCATAACCGTCTATAATATTAAAGCAAACGGTTTTGATCTCCGAACCGTCTGTGATAGTCCCAATAGTGCAATTCTCTACATGCAATTGTTGATAACCGCACATAATAACTGCGCAGATGAAGCGACTTATTTATTTACTTAAAATTTAATTTGCATCGAATTATGTAATCTGACGCTTCAACTTCCAAAGTGGGCACTATTATTTTGCCGTGTTCCAGTTTATCTCCCAAGAATATTTATCATGACGGTATTGATCTTGAAAATAAAGTAGTGCGCTCCACTTCAAATTCTCAACAGTGTGTTGTGTCTTTTCCATTTCTGATGTTTGCGCGGCGCACTAACCTGGGAACACGAAGCGTTGACTTGGAAATTGTTTTTCATTAATGTTGAAAAAATGAACTACAAATTTGTTCTTATGTAAATTTTACAATTTTCCCTCACGTTCTTGGAGAAAGAGAAGTGGAGCGGTTCGAATGGAAGCAAAACACTCCAGGGAGGGAACAAGTATTTGAAGAAGTCGAAGAGTTCAATATTCCAGGCATAGTAAAGACGGTTCGGACATGAGAACCGTCTGTAATAGTCATATTACAGACGGTTTGGACATGAGAACCGTCTGTAATATTAAAGCAGACGGTTTGATATCCCAACCGTCTGTGATAGTCCCAACAGTGCCCACGCTTCGAATTATCTACATGCAATTGTTGATAATCGCACATAATAACTGAGCAGATGAAGAGACTTAATTATTTACTTCAAATTTAATTTGCATCGAATTATCTAATCTGACACTTCAACTTCCTTTGCCGTGTTGCAGTTTATCTCCCGAGAAGTTATCATGAATTTATTGACCTTAAAAACCAGTAGTGTGCTTTTTAAAACTCGAGGCACCTGCGCATATGAACCGTCACCTTCTGGTTCTGTAAATAGCGAGGCTCCTAAATCCCTGTCTTTATTCCCTTCTCAACTCCCACCTTGATGGCAAGCCGAGATTCCAATGAGGTTATTGAAATTGAGAGTGATGAGGAAGAGATAAGGAATGAACTCGATCAGGATCTTCAGAAAGTAAGTCCTCTATGAAACTCTAATGCAGATCTTTCTTTTATGACTTGATTACCTCGAAACAAATGCATTTTGAAATCCACAAGTGCCTGAGGAAATGCTCCCTCCAAAGAAGAGACTTCGAAATGATGAAAGATCCTCCAGTGGAGCTGCAGTGAAGACTCTAGAGGGTGTTGAGGCCTGTGTTGCCACATTGCCCCTTGCAACCCCTCCAGTTGCATCGACTCCACCTTTGGAGATCCACAACAACCTTCCAATATCTCCTCTTCAACACCTTTGTATCATCAGCTTTTCTTGAATGATCAACCTTCTGGGGTAAGGCTCACACTTCCACGTCCAAATCCACTCCAAAGCTTGGCAATCATCTTCACCCTCCCAGCATACGTCCCTAGGAGAAGCTGGAGAAGCATATGTGCAGGAGGAGAAAGCTGGCTTGTGCAGAACTCTCCAAAAAAAAAAAGAGGCGCTAGAGAAGCATTCTGAGGGGATGTCTTTTGCCATTCTGCACTTGGCAGAGTGCTTTGAGTTGCAGCTTCATCTCCACCTTTGTTGTATCAACTTTAATTTCTTGGATGATCCTACCGATGCCAAATCCACTCCTTTGCTGAGAGATGATGTTGATAGTCTTAGAGCCATTGGTAGTTCTCCTGGGGTGGCCAGTGTAGATCCTACTGATGCCAATGCGTCCCTAGGAGAACATTGTAAATTACTTTCGGAATAGGTCGACGCTAATTAATTGGTCGCTTAATTGTATCTCTTATGTATGCAAAGATTGTAAGAAATAAGAAATTTCTTTTCCTTATATATCTGGCTTTTTGATTGATTATGTAACTGATACTCACCAAATGATGTTCTGTGTAAAATGTTAACAACAAAATACTGCTGCGATCATGACATTTTTAACTCAAAACCGTCTCTGATAGTAACATTACAGACGGTTTTAATTTCAGGACCGACTGTAATAGTCTCAAAGTTCTTTGAAGATCCACAAACATATATATACAAAAAATATGAAAAACATGATAAAACCAAATAGTCTCAATGTTCATTTTTTTAAATATCAACATTGAAATAAGATAGAAACAAATATGAAAAACAAGTGGAACAACTGACCACTAGTCGAACGGTTGGACTGCAAACAATCCAGGATATTATAGACGGTTCGGACCTTATCACCGTCTGTGATAGTAGTGCAAAGTGTTGATTTTATAATTATCACAGACGGTTCTGAGGTAAAAACCAACTGTAATAATCACATACGGTTCTCAAGTAAAAACCGACAGTGATAATCACAGACGGTTCTGAAATAAAAACCGACTGTGATAGTAAAGCTGACGGTTTTGAACTCAGAACCGTCTGTGATATTCTAATTATCACGGACGGTTTTGAGCTCATAACCGTCTGTGATAGTTCTACACAAAATGCACCGATATTACCAACGGTTTAATAAAGTGAAACCCGTCAGTGATATTCTGTTCTTAAAAAATGCACCGATATTACCGACGGTATTATATAGAACCATCTGTATTGAACCTGGTATAAAAGGTCTTTTGGCGAATGTTTTGAGCTAGTTGTACATTCTTGCTCGACATACACTGTCTAGTTCGAAGAGATTTGGGGCAAGGAAGAGCGAAATCTCGGAAGGCCGGGGAAGCATTTGGGGCAAAAATTTGAGGATCGATCCAAGGCTGGTACTTGCTCCCAAGGCATACACATTACTTGATTTCATCATCAATATCGATCTCCATTGACTGATCAAATTAGAGTGAGAGGGAGGGGAAGCTACAGTAGCAAATCCTGTTTGTAACTCATTTTCGACCTGTACTGTAGCTATTTATTTGCTTTACGATGTGTGTTATCCATGCCCCCAACAAATTGCTTGCACTTCAAGTAGTAGTTAACTATTTATACCGCAAACTCCGCATCAAACACTAACTAGCTAGATTTATATAATTTATTGCGTGTCAACCGTACATAGAGTAGTATTACTAATTAGCATGTGTATGAATTTGCTTAATTGCAGATGGTCCGAGACTGGATGTATAATGACAACCGAGTGGGTGAGGAATACATGAAAGGTGCTTTTGATTTCGAAAAGGTTGCTGAGCAAGACATGGCGAAGAAGGGTTTACCATATATGTACTGTCCTTGTGTAGACTGCCAGAATATTAAGATGTTCACCAACTCATCTCAAATTGTCGCCCACTTGATCCGACGTGGTTTCAAAAAGGGGTACACGTGTTGGGTCCACCATGGAGAAGAGCCAACTGCAGAAACAAGTGCCACTCAGGTTGAGAAACAGGACATGTCGGATCCGAACAACGACTTCGACGAGGATATGCCAGAGAATGACAATTTAGAGACATGTTGGATGATGTGGAAGGAAATTACAGTGAAAGGGAGTTTGGCAAATTCAAGCACTTGATTGAGGACTCAGAAAATCCGTTGTTCCCTGGTTGCAAGTCGAAGTACACAAAGTTCGCCTCTGTGCTTGAACTATTAAAATTGAAGGCAAGTAACAGCTGGACCGACAAGAGTTTCACGACACTGTTAGATCTTTTGGCGGGCATGCTCCCGGAAGGAAACGAGTTGCTAAAAAACACCTACCAAGTGAAAAAGCTGTTGTGTCCTTTGGGAATGGAAGTAGAAAGGATACACGCATGCCCTAATGATTGCATCCTTTACCGTAACGACTACAAGGATATGTATGTTTGTCCGGTGTGCGGCGCATCCCGCTATAAGTGTAAGGACTGAACCGACGACGGCGACTGCGCTGAGATAAAGCAAAGACCTCCTGCTAAGGTGTTGTGGTATTTGCCCGTCATTCCCCGCTTGCAGCGTTTGTTTGCAAACCGTAAAGTGGCAAAATTACTGCATTGGCACTCGGAAGACCGAAAGAAGGATGGAAAGCTAAGACACCCCGCTGATTCTTCACAGTGGAGAAACATCGACAGGGAATTTATTAACTTCGGAGCGGAATTGAGGAATATAAGGTTCGGGTTGAGTACCGATGGAATTAATCCTTTTGGTAACATGAGCAGTCGGCATAGCACTTGGCCGGTTCTTTTGTGTATCTACAATCTTCCTCCTTGGTTGTGTATGAAGCGCAAGTACATCATGATGTCTCTACTTATCTCAGGACCAAAACAACACGGAAACGATATTGATGTGTACATAGCACCATTGATAGAGGATCTCCTAACAATGTGGAACGAAGGGGTGCAGGTATGGGACGCATACAAACGAGAGACCTTCATCCTACGTGCTATGATATTCTGCACCATCAACAATTTCCCTGCCCTTGGAAATTTGTCGGGCCATAGTACGAAAGGAGCCAAAGCCTGCCCCCACTGCAAAGATGAGACTGAGAGCGTGTGGCTGAAGAATTGCAGGAAAATAGTGTACATTCGTCACCGTAGGTTTCTTCCGAAGAATGATGCGTATCATAAGAGGAAGAGGGAATTTGATGGCCACAAGGAAGATGGTTCAGCCCCGAAGCCTACGTGTGGGAAAGATGTTTACTCACGGGTGAAGGACATAGATGTTGTGTTTGGAAAGGGTCGTAAATTGAAACACCGCACGAAGAACTCTTGGATGAAGAGATCTATATTTTGGGACTTACCGTATTGGGAGCATTTAGAGGTTCGTCATTGCATTGATGTCATGCATGTAGAGAAGAATGTTTGCGACAGTTTAATCGGCCTATTGCTGAACATTATGGGGAAGACAAAGGATGGCGTCAATGTGTGGCGTGACATGATCAAAATGAAAATCAGGCCCGAGCTAGCACCGAGAGAGGATGATAAAGGCCATATATACCTCCCCCCTGCATGCTACACTTTGTGCAAGGCTGAGAGGACAGAACTCTGTAAGTGTCTCTATGGTGTTAAAGTTCCATTGGGTTACTCCGCAAATATGAAAAAGCTTGTGTCCATGGGTAATTTGAAATTGTTGGGTATGAAGTCTCATGATTGTCACATGTTGATGACACAAATGCTTGCTGTTGCCATTGTGAGTATTCTGCCGCATAAGGTCAGAGAGACGATCACGAGGCTGTGTTTTTTCTTCAATGCAATTTCTTGCATGGTCATTGATCCCGATGGACTGGATTGTCTGCAGAGCGAGGTGGTTCGAACTCTCTGCCAGTTTGAGATGTATTTTCCTCCGTCGTTTTTTGATATCATGGTCCATCTCACCATCCACCTTGTCAGAGAAATCAAGATATGTGGACCCGTGTTCCTACGTTATATGTATCCATTCGAGAGATACATGGGTGTACTTAAGGCCTACGTGAGGAATCGGTCCAGGCCCAAGGGTAGCATTGTCGAAGGTTATGCAGCGGAAGAGGTTGTTGAGTTCTATGTTGATCACATGGCCAAGGTAGAAGCAATAGGAGTTCCTGTGTCTCGTCACGAGGGGAGGCTTGATGGTGTTGGCACTATTGGACGGAGAGCCATCAGTCCTGATTTCGATATGTACTCAAAAGCTCATTTTTGGGTCTTGCAACACATGGTGGAGGTGTCTCCGTACATCGACGAGCACAAGGAGATGCTACGACAAGACAATCCTCGCTGATCCAAGGTTTGGATCACGGGAGAACATAATAGTAAATTCAACGCGTGGATAAAAGTGCGAATCACCGGAGAGTCCGCAAGTGACAACCTTAAATGGTTGGCAAAAGGGCCCACGTTTACTGTACAGACATGGCAGGGATACGACATCAATGGGTACACATTTTACACGAAAGCTCAAGATCGAAAGAGCACTGTGCAAACTAGTGGAGTGAGCGTAGAAGCTTTCCATGAGGAGTTCACCAAGATAGACCCAACAGGGTAGTACGTGGATTGAACTCGTACTACGGGTTCATTGAAGAAAATTGGGAGCTCGATTACGTACTGTTCAAGATTCCCCTGTTTCGATGCCGATGGGTCCAAATGCCACAGGGTGTGAAGGTTGACAGTTACGGTTTCACTTCTGTGGATCTCGATCGAGATGCTTATAAAGATGAGCCATTCATACATGTAAATCAAGCCATTCAGGTCATTTATGTCACTGATCCGGCCAATAAGAAGTGGCACGTCGTCCTTCATGGCAAGAGAAGGATTGTTGGAGTTGAAAATGTCGTAGACGAGGAGGAATACAATCAATTTGATGAGATTCCTCCATTTGGAGATGGCGTACAGGTCGATACTGAAGACACCGACGAAACCAGTTACACGCGTATGGATCACCAGGAAGGGTTATACTTTAAAGGTAATCAACCGTACGTCCTTATCACTCTGTTTCTATCGGTATAGCTTATATCTCCTGTAATTCTCGTCTTTGCAGAGCCGCGGCAAGTGGAAAGTTGAGGATAACATGGCCGTGTACGTGAAAACTGTCGGTGAAAGTCCCCATTTGTATGTAACATTAACTTGAGCATGCTCCACATTGTATGTTAAATTTATTTGAGCATGCTCCACATTGTAACCAATTTTTGGATCTACGTACAAGTTGAGAACAAATTTACAGGGCATTTGGACAACATTTGAAATATCTGAGTGTTCATTTAAAACAAGTTTTTGAGCATTCAGAGTTGAAAGTTATAGATCAGTTTCAAGTTGTAAAACTAACGTTCAATAGAGAGATTATCACGGACGGTTGAATTATCACAGACGGGTATGAATATAGAACCGACTGTGATATTCCCAACAGCGTCTCCGACGCTTCAAGTCTTCACATGCACGGTCGGTTCTCAAGTCGAAACCGTCTGTGATAATCTCAGTCACAGTCGGTTCTCAACTCAAAACCGTCTGTGATAATCTCTCAATATGTAGATTATTACAGACGGTTTTTATTTGAGAACCGACTGTGATAATAGTATCACAGATGGTTATGAATATAGAATCGACTGTGATATTCACAACAGTGTCCAACGATTCGAGTTCTTGTGTGCACCATCGGTTCTCAAGTCCAGACCATCTATGATTATCTCAGTCACAGTCGGCTCTCAACTCAAAACCGTCTGTGATAATCTCACTGGAGATTATCACTATGGAGATTATCACAGACGGTTCTTCTGTGATAACCGACTGTGATAATAATATCACAGACGGTTGTGAAAGTTGAACCGACTGTGATAATCTCCACGCGTAATAGATTTGTTTATCACAGACGGTTCTGATGTGAGAACCGACTGTGATAATATTATCATAGACGGTTGTGAATGTTGGACCGACTGCGATAATCTCCACGCGGTACATAGTTCAAGGCGGGCTTTATCCCGCTCATTCCAGACTTCGCAACTATTTGCCCTAGCTCTCTCCGCCCTCGTACCGTCCGTCGCAATCACCTCCATTGCCTCCCACGTTCTCCTCTCCGTCCGTCGCGATCACCGCATCGCCTTTCCACCGTCAGGCGCGATCACCTCCATCGCCCTCCCGCCTTCCGACACGATCACCTCCATCGCCTCCCCACCATTTCTGTCATTCTTGGTTAATTATAAGTATATGGGTTTTGTTATAGAATTATTAGCTGCAGATTTACTTAAACTGTTCTCTCTTTCACTAATGTTAGGAACTATGTCTGGTGACGAAATGCACCACTCGGGGAGTCAGAGTGACCTCGGTGGTGATGAGACGCCTGGGCCGGAGGTCGCCGCGTCCGCCGTGACCCAGCCGCAGAAGAGAAAGTGGCGAGGCCGGATGACATGCGCGCGTCTGGAGAAGCGGGAAAAGCAGCACGTCCAGTTCGACGACAATGGTTTGTCGGAAGCTCCGGACAAATTTTTCGGTCAGTACCGCTCACTATGCGGCAAAGTGGCAAGGGAGCGGGTGCCCATCACCACCTCCGACTGGGGTCAAGTACCCCCAGAGTGCAAGAATGCGCTGTGGGAAGAAATGCAGGCGGTGTTTCACATTCCCGAGGATCGCCACTTCACCATCCGCCGGAGGGCACTGATGTCAATAAACAAGGTGTGGAGGAACTTCAAGAGCCACCTTGTCAGGCTCTATGTGAAGGAGTCGAAGACCCCCTTCGATGACTTCCCTTTCGTGACTCCCGAGGCATGGCAGCAGTTCATCGAGATGAAGGCCAAGCCAGAGTTCCAGAAGCTTAGTGCGAAGGGCCAGGCTAACTAGGCCAAGAAAACCCACCCACACAGACTCGGCAGTGGGGGGTATGTGGGGAAGAAGGCGTTGTGGAGGAAGCAGGACGAGAAGGCTTCCCAGTCTTCGGCCGGCAGTCCTTATGCGGGCATAACGGACGTGCGCGCCCGCAATTGGTGCCGAGCAAGATTGACGATGACCTCCTCCGGAAGCGTCTCTGTGAATAACCCTGCGGATAGGGAAGTGATCGACCGGCTCGTAAGATTGTCCGATCATGTACTATCCTCGTAACACGCATGCAATGGGTTGTATTGCTAAGTTCTCCTATTGCAGGTGACACTGAGTGCGTAGGCGGCATCTGGAGAGTTTAACCCGAGGAGGGACAGGGATATCCTCACAGCGGCACTAGGAAACAAGGAGCATCCAGGCCGCGTGCGCGGCCTTGGTTCCACTGTGCCTTGGAGGCATGGTTTCCCTGATGATGAGGAGGTGGCTAAGAGGAGAAAGAGATCCCACCAAGCCCGCAATGAACGGCTCAAGGAGGAGATGCGATCGGAGTTCGCTGATCGGGACAAAGCACTCCTGCAGCAGTTGTCGAAGATGCGGTCCATGTATGAAGAGCTAAGAATGGCGACCCAGGGCACCCCCCTTCTAGCAGCAGCGGAAGTACCGACCCCCATTCTTGGCCACCGTAGTAGCTGCGCGTCTGCTCCGGGGTCTTCGCAGACGGAGCCCTCTCCAAAGTATCCGATGGACTTTCTGCAGGTAATGACCGTTTGTCTATGTTAATTCATTCGAAAGTGAAGAGCGGTGAAATTCAATATGTTAATGCGCATTGTTTGTAGGAACCCGCCTCCTGCAAGCTTATGGTGCCGACCGGTCTCTTCCCGATCGAGGCTAGCCGTGGGATGGCGCAACCATGCACGGTGGGGGCCAGAATCCACGGTGCCCCTGTATGTGAGGGTTTTGCACGGGTCCAGGTGGACAATGTCTTTGACCATTGCAAGGGTTTTTCGTTGGAGAAGCCGCCGAACGACGAGATTACCACTCTCGGGGATGCGGTGCACACGTTCATGCAATGGCCAAAGAAAGACATCGTCCTGGATGAGGTAATTCCCCCACCAGTTTCATAATTCATACTGTAATAATAGCCCTCAGAGTTAGTGTCCTAATACGTAGGTTCTTACATCACAGACATCACAGACCGACACACGTCCTACTAGCCAGCCGACCCCTCTGAAGACGAAGCTGACTCCGACTAGGAGGCAACCATTCAAGAAGTTGGCTAGTAGGGGAAAAGCAAAGAAGAGACTGGACAAGAAGAGCGAGAAGAGTGCGCCAGCTCTCATGCCGTTCGCTTTGGGGATGCCAATGGCCTCCAATACCGCAATTTCGAGCATGGGGTTAGCATGCCAGAGCCTGCATGCATGGTACATGAGGAGGACAAACCAGACCAGGACGCAGCGTCCGACGCACATCATGGTCAAGTACACGGTGGCAGAGTTCCATAACGACGTTGGGACCTACTCGGTGACCTTCAAAGACCTGCACAATTTACTGAACAAAGATGCGCTCGACTTGTCAATCCTACGGTCTTGGGTGCTGTAAGTATCCTACTATCCGTGCATATACGGATATATGTCATTTATTAATTGGTTACTTCCCTGCAGCGGCATGACTAACTATGCCAAATCTAAGGGCATACCTGTTGGTTTCTTGGACCCCCAGATGGTCGCCGAGGTGATGTTCAGGACCGACGCAGACTTCGTTGTTGACTACATCAAAAGAGGGTTGCTTGCTCAGGTCGACAAGGAGTACATACTTGTACCCTACAACCAGAGGTGAGTGCTTTCATCAGTACTTCACCCATAGATTAGTGTCTCCTTGTGCACACCCCCAAACATAGATTAAATTTATAATTCTTTACGTGTAACATGTAGCTACCACTAGATCCTGCTGCTACTTATTCCGAAAAGGAACAAGGTGTTCTACCTTGATTCATTGCAGAGGAAAGGGTACTCGTATTGCGGCGCACGAGATGTATTCGAAAGGTGATGATATTCATGTGGACCTGTCTTGCATGCATCTAGATTTACTATCCTCAAATTGTCAACTTTGACTATCCTCAAACTGTCAATTTTGATTATCTACAGGGCTTTCACGAACTACTTTGCCGAGGGAGGGCGACAACACGAGCGGCGAGCCGATAAGTTTCAGTGGTTACAATTTTTGGTACAAATTTCAACTGGCATCTGTTTTACTTTATAACGTGTCGCCAGCTAACTCTTGGTCTGTAAATTGGCAGTGCCATCAGCAGCCGGATGACAATACATGTGGGTTCTACGTGATGCGCCACATGTATGACCTGATCATCACCCCTCACCGCCCAGATTTCCCAGAAGTATACAACTGCTCCCCTTTGTATCAATTTGGTAGAATTTACAACTGCATTGAGCTAATTTTTTCTGTACCAACTCTTGCTGTAGGGGGTCGTCTTCCCTTCGGAAAGCTTTGACCCTCGGGAGATTGGTATTGTCCGAGGGATGCTCGCTGAGTTTTTCCTTGCGGAGGTCATATCAACCAAGGGGAAGTTTAGGGACCCGCAAGGTTCGTATTAGTGCGGCCTTACATTTATTTTTACATCTAACACACTGACATTAATTGTCGATTACATTAATTTATTGGTTCAATCTCAATTGTACATATTTCTGAGTTCTGTGCTGTATATATGAAATGCTTGTACATGTTTCTAAGTTGTGTGCATGTATATATGAGACTGTATATATTTGAGTACTATGCATGCATGTATGAAATTCATGAACTGTATATTTGAAATGCTATTGTACAGAGGACATTGGTGACTGTTATAATCTTAGACAGTTTGTAAGATCAAAACCGTCTGTGCATAATATGCACAGACAATTTTGATCTTACAAACCGTCTAAGATTATAACAGTCACAGATAATGACACTATCACAGATGGTTTTGACCTAAAAATCGTCTGTGATATCACACTATCACTATCACAGATGGTTTTGACCTCAGAACCGTCTGTGATATCACACTATCACAGACAGTTCTGAGATTATAACACTATCACAGATGGCTTCGACCAAAAAACCGTCAATGATAAGGAAACAATCACAGACAGTTCCAAGATTACCACCGTCGCTGATAATGACAATATCACAGATGGTTTTGACCTCAAAGCCGTCTGTGATACTCTAAAAAACAGACAGTTCTGAATCAACAGTCTGTGATAAGGAAGCAATCGCAGACGGTTCCGAGGTCATAACCGTCTCTGATAAGTTGAGTATCACAGAAGGTTTTAATCTCAGAACCGTCAATAATAATGTGAGAATCCCAGATGGTTTTGACATCAGAACCATCTGCGATACTCAAATTATCAGAGACGGTTATGACCTCAGAACCGTCTGTGATACTCATACTACCACAGATGGTTTTGACCTCAGAACCGTCTCCGATACTCACATTATTACTGACGGTTCTGAGATCAAAACCGTCTGTGGTAGTATGAGTATCACAGACAGTTCTGAGGTCATAACCGTCTCTGATAATTTGAGTATCATAGACGGTTTTGATCTCAGAACCGTTAGTAATAATGTGAGAATCCCAGATGGTTTTGACATCAAAACTGTCTGCGATACTCTTATTATTACTGACGGTTCTGATGTTATAACAGTCTGTGTAGTGTGAGTATCACAGACGGTTCTGATGTTATAACAGTCTATGTTGTATGAGTATCGCAGACGGTTCTGATGTTATAACAGTCTTTGTAGTATGAGTATCGCAGACGGTTCTGAGGTTATAACAGTCTGTGTAGTGTGAGTATCGCAGACGGTTCTGATGTTATAACAGTCTGTGTAGTATGAGTATCGCAGACGGTTTTGATCTTATAACAGTCTGTGAAGGGGAAGATCACAGACGGTTCAAAACCATCTGTAATAGTACATGATTATCACTGACTCGAATATCACTGACGGGTAAGAACCGTCTGTGATGACTGTTTTGAACCGACTGTGATAATGAATTATGTAGTAGTGGGAGTACGCCTCCACGAAATCATAGGGATCGGTCTCACCGTTGTAGATCTCGATGTGTGGTGGGCGGTAGGGTCACGACCAGCGGATGCATCAGAGTCGACGGTACAGCGGTTGGTTGGCCCCCTCCACCTCTTGGGGGAGTCCCGGTCACTGTCCCCTTTAACGGGGGATGCACGTTCATTGTTGGAGTCGGGGAGGGGTCCAAGCGGTCCGGCACTGCGACGATAGCACCTCTTCTCCTCTGGGTTGGTCGAACTAACCTCCTGGATGTCTGGGTACCCCCCGGAGGTAGCGATTGCTTCTTCGGCAGGTTTCTTCCCCCGGTCAGGACAGGAGCGTGGCTCCCCGTGGCCGCGAACCTGGGGGAGCTCCAATCGGTAGCGAGAGGGAGCCTCCCCGGATTTCGTGGTGTTGATCCTTTCTCTGATTCTTGATTGATTTGGTGCTTGCTCCTTGGGTGTTTGGTTTCTTTTCTCATGTTGGCTCTCGAAGTTTGGTTCTGTTGGTTCTGCTGATCTCATGGCTTTGGTCCATTTTTCATTGGATTGGTTGAAGGATCATTTTTTTCTCGAACGATATGTGGGATTTGTATCATTCTCCTATTACTAATCATCTTGGGTTCACTTCAAAAGATTTCTTTCTAGTGGATTCTTTTGGTCGTCGCAAATTTTGTTCTTCTGAGGACTCGTCGGATTTAATCCTTGCTGCTTATTTTGGAGGTCAAGCTAAAAATTTTAGAGTTTTGATTTTTACAGGGTCCAGCTTCAGATTTTCAGTTAGTGGAAAGCATGTGGGTTTAGCCATTTACAAGATTAATAAGATTATTCATCAGGATTTTGCTATATATTTTTCTCTCTGGAACAATGGTGGCCCTCATTGGCAAAGAGAACTTAATAAGTGGTTTATTGAGTAGGACAATGCTTGGCATTTAGTTAGTTCTAAGAGAAACAATCTGCCTTCTCATTTCAGGCGAAGTAATTATTCCATTCGTAAATCTTTGTTTGATCGACTGCCATTTCCTTCAAATGGTTTCTTTCATAAATTGAGTAATTGGAAGATTTCTGTGTTTGATCGTCTTAAGTTTCCCAATAAGCTCACCTTGAGGTTTAATTCCTCAAATTTGAATTCTGGGAAGGACTTCTTTTGTTTTAATTGCCTTGCTCCGGGGCACTTTAAAGGAGACTGTGTATCTTCAGTCCGGTGCTCGAGTTGTTTTAATTATGGTCATATTAAGAGCTCTTGTTTTAAGAGGATTTTAGACCTGAAGAGTAAAAGAGTTTTTATTCCCAAAGATACTTTGCTTAAGAATGGCTGTGCTCCTGTCATTGCTTCGCCCTTCGCGCCCTTTGCTGGTGGGGGTACTTCAGATCAGACGGTCAGTTTTTATTCCTCGTTTGGAACTAAGCTTTCTCATGCAGCCAGGATGGTATTGAACAAAGGAAAGGACGTCATTCATTACTTTGATAGCTTCTCTGAGTTCTTCGCTTTTTGCTCTAATCGCTTTGTCATACGAAGGATCGCTCCATCTACCTTAGAATTTAACTCTCCTTCTTCCATCTTCGTCCTGGCCTCAATTTTTACCTCCGCTCTTGTTGCTACCTCCATTAACAAAATGGCTAATTACTGGGTATATCCTGCTCCATTTCTTCGTGAGGGTTTGGAAGAGATTGTTGTTCAAGGTAAACCTTTGCGCACTAGATGTGTCTCTACCAGAAGTGGAAGAAATGAAAATGGGGATATAGCTGATGTGGCGCCGGAGGCGGTGGAACCAATTTATGTGGTTAGAAACTCTCTTTAGAATGCTAGAGGGATTCAAGCTCATGTTTCTCCTTCTGGTCTTGGTGATGCTTTAGTTCGTCTTCCTTCTCCTTCACAAAGAGACATTCTTATGAATGAAGGGCTTCATGTGGAGACTGACTTTATGCTATTTTTCAATCGACATGATAATGGCTTCAATTTGAGGAGGTTTGGCTTCAACCAGGAGGTTTGGCTGCTTCTGCTAAACTTTCCGCTGGATTTTTGATCGATTTCTACCCTGAGAAAAGTTGTGTCTTCTTTTGGCCTCCTTCGTGAATGGGATAATAATTATCAAAGGACTGGTGACAGATCACATGCTATGGTGAAATGCTTAGTTACTGCTCTCTCTAACATTCCTCGTTATTTGGTGATCACTGAGCCCATTGAAACCCTTGGTCATAGCTGGACAGTGCAAGTTGTTATTTGCCTTTCTCGGCCTACCAATGCTCTTGAAGGAGATGAATATGACCCTGAGGACCCTCAGCCCCCTCAAGATGATGATAATAATATCAATGAGGATGCAGATTTCGAAGATCCTGCTGATCAAGGTGATGCTCCTGAAGATATGGGGGGAGGGGGTGATCCGATTTGGAATGCTTTGATTCCCCAACGCCTTGAAGTATGGGATCCTTGGGATCAGATGGAGGATTCTTCATCTTCATCTGATTTGCTTCAAGCCTCTGTGATGAGGAACGGGGTCCCGATCTTGTGACAGGTAGGGGATAGTTCGATTGGTGGAGACACAACGTTGACGATCCGACTTTCGACCAAAACCGATCTAGGCCTACAATCGTTACACCTCTGCTCCGTTCGTTATCAACCGCACCGAGGCGCGGTTGACCTAACCACGAAGGCCTGTTCCTGCAAGCGAATCGAAGAACACGTGCAAGAACACAGAAGAAGCAATCTCGAATTGCAAGTATGTATTAAGATCACGAAGTGTTGGGGTTCCACAAACCGAAAGACGGCGAACTGCGACAGCAGACAAATTCTAAGCAAAACCCAAGTCTAACAATGACGGCTACGAGGTTTTAATATGCGAGAGGGGTGGCGTCTAGGGTTTGGGGCGCACCCCCCCACGCGGGATACACGTGCCGAGGCCCAATAGACAGGTGACGCAGCACCGCACGGCCCAACAGAATCTGGTCTCCACTTGTTTCGATGATTGTGATTGACTCAGAAGGATTTCGGTCGTAGGACCAGATCTGTTGGAAAGGTCTCGTCGAGGGCTTCTCTGTAATGTACTTGAACGCCCCAAACAGAGTTCGTATGCATCTGCTATGCCCGTTTGAAGGCAGGCTGCTCCGCCGTGGCCGACCCGGACTCCATCTCGCTGTACACTTGATTCCCAACCCGTCTTGGCGCAAAGTGACACCCTCGCTGATCAACACCATGATTCCTGGGCACAAGCACAATATTATTAGGTAGTAACTCGCTCTTGCAATATTCTCTCGTGTACTAAGAAACGAGCTCACCTGCTGATTTAGTTGACGTGCACGTGCCCTTGTTATTGGTCCTTGCACAACGGGTGTTGGAAGAATGGACGCATCGTTAGGGGTGATGTCCTCATCACTTTATGAATTTTGCTGAGAATTGTGCTTTGCAGATGAGTTGAAAGGTTCCTTGTTTATGGTCTTCCATCAGATTTCTTAATACTTCTTTATGCCTGAGGACCTCTTGGAGTTTGCTCAATCCTTTTGCGACAAGGATCTCATCCCCTCAGGGGTTTGGTCTGAAGGTTAAGAAGATTGTCTTTTCTTCCCGTTTGCACAAAGTTAAGGGTAGGACTCCTCTGGCTGTTTCTAGTCTACGTAGAAGTCCTAGATTGGCGGCAAAGTTCGAAGGCTTCAAACCAGGAACCTCTGCTTTTGCTGCTCCTGAGCTTCCTATTGATATGCTTCAAGCCATTGGCTCTTTCTGTGGGATTCCTTTGGAGTTGATCTCCAATGAGAAGCTTCAAGCTCCTTTGATCCAAAGTTTAGATGATTAAGATAACTGTTTTTCTTTTCTTGGAAAGTTTCAAGTTGTTTTGTTGGTTGTGTTGCTGCTCGCTCTGGATGGCCTGTAATGTTATTTATCCAAACTTTGTCTGTTGGCCTTTTGATACTTACTTAAACATGGTTTTGCCATGTGTTCTTGTTATCTAGATGATATTTTGGTTTATTAATGAATGCTTTTAAGAAATTTGGCATTCTTGTTTGAAATATTGGAGGTCTTAATGCCTTAGATAAAAAGATTACAGTCCGATCAAAAATAACTGAGGACAATTGCTCTATCTTATGTCTTCAAGAGACTAAAATGGAAGAGATCAACTCCTTTTTGATTAAAGCCATTGTCCGAAGGACTGGAATGAATTTAATTTTATTCCCTCCAAGGGTAATTCGGGAGGTATTTTGACTGCTTGGAATTGTAATTTGTTTCAACGGATGGATGTTGTTCGTAATGATTTCTGTCTCACTATTTTACTTAAGGACAAGCTCTCTGGAGCTCATTGGTTAATTTCTAATGTTTATGGTGCATGTTGTCCCCCAAAAAAGATTGATTTCTTGAACTGGTTTCATGATATCTCTATTCCTTCACATATGCTCTGGCTAGTCATGGGAGATTTCAACCTCATGAGATATTCTTCTAACAAAAATAAAGGACTGTTCAATTCAGGGGAAGTTGATCATTTTAATGAAGCTATGAATCATCTTCTTCTTTAGGAATTGTCGTTTACTGGATCCAAGTATTCTTGGTCTAATATGCAAGCTCAACCAATACTAGAGAGGTTAGAGTGGTTTTTTGCAAATGAAGGATGGCTTAAGGCTTTTCCCAACACTTTGGTCAAATCTTCTTCAACGATCATTTCTGATCATTCTATGGGTATCATTGTTATTTCTTCTTCTCTTCCTGTTTTGAAGATTTTCAGATTTGAAAACTTCTAGATTTGAATCTGGTGGAAAGTTCCTGGAATTTTGGTTCTTTTGATCCTAATGTTGCCAGAAGAATTAATAATAAGTTCAAGTTTCTCAGAAGGGCTCTAAAGCAATGGAATAAGAAATTCATGATCTCTCAATTTCAAGTGGATTATTGTCAAAGTGTGCTTACTCTCCTTGATGGTATTGAAGAACAGAGAGATTTATTTAGGCCAGAATTTCATTTCAGAAGCATTCTCAAGATGCATCTCTGCAATTTACTTAAGATCAGGAATGATTATTGGAAGCAAAGAGGTCGTCTTAGATGGGAAAAGCTAGGAGATAAAAATTCCAAATTCTTTCATTCTGTTGCTTCAAGTAACTTTAGAAGGAACCATATTGTCTCTTTGAAAGATGACTGCAATGTGGATCTCTTCTCTTATTCTGACATTGCAAAACATTTGTGGACTTCTTATAAAAATAGATTTGGCTCTTCAGATTATTCTGTAATGATGTTTAATCTCAATGAGGTTCTCCCATCCTTCGTAAAGGAGCTCTCTGGTTTGGAACTGGCTTTTAGTTCACTTGAGATTGATTCTGTGGTTCTTTATTTGCCAACTAATAAGAGTCTTGGTCCGGATGGTTTTAACGGTAACTTTTATCGATCTTGCTGGCCAATCATAAAACAGGATTTCTATGATCTCCTTCATTGCTTCTTTGAAGGTCATTTTGAACTTGATAGACTTAATGCTTCTTTTGTCACACTTATTCCTAAGAAGCAGGGTGCTCAAAAAGTTTCTGATTTTAGGCCGATATCTTTACTTAATAGTTCATTGAAGATCATCACTAAGCTTCTCGCTAATCGTCTTCAATCAGTGATCTCATTAATTATTCACCATAATCAATATGGCTTTATAAAATCTAGATCTATCCAAGATTGTGTTGCTTGGACTTATGAATATATTCACCTTCGTATGTCCTCCCAAAGGAATTCGGTGTTGCTGAAACTGGATTTTGAAAATCTTTTGGTCTTTGTGGACAATTCGGACTCGGGGTCCTTAGCCGAACTTATGCAGAATTTGTAGGTTGTGAGACCTTTCAGGGTGTCCCTCCGGGAAGGTATGATGAATCAATGGTAACTGGAGCACGGAGAGGTTTATACAGGTTCGGGCCCTAAATGGTGGGAGTAATAGCCCTACGTCCTGTTGGGATTTCACTATGTGTGGTCAAAAGAATTACAAAGTTATGGAAAAGATGTTCACAGGCGCAGATTTTTTCCTATGTCTTTATACAAAAAATGCCTGGAAGGCTTGTGAAAGCTATCTAACTTAGACTACTGTCTTCTGATTTGATCTGATTCGATTCGATTGCGATCGAGCCCCCCGTTTGATACATTGGGCTACCCCTTTATACTGGTCGAAAGGGTGCCAAGTCATAACGGCATCAAACAGTTGCTTGGATGCAGTTTTAGGGAACTGTCTCTAACGTCCACGCAGGTTTAACATGTGTTATTCATGGATAACTGCATGTATTAACCTCCTGACAGTTGTCCCCATACGTGGAAGAATCTTCGGGGCACTCGGGATATCCCTGTCGTAGGGACATAATAATCCCTTGTTCCCTAGTCGAAGATGTTTTGACCGTGCGTTGTTTGCTGACCGAGCACCATCTGTAGTCTTCTGTTCGCGTATGGCATACGAACTCCTGACCGTGCACTAGCTACGGTTTGATCGTGTAAAGTCTTTGACCTTATTCCTATGCTTGAGTTCGCATCACCAGGCGCTTGTCTGGTTCGAATTTATCCTGAACCAGGCGTGCATTTATTTGAACTAGCTCGGGTATTAATCCTCGTCAGCTAGCCCCCAAATTTGAAGAGAACGAAGGGACCTGTTTGCTTCAAATTTCAAGACTTACATAGGATACTTAACCCAACGCTTCAAATCCTCCAGTTAGTGGCGCACTAAGTGTGGCAGTTGGTTCCCCGAGACGGACTCTGGGTAATACATGACGGGTAATGATGGCGTTGTTGAAACGTTATTTAACTCGAGGTAAAATTGTAAATGCTTTCAAAACTCGAGGTGTTCAGAAACTGAACCGTCCCCTCGACGGCTATAAATAACGAAGCCTCTGGACTTCAAAACTTCACAATCCTCTTTCCCGCCTAAGTCTTTTCCAAAGCTATCTCCCCTTCCCTTCCATACACATCTCGATGGCAGTCCAAAACATCATCTAGATTGAGAGTGATGAAGAAGAAGTTTTCCAGTTGGATTTACGGATGTCAAAAGATCTGTCTCCTTCAAGAAAGAAACCCAAGGTTGACGAGGGATCCTCCAGCAGAACAAAGGTGAAAGACGCATCATTGTTCTTTCTTCCTTCAGTTCCTGTAGTTCTTCCTGTCCATGTACCTCGGCAGGTCGAACCTTCATCTCCACCTTTGGAGGGGTGTTCTTCTCGGGGAAGGATCAAGAAACCCCAATCGTCCAAGAGGGCGAGTTGGTGGTTTTCGAAGAATACTTGAGGTGCGGGTTCCGATTTCCTGAGAGTCAGTTCTGGAAGGGGATCTTGGAGCATTACCGGTTGGAGTTAGTGAATCTCCACCCAAATGCGATCTTGATCTTGGCGGTCTTCCAGCACCTGTGCGAAGCCTTCGTCGGAGTGTATCCCAGCGTGGATCTCTTCCAACGTTTCCACTACTCGGCGTGGTCAAAGAGCACCAACGCCGCCGGATGTATTTACTTCCGGATAAGGGAGAAGAAAGAGTATCCCTTCCCACCCCTGCGAGACTCCGTGCATGGGTGGTACCAGAAATGGTTTTACTGCACCCCTCCATCCGAGAGCGGGTTGTGATTTGTGAACTCGCGTCCAGAGAAGCCCAGCGAGTTGGATTCCCTCTCTGCTCTTGTCACGTCTGCCACGACAGTGACATCACCTGTGAGGAGCCCAGCTCGGTGCAGCTGGCCCTTTAACCACTTGACTTCCCAGGATGAGTCAATCACAGGATTACATTGCAGCAGCAAAATAGTACAATAGTCATAATTGTATGGCCATCAGGCCTTAGTACAAAACGAGGTACAGTGCCGTACAAGGCACAAGGGTCTAACAAAATAATACATCTAGTCGGCGGAAGCTAGGCCCAAAAGCAATCCACAGGAAACAGAGGTTGACAGCAAGACAGCACCATATTAGGGCTCCGAAGGAAACTGCTCATCTTCTCCTGGGTCCGCAGCATCTTCGGGGTATCCTCCAAGGTCGTAGAATGCTCCATCTATTGATGAGTTGTTGCAAGGGTGAGTACTTACGTACTCAGCAAGTCATAGGGAAGGTAGAGATACATATATATATATGACATGAACCTATGCTATTGGGGAAAGAGTGAAAGGTTTTTCCCAAAATACATTTCTTTCTCAATTCTTACTCAACTTCTGATCATACCCATGGCAGTAAATAAATCGTATTGATGGTGATACATATATCCCATATCCAAGGCGATATATCCTCATATCACACTACTCTTATTCAAGTCTTTCAATCATATGCTCTTAGCAGTATTTCATAACTTAGGGCATAAACCACATGCCTCTTAATTATCATATGATCTCTATATTATGGTATTACCGCGACACGTCAACACATGACAGCCCACGGCAACGCCCCTTATCATGACAACACATGCCACTTGGGTAATCTTGAGCTAACAAATTTTAGTTTATAAACAATACTTGTGTCACACCCCATGGATTTAATCCACCGCAGCATACTCCTAGAACTCGGGAGCACGAAGTTTTCGAATACATTTTTAAACTCTGCAGAGATGTACCTCTTTTTAAATCCACTTTTTCACTCGACTTCCAAGTCGGGCCAACTCCATGCGACTTATACGCATGTGACAAGGCCGAGATCACACAACGTTTTTGCAGTCTAGTATTAACAGTATCCCTGCCCGGTAAATGGACAACACCATCCCAAGTACCGTTGTGGGTCCTCCCCACTGCCTTACTTCCTAGCCTGGGTCTATGTTCCCGCAGGACACATAACCTCTTTTGATTACAGTCGCGCACGACTTAATCTGGCGTAGGGCGTCTTCCTTCTTTACACCTTATCCTCTCATAATTTTTCTGATCTCACATCACTCATGGACGAACTGCGTCCCACCAGTTTCCACGCGAGAAACCGGATCGACAAGCCATGCAGGGAACTGGTAATACTAAGAAAGCTACTAGGTTGCGCCTGTCCCATACCAGGTAAGTGGTTGGTACGTTTTTCATGCCACTAGACGCATAACACAAGGTTCTAGTCCTTACATGCCAGTGACCAGATCATACCACAACCATGCACCTTCAGTGCCTGCACATCCAGTGCAGCCAAGCACCTCCAGTGCTACCACCATCCCATACCAAAATACTGGTCACGGCTAGGGGTTCTATTTCATGAATATAAATGTACATGTTTATACTTTTATTAGTTCGAGGCTTGCTATCTTATCAAGTTCACATTTCTCAAGTATTCAATCTATCACTGCCATAATATCATTGATCTCAACATGTGCAATATTAATGAAATATCTACTCATGGAATAGCATAGCAATTCATAAAATATGGGTTTCAATATGTTCAAAGTATGACTTGCCTTCCGCGTCGTAAGTATCCGCAGTCGATGACGGTTCAGCGACAAGATCTTCAACCCCGGACTCTTGCTCTGAACAAGATCAAACAAGCAAACAGGCATTACAATCAATCCTATTCTTGCTAATCCACTACATGCAAAGATGCAAGGAGAAAATACTCTGGCAATACAAGGTTTGAAAGCGATGTGGTTTTAATTATGGAAACCAGGGTTAAAGTTAGCTGTTAAGGTTTACAAGGTTCCAAAATATCAGGGTAATATCAAGGTGGTGACTGGTTCGCCCAAAAACAGCGAATGTCTTTAGGTTGGCATTCGGTTCAAGGCATCGACATAAGGTCGGTGGGTGATAGAGGGCTCAACTCAAGTTGTGACAGTAGAGAAAAGTGTAGATCACAACATCAGGAGTCTAAGGGACAAAGTTATTTTCAAAGTGCATGGCTGGAAGTGGGTGAAAAGGCTCAATGCCACTGGCTGACACAGGCTGGCATAGGCTTGACACGGCCAGAAACTAGGGTTAGCCATATTTTTTGACTCAGGACTCCAAATGATGCACCACTTTGTCTGGTGGTTAGGCATTTGTAACAGGAACAAATGTCTCAACAGGACCTAGGGCAGGAGATGGCCGGAAAGTGATGAAAACCGGCGAAGAAGTTGGCTGGCCTGGAGGACATGCAGTGTGAACAGTACAGCAAACTAGGGCATAGCTATATCTCACAATCTAGGCCGAATTAGGAGTCGTGATAGAAGACAAAGTTGCTCAGAATGGTCCAAAACATCTAGATGGCAAGGTTTCTATGGCTGGATTGGCTGGATTTAGGGGATATTGGCCGGGGAAAAGATTAACTCAAGCCTGATTTGGGCATTTTTGATCTAGGGCAAATAAACTTAATTCCTTGCTTGTGGATAGTCTCTGGGGCATAAGTAAGCTACTGGTGAAGTTAGATTAACTAGAAATGCACCAGAAAAGCTTGAACAGCAAGCTCAGTTCACAAGCAAAGTTCCAATTTGGGGTTTTTCACATTTTAGCAAATCTGTCGATTTTGGTTGCTTAGGGATGTTAAGCAAGGTCTAGTGAGCATATTTGATTACTAGTTCGAAGGTTGAATCGATCTGGTTGAGGATTAATTGCTCGCCGGAGCTACTGGAGTAAAACTGAAATTGCCGGCGACTGAGGGTATTTAGATTAAATTCCAAGCTCGAGAAGCATGAGGGGGATGAGAGAAGCTCACTGGGGGTGTTGGATCAAAGAATGAAGCAGTGGAGAAGCTTGGCACCGTGCTCCTCCTTCGCTGCTCGCCGGGGAAGAAGAAGACACAGCGAGTTTGACTGATTGCTGGTGTGCAGGTGTGTAAGATGGTTGCTAGTCCAGGGGGTTTAAATAGGCGAGGCTGCGGGGGCTCCCAACCTCTACAATCGCACGGGGAGTTGAAGCCGGCTTGAATTGACTGGGAAGTGACCGGCGGCGAAGACAGGCGGCGAAGCGACGTCTTCACCGGTCGTGTCGGCTGCGCTGCTGCTCTGGTGGAGGTGAAGGCGAAGTGATGCCTCTCCAAGGCATGCTTGCGACGTGGCGCAAAGCTTCTGCAGTGGCTGCAGCAATGGCGTGCGCGCGCGGGCAAAATCGGCGATGCTGGTGCGGCCGCGGTGGCTCCA
Organism: Pharus latifolius; assembly: GCA_019359835.1. Classification (NCBI taxonomy): domain Eukaryota; kingdom Viridiplantae; phylum Streptophyta; class Magnoliopsida; order Poales; family Poaceae; genus Pharus; species Pharus latifolius. The sequence goes on from CM033322.1 coordinate 69,722,455, forward strand.
CGGTGGCGAACGGCGTGCGCACACATGGCAGGGACGCAGTGGCAAGGGTGGCGACCACGGGGCTTCACCGGCGATGAAGTTCCTGGCGTGGCAGCGCGGTGGTCGCGGTCGTGCACGGCTGCTGGTCGCGCACAGTGCCTCTGGTCGAACCAGGGACCAAAATGCAAGGATTCTTATTTGAAATCTGGACTGATTTGTAATTTCTGTCTTAGAGGTGGTTAATTTGAGAATTGATTTCATGGCTGAGTATAACATTTCTATTAGTACTCATCCAACTCAATTTTAGAGAAAATTTGATAAGATTTGGGGGATTTCACCTATTTTCGAAAATAGGGTAAAATTAGGGTAAAATAGATCTGGATTTTGTCAAACTCGAATTCTGGTAATTAGGGTGAGATTTTGAAGTTTAAACAGAAGGGAAATATGTATCAAATAGTATTTGGGAGGTGTTTCCTGAAGAAATTCTGAAGTTGGAATTGATTTGCAGATTTTAGCCTTTTCAGGCTTCCAGGTAAACAGAAAAGGACTTATTCGCAGTAAAATTTGGACTAAACTGCGAAAAGTGTTTAGATGAATTAATTTGGCTCCCAACTTTTTGAAGTGAGTTGAGGATAAACCTAGGAACATATTCCAGGGGTTACTTGAGTCTGGATAAGGTTAAATCAGAATAATTCAATCATCTGAAAACTGGGGTACTTAGGGTAAGTCTGAATTTTCCTGTTTTCGAAAACGGAGAGAGGCTTAGGTACTGAGAGTTAGGTTCAGAATTTGATCTGGCTCCTGAAGACTTTTATCCTCAGGGTAACTGATAGGTTAAATCTGGATGGTCAGATCTTGATCTGGAACTAGAGAATAGATTTGGAGATTTTTAGGGTTTGGGAGAGATTAGAGTTCAACTGATCTGGCTACTACTACAGGGATACATGCATGCAGGATTTTCATGCAAAACTTTTCACCCCCAAAACTAGGGTGTTACAGCTCTGAATGCAGAGCAGAAGAAGCAAGCCGCAGTGATTCTTCGATTAGTCCAGCAGGGACTAACAGCTCACGATATCATTCGCGATTTCGTGAAGAATCAGGTGAGCCCCCTGCGCGAAAGGGCTCATCCAGCTTGGGAGATACAGTCCATGGCGGACAACACCTTGGACTATAACAATGGTATGTGATTTAGCCAACGAATTCTCATGTTTTTCTTTCATGTTCACTAACTGGTCTGCTGGTGACACAGTTTTGCCTTCGTCCGAAGTCGAGAAGCAGATGAACTACCTCCTCAGGGCATATAGTGCCGAAGTGGAGGGAACCAAGGGATCGCCTCGCCCCCAAAGCTTGATCCATGCCGGCGACGACCTTAGACAGGAATGTCGAAAGGTATGTCATCTCTCGTTATGTTCTGTCTGTTAGTCATAGGTGTGTTTTGTGCTAACAAGAACACCGAGACGGCGTAGCTTTTGGGGAAATTTGCCGAGGCAACATGTCCAGGTGAAAGCGTCGGTTTCCCGGGAAAGCCGACCATGAAGAGAGTAAAGAAAGTCTCTTCAAGACCTGGAGCGAGGGATCCTTCCCCCAAGAAATCCAGAAAACTTCTCGGGGAAGGCTCCTCGCATAGGACAGCCCCTACCGCGAAGAAGACTGCGGTAAAATATCATGTGCCTACTGTTACCCCGGGCGCGAACTGGAATTACTCCTTCGTCCTACAAGGTGAAGGGAGTGAGGAGGAGGAAGACGACATTCCTCTAGTTCATTGGAAGAGGACGGCAATCACTCCTCAAGCCGGCGAAGAGTTGCCTCGACCTGCAGAAACAGCTACTGTAGACCCCGCGGCCACTGAAAATTTTGTGGTCACGGGTGAGACCTCTGCCCCTAAAGCCCGAGAGGCTTCAGGGTCTGTAACTTCTCCCTCCTTGGTCGAAGGGACAACCGCGGTAAGATTCCTCACGATCTTGCATTTATAATTTCATCTATATGCGTGTTTACCCAATCACGCTTGTACAGGGAGAAGAACTTCCTCCCACGACTCTTGTGAGTCCTAGGGGAGCGAGTACTCCACTCCTGGTGACAGGGGTGGAAATAACGGAGCAAAACCCCGCGACCACTTCCAACCTCAGGGTCGCGGACGAAGTGGCAGCACCAATGGCTAAGGAGACACCTAGACTATTGGCCATATCCCTGCCAACTGAGCAGGTTACCCCGGTAAGGGTTCTTACCTTTCAGATCTTCATCATTCCTCATGTATATGCTTACAGGGTGATATACATAGGGAGAAAAAGAGAAGGTCTTGTTCACAAAGAGAAAGACCAGATCGGACAATGATTGTCCTCTTTCTCTTGGGGAACCATGTTCGAAATCCCAGAAGCTGATGGGATTTCAGTTAAGGTAAGAATTCCGCTCCGTTTATATCGGATCGAGTTGTGGGAACCATCCGAGAAACTGACGGTTTCTCTTCTTGCTTAGGCGTAGAGAATCAACACCAAACCCTCCAACAGCCTCGGCGAGGGTTGAAGTTCCTTCTGGTGCTGAAGCCTCTGGTGAAGTAAGTTCTGTCCCTCCGGTCCAGGAAGTCGTCCGGGCCGTTAGGGACGAGTTGGATGCGGAGGCCCAATCGTAGGCATTGAGACTTGCGACCGAAGCTCAGCAGGGACATTCATCTGCTACTCCTGCCGGGGATGAGGCGAGTCCATCGACCTGGCCTCCAACCATCCCAAAGGACAAGTTGTGTCGAGAGTACACTGAGGTATGTCGAACACCCCTCACGGTATCTGAGTTTTGCGTAGAGCACTCAGATTTTGCGACTAACTTCCCTCTATATCATAGGAATTGACCCGTATGGCAACCAGATCAATGGCTATGGAAAATATCATCGAGGCCAGTCAAGAGGAAAGGAATCGCTTGCAGGAGTAAGAAAAAAGTGCTTTAGTTTGCCTGAATACAAACTTGTTATGACAATCGTCCTATTGTTGCAGGGAGAACGCCTTCCTGAAGAAGAGCCTTGTCGATCGGGAAAATGATGAGCTCAGGGCGGCCACCATAATTTCACACCTAGAGGCCGAGCTTAGAGAACTGCGATCACAGCTCTCATGTGAGTCAACTTCCGACCAGAACGACTTAACTTTGCCGTTTGGACTGTTTATAATGATCTTCTCACTGCAGCGCAAGAAAATCAAATAAATCAGCTTGGTCAAGAGAAGGTAGACCTCCAGATGACCATCGACTTAGTCCGCAGGGAGAACAAAGAGTTGAGCATATCCATCTTCAAAAAGCTGAAGATGGTAGCCGGTCTTCTAAGGGCTGATGTGGTCGAGACCACAACAGATGACCTTAGCCCTAGTGACTGGTCTAAGTTGGTCGTAGCCCAAGTAGAATCACTCCTCGAGTATCTTCCTGAAGATACTAGGCGACAACAAGAGGCGATCAGAACAAGAGTCCGATCAGTAGCCTCCGCCATTCTCTGCCGGTTTCGTCTCCACCATGGCCCAGATCTGGATCTAAACCCAATGGTAGGAGAGGTAGAGATCGAGAGTGAAGACCAACTTGAGGGTATCATGGAGGAAATTATACCTCTGGTAGGCAAACTCCTGATCGAGCTCGGGATTATGTAAATCTTGTACCTGTACAGACACAATTCATAGAATGCAATGCATGCATTTCTTCGTTTTGTTTCGAAAGAAAGTACTTTTTGTTGTTTCATATTATAACCATATCCCCCTAGCCCCCGCCTATGATTGTATATAGCACAGGAAAAATATGGGTGTAACGACCAGGGACATTCGACCAGGCCAGCAATTATACTCGATGAAATGCCTAACTTTATTGCAAATCAGCAGCCACTCAGATGACCAAGGACATGCCAGCAAGCCACGTGTCCATTGAGAAACGGCCTATTGAGGAGTATCTTGTCTGGAAGTGGTCATGAGATCGGCCAGTGAATCCGATTAGGGCATTGTGGCGATATAATCACCGGCGACCAGCCCCCGAGCCAAATTCGTAACACATGGGCATAAAAGGAAATATTCGACATACGAAACAACAAAATGCACTCGTTTTATCAAATCATGCTAATTGAAAAGGAAAAGGGATTGGGTACTTACACGTAAAACTTGCGTAGTTGATCGATGTTCCAAGTATTGGATAAGATTCGACCATCCTCCAGCGCTAACCGAGCTAATCCTGGTCGTGGCACCGAAAGAACAGTATAAGGGCCTTCCCACTTCGGGGAAAATTTGTTGCGATTGGATTGGTCTTGTATTTTACGTAAAACCAGATCGCCCACGTGAAGACTACGTGGTCGCATCCTTTTGTTATAGTACTTGCGCAAAGCTTGCAAGTATACCGCGGACTTGATCAAAGCGCGATCACGCTTTTCTTCCAGGAGGATGAAGTCTTGTGATTGCTGTTCGGCCAGATCAACTCGTTCGAATTGATCTGTCCGAACAGATCCAATACTAACTTCCATAGGCAATACGGCCTCAGCCCCATAGACCAGATGGAAGGGCATCTCACCAGTGGCTCGACTAGAAGTAGTTCGTAGTGCCCATAGAACGGTGTAGAGCTCGTCTGCCCAAGCCGCCGAGCGAGTCTTAAGGCGATCGAAAACACATTTCTTGATGCCTTACAGTATCTACCCGTTGGCACGTTCCACGGTACCATTGCTCTGTGGATGAGCCATAGAAGCAAAGCACACTTTGGTTCTAATCTGATCGCAGTAATCTAGAGAAAGACCACTAGCGAACTGAGAACAGTTATCCGTAATGAGATGACTCGGAACACCAAATCGAGCAACAATGTTCTTATGGAAGAACTTCTGTGCTGCAGCAGCTGTAATATTTCGTACCGGCTCGGCCTCAATCCACTTTGTAAACGTGTCAATAGCTACGAACAGAAACTTGTATCCATTGACCGCTTGTGGCATAGGACCGACAATGTCCATCCCCCAGACCGCAAAGGGCCATGCAAGGGAATGGTTTGCAACGTATAGGCAGGTTGATGAACCTGTCTCGCATGAAACTGACACTAGGCACACATCCTGACCATATTCTTGGCATCATTGAGTGCCGAAGGCCAATAGAATCCTTGTCGAAAAGCTTTTCCTACCAGTGTACGATATGACGCATGCGCACCGCGTACACCGTCATGTATTTCTTTCAAGAGGGATTTACCTTCCTCCTGAGATATGCAACGCATGAATATTCCTTGAGTACCTTTTCTATACAATACTACTTCTACGAGTTTGCATAAATGCGCTTTTCGAATCAACCGATCGCTTTCGGTTTCGTCCTCGGGTAGGGTCCCATGTTCAAGATAGACTCTCAATGGATGAGTCCAATCCTGTTCCTGGCCGAGGTTGGTAATGCAAACTGTTACCGAATCATCCTCGACCGAAGTCATAATTGAAGGATGTTCCAAGTGTTTGACGAACACTCCTGCCGGAGCGGATGTGCGTGAGGACCCAATTTTGGATGATTGGTCTGCGAGAATGTTGTCCTTTCGCGGGATGTATTGGACTTTGAAATGACTGAAGTGTTTTTCCAACCACCTCACTTCCCCCAGGTAATGAGCCATTGTCTCATCAGAGGTGTTGTACTCCTTGTTTACCTGGTTTACGACCAGCTATGAGTCTCCCCTCACCAGTAATCGACGGACTCCAAGGAATTTTGCTGCCCGGAGCCCTACAAGAAGACCTTCAAACTCAGCTGCATTATTGGTCGCAACAAAGTGTAGTTGAAAGACAAACTTAAGCTGTTCGCCCTGAGGCGTAACTAAGACCACTCCAGCCCCCGAGTGTTGAACACTACGACAGCCGTCGAAGTACATTGTACAGTGATCGGGGCATTCCAATTCCTCGGGTACCCGCACGGGTGGCTCAGGATTGGTCCATTTGACCACAAAGTCGGCCAAGACTTGAGACTTAACAGCAGTGCGGGGCGTGAAATGGATGTCGAAGGCACCGAACTCGTAGCCCATTTTGTGATCCGACCAGATTTCTCCGAATTGCGAACAACATCCCCCAATGGAAAAGAGGAGGGTACTGTGATCTTATGTGCTGGAAAGTAATGTCGTAGCTTACGGGAAGCCATCAATAGTGCGTAAAGTATCTTCTGGACCTCACGGTATCGCTCCTTAGGACCATGAAGTACCTCGCTTACATAGTAGATGGGTCTGTGTATCCCCTCTCTATCTGCGATCAGGACAACGCTGACCGCGTGCGGTGTGGCCGCCAAATAGAGAAGTAATGGTTCCCCTTTGTCGGGAGACACCAAGACTGGTGGACCGGATAAATATGCCTTCACCTCCTGAAACGCGTTTTCGGCCTCATCAGACCATGCGAAATTGTGGTGTTTTCATAGGGCTTTGAAGAAAGGTAGTCCCCTCTCGCCTAGTAGCGATATGAACCGACTTAAGTCCGGCATGCGACCTGCCAGGCGTTGAACATCTTTCATGGTAGAGGGAGACCTCATCTGTTCGATGGCCCTGATTTTTTCAGGATTAACTTCAATGCCTCTGGAACAAACAAGAAAACCCAGAAGTTTTCCTGAAGAAACCTCGAAAGAACATTTCTCCGGGTTTAATTTTATTCCAAAGCGATTCAAATTACAGAAGGTTTCAGCGAGATTGTCCAAATGAGACAATCTCTTAGTGCTTTTTACAACCAAGTCGTCTACATATGCTTCGAGATTACACCCTATCTAGGAAAGAAAGGTCTTTTGAATCAAGCGCTGGTACGTGGGACCTGCGTTCTTGAGACCGAACGACATTCTGACGTAGCAGTAAGTGCCGAACGGGGTGATGAAGGCAGTCTTCTCTTCATCTTCTTCTGCCATGCAAATTTGATGATATCCCGAGTAAGCGTCCAGAAAACTCATCAGTTCGCAGCCCGCGGTTGAGTCGACCAGCTGGTCGATGTAGGGAAGGGGAAAGTCGTCCTTCGGACAGGCACTGTTGAGGCTGGTGTAGTCGACGCACATGCGCCACTTACCATTTGACTTGCAGACCATGACCAGATTTGCAAGCCATTCCGGGTGATCGACCTCACGAATAAACCAGGCCTTTAGGAGCTTGTCCAACTCCTCTCGGTTGGCTTCCTGTCGGTCAACAGAGGAACGCCTGAGCTTTTGCTTTATTGGTCGCTGTCCAGGTCGAATTGCTAACCTGTGCTCGATTACCTCCCTTGGGACACCGGGCATGTCGGATGGTTTCCACGTAAACACATCTGCGTTAGCCCGGAGTAAAGTAATGAGCTCGAGTTTCTATTTGTCATCCAGGCCTAATCCGACCCGAATTGTCTTGGAAGGATCATCTGGGAACAAAGGAACTAGTTTGAATTTCTCATCTGGTCGAGGGGCAGCCTTGATCGCGTCAGCGGCGACTGTGGCGACCTGAGCGTCCTGGAGGGGAAGTTGGTCCACTATCTCCAAAGATAGCTGGTCACACGTCAGTGCCACATTGCGACTGCCTCGGATCGAGATGACACCTTTGGGGCTAGGCAACTTGCCGCACTGATAAGCATAGTGCGTTGCCATCATGACTTAGCAAGAGTTGGCCTGCCAAAGATTGCATTGTAAACCGATTCACAATTAATTACATCGAAAGTAACCAATTCTGTTCGGAAGTTATCCAGCTCTCCCAGTGTAACTGGGAGGACCACCTGTCCCAACGGCATCATGGAGGGGCCAGGAATTATCTCATAAAATGGATGGATTATGGGCTTAATTTTCGACCGAGGAATTTGCATCTCGTCGAGCGCCTTGACCAATAGAATGTCCCAGGAGCTTCCTCCGTCGATCAGGACCCTTTCGACACTAGCATTACTGATGATTGGGGTAATGACCAGAGGAAGCCTCAATGGTCGAGTAAGCCCCGCAGGACAATCAGAGTGATCAAACATCAAAGGTGTATCCGACCAACGGGGGTACAGAGGTTCACCAAGGGATGTCTCCGTTTGGTTAACCTCTCGATAAAAGGCTTTAAATTGCCTTTTGGAAACAAAAGAGGTGGAACCTCCGAAAATAACATTAACATGGTTATGAGGTACCTGGTAAGACATCTCTTCATCCCCGTCGGCGTCTCTTAGCCCGCATGCTTGTTCCTTAGTTGGTAAGGTTGGCATCGATCCAACCCCCCCGTAGAAGTCGTCTAACTGCTTCAACCAACTCCTGCAGTTCTTGAGGTCGTGGCCTGCGGAGTTGTGGAGTGGACACCATTTCTTGCCTTCCTATGGGTTAGTAGATTTCTCTGGCTGGTCGGCACAACGACCACCAGAAGTAGTTTTATTTTTAAGCGAAGGCTTGTTACCTTTGGTCGAAAGAGGCTTCTCTGCAACTGCGACCTCGTGGTGCTGTCCAGAGCGATTCCTTTTCGACTTCTTCGAGTTCTCGCCTAATGAAGATTCTGGCTTCTTGCTTGAATCTTCCTTCCTGGCGTCCTTGAGACCTGGTTGAGGTGGTAGGTTACCATTATCGACCATCCGGTTCCATTCGACAACCTCGGCTACGTCGGAATATTGATCAGCCATATCAAAGAGATCGGCTACTGATCGAGGAGGATGGATGAGCAACTCTTCGGTGAATCTCCGATATCGAACGGCATGTTTAAATGCCCTAATAACGGAGCTATCAGATATGTTCAGGATGGTATTCCTCACCCCAACAAATCTCTTGAAAAACTGACGAAGGGTTTCAGTCGAAGTTTGCCGTAGTCGATGAAGGTCATCCTCTTTACTCGGCTTTTGATAACAATTTTGGAAATTGCTAAGGATAGGATCACACAACATTTCTCAGTTATAGATCGAACCTTCGGGTTGGTTGAACAACCAGGTTCTTGCCGGTCCTTCAAGGACTATTGGCAGGTAGTTGGCCTTGACCTGGTCATCGCCCCCTGCCGCTTGGATGGCAGTAATGTAGATTTGAAGGAACTCAGATGGATTCTGAGTTCCATCGAACCTTTCTATGGCCCCTGGTCTAAACTTGTCTGGCCAAACGACTGCACGGAAGCCAGGCGAGAAAGATTTACAACCAACGTAGGGACCGTGAACTATCCTATGGCTTCCGATCGGATCGCGGGCGACCTCACACAATGGAGAATCCACTCGTGGTCCTAAACGAGAGTGGACAGGGACTCGATCCCTATCACGAGAATCCTGCACCCGCCTGGACCTGTCCTGGAGGGATGGTAAAGGTGGCGGGTGACTCCGTGGACTAGAACCAGACTGAGAATGATCTCGATTGTGGGAACGTGTCGTTGACCGAGAAGCAGCCGTAGGGGGGGCGTCAGATGCGACCTCATCTAACCTCTCCGCCAGGATTCTGGAGAAGGCCGGTTTCTGCGTATCCATGACCGTAGGAGGAAAATTACGCATGACCTCCGCGATAGATCGGAGCCGGCCATGCGTACTCCTCCTAGGGGCACTAGGTGTCACCGTTTCTTCGTCCACCGAGAAACGCTCTAGAGGAAAAGAGGGTGTCTGGTCGCTTTTGCGACCACGTGATCGTCGGGAAGAACTTGGAGCAGCATCGTAACGAGCCTGTGCATCTTGAAGAGCCTCTAGGGCAGTTCTGCGTAGTTCGTTGTCTTGTTGCTCGAGATCTTGATCCTTCTTTTGTTTGCATTCCTGTTCTTCCCTAGCAACCCGTTGATCAGGAGTTTCTTGCGATAGGGCAGTGAACTGTCTAGCGAGAGAGGTCGCCGAGGGAGAAAACATCTCGGTTTGTTCTGAGTCAGACTCGAAATCAGAAAGACCATGGAGGTTATCTGGTTGAAACCTCCCAGGGCTGATTTCCTGGTCGACATCATGCTTCCCCTCAACAGGGTCGTATGGCGGATCAGATTCACCTTCTACCGCATTAAGAACCTCAGTGGGTTCTGACCTTGCGTTAGTCGCCTCCTGATCGATGGACATGACCTGGAGAGTTGATTCGACCACTGGGAGATTCTCGCCTCCGGTTTCCTCCATCGGGACAGGACGCTCGGACAAGGCATCGGAATGTGAGCATAATCCTTGAGATCGAAATCATTCTCGGAATCATATGCTCCAGCCATGATTCAGCGAACCTCCGGATGAAAATTAGAAAGCCTTGAGAAAGGCCCCACGGTGGGCGCCAGCTGTCGACGATTCGGACTCGGGGTCCTTAGCCAAACTTATGCAGAATTTGTAGGTTGTGAGACCTTTCAGGGTGTCCCTCCGGGAAGGTATGATGAATCAATGGTAACTGGAGCACGGAGAGGTCTATACAGGTTCAGGCCCTCGATGGTGGGAGTAATAGCCCTATGTCCTATTGGGATTTCACTATGTGTGGTCAAAAGAGTTACAAAGTTATGGAAAAGATCTTCACAAGCCAAGATTTTTTCCTACGTGTTTATACAAAACAATGCCTGGAAGGCTTGTGAAAGCTGTCTAACTTAGACTACTATCTTCTGATTTGATATGATTCGATTCGATTGCGATCGAGCCCCCTGTTTGATGCATTGGGCTGCCCCTTTATACTAGTCGAAAGGGTGCCAAGTCATAACGGCATCAAACAGTTGCTTGGATGCAGTTTTGGGAACTGTCTCTAACCTCCACGCAGGTTTAACACGTGTTATTCATGGATAACTGCACGTATTAACCTCTGGACGGTTGTCCCCATATGTGGAAGAATCTTCGGGGCACTCGGGATATCCCTGTCGTAGGGACATAATAATCCCTTGTTCCCTCGTCGAAGATGTTCTGACCACGCGTTGTTTGCTGACCGCACACCATCTGCAATCTTCGGTTCGTGTATGGCATACGAACTCCTGAACGCGCACTAGTTGCGGTTTGATCGCGTAAAGTCTACGACCTTATGCCTATGCTTGAGTTCGCATCACCAGGCGCTTGTCTAGTTCAAATTTATCCTGAACCAGGCGTGCATTTATTTGAACTAGCTCGGGTATTAATCCTCGTCAGTCTTATTAAGCATGGAGCTATTTTGGTGGTTCTTAAAGCTAAGTGCTTTGGAAGCAATTGGTTAAAATGGATTCAAATGATTCTTAACTCTGGTTCCTCCTAAAACTTATTGAATGGAACTCCAGGAAAGCAGATTATTTGTAAAAGGGGAGTTCGACAAGGAGATCCTTTATCCCCTCTAGGATTTGTTCTAGTTGCTAACCTTCTTCAAGCTATCTTGAATCAAGATAAGAACATGGGTCTTATTAGTCTCCCTATCTCTGTGGTTGATAATGATGATTTTCCCATTATTCAATATGTTGATGACACTTTGATCATTGTTAAAGCCGATGCTAAAGAAATTTTCCTTTTGAAGGCTCTCCTGGACACCTTTGCCAGTTCTACAGGTTTAAGAGTTAACTTTCTTAAATACTTCTTGATCCCGATTAACTGCTGTGATGATTTAGCCTTGAATCTTGCCGGTATTCTTGGATGCCCTGTTGGCTCTTTTCCTTTCACCTACCTAGGGCTACCTCTTGGCATCTCCAAACCAAAGGTAGAAAGTTTTGAGATGATAATTGAACGGATTGAAAAGAGATTAACGGGTTGGCAATTCTCTTTTCTTTCTTTTGGTGGAAGAATAACCCTTATCAATTCGGTGCTATCCTCCCTTCCTATGTTCTTAATGTCGACTTTGAAGATTGCTTCCTCTATTATTGGTAGAATTGACAAGATTATGAGGGCTTTCCTTTGGAAAGGTCAATCAAGTTGTTTGGGTGGACAATGTCTGGTGGCTTGGAAGAAAGTTTGCAGACTGAAAACTAATGGAGGACTTGGAATCATCAATTTAAGATCTCAGAATTTGGCGCTGCTTTTAAAGTTCTTGTTCAAATTTTTCAACAAAAAATCTGTCCCTTGGGTTCAGCTTCTTTGGAACTCTTACTATACTATTAATCTCCCTCATATTTCCCAGCTAGTTGGTTCCTTTTGGTGGAAAGATTTATTGCATTTGTTAGTTATTTTTAAAGGACATTCCATCTGCACAATTCGGAAGGGAGATACTTGCGATTTTTGGAAGGATCTTTAGAATTCAGAATTGTTTGCTCACAAATGGGCTGAACTATTCTCTTTCTCAGCTAGAAGTTTCAAAGTCCAACAATTCTAGAATTTAGACTTGGGTAACAATTTTTTTCAATTTCCTCTTTCAGATAGAGCATTCCTTCAATTTCAACAACTGCTTACCCTTCAATCGGATCACCTGGGTGATAATTCCACTAATCACTGTTGGCATATGATCTCTAGTAACTCCTTGTCTTTTCAAACTAGTAATGCTTACAAAAAACTGATGGGGGACTGTCATATTCATCCTATCTTCAAAGGATGTTGGAAAAACAGTTGTATGATTAAACTCAAAATCTTCTTTTGGATATCCCTTTGGTACCGGTTAAATACTAGAGAGAGGATTGCTATAAAGAATTTGCAGATTTCTTTGGATTGTGAACTCTGTGCTTGAGGAATCTTGGAAACTCAAACTCATTTGATCTTTGAATGTAACTTTGCCAAGCAATGTTGGAGTTTAATCAGCCTGAATTGGCCGTTAAATTCTATTTGGATGGATGATATTTGGAATTCTAAATCTGTTAACACAATCATTAAAAAATTCTACATGGAGGTTATCATCATTGCCTTATGGAATATCTGGAAATGTCGTAACATGCAGATTTTTCAAGATGTAGCACCTATTCTTGCGTATTGGAGAAAAGCCTTCATTCTGGACATGAAGCTAGTGGCTGAAAGATCTCAAAGGATTCACTTTCAAATTTTCAGTTGGATTGATCATTTGCAATTTTCCTTTTTCTTTCTTACTGTTCTCTGTTACCTCTTATTATTTTTAATATATAACTAGCAGTAGGCTTCTTGCCTACTGCATTTCATCAAAAAAATTATCAATCAACATGAACCGTTGATCGTCAAAGTTAGCATTTGATATTGAAAAGGAGTTTTGTTGGGGGAAATCACCGCGGGATCAAGTCCAGGTAAGAGGCCGTCCAATTTGCCCGCTATTTGCCGGGGGACAAGGCCCCCCAGTGGCTTGTCTCAGGCGCTGCCTTTTGCCTTGGAACAAGGCCCCCCGGTGGCTTGTCCCGGGCGCCGCCGTTCTTCCGAAGACAAGGATCCCCAGTCCCGGGTCATGTGAGGATCACACAAGAAACGCCTCGGGATGTGGCGGACACCTGTCAAGCATCAAAGGCTCCTGACCGGAAGAAGGACGCTAGTGCCCCTCGATCCAACGGTGGCGAGCGGGGTAGTTCAGTCTTTGCATATTTTGGACCTATATAAGCCCTTGTAACCCCTCATGTGAGGGGGACAATTCATTTTTACTCTAATAGACAATCTAATAGGCGTGCTCCGGAGCCATCTCTCCCCCGAGGGAGCTCCCCTAGCCAACTCTGGTTGGGAGCACGTTGACAGGACTAGGCCCTCCACCGAGTCTTGAACCTGTATAAACCTTCATGTCACTTGCTGTGTTTGCTCGACTGGAGAGGACCGGTAACGCGGTCAGCTCGCGTCGTTTTTTTTTCTTCACAAGAAACCTCCACAAAACCTGCCGGGGTATTCGCAATGCCACTGCAGTTGGCGCCGTCCGTGGGGACCGTGACAAATCGCCATGGCTCCCCCAAGAACAAGGGCTGGCACCCTTCCCGGTGACGCCGGCCCCGGTGACCCGACGCCACCCCGCCAAAGCATGGCCGTCCCAGTGCTACCGCTCAGACACGGCCAAACAAAGGTACCACCTCTAACCCTCCCGGTAATTTCCGGCGGACAGGGCTTCGGGTCCAACCCGACGACCTCGGATGCTCGCTGGGGGACAAGCTTTCCCCCGGTGGCTCCGCCGGCTTCACGGGATGCACTGCTCGAAGCTCTGGCGGAAGGCCTGCTCAGCGCCCAGCACTCGATGGATGAGCTCCTCTCTGTTCTGGTGCGGCCGACGGCCTCCATCTACCCACAGTTCCCACTCATGGGGGCAATGCCCCCTTTTATGGAGCATCCGGTGGCCCCTCCAACCCTCGGACGTCAGGTCGCCCCCGGGGCCTGTGGCTCCAACGGGGGCTACGCTCCGACAGGCCCGTCATCCGGGCCTTCCCGACCTCCAGGGCGTTTTCGGGGACTGGGACTTACCCCATCCCAGGGGTCTTCCCCATGCCAATGGTTCACTCTGCGCCCGGGGCATTCTCGGAACCGGAAGCCGGCCGCTCCCCACCGGTTATGCCCGTCGTTCCGGAGGTGGCCCGCCGGGCGACTCCCGCCCCGTCATCGGACCTTCCCCGGTAGGGCCCCCACTCCCAGGTTCTGGACGGTACTACCGGGGACCGCCCGGTAATGAATTCCAATGATGCCCCGGTTGCGCCTCCCGCACCCGCAGTCGGCGCGCATGAGCTCCCTCCTCCCCCGGGGCCGCCCCCGAGGGCTCCGTCGGTGGATCGAGTCCGCTTTACCCAGGAGGAGGTTGAGCAAATGCGTACCACCAAGTCTGGGGAGGAGCCTCCCCCGGGTCGTGGATGCGTGGAGCCCCGCTCCCACTCTAGTCGGGGGAAGAGACCCGCGGAAGAACCAACCGCTCCTGGGGATTGCCCAGATGTCCTAGAGATCAGCTCCACCAACCCAGTGGAAAAGCAGTGCTACCACCATGACGGCGGACCTCTTGGGCCCCTCCCAGACTCCGACAACGAGCACGCGTCCCCTGTCAAAGGGGACAACGACCGGGACTCCCCCCGGGAAGAGGAAGAGGCTAACCAGCCGTTGTGCCGCAAACTCCGATGCATTGGATGGCCGCGGCCTTACCGCCCACCACACATCGAACACTACAATGGTGAGGCCGACCATTATGAATTTGTGCATGTGTATTCCACAGCCATCTCGGCGGCTGGGGGGACGAGATAGTTCAGTGCAACGTCTTCCCCCTCTACCTAACCGGGATCTCCCACTCGTGGTTTTACAACCTGAATGCCGGCTCCATCAAGTCCTTCACGCTACTCAAATGTGAGTTTTGTGCAAACTTCCATGGGAACTATGTGTGTCCCCTAGATTCCTCGCAACTGTACACCGTCCTACAGAGGACGGGGGAGACCATCCGCAGCTTCTTCAAGCGCTTTGCTCACGTCCCTGACTCCACAGTCATTGAGGCGTGTAAGTGCGTGACCTCCCGGGAGAGCTCCACCGGAGACTCTCCCGAAGCTGCCTCTACTCCACCGACGAGCTCTTCTACGTACTCGAGAAGTATGCTCGGGCGGAGGAGGATGACCTCTGGAAGAGCAACCAGGGGCCCCTGCCCCCATCGACCGGGCGGCCAGGGACCCCCTCAAACGACCTAAGGGGGGCAATTGTAGTGAGCCACGGCCTCGGGACACCTTTGTCCTCGAGGGCGCAGGCGGCTCGCGCGATGCCTCCAAGGACAACTGTCCCTTCCCCAAGCTGAAAGGTCGCGGGGGGGGGGGGGGGGGGGGGGGGGGCAGTCGTCCCGCGGCCGTGAAGGCCCCGCGACAGGAGGAAGGGAAGGTCTGTGGTGCACCTTCCACAAGTCGGAATACCCATCCCACTCGAGAATGCCACCAACTGCTCCAACACTTCGCCGCATTCCTCGACCAACATGGGCAGGGGGGACTCCTGTCTCCTTGCCCCCTCAGCTGGCCTTACCAGCCCTTCCTGCCCCCACGGGGGGACAGCAGGGACAAGCGCAGGAGGGGGAGCCGTCAGAGACTCTCCCCTTCCAAACCTCCCAATGGCATGTCAACGTCATCACGGGAGGGTCCGCCTCCGGGCGGGACTCTAAGCGTCAGGGCATGGAAGACACGCGCGATGTAAAGGTGGTGGGGGTGCTGCATACATCCCGGCCACCCAAGTGGTCGGACATCCCCCTCACTTTTATGGTAGAAGACGCGCGTGGGGTTTGCTTCCCCCATGATGACGCGCTCATTGTTTCCGCTACCGTCTACAACTGCCACCTGGCCCGCATCCTGGTGGATGGCGGGAGCTCCGCCGACGTCCTCTACCTAAAGGCGTTTAGGGAGATGCAGGTGGACGAGAAGCTACTGCAGCCCGTAGCAGGGCCCTTGCAGGGATTTTTCCCAGGGAAGACGATCCACCCCGTCGGGAAGGTGGATCTCCCCATGACCTTCGGCACCCCGGACAACTACCAGACAGAGATGGTCTGGTTTGACGTGGTAGACCTACCCTCTTCTTACAACGCGATCATTGGGGGCCGCAATCTACCAGAGCTTCCTCTGTGTGAAAATCCCCGGGCCTCACAGCGTGATCACCTCCCGGGGAGACCAAGACGTGGCCCGCGCTCTATACGAGCACGCTCCCACAATGATCGGGAGCGTCAATATGATCAAGACCCCCGTGGGGCAGACCTCTTCCCCGGGGCCAGACACCACCGCGATACCTTCCGGGAGGTCCCTCCCCAAACCATGCCCGGAAGGGGACCCCCGGAAGGTCCCGTTGTCCCCAGGCGACGGGGACAGGACCGTCAGCATCAGGGTGGATCTACACAAGGAGCATGCGGCGCAACTCGCAGCTTTCCTACGCGAGAACTCCAAATTTTTTGCCTAGAAGCCTTCCGACATGCGAGGCGTCGCCCGGGACGTCATCGACCACAAGCTCGCGGTAACCCCCGGCCACCCTCCGGTCTAGCAAAAGTTGAGGAAACTCTCCCTTGAACGCCAAGAGGCGATCAACGTTGAGATCGCCAAACTCCGAGAGGCGGGCTTCATTCGGGAGGTCTTACACCCCGAATGGCTTGCCAACCCCGTCCTCGTGAGGAAGTCGAACGGCAAGTGGTGAATGTGCGTGGACTTCACCGACCTCAACCGCGCTTGCCGCAAGGACAACTTCCCGCTTCTGTGGATTGACCAACTGGTCGACTCGACCGCGGGGTGTGAGTTGATGAGCTTCCTAGACACGTATTCGGTCTATGACCAAGTCCGGATGGCAGAAGGGGACGAGGAAAAGACGAGTTTCATAACTCCCCTCGGGACCTTCTCCTACGTCCACATGCCCTTCGGGCTGACGAACGCTGGAGTAACCTCCAGCGACTCATGACACTGGTCCTCAAGGACCAGATCGGTCACAACGTCGAGGTCTACATCGACGACGCGGTCGTCAAAAGTCCCCGCGCGACTGCCCACATCGACGACTTAGCGAAGACCTTCCGCAACCTCCGCGCATACGGGTTGAAGCTCAACCCGGAGAAATGTGCCTTCGACGTACGCGGGGGGAAGCTCCTGGGCTTCCTCGTGCCCCAGCGGGGCATAGGGTCGAACCCCGAAAAGATTCAGCTGCTCCTGGACATGCTCCCGCCGCGCTCGGTCAAACACGTTCAACGAGTCACCGGCCGCTTGGCCGCGCTGAGTCGCTTCGTCTCGCGGTTGGGAGAACGTGGTCTCCAATTCTTCAAAATCCTCCGGGAGCTCAAGGGGTTCCGCTGGACCCCCGAGGCCCATGAGGCCTTCGATGATTTGAAGAAACATCTCACGAGCCCCCCGATGCTTGTGAGCCCATCTCTAGAAGAGCCCTTGCTCCTTTACCTCGCCGCGACCCCGGTCGCCGTAAGTGCAGTATTGGTAAAGGAACAGGACGGGCAGCAACGTCCCGTGTACTACGTGAGCGAGGCCCTCCAAGGGGCCAAAACTCGGTACGTGTTGGTGGAGAAGATATGCTACACCCTTCTAATGGCGACCCAAAAGCTTCGTCATTACTTCCTGGGGCACCCGATAACTGTCCCGTCGTCCCTCCCTTTGGGGGAGGTGCTTCGGAACATGGAAGCCACCGGCCAGATAGGAAAGTGGGGGGTCGAGCTTGCCCCCTTTTCCCTTTCCCTCACGGGGCACTCCGCCCTCAAGTCACAAGTCCTCGCCGACTTCGTGGCGGAGTGGACTCCTGCCTCTCGGCCCAGGGACGAAAACCTCCCCGCACCGCACCGCCCCGATGCAGTGACCATTGGACACTTATGTTCGATGGCTCCCTATGTCTCGCCGGGGCCGGCGCGGGAGTAATCCTCCGTAGCCCTGAGGGGAGGGAACTGGAGTACGCGGTGCGGCTCGAGTTCCCTGCCACGAACAACGTCGCCGAATACGAGGAGCAAGGAGACTCCCAACTCGTAGTTTGCCAAATGGACAAGTCCTACTTGTGCCATGACGCAAACTTGAGCCTCTACTTGCAGGAAGTGCGCAAGATGGAGAAGCACTTTGATGGCCTAGAGGCCTGGCACATCCCATGGAGGGACAACGACCGGGCCGACTCCCTGGCTCGGGCAGCCAGCGCCCAGAAACCACTCCCCAAAGGGGCTTTCTTGGAGATCATCACGAAGCCCTCGGTGACCTCCCCACACACAGGTGATGAGCCCTGAGTCCCGGAAGTCACCGAAATCACCCAGACTTCATACTGGATGGATCCCCTCGTCTCCTTCATCAAGGGGGAGGGAGACCCTCCAAACGAGATTGAGGCCAAGCGCCTCCGGGCCAAAGCTCGGGCATACCTCCTACTAGAGGGGAAGCTTTACAAGCAAGGGGCTTCTGCCTTAGTCCGTTGCCTCCCATGGCCGGAAGGGCTCCGGCTTCTCGAGGACATTCACTTGGGAAGCTGTGGGTCTCATCTAGCCCCACGCGGCATCGCGGCCAAGGCCCTTCACCAGGGTTTCTATTGGCCCACGGTGATTCGCAACGCACAAGACATTGTCTCCGCGTGCGAGGCTTGCCAGAAGATGGCCAAGGGTTTGAACTTCCCCCCTGTAGCACTGCAAACTATCCCCATCACTTGGCCCTTCACGCGCTGGGGGATGGACCTCCTTGGTCCCTTCCCCCCAGCGCCTGGGGGCTACAAGTATGCGGTGGTCGTGGTCGACTACTTTACAAAGTAGGTAGAGGCCAAACCTCTAGCCAGCATCATGTCCCGAGCGGTATAGCGGCTTTTCTATAAGAATATCGTATGTCATTTTGGGGTCCCCCTAGAAATCACCGTTGACAATGGGACCCAATTCGACTCGGTATATTTTCAGGAATTCTACAAAATCTTGGGTCTCACCATCCGCTTCGCCTGGGTAGCTCACCCCCAGAGCAACGGGGCCGTCGAAAGGGTCAACGGCGTGATCCTACAGGGCTTACACCGACGGCTTGAACAAGCTGCCTCCAAACGAGGTGCGTTGGTGGTGGAGCTCCCGAGCATCCTCTGTTCCATGCGAATGACCCCGAGTCAGGCGACGGGACGCACCCCCTTCTCCCTTGTATACGGCACCGAGGCGGTTCTTCCCCCGGAAATTGGCTTCTGGTAGCTGTGGATCGAGCTCTTAGACGGAGCTACGACCGCGACGTACCAAGCCAACGAAGCAAACCAGTGACTGGAGGTCGACCACGTGGAAGAGGAACACGACTGAGCGCTCCTCCACCACAGCATCTATGAGCGCGAAATGGCACGTGCATACAACCAGCGCATCCACGAGCGGGCTTTCCGCCTCGGGGACCTCGTTCTCAAGCGCGTCACGGACTGCCAAGACCAGGGCAAGCTCTCCCCCAAGTGGGAGGGCCCCTACAGGATCTCGGCAGTCCTGGGCTCGGGGGCTTACAAGCTCTCCAACCTTCAAGAGCAGGAGCTGAAGCACACGTGGAATGTACACTTGCTTCGCAAGTTCTATGTCTAGCCTACAGGCTCGTCCCCTCCCCAAGAGCGGTTATGCCGGAGGGGAGGGGGACATTGTACTCACCATTCCCTCCCCCATCGCAGTCAAGCGGGGGGACGTGTTGTATCTTAAACTCTTTATTAATGCAACTGGTTTTTTCCTCAGCTTTGGCCCACTGCGGGTCTTTACATTACCGCCTCTCATGGCGATGCCCTCCCCGTGAGGATGCCCACTTAGTGAGGACGCCCTCCCCGTGAGGAAGTGGGCTATCATGACCCAACAAGTCGCTACAATGGGAGTCCCATTCCCGTAGGGCGGCTTACGATCACCCCTCATGGACTGAGGGTGTAAGCGGCAACCCGGTCCTCAAGGACCACGGTAACGAGTCAATTTCAGAGACTAGTCCCCTCCTCAAACACTCATACCCATCATCGGACACACCCTCCACCGGGAGTTGATTGTCTCCTTAGCGAGATGGAATTCTCGGATACTTTTTCTCGGGGATTTTATTCCCAGCTCCCCGTTTTCACGGTGACCGGAGGGTTTTCTCCCGGAAAAAGCATCCCCGGGAATTTCAGTTTTTCTCGCGGCGACCAGAGGATCTCACCCCGATTTTCGAAAAAATTATCCCTGGAAACTTCAGAGCTTTTCTCCCGAAAAATTTCTCGGATGCTCTTCCTCGGAGATTTCATCCCCGGCACCCCGTTTTCACGATGACCAGAGGGTTTTCTCCCGGAAAGAGCATCCCCGGGAATTTCAGTTTTTCTTCCAGAAAAACTCCCGGAGATCCCGGAAACTCTCTGAGATATTTTCCAGCTCCTCGCTCTCACGGCGACCGAAACAATTTCTCACCGGGACCTTGGGAAACTTGAGGAATTCTTAATTGTGGAGCTCTTACCCCGGAGCTTTGTCACATCCACAGCGCGCGAAGTTACCATCCGGCCCGCTGTGGAGGGGGGGGGGGAGAATCTGTGGCCTCGTGGATCACCCTGTTCCGGACTATTCGAAAATTCACAAAGTACACAAGCAAACTTAGCTTAGTACACAAGAAAACTTAGCTTTATTAAAAACATGTAACCGGAGGACATCTTCCCCCTCCGGTGGGCATCATTACATTAAACGCGATACAACCTGGAAGGCTCCTACACCTAATAATCCTGGAGCTGTTGAATCTTGAGCCCTAATTAGGGTTTTGGTGATTAATGACATCCGTGAGATTTGCGACTAACCTTTGTATATGAGCCTCAGGAAAATCAAGGAGAAAGCATCGAGGAAAGGTAAAGCAAGGCTATCAAGACTTCATGAAGCGAAAACGACGAAAATCTCGACAAAAGTACAAATACCTAAACCTAGCGTCTTCTGGTTTTGAAATTTTCTAGGTTAGATGGTCGTACTATTAAGAGGGGTCTTAGCACAAGACTTTTGATCAACCTTGAAGTTTTTAGAAGCATATCTGCATTTGCATTTGCATTGAATCATAATTGAGTAAAAATTTCAGAGGCTAGTTTTCGTTTTGTACTGGCCGGACAGTGTCTGAAGTGACCGGACAATGTCCGGCCAATACAAACTTTTTCAGAACATTGCAAATCAAGTGCAACAGAGACAAATACATCTGTCCGGTGCATCTGTCCGATGAAGGCCGGACATTGTCCGAAGTGACCGGACAATGTCCGGTCAATACAAATGTTACTGAGATGTTTAATTAAGACAAATCTATTTGTCCAGAGGATATGTCTGAAGTGACCGGACATTGTCTGAAGTGACCGGACAATGTCCGGTCAATACAAACTGTGAGCTATTAAAAAGGCTGGGTTAACAGAGACGTATCTATTTGTCCGGACATTTTGTCCGGACAAATCCCATATGTCCGTTCAATACAAAATTCTGGAGGTTTTTGTTTTGAGTGTCAACAGAGACAAATACATTTGTCCGGACATTTTGTCCGGACAAATCCATTTGTCCGGCGTGTACAAGTTGTTTCGAACAAGGGTGTCAACAGAGACAAATGCATTTGTCCGGACATTTTGTCCGGACAAATACATTTGTCCGGCCTTCACATTTCACTTCAAACGGCTACTGACACTCGTAATTCACGTGAATAACGGTCAAAATTTTTGTACTGACCGGACATTGTCCGATGTGACCGGACAATGTCCGGCCAGTACAATTTTCGCCCAATCTTCTTGATTTCGACCGTTTTTGTTGAGAGTATAAATAGACCACTGTTGTAGATGACAAGTACACACGATATACACTTCATAAACCCTGAGCAACAGTGTGCAAGCTCTCACACATCCATTCTCTAGCAATTAGAGTCAAAACTTGAGAATTCTTGAGTGCTAGTTGAGTGAATTTGGTTCCAAGCCTTGTTGCATTTGCATAGTGTTCATCAAGCTTTGAGGTTGATCAAGCAAGGTGCTAAGGCTTATTACTCTTGGTGATTGCCGTCACCTAGACGACCCGGGAGGTCCGGCGATCTCTCCATCGACGGTGTGTCGGAGAGGCCCGGCGAGTGGTTGTAAAGGCTTGGAGCTCGCCTATCCGGAGTGGAGAAGGGCTACCTCTAGTGGAATCGAAGCTTAAGCTCAAGTGAAGAGCGCTTCAACGAGGATTAGTGGAAATCGGCAAATTTCCGAGACCTCGGGAAAAATTTGATTTCTTCGGTTATCTCTACTACTTGCTTAATTTCCATTATGATTGAATTGTTGCTAGTAGTATCATAGAAATTGCTAAATCTGAGTTGAATTAGTTTTCCATACCCATAGAATATTTGCTATTGCAAACTTAGGTTGTTAAACCCTAATTTAGAAGAAAATTTTAAAACCGCCTATTCACCCCCCCCTCTAGTCGGCATCCTTCGATCAACACGTGGTATCAGAGCACTAGGTCTCTCTTTTTAGGCTTAACCGTCTAGGGAGAGGATGTCGTCGATCAAAGAAAACTATAATGGAAAGGTTCCCTTCTTCAAGGGTGACAATTATTGTTATTGGAAAATTAGGATGGCGGTCTATCTGGAATCCATTAGTCTTGATGTTTGGAGGGTCACTAGAGATGGTTTTAGGACTCCAATTGACTTAGAAAATGTCACACCTCTAGAATCGAAAAACCTTCAAGCAAATGCTCAAGCAAAAAATGCCATATTCAATGGTCTTGACTTAAGTGAATTCAATCGCATTAGCAATCTTGATACATCCTATGAAATGTGGAAAACCTTAGAGGTAATTCATGAAGGAACATCAAAAGTCAAAGAAGCTAAGCTAATTAAATTAACTAGAGAATACAACTCCTTTTTCATGCTTGAATCTGAAAATGTTAGTGACATGTATACTAGACTAAATCTAGTAATCAATGATCTCAAAGGTTTAGGTACAAAATTTGAAGATATTGACATTGTGCGTAAAATGCTTATGATTTTACCATCGAGTTTTGATACAATTGTGACAGTGCTCATCAATGGCGATCTCTCTTCCACAACTCCTACCGAACTCTTGGGTACTCTTATCACCCATGAAATGCAAAAAGAAGAAAAGAAAGGGATTGTGGAAGCATCCGGATCAAAGAAGAAAAACTTGGCATTTAAGGCAAAAGTCGAGGAAACCAAGGAGGATAGTTCGGATGAAAGCTCCGATGGTGATCTAGCTCTTCTTGTGAGAAAGACCCGCAAACTCTTAAACAAGATCAACAAAAGAGGATTTGAGTTTGACAAGAGGCGAGGACCTCACAAGAAGACCGGATTCAAGAACATTATATGTTATGAATGCAATGAGAAGGGACACTTTGCCTCAAGATGTCCAAATAAAAGGGGTGATAATCAAAGATTTCATGAGAGGAAAGATGACGGTGAAGGGACAAAAGGCAAAAAGAAGCTCTTCAAGAAGTTCTACAACAATAAATGCAAGGGCCAAGCCTATGTTGGTGAATGGTATTCCGGATCGGAGGAATCCGAATCGGAAGATGAAGCACCATGATCATCTAAGAAAATGGCGGGAATTGCTATCGGAGAAGCCACTTCGGTTGAAGACAAGTCATCATTATGTCTTATGGCAAGTGATGATGCTAAGGTATCGGATCTTGAACCTTCCTATGAGGACCTTGTTGATATGGTTATGGAACTAAATGAGGCATTAGGTAGAGTAACTAAGGAGAACAAACTGCTTAAGAAAGAATATTCAACACTTAGTGAATTATATGCAGAACTAAATGACTCGCATGAGGCACTTCTAATAAATGAAATTATTGATTCTAAACAAACAAATGAAATAGGCATTACGTGTGATATTCTAGACGAATCAACTCATGATGCTTCTTTTTCAAAATCATTCAATTGTAATGCTTTAGAAATTAATCATGAAAATGTTTGTAATGAAATTGTTGATAACAACTCAAACTTGATTTTAGAAAATTTAGAACTCAAAGCACAAGTAGAAAAACTAAATCTAGGACTAGCAAAATGCTTTAAAGGAAAAGAAATTTTGGACAAACTTCTTAGTGAACAACGATGTTCATTTAGAAAGGAAGGCTTAGGATATGAACCGAACAAGAAAAAGAAATTGAGTACTAAAATGACTTTTGTAAAGGCCACTAATATGTTTTGTCACAAATGTCATAATGTAGATCATTTGCCGGAAAATTGTCCCTCAACTTCTAGAGCTAAAGAAAATAAGTATCACTCCCATTACATGCTAAAGAAAACAAAGCACGGAAGAGTAGTTGCAAAATTCATTGGTTTACCTCATCAAAATAAACATGAGAAGAAAATTTGGGTACCAAAGACTCTTGTTGCTAACTTTCAAGGACCCAAACAAGTTTGGGTACCTAAAAGCATCTAACCCTTCTTTTAGGTAAACTACAAAACCGGTGGGAGGCATTGGGTGCTTGATAGTGGATGCACCCAACACATGACCGGTGATGGAAGTCGGTTCTCTTCATTTGAGAATGGTTGCAATGACATTGATAAAATCACATTTGGTGATAATAGCAAAGGAAAGGTAATTGGATTAGGTAAAGTCGCAATCACAAACAACCTTTCCATCTCAAATGTATTACTTGTTGAATCTTTGAACTTCAATTTGCTTTCGGTTGCAAAAATTTGTGATTTGGGTCTTAGATGCATTTTTGAACCAAATTGTGTTATCATTGAAAGTCTAGAAGACAAGTCTTTAATTTTCAAAGGTTTTCGATATGGAGATTTGTATTTGGTTGATTTCGGTTCAAAAGACTCTTGCATTTCAACATGTTTGGTTGCTAAAAATTCTTTGGGATGGCTTTGGCATCGTCGTTTGGCTCATGTTGGGATGCATCAATTAAACAAACTTTTAAAAAGAGATTTAATCCTAGGTATGAAAAATGTAAAGTTCGAAAAGAATAAACTTTGTAGTGCATGTCAAGTGGGAAAACAAGTAGCTAGCACTCATCCCGCTAAAAATATTTTATCAACATCTAGACCACTTGAGCTCTTGCATATGGACTTGTTTGGTCCATCGGAAACTCAAAGTATTGGTGGTAGTAACTATTGCTTTGTCATTGTTGATGATTTCTCTCGATTTACTTGGATTTTCTTTTTAAACCATAAATCCGATGCTCCAAGTGTGTTTAAAAGATTTGTAAAACGAGTTGAAAATGAATTTGAATTCTCCATCAAGAAACTTCGAAGTGATCACGGTGGAGAGTTTCAAAATTCTGATTTTGTTGAACTTTGTGATGAATCTGGAATCAAACACGAATTTTCCGTACCATATACTCCTCAACAAAACGGTGTTGTGGAAAGGAAAAATCGAACATTAATTGAAATGGCTCGAACTTTATTGGATGAATATAAAACCCCCACTAGGTTTTGGGCCGAGGCCGTAAATACGGCTTGTTATGCCATAAATCGGCTTTATACTCATCCTTTATTAAACAAAACTCCTTATGAGCTAATTATTGGAAGAAAACCAAACATCTCATATTTTCGAGTTTTTGGTTGCAAATGTTACATCCTGAAAAAACGCATGCATCTTGGAAAATTTCAAAGACGTGTTGACGAGGGGTTTCTTGTTGGATACTCGTCAATTAGTAAGGCTTATCGTGTTTTTAACATCATAACCGAATGCATTGAAGAAACATGCAATGTTGAGTTCGATGAATCTAATGGCTCTCAAGAAGAGTATGAAGATATTGAGAATGTAGGAAATGAAGAATTAAGAGAAGCTATGAAGAACATGACGATTGGAGATATCAAGCCCAAAGATGAAGATTCAAAGTCCCCCGATCAAGAAAATGAAGTAGCTTCTATGATTCCGGAAGCTCCCACTCAAGTTGATCTTGATTCGGAAATAAAGGAAAATGAAGATCAAACATTGCAAAATCCAAGACTTCATCAAACCATCACTAAAGATCATCCCGTCAATCAAATAATAGGTGATGTCGGTAAAGGTGTCCAAACTCGCTCTAAAATTGCATCTTTTTGCGAACATGCATCCTTCATTTCTAGTATTGAGCCTAAATACATTGATGAAGCTTTAGCGGACCCGGATTGGGTAAATGCTATGCATGATGAGTTAAACAACTTTACTAGAAATAACGTTTGGGAACTTGTAGAACAACCTCTTGATCATAATATAATTGGTACAAAATGGGTCTTTAGAAATAAACAAGATGAAAATGGCATAGTTGTGAGAAATAAAGCTAGATTGGTAGCACAAGGTTATTCTCAAATTGAGGGGTTAGATTTTGATGAAACTTTTGCTCCCGTAGCTAGACTAGAGGCCATTCGCATCTTACTTGCATTTGCATCATGTTTTAAAATCAAACTATTTCAAATGGATGTTAAAAGTGCTTTCTTAAATGGTGAAATTTCGGAACTTGTATTTGTAAAGCAACCACCGGGTTTTGAAGATCCAAAATATCCAAATCACGTCTATAAACTCTCAAAAGCTCTTTATGGTCTAAAGCAAGCCCCTAGGGCTTGGTATGAAAGGTTGCGAAATTTCCTAATTTCACAAGGTTTTAAAGTTGGAAAAATTGATACAACTCTCTTTACCAAAATCATAGACGATGACTTCTTTGTTTGCCAAATCTATGTCGATGATATAATTTTTGGTTCCACTAACGAGTCTCTTTGCCAAGCTTTTGGTGAAACCATGTCCAAAGAATTTGAGATGTCTATGATAGGAGAGTTGAGCTTTTTCCTTGGACTTCAAATTAAGCAAATCAAAGAAGGCATATTTGTGAGTCAAAGCAAATACGTGAAGGATTTGCTCAAAAGATTCGGTATGGATGATTCAAAACCAATCAAGACTCCCATGGCTACAAATGGGCATTTGGACCTGGATGAAGGAGGTAAACCGGTAGAACTCAAATTATATCGTTCTATGATCGGTAGCTTATTATATCTTACTGCCTCTAGACCGGATATTATGTTTAGTGTATGCATGTGTGCTAGGTTTCAAGCTGCTCCTAGAGAGTGTCACCTAACTGCAGTAAAAAGAATTTTCAGATATCTAAAACATACACCAAACATAGGACTTTGGTATCCTAAGAATGCTAGTTTTGATCTCCTAGGATATTCGGATTCTGATTATGCCGGTTGTAAAATTGATAGAAAAAGTACTTCCGGTGGTTGTCAACTTCTAGGAAGATCATTAGTCTCTTGGACCTCAAAGAAACAAAATTCAGTTGCACTCTCAACCGCCGAGGCGGAATATGTTTCGGCCGGTAGTTGTTGTGCACAACTTCTTTGGATGAAGCAAACCTTGTTAGATTATGGCATAAAAGTCAATTGTGTTCCACTTTTGTGTGATAATGAGAGTGCCGTTAAAATTGCCAACAATCCTGTTCAACACTCTCGAACAAAGCACATTGACATTAGACATCACTTTCTAAGGGATCATGTATCAAAAAGGGACATAGTGATTAGTCATGTTTCAACCGAAAATCAATTAGCAGACCTTTTCACTAAACCCTTGGATGAGTCAAGATTTAGTAAGTTAAGAAATGAATTGAATGTTATTGATATTTCAAATGTCATTTAATCTCTTGCTTATCTTGAATTGATTGTTAGTTTGATTGTATCTAGCCTATACTCTCTTGGCTATATATTTATATATCAATGTAGGCATCTATGCCCATCACTTCCTATGTTGAAGAAAAAGTCCAAAATTCACCACTTTGTCGTTTTTCAACAAAATTTGGAGAACACACTAAGGGGGAGCAATTTCAAGATCATTGAATGCTTGTATACCCCAAAATTGTGTACAAAAAGGAAAAATATGCATGTTGTTTATAAAAAGGGTAAATTTTAAAATCAAAAGGGCTAAACATGCTAAAATGTTCAAATTATGTTAAAATAAAACAAACTCTTCAAAAATATCTCTCAAGAGTGTTTTCAAAGATTTTGAAAGTGAAAATAAAGGGTTTCAAGCTAAAACGATGAATTTAGACAAAATTGAACATCTAAGGATCTTGTTTTGGCCTAAAATGACTTATTTCTACAAATCAAAATCGGTTGAGTTTTGACAAAAAGTTTCTACATGAAACACTTAGAGATCAGTCATTCGAAGATATTTCATGTTAAACTTTTTCTCAAAATACCTATGGTTTGAAAGTTATCACATTTTGCAAATCGCCCGAAAACGAGTCTTGACACGAAAATACCCAAAATGTGCATTTTGTGAATTTCGCTATTTGAGCCAAGATCTCTTCTATGTTTTGGCTTGAAATAGTATTTAAAATTCATACAAGGCCAAACATCTCAGAAAAATTCAAGTTTCATGAAAATTTGACAAATTGGTGAAAAACCGTTCTGTTTTACCCTTTTACCCTAAAATGCGATTAGGAGGCTCATTCTAAAGTCGATTTCTCTCAAATTTCTCCTCAAAGCTAGCTGGATATATTCCAAACATGATACTTGAGCTTATCCAAAATTCAAATCCTTATTTGAGTCAAATCTGACAAATTTGCAAAAAATTCAGAAGTTTCAGAGGAAAATCTGAACTGACCGAACAGTGTCCGGGCAGATCGGACTTTGTCCGGTCACATCGGACAGTGTCCGGTAAGATCGGACATTGTCCGGCCTGTGCACGATGTTTCGGTTACTAAATCCACCCGAAGTCTGTTTCTTCCCCAAATCGATTTCAGGCTTTTGCTTCCTCCTCAGTTCATCCTCTCTCTCCACTATTCATCCCCTCTCCTCCGGACAAGAGGATTCGTCCGGCCATCTCCCGTCCGGCCTCAGATTTGACCTCCTGTGCATCTTCTCCTTCCATGGATTAGGTCAGTTTCTCCATTGCTTCTCCTCTGGTTCATGCATTGCATCTCATGTCATTCTAGGGTTTGAAATAGTTCAAATGTTTTGCATGTCAAATCTATTTGTGGATTCATGAAATTATCATCTAGGGGTGATCACATTTAAGTTGATTTGTACAAAATAGAGGTTTCTCATGGACATGCATGGTTAAGTAAATCACTTACATTCTAAGGGTAGGTTTTGGGACAAAATTAACCATGCTTTGTATGAAGATGTGATGATTAAACTGAACCAAAGAGCAGAATAGGGTGATTTAGAGTACAAGCTAGCATCTATTAGTACATGCATAAATAATATTGAGTCATATAAGGACTAGGTCATGCACCCTTTCACATATGAAGACCAACTCATGCATCTCATGACACCTTCATTGAGTCATATCATGATCAAATTCTCGATCTTTTCTTCTCTTAGTCATCATGTCTGGAAGAATGAAGCAGACTAGCCGTCGTCATGGGCCTGGATCTTCTCAACAGGCTCAACCCATCGACTGGGATTCCTTAGCCATTGATGAGGATGATGCAGCTCAAGCACCTCCCATAGGATCTCCCGTTGATAGTTCCGACTCGGATGATAGCAGCAGCAGCAGTGGTGATGAGCAACCTAGGGGCCATCAAACATTCACCGCTAGAACCATTCGGCGACTTCGTCGAAAGAACCCGTATGAGCATCCAAGGACATGTACTGAAAGAAATTTCTGGAATGCTTTCCAGATGTCTCAATATCACACCAGATTCTCATCCGCCAAAGTCTTTGGGCATCAGGCCATTGATTGGAACTTGATCGAGAGCAAAGTTAGCTATCCCTTAAGAGGCAAGTTCATGGCAGTCCGGTTGCTCTCCTTCACCGAGATGAAGGAAGACTGGAAGTGGAACGTGGATGTCATCCGTTCGTTCTTCGCGTCTCTTCATGTTGCCTCGGATCGTTCCCACATCATTTTCATGAATAACAACTCAAAAAGGACTCTCACAAAGGCACAATTTGAAGAAGCTCTAGAGATCGAGCATGTTGTCAACAGCCTTTTCTCCTTCGATGAAGTTCGAGTTGAAGACGTGGTTCATCTCTTCGACAATCCAGATCCAAATATCGGTAAAGTCTCTCAACTGATTCCTCCGGTGGCAATTCTAGAGAAGCTGAACCGCATGACTGTCGTGCCAAAAACCGGAGATCGTGGGGCTGTCACATCTACCATGCTGCGACTTCTGAGAGCCCAAGTTGATGAGACACCATTCGACATTGTGGAGTTCATGTTCCACGAGATGCAGGAAGTTCAGATGGATATGAAGAGGCTGTTGCCCTTCGCTCCTTTCATTGCTCACACTCTGACCTATTTTGGACTGCATCGCGCTTCTCGTCCCACTACTATGGAGTTTTATCGAATGAAGAGCCTTGGGATGCTCATTCGCTACGAGAACCAAGTTGGACCACCAGATCACGGAGATGAGCCTATGTCTCCGGTCGCAGGAGCTCCCTCTCCACTTCAGTCCTACTCCATCTCTCAGAGTCCTGATGTCTCCGCTCCGTACATGATGATCATGGAGCGGCTGGATCAGATGTCCATGCGATTCGAGACTCGCTTCGATGAGGTCGACACCAGATTGAGCTCCATCGACCATCGCCTCAACGTCATTGAGCCTCGCATCGATTCTATGAGTCAGGATATCTCTGAGCTGCGGGGACGATTCGATGCAGGCCAGTATCAGCGTCGTCGTCGAGGCGATTCTTCTTCCGATCATCCTCCGCAGTCTTAAATTATCTTACTCCTGTATCTATGATCACTTGTATCTATGTCTTCTCTCCTTTTATGGATGTTTTGATGACAAAGGGGGAGAAGTTATGTTATGGATAAAGTTATGTTATGGATATGTTATGGTTATGGATATGTTATGGATATGTGATATGTGCTGTTACGTTGTTATATCATTTGTCATATGATATCGTTTGTCGTATGTGGATGTATATATCGTAATGTGATTGTATGAATATGGCTATATCATGCTATATCATGCAATGTTTCTTGTTGTATGAATGTATGACCATGAAATGAAATTGTTGTTCATATATCATGTTGTGAATCCATTCATGACCATGGGCATAAGATTCAGGGGGAGCATTATTTGCTCACATTCACATCTTTTCGATATCCAAGTGTTTTATGCATAACGGTTGTCATCAATCACCAAAAAGGGGGAGATTGTTGAATCTTGAGCCCTAATTAGGGTTTTGGTGATTAATGACATCCGTGAGATTTGCGACTAACCTTTGTATATGAGCCTCAGGAAAATCAAGGAGAAAGCATCGAGGAAAGGTAAAGCAAGGCTATCAAGACTTCATGAAGCGAAAACGACGAAAATCTCGACAAAAGTACAAATACCTAAACCTAGCGTCTTCTGGTTTTGAAATTTTCTAGGTTAGATGGTCGTACTATTAAGAGGGGTCTTAGCACAAGACTTTTGATCAACCTTGAAGTTTTTAGAAGCATATCTGCATTTGCATTTGCATTGAATCATAATTGAGTAAAAATTTCAGAGGCTAGTTTTCGTTTTGTACTGGCCGGACAGTGTCTGAAGTGACCGGACAATGTCCGGCCAATACAAACTTTTTCAGAACATTGCAAATCAAGTGCAACAGAGACAAATACATCTGTCCGGTGCATCTGTCCGATGAAGGCCGGACATTGTCCGAAGTGACCGGACAATGTCCGGTCAATACAAATGTTACTGAGATGTTTAATTAAGACAAATCTATTTGTCCGGAGGATATGTCTGAAGTGACCGGACATTGTCTGAAGTGACCGGACAATGTCCGGTCAATACAAACTGTGAGCTATTAAAAAGGCTGGGTTAACAGAGACGTATCTATTTGTCCGGACATTTTGTCCGGACAAATCCCATATGTCCGTTCAATACAAAATTCTGGAGGTTTTTGTTTTGAGTGTCAACAGAGACAAATACATTTGTCCGGACATTTTGTCCGGACAAATCCATTTGTCCGGCGTGTACAAGTTGTTTCGAACAAGGGTGTCAACAGAGACAAATGCATTTGTCCGGACATTTTGTCCGGACAAATACATTTGTCCGGCCATCACATTTCACTTCAAACGGCTACTGACACTCGTAATTCACGTGAATAACGGTCAAAATTTTTGTACTGACCGGACATTGTCCGAAGTGACCGGACAATGTCCGGCCAGTACAATTTTCGCCCAATCTTCTTGATTTCGACCGTTTTTGTTGAGAGTATAAATAGACCACTGTTGTAGATGACAAGTACACACGATATACACTTCATAAACCCTGAGCAACAGTGTGCAAGCTCTCACACATCCATTCTCTAGCAATTAGAGTCAAAACTTGAGAATTCTTGAGTGCTAGTTGAGTGAATTTGGTTCCAAGCCTTGTTGCATTTGCATAGTGTTCATCAAGCTTTGAGGTTGATCAAGCAAGGTGCTAAGGCTTATTACTCTTGGTGATTGCCGTCACCTAGACGACCCGGGAGGTCCGGCGATCTCTCCATCGACGGTGTGTCGGAGAGGCCCGGCGAGTGGTTGTAAAGGCTTGGAGCTCGCCTATCCAGAGTGGAGAAGGGCTACCTCTAGTGGAATCGAAGCTTAAGCTCAAGTGAAGAGCGCTTCAACGAGGATTAGTGGAAATCGGCAAATTTCCGAGACCTCGGGAAAAATTTGATTTCTTCGGTTATCTCTACTACTTGCTTAATTTCCATTGTGATTGAATTGTTGCTAGTAGTATCATAGAAATTGCTAAATCTGAGTTGAATTAGTTTTCCATACCCATAGAATATTTGCTATTGCAAACTTAGGTTGTTAAACCCTAATTTAGAAGAAAATTTTAAAACCGCCTATTCACCCCCCCCCCTCTAGTCGGCATCCTTCGATCAACAGGAGCCCCTCTGATAGCACCCATGCCAGTCTCGATATAAGCTTCGTATACGACGCTAGGCCTCTTGGAGAAAATCTTCGGGCCAATATTCATAGCCCGCCAGTGGAAGTATTCGAAGCGAGGGAACACTTCGGGACCACGGTCGCGGAGGGGACAGTTCAGCGCGGTGGTTGTCGAAGTTGTCCAGGTGCCCCTCCGGATGCCACGGCAACCGGATTGGCTCTCGGGAAACACTCCTGCCGTGTCCCCCGGAGAAGAGACTTAACAAGATGAAGGCGGCCTGGGCATCCCCCGGGTGACACCTGTCGGAGGTCGGAGGCTCCACCTCTGGACAGGCTCCCCGTAACATTGGCACGCCCCTAAGGTCACGCCCCAACCTCGAGGGCCTTTACCCGGAAGTAACCTCCCGAGGCCCAGGAGTGACCTCTCGGCAAACCTGGTAAATTTAATTCAAAGACTTAGCAAAAAATTTCATTTCTAGTGCATCAAAACATTCGTGTACAAGTGTCCGGGGCTTCTTCTAAGAAGCTACCAGTAGCGAAAAACCTAAGACAAAAAAGAGAGGGGTCCTATCTAAAGGCCCGGGGGGAGGCTCATACTTGTTCATTGGTGTCCTCTCCCCGGGAGGCTCCCGCCAGAGCCGTAGCGTCCGCCCCCGGAGGCGCCGGCGCCGGGAATCACACTCGAACTATCCGCTCGTAGAAGCCGCCGGCGAGCTGCTCCACTTCTCGCTGAGATGGCTCAAAGAACTCCGGAAAGCTCCGGGAGATCTGGCCCCCGATCGCCCGGGCGCCAACCCCCCGGTGCTCCACGAGCCCGGCCGCAGCAGCCACCACCGGGATCGCCCGGCCCCATGCCCGGGCATCGGCGCCCTCCAGGATCACGGAGACTTGTGCGTTGAGAAAATGCACAGCCTCCGTGAGCATCGCCGGTGCCGCCTCGGAGCTGCCACCAGGGCCAAGGCTCACTCCAAGCCCCTCGATGGCTGAGCGGACGGAGTGGCCCGCGTCTGTCACCGCCCGGACACTGGACCCCTCGACCTCTCAGAGGGCATCCTCCATGGCCTACGCCTCCCTCCGAGGCCAGTCATTGGGGTTCTCGGAGGCGTGGAGCTGGCCCCGGACTCGGGCCAACTCCTGAAGCGCACCGTTGCCCTCCTCTAGGTCGGCGGCTGCCTTCCCCTCCGCCTCCTTCAGCGCTTTATTGAAGCGCGCCTCGATGCCCCAAGTGATGGCCGCCCCCTGCGAACACGAGGTTTAGTCGAAATGCGAGTTGGAATCCTGAAGAAAACAAGCCACCGGTTCGAGGATGAACCTAGATATGGAGAGAATGGAAGCTCTCCGCAGTGTTCACGGAGCGTCCCATGCGAGACGTAGTCTTGGACCTTTTGGGTCTGGAGCCCCTCCGCGAACCGGAAGACCTCCCCCGCGGACAGCAGGGGGGTCTCCCTCCCCACGACTCCGGACCCATCAGGACCGGCAGCGGGCTCCCCCGCAAAGGTCGCGGGGGTGATGAGGACCAGAGTTGTGGTGGCCGGAGTCCTTGCCACCGAAGAAGAGTCCGAGGAGGCCAACGAGCTCTCCAAGGGGGTACTTCCCCGGGGGGCATAAGGAGCCCCTTCCCCTTTCCCGGGCCGCGGGGCCCCCGGGACCTCTGTCACCGGGGGGCTCCCCCCTCGTCTACTGGCCATTCAACGCGCGAAGGGGAATCCTACGCGAATCGGACCTCCGACCTCTCTGGCTCCGGTGGCGCCGGGGTCGCCGCGAGAGCTATCGCCGAAGGCGGCGAGGGGGCGTAGTCCGGCAAGTCAGATGCCCCCCCGTTACCAGCCGGCTCCTTCCCCAGAGCCTCTCCGAAGACCTCGGGGAGGCGTGCGAGCTCCTACGCCTCCGTCGCCCTCTCGGAGTTCTCCGGGAGGGCTGGCATCACTTCGCGCCGGGAAGATGCCCGCATCCGTCCTGACCCAGGGGCGGTGTGTAACATCCCAAATTTTGTCATCTCTTTAGCTTGCCAGTCAGCGTATCTTCATTGGATTCTCGGATGTCTCAACCCCATTTTTGATCTTTATCCCAGAATTATGATCTTAGGTATGCCACTACCTTAATTTAAAAAGTTGGCCGATAAACTCCGCCTTTCAGACCATTTTCGCTTTTTAGTCCAAAAGCATCGCAAATTAGTTCTTTTAAGATTTGTCAGAAGCTCAAAAAGACCAAAAGTCTCAGACCATCTCCAAACATTGATCTGATTTAGTGAATATCTCCCATTCACTATTCTGGACATTTTTCCCTTCTGGAAGAATTCCAAAAGCTCAACCGAAACACTAGTTTCAGCCTCGCCAAAGTTTTGAACCCTAATTACCCTGTTTACCCTAATTACCCTGTTTTCGATTTTTGTCAAAACCATCAGATCTTGGTGGATTTTACTGGATTTTAGTAATACTCATCTGCAGGACCAGATCTCAGATCAGCCCTTTAGATCTCCAGATTTGCAAATAGGCCCAAGATCCCGAAAGAAAACCTTGCAAATTAGTCCAAGTTCTTTGCAGAACAGTCCCTGGTGAAGGTTTCTGAAATTGCAAATCAGCCGTAGCTTTCCAGCCCCTGGTCGTTACCCACGACCAGAGCTCCAGCACCATTCGACCAGAACCCCGCCACCTCGTCTCGCCGCAGGAATTCGCCGCCGGTAAAGTATCCCGCGCCGCGACCACCATCACCGCCACGTAGCACCACCTGTGCGCAACCATGCCGCCACCGTGGAGCCACCGTAGCTGCGCCTGTGCCGTGCTTTCCTCGCTCGCACGCGTGCTCCACCAGCAGGAAACCAACGCCATGTTGCAGCCATGCCGAAGCCGGTGATCTCGTCGCCCTGCTCCAGCCGGATTTGGCGTGTTTCCCCTCGCCTGGCTCAGTCTTTGCCGTGTCCCAACGTCGTCTCAAACGCTTCTCCGGTGTCAGCCACGAATCCCGCTTGATTTGCATCAACTCCCGAGAGCTCAGCCCATCGCCTATATAAGCTTCCCCTCAACCGCAGCATCACTTCGCACCACACCCCGCAGCTGCATTGCTTCAGCCCTAGCACCAGAGAGCAGCCAGTGTGTCGCGCCCCGAGACTAGGACTACGACTACTCCTGTAGAGACCTAGCTCGCTGCAGCTAGTCCCATTCTCACAAACCTTTGACTTCCCAGGATGAGTCAAACACAGGAGTATATTACATTGCAATAGAGTACTCACAAAATATTAAGTAGTGTGGCCTGCTGGCCTTAATATTACATAAAGGATTACAATGCCTACAAGGTATTCAGGGTTTAGCAAAATATTTAACTACACAGCAGAAGATAGGTGACCCTCCCACAAAAGAAGTTGACGGCAGAACAACACACTTCACGGTTCTGGCGGACCTGATTCTCCTCCTTCTGGATCCACGAAGTACTCCATGCCATCATCTTGATCAAGGTAGGCTCCATCTATTGAGTTGAATGTTGCAAGGGTGAGCACTTACGTACTCAGCAAGTCATAGGTAAGAGTAGATACATATAGTAGTGATGACATGAACCTAGACTAGTCAAGAATTATGGATATTTGTAAAATAATCTTTTCCTTTCTCATCTCATCTTATGGCAGCACTTTTCATAATATAACATCATCATTCATGTTCACTAAATTATAGTACTACCGCGACACGTCGACACACGACAGCCCACGGCAGCACTCCTTATCATGACAACACATGTCATTTGGGTAATCTTGATTAAACATATTTTATTTAGAAAATAGTACTTGGGTCACACCCCGTGGATTTAATCCACCGCAGCAGACTCCTATAAACTCGGGAGCTCGGAGTATTCGAATACGTTTTTAACTCTGCAGAGAGGTACCAATTTACCCGCAAGATATTCCACTTTCAAACCTTTCCTATCATAACAAAATGATTGGACCCCTGACTCACTTCATACTGTGAGCGGCAAGGTGGAAATAACAAGAACTTTTGTTATGTTTTACTCACAATTCACCCCCGACCCTGTGGCTCTCAGCGAGACACAGTTGTGGCAGGTTGTATCCAAACCTCCACCCCTTTGCTTATTCCCATTACTGGGTCAGCGTGCTTGATCACCTTCAGTGATATGTGTGGGAGCCGCGCTCCGTGTTTATCGTCCATCACTACACATCTCATGCAGGGGTTTTGATGAGACCATGTACATCATGGTTATGACCAAGACGACATCAACATGGTGGTCATCAAGATGTCATCGTCCGCCACCTTGGCCAGGACACGAAAGCTGGCAGCACGTACGTCGTCTGGATTTTGTGCTGTCGCCACCACAAGTTCGGCCTCCACCTTGGCCACCTCCCCAATCACAAGACGTGCTCAAGAAAGGCGCCTCTACACCTCTAAGGTCGCACAAGCCACGTCGCTCGAAAGCCAGCCCACAAGTGAGCTCAATTCATCCGCGAGTCCGGTTCGGCCATCTGCGCGTAGTCCAACTTCAAACGGACGTACAGGCCACATACGAAGTCCATTTTCGACGTTCTTGGACTCTAAGGACAAGAGAACGACGGGAGCTTTCCAACAGATCCAGTCCCATGTCCAAATTCCTTACGGATCAAAAGGAATCATCAAAACAAGATTACGAACAGAATCTGACGTGCGCTGCGACGCTCCACTTTGGGCCCAAGGCCCATGTACCCCTAGGGTTTCCTCCTCCACCCCATGGCCGCCCCATACAGTATATATATGGCCACCATGGCTGCCATTTAGACTGGGGTTTTGCTTAGATTAATCTGTCAAAGAACAGTTTCGCCGTGTATCGGTTTGTGGAACCCCAACTCGTGAGATTCAATTTATATTTGCAATATTTCAGATTGCTTCTTTCTCGTTCTTGCTTGTGTTCTCGATTCGCATGCAGGGATAAGCCTTCTTGGCGAGGTCAATCGTGTTTGTGCATGGTTGATAACCAACGGAGCCGTGGTGTAGCGATTGCTGGGTTCGGATCGGTTCTGATCGGAAGCCAGATCGTCAACGTCGAGTCTCAACCAATCGACTTACCTCTACCTGTCGGAAGATCGGGCCACCGTGCGCATCAGGTTTCATGTGCGATCCACATAATTACTTGTTCAGGCCTGTCCCATACCAGGCTTGCAGTTAGCACGTTATTCATGCCACTAGACGCACAACACAAGGTTCTAGTCCTTATATGCCAGTGACCAGACCATCCACAACCCTGCACCTTCAGTGCTTGCATTCCTTCGCAGTCTAGCACCTCCAGTGCTACAGCCATCCATACCATTTTTCTGGTCACGGCTAGGGGTTTTATTTCATGAATATAAGTATATAAATACATATATTAGTTCATGGCTCAAAACTTGTTTATTTCACATTTCACAGATAACCAGTCTAGTACTGCCAATTCATAAATCAACCATTCTCAATCTTTCACATGCAATATTGCATATATTCAAGGTTATATTATAGCAACATTTAAAATATAGGTTCAAGATGACCAAGGATATGACTTGCCTTCCGCGTCGTAAAATACAGCAGTCGATGACGGGTCAACAGCAAAATCTTCAAAGTCAGCTTCTGAATCTGCTCGACGACAAACAATCACACAATAATTACTTATAATATTAAAAATATTTTATGACTTATATGCAGAAATGCTCAACAAGAATGATTGAACTATACTAGAGATAATTTGAACTACAAACTGAACTGAGTCGAGATTCTAGGGTTTCAAGGAATTTGGGCTAAGGATGGTGATTAGATAATCTTAGGGTTTCAGGATTACAATAGGGATAACAATTTTGTGGCTGGTTTAATCAAAACAGCGAATGTCAACAGATCGACATTCGGATCAAGACTTGGACATAGCTTTAAGAAAAGCTAGGGTGCTTATCTCAAGTTGTGGTAGTAGAAGAAAATGTAGATCACAGCTCTACAAATTCAGTGGACAAAGTGGTTTTCGAATTATACAACCAGAAGTGGGTAAACAAGGTCAATGCCACTGGCTGACAAGCTCTGGCATAGAGCTGACAATGCCAAAAACTAGGGCTTAGCATAACTTTTGATCTGAAGCTCCAAATGATGCACCACTTTGTCTGGGAGGTAGGCATTGATAACAGGAACAATTAAGTCAACAAGATCTAGGGCAGGAAATGGCTGGAAAGCAAGAAATTTGATGATGAACAGAGATGAACTGGCTGCACTGGAGTAGTTCTGGACAAAAACTTGGCAAAGCTATAACTTTTGATCTAGGCTGATTTAGGTGTCGGGCTAGAAGACAAAAATGCTGAGGAGGCTAAGGCACATTTAAAAGACAAGGTGATTTGGGCTGAAACGGCCGAGAACACTTTTCCGGTCATCGGCGCCGGTGAAGAAACACTGTTAATTGGGGGTTTCTGCTACAGGCCAAAAGAACTTAATTCCTTGCTTGGAGAGCATCTAGGAGGTATAAGGAAGCTTCTGGTACAATTAGATTGGCCGGAGGATCACTGGAGAAGCCTGGCGATGATCACCGGTTTCTGGTGAAGCTTGGTTTAGGGAAAAGCTTCGATTCTTGCTTAATTTCGAAATCCAACTTCACAGGCTTGCTTGATTTAGCTCACTGATCAATTTTGTTTACAAAAACGAAAGCTAATTTGGAGTAATTCGAGCTACATTGCCGGAACAGGGCATTCTTCGAATTTTAGCAATTTCCGGTGATCGCCGGCGTTAGAGGTCACCGGGGAGCAATTAGATGATATCACACAGAGAGAATGAGTAGGGAAACTCACTGGTGTTGTTAATTTGGCAGGAGATGATCTGCAGAGTGCTGGCACTGTGAGCCTCCTCGATGGCTCGCCGGAGAAGATGACTGAAACAGGAAATTCTGGAACTTGGCAGGTTTGTGGTGATGTGTGGAGGGAGCTGCTGAGCACAGGAGTGCTTATATAGGCCAGGCAAAGATGGCGAAGAGGGAACAATGAAGAGATTGGCTGCTGTGATGAGATTGTTTGCGTGCTGGAGCAGTAGCGGCGAAGAAACAGCAAGAGCAGTGATGCGACGGCGACAAGCTTTCAACTGATCACAATGTCGCCTCATCGGGACTTGGCAAAGCTTGTAGCAAGCGGTGGCGATAAGTACTGGCGCGGCGAAGCGACGTGGCGATGAATTGCTGACAAAAGCCGTTGATCGCGCGCGGGAGCAGTCACTGGTCGTCGACGTAGCAGCAACCTTGCCACGGCACTGGCTGGAGCGAGGATACGTGCGCACTGGCATGCACGGTCACAAGTGCGGTGAAGCTTCACCGGCGGCGAGCGTGCACAGCGCAAGGAAACCACGGCGAGCCCTGGTCGTGCGCACAGTAAACGGCCTGGTCGAATGCTTACTGCTGTCCTGGTCGAAATGGGCTGAGTTGTAATTTCAATTCTTTGAGTTTCGGACTGAAATGTAAATCTGGAATTCTGGAAGGTTTAGCCTGAAATTGATTTCACTAATCTGGTAGATTATATTCAACAAGGTATTTGGCAAAGATGGTTGATAAGATTTGACACATTTGAAAAGTTTTCGATACAAACTGAAAATAGGGTAATTTAGGGTAAATTAGGATTTGAGTTTTGTCGATTTCGAATTCTGGCATTTAGGGTTCGAATTTGATATCTGCACAGAAGAGAAACTTGTGAAAAATAGCATTTTGAGAAGATTTGCTGAAGAAATTCTGAATTTGGAGTTAATCTGGAGATTTTAGCCTTTTTGGGTTTTCAGATATCAGATAAGAACTAATTTGCGATAACTCTTGGACTGATTTGTGAAAGGAGTCTAGATGATGAAATCTGGCTGTCAACTTTTTAGATTAAGGTATTGACATACCCATGATCATATTCCAGAAATAATCTGGTCTGAACTTGGTCAAGATTTTGATTAAATCTGTATTTCTGAAAGTTAGGGTATTTGGGTAATATAAGGTATTTCTGTTTTCGAAAACAGAAGAAGTTGATAATTCTGGAATTTAGAGATAGAATTGGATCTAGGTTCTAAAGGCTTTTAAGTTCAGAGTAAGTGATAGATCACATCTGAACAATCTGATCTTGATTTGAGGTCACAGGATAG
Organism: Pharus latifolius; assembly: GCA_019359835.1. Taxonomy (NCBI): domain Eukaryota; kingdom Viridiplantae; phylum Streptophyta; class Magnoliopsida; order Poales; family Poaceae; genus Pharus; species Pharus latifolius. Next base: position 69,763,294 of record CM033322.1, read on the forward strand.
ATTTTGGAGATTTTAGGGCTTGAGATAGATACTGATCTGGCTATTACTACAGATACATGCATGCATGCTATTGATGAAAAAGGAAATTTTCACCCCTAACTCAGGGTGTTACAGATCTACCCTCCTTAAAGAAATCTCGCCCCGAGATTCACCTAAGACAGGAAAAGATAAGGATAGGTTTGATTAAGATCTTCTTCCTTCTCCCAAGTAGCCTCTTGCTCTGAATGATTTTTCCATTGAACTTTACACAATCTGATTTTCTTCCTTCTGAGCTGACGTTCATCAGTGGCTAGGATTATGATTGGGTGCTCAAAATAAGTGAGATTCTTCTGTAATGGCACATCTTGTACATCTATCTGATCAGTAGGTTCCTTCAAACATTTCAGGAGCTGAGAGACATGAAACACATCATGCACTCCTGCTAATCCCACAGGTAATTCCAATTTATATGATACTTCTCCCTTTCTCTTGATTATCTTAAATGGTCCAATGTATCTTGGAGATAACTTTCCTTTCACTTGGAATCTTTGTAATCCCTTGAATGGTGTGACCATGAGATACACAAAATCTCCTGGTTCAAATGATAATTCTCTCCGTCGTTTATCTGCATAACTCTTTTGTCGTGATTGTGCTGTTTTCAACCTTTCTCTGATGAGTCTGACATGAGCTTCCGCTTCTTCTACTATCTCTGGTCCTATGACCTTTCGTTCTCCTGGCTCATTCCAATGCAATGGAGTTCTGCATTTACGTCCATATAAAGCTTCAAATGGTGCCATCTGTATACTAGCTTGACAACTGTTATTATATGTAAATTCTGCAAATGGTAAACATTTGTCCCATGATGTTCCATAATCTAGTATACAAGCTCTTAGAAGATCTTCTAGGATTTGGTTGACTCTTTCTGTCTGTCCTCCCGTCTGCGGATGATATGCAGTACTGAAATCCAACTGGGTTCCTAGGGTTTCATGCAGTCTATTCCAAAATTTGGAGGTAAACTGTGTTCCACGATCTGAGACTATCTTCTTAGGAATACCATGCAATGCCACTATTCTTTGCATGTATAACTCTGCTAATTTACTGCCATCAAAAATCTTTTTGACTGGTATGAAATGAGCTACTTTAGTAAGTCTGTCCACAATAACCCATATGGAATCATATCCTCCTTGAGTTTTAGGTAATCCTGTAATGAAATCCATACCAACTTCTTCCCATTTCCATAATGGTATTGGTAGAGGTTGTAGCTTTCCTGCTATTTTCTGATGTTCTGCTTTAACTCGCTGACATGTATCACAGCTTGCAATATACTCCGCAATCTCTCTCTTCATATTATCCCACCAGAATCTGGTCTTCAAATCTTGATACATCTTTGTGTTACCAGGGTGTATTGAGTATGGAGTTTTATGTGCTTCATGGAGAATTATTTCCTTAAGATCTGCGTTTTGAGGTACACAGATTCTTCCTCGATACCATACAATCCCTTGGTTATCTTCGGTAAAGCCTTGAGCCTTTCCTAACTTGATTCAACTCTTGATCTTACAAATTTCTTCATCTTTCTTCTGGGCAATTCCTATCTGTTCTTCAAGTTGAGATTTTATTGTTAAAGTAGCTACCGTTCCCTGCGGTACTATTTCCACTTGATGATTCTGCAACTCTTGTTGTAAGTAAGGGTTCTTTAACATAACCATTCCTTGTAGGTTGTAAACTTTTCTGCTTAGGGCATCAGCCACTACATTAGCTTTCGCTTGATGGTACTGAATACTAAGATCATAATCTTTGATCAATTCCAGCCATCGTCGTTGACGCATGTTGAGCTCCGTCTGTGTGAAAGTATACTTGAGGCTTTTATGATTTGTAAAGATCTCACACTTATGTCCAATGAGATAATGCCGTCATATCTTTAAAGCATGCACCACTGCTGCTAACTCCAAATCATGAGTCGGATAATTTTCCTCATGTGGTCTCCATTGACGTGAAGCATAAGCCACTACTCGACCTTGTTGCATTAACACACAGCCTATTCCTTGCTTTGAAGCATCACAGTAAACTACGAAGTCTTCCTTGCTGTCTGGTAAAGTGAGGACTGGTGTTGTTGTCAATTTCTGCTTCAGCTTCTGAAAACTGTCCTCGCACTTGGTGGTCCATTCAAATGCAACATCCTTCTTTAGCAGATTTGTAAGTGGTTTGGCAATCTGGGAAAATCCTTCAATGAATCTCCTATAATACCCTGCTAATCCCAAGAAACTTCTAATCTCTGAAACTGAGGTAGGTTGTTTCCACTCCTTGATTGCAGAGATTTGAGCTGAATCCACTGAAATTCCTTCTGCTGTCAACACATGTCCAAGAAATGAAATTCTTGACATCCAAAATTCACATTTGTCAAACTTGGCATAAAATTGCCTCTCTCGTAGCCTTTCCAAGACTAGGTGTAAATGTTGCTCATGTTCTTCCGTACTCTTGGAATATATCAGAATGTCATCTATGAATACTATGACAAACCTGTCAAGAAAATCCATAAATGTACTGTTCATGACATTCATGAATGCTGCCGGAGCATTGGTCAAGCCAAAAGGTACTACTGTAAACTCATATAAACCATATCTGGTAGTGAAAGCAGTCTTCGGTATATCTTCCTTCTTGATCTTCAACTGATGATATCCAGATTTCAAATCTATCTTGGAAAATACTTTGGCTCCTCGAAGCTGATCGAACAAGTCATCAATTGTTGGTAATGGATACTTGTTTTTAATAGTGACTTCATTCAAAGCTCGGTAATCTACACACATTCGTAGAGTTCCGTCTTTCTTCCTCACAAACAAAACTGGGGCTCCCCATGGCGAAGCACTAGGTTTGATAAATCCCTTGTTTTCCAAGTCTTCGAGTTGATTCTTGAGCTCCTCCAAATCTGTAACTGGCATCCTATAGGGACGTTTTGCTATAGGTGCTGCTCCTGGTTTAAGCTCAATACTGAATTCTATTTCTCTGTCAGGTGGCATTCCTGGAAGTTCTTCTGGAAACACATCAGGATATTGTTGCACTACAGGCACTTGTTCCAGGCATAACTTTTGTAATGCTTAAACAGATCTTAGTGGTTTACTGACTGATGATCTTTCTGCATAGAATAGAACTCTCTCCCCTTGGCTACTGACAAGACTAAGGGTTTTCTCTTCACAGTCTACTAGACCTTTATATTGGGACAACCAATCCATTCCCAAAATAATGTCTAGACCTTGCAGTTCTAGAACTAGTAGATTTGCCTCAAATTCTACCCCTTCTATATTGAAGGTTACATTTGGGCAGATCGAGTAGATAGTTAATCTAGCCCCTGGAGTTTGTATAACCATAGAGTACTCTAGTGGTACTTGCTCTATATGCATTTCAACTTCAGATGCAAATGCTTTTGACATGAATGAATTGGTAGCACCAGGATCAAACAATATTAAGGCAGATGCAGATTGAAGCAGAAATCTACCTAGAAGAATGTCGGTGGCGTTGCCCGCTTCTTGAATTGAAGTATAGTTTAACCTTCCTCCTTGGGTTGTAGCTGGTGCTCTACCTCTTCCTCTTCCTCGATTAGCCATGTTTCCTCCTCTTCCTGCTGAATTTCCTCTAAAATTCTGTGATGGTGATGCTTTGGTTACTACTGGCTGTGTTCCTGCTTGAGATCTGGCAATGGACATCGGAAGTTGTATCCAAGGACAGAATTCTTTACGGTGCCCACGCTGTCCACAATGATAACACTCAACACGAGGATGAGGGCAATCCTTCTGAGGATGATTTCCTCTGCAGTTGGGGCACATTGTCGTTGCTGGTCTGGGATTCTGATAAGATGGTCGAAAATTGGGAGTGATAGGAACTCTTCCTCTGATTGGATTTGGCTGTGGTCGTGTTTGCTGGAACATCCTCCTCTTTCGGCTTTCTTCTCCCATATTCTTCTTCTCTTCCACCTTTAAAGCTCTGTTCACTAGTGTTTGAAATTCTGTAAGTTCATGAGAAGCAATTTGATACTGTAAATAGGTTCATGAGAAGCAATTTGATACTGTAAATAGTGTTGAAGTCCTTCTGTGAAGCGCTCTATCTTCTTCTCTTCAGTATCCACATCTCCAGGTGCGTATCGAGCCAAATGAGTAAATTGGTGTAGATACTCAGTAACTGACTTACTTCCTTGAGTTAAATTCCGAAATTCCCGACGCTTAGCTGCCATAACACCAGTAGGTATATGAAATTTCCGAAATTGATCCTTAAATTCCCTCCAAGAAATATTATCTTTATCAAGGTGGGCTTCCTGGTAGTTCATCCACCATGCAGCTGCAGCTCCTGATAACTGATGAGATCCAAACAAAACTTTCTCTCGTTCGCTGCATCGGACCGTGTCTAGTTTCCTCTCGATATCCCGTAACCAATCATCGGCAACCATGGGATCGGTCGCACTAGAGAATGTTGGTGGACGGGTCTTTTGGAAATCTGTTAATCTTGCTCCTACAGCAGAAGTAGTTCCTTCTGTTGTTCCAGTAGGCAGTTTTTGAACTATCTGAGCTAACAACTGGGTATGAGCTATCTGAGCTTCCTGTCGACTTTTCTCCATTGACAACAAAATTTCCTGAAGACTGGGTTGTTCATTCTGAGGTGGATTGGAACTCTGAGATCCTTGCTGAAACAAAGGGTCTCTTGTCATAGTTTCTTCTTCCTGCGGAGTCTGACCCATATCTTCTCTTCCACTTCGAGATCTCCTTCTGGTGTCAACCATGGTGGCTCTGAAAAAGGTTTAGACGGATCTAACTAACTAAGGCCAACTAAGACAGCAATGCAGAAATTAATGCAACTACTTTAATGCATAAAATTACTTAGGCTATCAGCCATAATACACAAATTAACCATTGCAAAAGCAACAGCGAATCACAAAGCTATCAAGAGCATCCACTAGCTCTGTCTACACCAACCCCTAAGACACTCTGAAACAACAGAACGCACTCTCACAATCTTACCGAATTTTAGAAAATCCAAATAAAATTTTGAAATGAAGGTTTTCAAGAGCTACAAAGCTCATTATTTTTACCAAAATAAAGTTTTCAACAAATAGTTTCTAAATAAATTACGTCTTCCTGGCACGGCCAATTTCCTAAAGGTGTCGTCCTACAGTCAAGTTCTCATGTCGCTCTGATACCAACTTTTGTGTCGCGCCCCGAGACTGGGACAACGACTACTCCTGTAGAGACCTAGCTCGCTGCAGCTAGTCCCATTCTCACAAATCTTTGACTTCCCCGGATGAGTCAAACACAGGAGTATATTACATTGCAACAGAGTACTCACAAAATATTAAGCAGTGTAGCCTGCTGGCCTTAATATTACATAAAGGATTACAATGCCTACAAGGCATTCAGGGTTTAGCAAAATATTTAACTACACAGCAGAAGATAGGTGACCCTCCCACAAAAGAAGTTGACGGCAGAACAACACACTTCAGAGTTCTGGCGGAACTGATTCTCCTCCTTCTAGATCCACGAAGTACTCCATGCCATCATATTGATCAAGGTAGGCTCCATCTATTGAGTTGAATGTTGCAAGGGTGAGCACTTACGTACTCAGCAAGTCATAGGTAAGAGTAGATACATATAGTAGTGATGACATGAACCTAGACTAGTCAAGAATTATGGATATTTGTAAAATAATCTTTTCCTTTATCATCTCATCTTATGGCAGTACTTTTCATAATATAACATCATCATTCATGTTCACCAAATTATAGTACTACCGCGACACGTCGACACACGACAGCCCACGGCAGCACTCCTTATCACGACAACACATGTCATTTGGGTAATCTTGATTAAACATATTTTATTTAGAAAATAATACTTGTGTCACACCCCGTGGATTTAATCCACCACAGCAGACTCCTATAAACCCGGGAGCTCGGAGTATTCGAATACGTTTTTAACTCTGCAGAGAGGTACCAATTTACCCGCAAGATATTCCACTTTCAAACCTTTCCTATCATAACAAAATGATTGGACCCCTGACTCACTTCATACTGTGAGCGGCAAGGTGGAAATAACAAGAACTTTTGTTATGTTTTACTCACAATTCACCCCCGACCCTGTGGCTCTCAGCGAGACACAGTTGTGGTAGGTTGTATCCAAACCTCCACCCCTTTGCTTATTCCCATTACTGGGTCAGCGTGCTTGATCACCTTCAGTGATATGTGTGGGAGCCGCGCTCCGTGTTTATCGTGCATCACTACACATCTCATGCAGGGGTTTCATGTGTGATCCACATAATTACTTGTTCAGGCCTGTCCCATACCAGGCTAGCGGTAAGCACGTTGTTCATGCCACTAGACGCACAACACAAGGTTCTAGTCCTTATATGCCAGTGACCAGACCATCCACAACCCTGCACCTCCAGTGCCTGCATTCCTTTGCAGTCTAGCACCTCCAGTGCTACAGCCATCCATACCATTTTTCTGGTCACGGCTAGGGGTTTTATTTCATGAATATAAGTATATAAATACATATATTAGTTCATGGCTCAAAACTTGTTTATTTCACATTTCACAGATAACCAGTCTAGTACTGCCAATTCATAAATCAACCATTCTCAATCTTTCACATGCAATATTGCCTATATTCAAGGTTATATTATAGCAACATTTAAAATATAGGTTCAAGATGACCAAGGATATGACTTGCCTTCCGCGTCGTAAAATACAGCAGTCGATGTCGGGTCAACAGCAAAATCTTCAAAGTCAGCTTCTGAATCTGCTCGACGACAAACAATCACACAATAATTACTTATAATATTTAAAATGTTTTATGACTTATATGCAGAAATGCTCAACAAGAATGATTGAACTATACTGGAGATAATTTGAACTGCAAACTGAACTGAGTAGAGATTCTAGGGTTTCAAGGAATTTGGGCTAAGGATGGTGATTAGATAATCTTAGGGTTTCAGGATTACAATAGGGATAACAATTTTGTGGCTGGTTTAATCAAAACAGCGAATGTCAACAGATCGACATTCGGATCAAGACTTGGACATAGCTTTAAGAAAAGCTAGGGTGCTTATCTCAAGTTGTGGTAGTAGAAGAAAATGTAGATCACAGCTCTACAAATTCAGTGGACAAAGTGGTTTTCAAATTACACAACCAGAAGTGGGTAAACAAGGTCAATGCCACTGGCTGACAAGCTCTGGCATAGAGCTGACAATGCCAAAAACTAGGGCTTAGCATAACTTTTGATCTGAAGCTCCAAATGATGCACCACTTTATCTGGGAGGTAGACATTGATAACAGGAACAATTAAGTCAACAAGATCTAGGGCAGGAAATGGCTGGAAAGCAAGAAATTTGATGATGAACAGAGATGAACTGGTTGCACTGGAGCAGTTCTGGACAAAAACTTGGCAAAGCTATAACTTTTGATCTAGGCTGATTTAGGTGTCGGGCTAGAAGACAAAAATGCTCAAGAGGCTAAGGCACATTTAAAAGACAAGGTGATTTGGGCTGAAACGGCCGGCAACACTTTTCCGGTCATCGGCGCCGGAGAAGAAACACTGTTAATTGGGGGTTTCTGCTACAGGCCAAAAGAACTTAATTCCTTGCTTGGAGAGCATCTAGGAGGTATAAGGAAGCTTCTGGTACAATTAGATTGGCCGGAGGATCACTGGAGAAGCCTGGCGATGATCACCGGTTTCTGGTGAAGCTTGGTTTAGGGAGAAGCTTCGATTCTTGCTTAATTTCGAAATCCAACTTCACAGGCTTGCTTGATTTAGCTTACTGATCAATTTTGTTTACAGAAACGAAAGCTAATTTGGAGTAATTCGAGCTACATTGCCGGGACAGGGCATTCTTCGAATTTTAGCAATTTCCGGTGATCGCCGGTGTTAGAGGTCACCGGGGCGCAATTAGATGATATCACACAGAGAGAATGAGTAGGGAAACTCACTGGTGTTGTTAATTTGGCAGGAGATGATCTGTAGAGTGCTGGCACCGTGAGCCTCCTCGATGGCTCGCCGGAGAAGATGACTGAAACAGGAAATTCTGGAATAATATAAGGTATTTCTGTTTTTGAAAACAGAAGAAGTTGATAATTCTGGAATTTAGAGATAGAATTGGATCTAGGTTCTGAAGGCTTTTAAGTTCAGAGTAACTGATAGATCACATCTGAACGATCTGATCTTGATTTGAGGTCACAGGATAGATTTTGGAGATTTTAGGGCTTGAGATAGATACTGATCTGGCTATTACTACAGATACATGCATGCATGCTATTGATGAAAAAGGAAATTTTCACCCCTAACTCAGGGTGTTACACAGTGTCCCAGCGCCGCCGTGAAGATCTTCTTCTCCGGCGAGCTAGTTTTGAGGCCACCGTCACCAGCTTTGCCCGGAGCTCCTTTCTTAAATCCAAGACCACCAGTAAGCTTCTCCCATCCCCCTCTCCGTACCATAGCATCCAATTGGCCCCCGGCGAACCCTAACGCCGGCGATCGTCGGAAAAGCTCAAATGCCCTGTTTCCTCAATGTTGCTCGATTCGATCCAAATCAACCCTCGTGCCAGTGGTAAAAGTTGTTCAGTACACATAATTGAGCAAGCCTACGAGTTTGGAATTCGAAATTAAGCTAAGATTGTAGCCTCCCGTAGTTTGCGTGCCACCAGTGAACTGGTCCTCGTCGCCAAGCCACTCCGGCCAACCCCCGGCCAAATTGACCCCACCAGTAGTCTTGAAACCTCACCCTCTCACTCCCTGAGCAAAGAATCGAGCTCAAAGTCTCTGAATTGAAAACCCCCAATCTCCAGTGTCGTCTTCTCCAGCGCCGGTCGCCGGAATTTCTCCCCGACCGATCTAGCCTTTGAAACTTTGTCCCTTAGATAGACTCCAGTACCCTGAGCAACATTGTCTACTAGCTCAACTTCTGAATCAACCTGAATGAAAAGATATTCCAATGCCAAGATTACTGTCCAGTAGTTCAGGCCACCGTGTTTACTCGCCTGATTTGGCCACCCTCCGGCCACTTTCTGCCCTTAAGCCTATTGAGTGTTTTGTTCCTGTTGTCAAGGCCTAACCCCCAGACAAAGTTGTGCATCAATTGGAGCCCTGAGTCAAAAGAGATGCCATGCCCTAGTTCCTCGCCATGTCCAGCAATATGTTAGTGCATGTCCACCAGTGGCATTGAGTGAGTTATACCTGTTACACTTGAGCAATTGAAATGCCACCTTGTCCACTAGATTCCTGGAGTTGTTCTCTACAACTTTCCCTACTGTCACTTCCCCAGAAAACCTACCTAAGACCAATTTAGGGCTATGTCAAGCCATAAGCCGAATGTCAGCCCTTCGACATTCAAGTCCTTTTGAGCCCATCTCTTCGATCAATATCAAGTGACTTTGTCCAAATCTCTCCCCTGCATGCATGATATATTTTACATATCATTTCCCATAAAGACTATCTTTTGTATGCTTATGTGATGTATGTGTGTATTACTTGTATCCGCCGTGGAACTAGAGATTGAAGGAGCGGAAGAAATCTTCGAAGAATTGTCCAAGTAACTAGACCCAACATTGCAAGGCAAGTCTCAAACCCTTGATCATGTCTCGCCTACTATTTTGAAATGAAGTATGTTAACTGTCTTCTAGAATATGCATGCCTTATATTCAAATAAGAACTATATTCAAATAAAGTGATTAGATATGACCTAAATGATTGTAAAGCCCCTTTTGACATTGAATATCCCTGCACCCTTGTCACCCAAGAATATCATGCTTAGGCTATGCTATGCTTAAAGATTATATGTTAAATGTTGAATGGTCACATATGAGAAAAGCATGTTCAAAACCCTTTTGTGAAAGAAAATGTGATTGGAATCGAAAGTGAGGATGGTTTGATTGGATGGTGCTGTGTGCGCACTGGGAATGTGAAAGACTCCTCACTAGAGATTCATAAGGACTAGAACCTTGTGTTGTGCTTCTATGCGGCATGAAAAACGTACCAACCACTTGCCTGTTTATGGGACGGGCGCAACTTAGTAGCTTTCTTTAGTATTAGCTCTTCCCTGCAATGGTTGTCGATCCAGTGTCTTGCGAGAACTGGTGGGCCGCAGAAGGCCATGAGTGATGTGAGTTCAGAAAAATCATGAGAGGAAAAGGTGGAAAGAAGGAAGACGCCCTATGCCAGATTAAGTCGTGCGCGACTGTAATCAAGAGAGGCTATGTGTCTTGCGAGAACATAGACCCAGGCTAGGAAGTAAGGCAGTGGGGAGGACCCACAACGGTACTTGAGACTTGACTGTCTATTTACCGGGCAGGGAATAGTTAATGCTAGGACTGTAAACTGTTGTGTCACTTCAGCCTTGTCACATGCGTAAAAGTCGCATGGAGTTGGCCTGACTTGAAAGCTGAGTGATTGGTGGATTAAGGTGGTACACCTTTGCAAAGTTTAAAAAGTATCGGATACTCTGAACTCCCAGGTTATGGAGTCTACGCGCTGTGGATTCTATTCACGTCGATGCAGCACAAGTAGCTTTTGGAAAGTTTTTCACAAAATCTGAGTAAAGTGGTGACTCATGAAAGACCGCCACACATAACATTTCTGAAAATCTAGCTTAGGATTTTAAAAGCCTCGCTTTTGAAAACAAAAACCTTTTCTTCAAATTAAGAGTGAAAATCTATTCTACCCCTATATATATATATAAAACCAAGAACCCTTTTCTTGAAAACCCCTCATCTATATATCTGTATTCTCATAACGGGACTTGCTGAGCAACGTGGAAAAATATTCTCACCCTTTCCTTTTCACACAAATTCAGAAGAAAGGATTCAAGGACCCTGATTCCTTTAGCCTTGAGCACCAAGAAGAGGAAGGAACCTTTCCAGACGATTTGAGCTTCTAGGAGGGTCATGCGCCAAGTTGAGTTCGATGTGGTAAAGGCCCGAGCCGAACCGCTGCAGAAGGAAATGAAGACCTTTGTTATTGCTTTCGTGTTATTGTTTTATGAAAAACTCTCTACTTTATATCAACTTTAATTAATTCCATTCTTGGCATTATGATAATGTAATACTGGTCCTCGTGACCTTGTACTTGTTTTATCTATTGCTTTATTGATTAAAGTAAATCCTGTTGTTGTGAGCTTGTGATGTACCTTTCTGTGTGCAATCCACCTGGGCGATTGCCATCGGAATCCTCAAATAAGGGTCCCACAGAATCCGGTATCAGAGCAAAAGGCTCGACTGTAGGACGTGACCCTTCTATAGACATTGGCGTCCCTAAAACAGAGAATCGTTAGTGTTTGACTAAAATCTATTTGCGAAAATCTAATTTGTCTAAGAAAAATATATTATGTAGTTATTCTTTTGATTATTTGAGCTTTAAGCATTATTTCCAACTTTTAGGTGTTTTTGCGTTATGTCCCCTTAGATAGTTTTCGTGTCTCTCTTGTGGTCTACAAAATCCCAGAACATGGAATTGGACCTGATGGACGCAGATGAAGATTAGGAGGACTCAGAAGAGGTAGAGCCTTACGATTCTTCCAATACCGACGTGTGATCCCGGAATTTCCCTGGTTTAACCTTTTGTGCCTAACCACAACAGACGTTAGATCTTTTGTGTAGAAGTTGCTTGTCTTGACGTGTGTTGATTGCTAAATATTCCTATAAGCCGTAGAGGCAAAACTATGTATTTTATAAAAATTTAGTTTATGAAAAATATCTTGCACTTCCCAATCCCTGTCTCACTAATTGATCTCAGTTTTCCACTTGTACCCTATCTGTGTTTCCCTCCGAATCAACGATCATTTCTTTGACCGCCTGTCAGAGTAGTTTGGTTAACACTAAAGGAAGACCTCATGGAAGAAAACCGGAGGAAGATACCAGTAACATGAGGACTACATCTGGAAATAGAAACTGTACCAACCAAAATCAACCCGGATCATCATCTGTTATGCCACAAGGAGGAAAAGTCAATGATGTGCAGATATGAATAGAGCAAAATAGACAGCAGGCAATGTCAGTGCAGAACCAGATCTTAGAGCATTCTAATCCAATCCAAACCCCTAGAGCTAGAATGCCAATCAAATCCATCTGTAGAAATATTGCCTTTTGTATCGGCAACCTAGAATTCCTGGCAGATTTGCTAGTTCTGAATCTTCAAGAGTTAGACATCATTCTTGGAATGGACCGGCTAGCAAAACACAGAGGCCAGATAGATTGTGAGAAGAAGACCGAAAGAGAACAAGTCACATTCTGCGAAGAAAGGAAAAGAAAGGAAAAAAAAGAAAAGAAAAAGAAAAGAAAAGGAGAAAAGAAAGATCTCCACTAATCGACCGTATGGACAGCTTGAACAGTGTTGAAGAGATCAAATTCAAGAAGGACCCAGTAGTCAACGAGTACCCGTAAGTTTTTCCTGAAAGAATCCCCTGGAATGCCACCAGACTGAAGTATAGAGTTTGCCATCAAGTTGGAACCTCAATCAGCCCCATAAGCAAGGAAACTTGCATGTATGACGAACCAAGAACAAGAAGAACTAAGAAAGTGAGTGGAAGAATTGGAAGAAAAAGGATTCACCAGAACAAGTTCTTTATCTTGGGAAACCCCAATGCAATGCAACGCAATGAAATGCAATGCAATGCTGTTTTTGGATAATGAACCCCAATGTAATGTTGTTCGCCAAGAAGAAAGATAGTAGTCTGCCACTTTGTATCAACTACAGGAAGTTGAATGATATGACAATCAAAAACAAGTACCCTCTACCAAGGATCGATGATCTCTTTGATCAACTCAGAGGAGCAAAAATAATTTCAAGGATCAACTTTAGAACCGGTTATCATCAACTGAAAATTAGAGAAGAGGATATCCCAAAGACTGTATTCATGACAAGATATGGATTGTATGAGTTCACAGTGATGCCATTTCGACTAAGAAGTGCACCAGTAGAATTCATGAACCTGATGAATAAAATTCTCATGAAATACCTAGACAAGTTCATTATTGTGGTTGTGAGTGATACTCTCAATTTCTCCGAGACGGAAAAAGAGCATGTTCAGCATCTCAGACTAGTGTTAAAAGAAGTTAGCAGATCATCAGTTGTACGCCAAGTTTGATATGTGTGCCTTCTGGTTGAAGGATATTCCTTTCTTGGACCACATCGTTTCAGATGAAGGAATATTCATGCATCTGTCAAAGACCCAAGCTGCACCACGATATCAGCCAAATCTACAGTACCCAAGATCCATGACAGCCAAGTACCCGGCTTGTCACAGAAGCCACTATCAGCGTGATTGTCCCCACACCGCTATCATTGTGGACAATTCGGTCACTGTCAAGAGAGATTCCCTAGAGGAACTTGCCAGATCCAATAGCCAAGGGAAGTGAAGGTCAACAACAGCCCACAGTTCAGACGTATATCCCAATACCTACCCCAATACAACAATATGGACAAAAAGCTCCAGCTGCAAGAGAAAGATTTCCAATTAACCATAGAAGAGATAGAGGAAACCCAGTACCAACTCAAGGTAGAATCAACTATGTCACATCAAAAGAAGAAGGAGGCCCGTCAGACAAAAAATTTTTGCTATTTAAAGTGGACTGAATATGACGTGTCTATAGTATCCTATCGCTATCCAGTTTCTCGACTCTAGGATGCCAGTAAAGTCAGTATGCGAAGGAGTAAAAATTTAATATGAGCAGAAAGAAGTTCCCTGCTAAACTACTGGCACTAGAACTACTTGTTTGAGATGTTATATCTGGAATAGACTAGTTGTCGGAACATAAAGGACAAATGGATTGTGAGCGTAAGGCCGTTGCCCTTACTAGTCCTAATGGAAAGGAAGTTTTGTTCCAATCCTGAGAGGATGTTAGTGGAACACCCAACCCAAGATCTGCACAGTTCGAAGAAAGAGGTGAACCAAATCCCCGAAATTGGAAGATACCCGAGCGTGTTTCCAAAGAGTTACCGGAAGTGCCCTGATCAAGGTTTTAAACTCAATGATGAATTGAAGCCTGGACGGCACCCATGTCATAAACGCCATATCAGACGTCAGTCAAGAGCCAAGAGGAGCATACTGATCACCTACGAAAAGTTTTGGATAAACTAAGGTAGCAACAATTTTATGCTAAGACGGATAAGTGTGAATTTGGACACAGGAAATTTCATTTTAGGTCACCTGATGTCAGTCAAAGGAATACAAATAGGTTGAGTTAAAAGTCGAGGTCGTGAAAGAATGAAAACAACCAGAATCAATGATAGAAGTCAGAAGTTTTCTTGAATTAGTTGAGCACTACTACCGATTCATTGAAGGATTTTTCCAAGCTAGCCAAACCACTAGTTTGTTGAAAAAGGATGTCCAATTTGAGTGGACAGAAGGTTGTCAGAAGAGTTTCGAAGAATTGAAACAAAGGCTAAACAATCACACCAATTCTAGTACTCCCTGATAATAGGAAGAATTTTGAGATGTAGCGTGATGCATCTAGACGCGAACTGAGTTGTGTCTTAATGCAAGGAGTAAGAACAGTCGCGTTTGCATCCAAACAACTACGGTCACATGAGGAGAATTATCCGACCCATGACATAGAAGTTAGCAACAACGATTCATACACTCGAGAATTGGAGATACTACCTACCAAGGAATGGACGTGAAATCTACTTAGACCACGAGAACTTGAAGTATGTTTGCCCAGTAGAATTTGAACATGAGGCGATGTTGATGACTAGAGTTAATGAAGAACCATGGCCTAGACATGCATTACCACCCTGGTAAAGTTAATGTCATTGCAGACACCTTGAGCAGAAAGGTTTACTGCAGCACCTTTGTTGCACTAGAGTTAATGAAGGATTGCATCAGCAAATGATTGAATCAGTAGATCAAGGTTCTGTGACCATATACGTTGTCAGTTACACCAACCTTGGAAGAAGAGATTCGAAAATCATGAGGAAGTGGTGAAGGAATTCAGAAGATCAAAGAGAATGTGAGGATCGGAAAAGCAATAGAATTTCGGGAAGATGCGCAAGGTGCCTTTTGGCATGATAAAAGGACGTATGTTCCAGAGGTTAAGGAGATCAAGACACTAATTTTGAAAGAGGCTCATAACACTCCATACTCTATTCACCCTGGAAGTATTCGGATGTGTTAGGACATGAAGAATCAATTTTGGTGAAGTTGCATGGATAGAGATTGCCGAGTATATGGAAAAGTGTGACACATGTTGGAGGATGAAGACCAAGCATCAAAGATTAGCAGGATTGTTACAGCCACCAACCATACTAGAGTGGAAATGAGAAGAAGTTAGAATAAAACTTTATCATAGGACTTCCGAAGACTAAGAGTAAATATGATTGTGTGTGGATGATCGTGAACAGACCAGCAGAAGTAGCATACCTCATACTAGAGCAGATGACTTACGATGGTGCCAAGTCGGCAGAAATTTACATGACTAGGATTGTGACGCTACATGGTATACCCAAGAGGATTGTATCAGATCATGGAAGCATGACCCACTTCAATATTTTGGAAAAAGTCTGCATGGAGCCACAGAAACAAAGTTGAACTTCAGCACAGCTTACCACCTCAGACTAGAGAATGGATAGAACTAGTGAATTAAATACCGAGGGATAAGTTGCAAGAATGTGTGCTCAAATATGGAAATTCATGAGAGTTATGCTTGCCATACACAGAATTCACCCACAGCAATAGTTACCATACTAGTTTGCAGGTGTTCCCACTTGAAGCTCTATATAGTTGCAAGTGCAGAATGCCTTTACATTGGTCAAAAGTTGGAGAAAGGCAACAAATCAGCTCAGAAATAGCTCAAGACGTAGGAACTCATGTACGAATCATTAAGAAGAAGCCAAAGACTGCACAGTCAAAACAAAAAGAGTTATGCTGATAAGCAACAACAGAAGAAGGGAATTATCTTTCGAAAAAGCAGAATACGTATATCTCAAAGCAACACCTTACGAATGAGTACGTCGATTTAAGATGAAAGGAAAACTAAGCCCAAAATACGTTGGACTCTACAAGATTCTAGAGAAGTAGCATACAAGTTAAAACTTTACTACTCGAATTAGTAGGAGTTCATGACGTATTCATGTGTCTCAACTAAGGAAGTACCTAAAGAAGCCAACATAACAGATATTTCCTAAGGAAGAGACCAGACTTGACATATCAGGATTACCCAATTAGAGTGTTAGAGGTCAGTGAAAGGAAATTGAAATCAAGGACCATTCGACTCTGCAGAAATTCAATGGAACAACCACCCAGAAGAAGAGTCAACATGGAAAAGGGAAGAGGGACTGCATCAAGATTTCCCTTACCTGTTTTCAGACCTACTGGAATCTCGAGGACGAGATTGTTTTTAAGGAGGGTAGGTTGTAACATCCCAAATTTTGTCATCTCTTTAGCTTGCCAGTCAGTGTATCTTCATTGGATTCTCGGATGTCTCAACTCCATTTTTGATCTTTATCCCAGAATTATGATCTTAGGTATGCCACTACCTTAATTTAAAAAGTTGGCCGATAAACTCCGCCTTTCAGACCATTTTCGCTTTTTAGTCCAAAAGCATCGCAAATTAGTTCTTTTAAGATTTGTCAGAAGCTCAAAAAGACCAAAAGTCTCAGACCATCTCCAAACATTGATCTGATTTAGTGAATATCTCACATTCACTATTCTGGACATTTTTCCCTTCTGGAAGAATTCCAAAAGCTCAACCGAAATCCTAGTATCAGCCTCGCCAAAGTTTCAAACCCTAATTACCCTGTTTTCGATTTTTGTCAAAACCATCAGATCTTGTTGGATTTTACCGTTTTTCCTACTGGATGAGTCTAAGACATTTAGTAATACTCATCTGCAGGACCAGATCTCAGATCAGCCCTTTAGATCTCCAGATTTGCAAATGGGGCCAAGATCCCGAAAGAAAACCTTGCAAATTAGTCCAAGTTCTTTGCAAAACAGTCCCTGGTGAAGGTTTCTGAAATTGCAAATCAGCCCTAGCTTTCCAGCCCCTGGTCGTTACCCACGACCAGAGCTCCAGCACCATTCGACCAGAACCCCGCCACCTCGCCTCGCCGCAAGAACTCGCCGCTGGTAAAGTATCCCGCGCCGCCACCACCGTCACCGCCACGTAGCACCACCTGTGCGCAACCATGCCGCCACCGTGGAGCCACCGTAGCTGCGCCTGTGCCGTGCTTTCCTCGCGCACACACGTGCTCCAGCAGCAGGAAAGCAACGCCACGTTGCAGCCATGCCGAAGCCGGTGATCTCGTCGCCCGGCTCCAGCCGGATTTGGCGTGTTTCCCCTCGCCTGGCTCAGTCTTTGCCGCGTCCCGACGTCGTCTTGAACGCTTCTCCGGTGTCAGCCACGAATCCCGCTTGATTTGCATCAACTCCCGAGAGCTCAGCCCATCGCCTATATAAGTTCCCCCTCAACCGCAGCATCACTTCGCACCACACCCCGCAGCTGCATTGCTTCAGCCCTAGCACCAGAGAGGAGCCAGTGTCCCAGCGCCGCCGTGAAGATCTTCTTCTCCGGCGAGCTAGTTTTGAGGCCACCGTCGCCAGCTTCGCCCGGAGCTCCTTTCTTCAATCCAAGACCACTAGTAAGCTTCTCCCATCCCCCTCTCCGTACCATAGCATCCAATTGGCCCCCGGCGAACCCTAACGCCGGCGATCGTCGGAAAAGCTCAAATGCCCTATTTCCTCAATGTTGCTCGATTCGATCCAAATCAACCCTCGTGCCAGTGGTAAAAGTTGTTGAATACACGTAATTGAGCAAGCCTACGAGTTTGTAATTCGAAATTAAGCTAAGATTGTAGCCTCCTGTAGTTTGCGCGCCACCAGTGAACTGGACCTCGTCGCCAAGCCACTCCGGCCAACCCCCGGCCGAATTGACCCCACCAGTAGTCTTCAAACCTCACCCTCTCACTCCCTGAGCAAAGAATCGAGCTCAAAGTCTCTGAATTGAAAACCCCCAATCTCCAGTGTCGTCTTCTCCAGCGCCGGTCGCCCGAATTTCTCCCCGGCCGATCTAGCCTCTGAAACTTTCTCCCTTAGATAGACTCCAGTACCCTGAGCAACATTGTCTACTAGCTCGACTTCTGAATCAACCTGAATCAAAAGATATTCAAGTGCCAAGATTACTGTCCAGTAGTTCAGGCCACCGTGTTTACTCGCCTGATTTGGCCACCCTCCGGCCACTTTTTGCCCTTAAGCCTATTGAGTGTTTTGTTCCTGTTGTCAAGGCCTAACCCCCAGACAAAGTTGTGCATCAATTGGAGCCCTGAGTCAAAAGAGATGCCATGCCCTAGTTCCTGGCCATGTCCAGCAATATGTTAGTGCACGTCCACCAGTGGCATTGAGTGACCTATACCTGTTACACTTGAGCAATTGAAATGCCACCTTGTCCACTAGATTCCTGGAGTTGTTCTCTACAACTTTCCCTACTGTCACTTCCCCAAAAAACCTACCTAAGACCAATTTAGGGCTATGTCAAGCCATAAGCCGAATGTCAGACCTTCGACATTCAAGTCCTTTTGAGCCCATCTCTTCGATCAATATCAAGTGACTTTGTCCAAATCTCTCCCCTGCATGCATGATATATTTTACATATCATTTCCTATAAAGACTATCTTTTGTATGCTTATGTGATGTATGTGTGTATTACTTGTATCCGCCGTGGAACTAGAGATTGAAGGAGCGGAAGAAATCTTCGAAGAATCATCCAAGTAACTAGACCCAACATTGCAAGGCAAGTCTCAAACCCTTGATCATGTCTCGCCCACTATTTTGAAATGAAGTATGTTAACTGTCTTCAAGTATATGCATGCCTTATATTCAAATAAGAACTGTATTCAAATAAAGTGATTAGATATGACCTAAATGATTGTAAAGCCCCTTTTGACATTGAATATCCCTGCACCCTTGTCACCCTAGAATATCATGCTTAGGCTATGCTATGCTTAAAGATTATATGTTAAATGTTGAATGGTCACATATGAGAAAAGCATGTTCAAAACCCTTTTGTGAAAGAAAATGTGATTGGAATCGATAGTGAGGATGGTTTGATTGGATGGTGCTGTGTGCGCACTGGGAATGTGAAAGACTCCTCACTAGAGATTCATAAGGACTAGAACCTTGTGTTGTGCTTCTATGCGGCATGAAAAATGTATCAACCACTTGCCTGTTTATGGGACGGGCGCAACTTAGTAGCTTTCTTTAGTATTAGCTCTTCCCTGCAATGGTTGTCGATCCAGTGTCTTGCGAGAACTGGTGGGCCGCAGAAGGCCATGAGTGATGTGAGTTCAGAAAAATCATGAGAGGAAAAGGTGGAAAGAAGGAAGACGCCCTATGCCAGATTAAGTCGTGCGCGACTGTAATCAAGAGAGGCTATGTGTCTTGCGAGAACATAGACCCAGGCTAGGAAGTAAGGCAGTGGGGAGGACCCACAACGGTACTTGAGACTTGACTGTCTATTTACCGGGCAGGGAATAGTTAATGCTAGGACTGTAAACTGTTGTGTCACTTCAGCCTTGTCACATGCGTAAAAGTCGCATGGAGTTGGCCTGACTTGAAAGCTGAGTGATTGGTGGATTAA
This sequence comes from Pharus latifolius, assembly GCA_019359835.1. Taxonomy (NCBI): domain Eukaryota; kingdom Viridiplantae; phylum Streptophyta; class Magnoliopsida; order Poales; family Poaceae; genus Pharus; species Pharus latifolius. The sequence goes on from CM033322.1 coordinate 69,782,867, forward strand.
GGTGGTACACCTTTGCAAAGTTTAAAAAGTATCGGATACTCTAGGCTCCCAGGTTATGGAGTCTGCGCGCTGTGGATTCTATTCACGTCGATGCAGCACAAGTAGCTTTTGGAAAGTTTTTCACAAAATCTGAGTAAAGTGGTGACTCACGAAAGACCGCCACAGATAACATTTCTGAAAATCTAGCTTAGGATTTTAAAACCCTCGTTTTTGAAAACAAAAACCTTTTCTTCAAATTAAGAGTGAAAATCTATTCTACCCCTATATATATATATATAAAACCAAGAACCCTTTTCTTGAAAACCCTTATTTATATATCTGTATTCTCATAACGGGACTTGCTGAGCATCGTGGAAAAATATGCTCACCCTTGCCTTTTCACACAAATTCAGAAGAAAGGATTCAAGGACCCTGATTCCTTTAGCCTTGAGCACCAAGAAGAGGAAGGAACCTTTCCAGACGATTTGAGCTTCTAGGAGGGTCATGCGCCAAGTTGAGTTCGATGTGGTAAAGGCATGAGCCGAACTGCTGCAGAAGGAAATGAAGACGTTTGTTATTGCTTTCGTGTTATTGTTTTATGAAAAACTCTCTACTTTGTATCAACTTTAATTAATTCCATTCTTGGCATGATGATAATGTAATACTGGTCCTCGTGACCTCGTACTTGTTTTATCTATTGCTTTGTTGATTAAAGTAAATCCTGTTGTTGTGAGCTTGTGATGTACCTTTCTGTGTGCAATCCACCTGGGCGATTACCATCGGAATCCTCAAATGAGGGTCCCACACGGTTCCCGAGCCTTCACGGGCGTAGAGCCCGGCGTCGTTGCTGGGCCGGAGGCCTTCTGAGCCTTGGCCCGCTTTGGCTTAGAAGCCCCGGCGACCTCCTTCCCCCTCTTGTGGGAGCCGGGGTGGGGAGAGGTTTCCTTGCCGGTAGCATCAGCCTGAGCCTTGGCCCGATGACGTGCACGATGCGCTCGTGCTCGTCGGCGTAGTACCTCCCGAGGAGGTTCTCCGCCTTCTCCCGCGCGGCCGGATACGGCTGGACTGCAAAAGGTAAGAGTTAGAAAAATTAATGAAAAAGTGAGCAAAGTAACCGGGAACTAACGTCGGCTCACCGGCTTCTGGGGGGCCGCTGGGCCTGGCACATTTCGATCCCCCTCCTCCCGTGCGAGAAGGGGGAGACCTTCAATAGCGTCAGCTCCACGGCGGCGTCTCTCATGAAACGGACGACCCGGCGTCAGCTCCTCCTCGGTCCACACCGGGGGCTTGGGGGTGGATGATCGGCTGTAGGAGGGGGGCTTCGGCAAATAGGTCACCTCGTCATCCCGGACCCAGAGGTAGAAGCACCTCCGGACCCAGTTCCCCCAGTGGTCCCGGGAGGTTGCCACCAGGTACTCTGCTACCCGGGATGGCAGGAGCTAGATCATCACGGAGCCGAACAGGGACTTCGGCCCTCCCTTCACCAGGTGGGAGCTCCTCGCCACCGGCTCGTAGAAGTACCAGAACAGTCGGAGTGTCGGCTCCCGTCCGGTGGCTGTCTCGAACAGCCAAATGAAGATACCCATCCGAACGAAGGCGTTCGGCATCAGTTTGTTGATCGCCACCCCGTACTCCCGGAGGAACTCCCGGAGCAGCAGATGCACTGGGAGCCGGAGTCTGGCCTCGAGGAAAGCCTCGAAGACCACCACCTCCCCGGGCCTAGGGCGAGGGGCGCAATCCTTCTTGGAGGGGATTCGGACGTCCCCGTCTGCAACCACCCCTGGTCCACGAGGGACTCCAAGTCCCCCGACGTAAACTCGGAGGCCCAGAGGAAGTTTGCGGTGACTTCCTCCGGAGGCACCTCAGTAGCCTTACTGCGGCCCTTGGGTCCCATTGATTTCTCCAGTGGCTTAGGCTCTAAAAAAAAGGCTTGGGTTTCCGGCGACTGAGCTTCGGGGATCGAGCGTCGGGGACTGAGCTTCCGGGAGAGGGCTATAGGGAGAGCTAGGAGCACCGGTGGTGTCTGAGGATTGAGGGTTGGAGTGACTTCTCCGGGTCCCGCATGGCCATATTTATAGGGCTCGAACGTGGCCCCGATGGACGCCACGTGGCTCCTTGCGGCGCATCAGTGCCACACAATTCTAACGGCGCACGAGAAACGAAGGGACGAGGGCGCGAAATGATGCGTCACCAGTTCGAACCGCGAGCGGCCATTATGGTCAAACGACACGCCCCGATCGAGATGCGGCCTTAATGAACAACGGCGCTGTCATAAACGCTTGGCACGAAGATCGAAGTGTCGCGGCTCCGGAGATCCATCCCGGGGGAGATGTTCCCGGTAACAGGAACCATCCCCTCCGGGGACTCCAACATCATCCTCGGAGGGCATGGGGAGCTGCTGTTGGGGGAAATCTCCGTGGGATCTAGTCCAGGTAAGAGGCCGTCCAATTTGCCCGGGGACAATTGTCCCGGGAGCTGCTTTTTTCCCGGGGAGAAGGCCCCCTGGTGGCTTGTCCCGGGCGCTGCCTTTTTCCCGGGGACAAGTGTAACATCCCAGTTTTTGCTATCCTTTCTGCTGGCTAGTCAGCATATCTTCATTGGAATCCCAGATGTCTCAACCCCATTTTGATCTCTTATCTCAAAATCATGATCTTAGGTATGCCACTACCTTAACTTAAAAAGTTGGCAGCTAAACTCCACCTTTCAGATCATTTTCGTTTTTCAGTCCATAAGTATTTCAGATTAGTCCTTTTCAGAATTGTCAAAAACCCAAAAAGACTAAAAGTCTCAGACCACCTCCAAATTTTGGTCTGATCCAATGATTGTCTTCCCTTTACTTTTCTGAACATTTTTACCTTCTGGAAGAACTCAAAAATCTTTACCAAAACCCTAGTTTCAGCCTCGCTAAATTTTCAAACCCTAATTACCGTGTTTACCCTGTTTTCGATTTTTGTCAAAACCACCATATCTTATTGGATTTTGCCATTCTTCTTGTTAGATGAGTTCAAGTGATTTGGTGACACTCATCTGCAAAATCAGATTTCAAATTAGCCCTCCAAATCCCCAGAATTGCAAACAGGTCCAAGATCCTGAACAAAATCCTCACAAATCAGTCCAAATCTTCGTGAATTAGTCCCTGGCCCCTTTTTCGACCTTGAACAGGGCTGAGCCCGTGTGCAACCATGACCAGAGGCCACCTCGACGACAACCACTGCGGTTCGCCGTGAATCGCCGCCGCAATCTTCATCGCCGGCTAGCTCTTGTCTTCACCAACGGTCGTGTCCTACATGTCCGCACGTGGTGTTCACGTCGCGCCAAAGCACTCCACCGTGGCGACGACCGGTGACTGCCAGCAACGCCGTTCGCGTGCGCATGCCTGCTTGTCAGAACTTTTGTGCCACTTCGCCGCCATGCCGAAGCTTGCCACCCCGTCATTCTGCCCAAGCCTGATATGATGCGATTTTCTCCTCTGGCAGAGCCACCGCCGCGTCCCAACGCCGTCTCGATCATGCTCCGGCACCAGTCAAGCATCTCCCGCTCGATTTGCTACAACTTCCGAGGACCCAGCCGCTGGATATATAAACCCCCCTCGCCTAGAGCTCTTCACACCACACCACACCAGCATGCTCAGAGCTTAGCTCTCGTGTTTACCATCTTCTTCCTCGACGAGCCACCTGAGGAGCTCTTGCCGCCGCTCAAGCAATTGCTTCCCTCTCCAATCCAAGTTCACTAGTGAGTTCCCCTCACCTTCCTCTCTGTATCATAGCGCTTAATTGGACCCCGGCAAACCCTAGCGCCGGCGACCACCGGATTTCCCTTTTGCCCTGTTCCTCCAATGCTGAGTGATTTAAACCGAATTGACCTTCGTGCTAGTAGAAAAAAGTGATCAGTAAGCCAATTATAGTAAGCCTATAAGATTGAAACCTTCAATTTTGCCCAGAATGAAGAATCCCCAATTTGGGATTTTATCAGTTCATCGGAGCTCGCCGCCGAGCTTCTCCAGTGATCCTCTAGCCAAATTGATCTCCCCAGTAGCTTTCTATTGTCCCCAGGATGCTTCACAAGCTTGGAATCGAGCTTAAATGCTTTAAATCAAAATCGCCCAATTCATGTGTCTTCGTTTTCGGCTCTGTTCACCGGAGTTTGCTTCCCGGCCGATCTAGCCGATGCCACTATGTCAATTAGCTAGGTCTCAGTCCCCTGAGCATTTCATTCCATTAGCCCGATCCCTGAATCTGCCCAGATCAAGAGTTATGCTCTTGCCAAGTTCCAGTCCAGAACCATTCCTGTACCATGTCGCCACCGTAGTTCATCGCCGTCCGGCCATCTTTTGCCCTGAAACCACAGCCAATGTGTTCCGGGCATCCATGCCTACCTCCTAGACATAGCTGGCGAAGAGTATGAGGCCCAGAACCAGATTTACCCCTCTGCCCTAGTTTTGACAGTGTCAATGCAGTGTCAATGCATGTCAGTCACTGGCATTGGCCTTGTTTAACCCTTTCTATTTTGAGCAATTGAAATGCCACTTTGTCCACTAAGCTCCTGGAGCCATGTTCTACAATATTCTCTACTGTCACATCTCCAGAAAACACACCTAGAGCCAACTTAGGGCTATGTCTAGCCGTAGACCGAATGTCAGCCTTTCGACATTCAAGTCCTTTTGAGCCCATCTCTTCAATCAACTCCCAAGTGACCTTGTCCAAACCTTTCCCCTTGCATGCATGATATATTTACTTATTATTTTCTAGTGCAACTATTTCTGTGTGCTTATATAGTGTGTATGTATTATTTGTAGCCACTGTGGAACCAGAGGTTGAAGGAGCGGAAGAGATCTTTGAAGAATCGTCTGAGCAACTAGACCCCTCACTACAAGGCAAGTCTCAAACCCTTGACCATGTCTAGCCTATTATTTTAAGATAAAGTATGTTAGTTGTTTTCAAGTATATGCATGCCTTACATTCAAATGAGAATTATATTTAAATAAAGTGGTAGATATGACCTAAATAATTGTAAAGCCCCTTTTGTGATTGAATATCCATGCACCCTTGTCACCCTAGAATATCATGCTTAGGCTATGCTTATACTCCAGATTATATGTTAAATGTTAAATGGTCACATGTGAGAAATGTGTATTCAAAACCCCTTTTTGTGAAAGAAAATGTGTTTGGAATCGATAGTGAGGATGGTTTGAATGGGTGGTGCTGTGTGCGCACTGGGAATGTGAAAGACTCCTCACTAAAGATTCATAAGGACGAGAACCTTGTGTTGTACTTCCATGCGGCATGAAAAACGTACCAACCACCTGCCCGGTATGGGATGGGCCCAACATAGTAGCTTTCTCAGTATTAGCTTTTCCCTGCAATGGTTGTCGGTCTGGTTTCTCGAGAGAAACTGGTGGGCCACTGAGGGCCATGAGTGATGTGAGATCAGAAAAATAATGAGGATAAGGTGTAAGAAGGAAGATGCCCTACGCCTGGATTAAGTCGTGCGCGACTGTAATCAAAAGAGGCTATGTGTCTTGCGAGACAATAGACCAAGGCTAGGAAGAATTGGCTGTGGGGAGTACCACAACGGTAATGAGGATTGGAATGTCTATTTACCGGGAAGGGAATTGTTAATGCTAGGATTGTGAACTGTTGTTTGATCTCGGCCTTGTCACATGCGTAAAAATCGTATGGAGAGGTACCGACTTGAAAGCTGAGTGACCAGTGGATTAAGGTGGTACACCTTTGCAAAGTTATAAAAAGTATCAGATACTCTGAGCTCCCATGTCATGGAGTCTGCACGCGGTGAATTCTATCCACATCAATCCAGCACAAGTAGCTTTTGGAAAGTTTTTCACAAAATCTGAGTAAAGAGGTGACTTACGGAAGACCGCCACACACAACATCTTCTGAAAATCTAGCTTAGGGTTTCAAAAGCCTTGTTTTCGAAAACAAAAACCTTTTCTTCAAAACTAAGAGTGAAAACCTATTCTATGAGCCAAAGAACCATTCTTTGAGAACTTCCCCCTCATCTATATATATATCTACATTCTTAATTTGCTCACCCTTGCTTTTGCAAACAAAATTTAGAAGGAGGATTCATTGATCCCGAGTCATACGGTCTTGAACCCAACATGGAACAAAAAGAAACTACTCCAGAAGATCCAGCTTGTTAGAGGGTCACTTACCAAGTGGAGTCCAATGTGGAGGAAGCCCACGCAACACCGCTGCAGATGAAGATGAAGATCATCAAAGTCCTTTTGCTTACTGTCGTTGTCTTATTTTGTGCCGACCTTTGTGTCGAAGAAAACTCCTTAATTTTGTATCAACATTAAAGTGCGTCATTTTGGCACTATGTTATTGTAATGTTGGTGCCTGTGATCAGCACTTATTTTAATTACTTGCATTTTTATATAATGCATCTTGTTGTTGTGAGCTGCAATGTACCATTTCTGAGCGCAACCAACCTGGGCGGTTGCCACCGGATTCCTCAAATGAGGGTCCCACAACAAGGCCCCCCAGTGGCTTGTCCCGGGCGCCGCCTTTTGCCCGGGGACAAGGCCCCCCCGATGGCTTGTCCCGGGCGCCCCCGTTCTTCTGAAGACAAGGGTCCCCGGTCCCGGGTGATGTGAGGATCACAAGAGAAACGCCTCGGGAAGTGGCAGACACCTGTCAAGCATCCAAGGCTCCTGACCGGAAGAAGGACGCTAGTGCCCCTCGATCCAACGGTGGCGAGCGGGGAAGTTCTGTCTTTTTGCATCTTTTGGGCCTATATAACCCCTTGTAACCCCTCATGTGAAGGGTACAATTCATTTTTTCTCTAATACACAATCTAATAGGCGTGCTCCGGAGCCATCTCTCCCCCGAGGGGGCTCCGCTAGGCAACTCTGGCTGGGAGCCCGTCGACAGGACTAGGGCCTCCACTGAGGCCTGAATTTGTATAAACCTTCATGTCACTTGCTGTGTTTGCCCAACAGGAGAGGACCGGTAACGCGGTCAGCTCGCGTCGTTTTTTTCTTCGCTAGGAACCTCCACAAAACCTGTCGGGGTATTCGCAATACCATGACAAGTTTCAATCCCAGAATTGCATTAACAAGATCACAGAGCTTAGTTCATTAGTACTCTCGAAAATCAACACAAGTTTACACTAAATTGCAAGCAATGGCTGAGAGCCCAGGTGTATTCGGAAAATACAGCCTGTTAGGAACATTTAATATCATCTGTGTGATACAATCATGCTATTTCATACATTCAAGAGTTCATTTCTAGTGCATTGTTCTTCCAGATTGAGAAGCAGCACAACAAAAACTTCATCCAATTTATGACATTCAATCAATACAAGAGATGAAGCAATGAGCTAGTGATATTTACTGGATTTGCCTCATTTTTCTGTACATTTTTCCCATGCTTTTTCACATATTAGTCATATACCTCGGCATATATACCTAGATTATTCCAGATTAATCGCCAAATCGATCGGATTACTCGTTTTTCCAATTTTTATCGCATGTCGACGAGGATTGGATGGATTTTCGGCTAGCGGACGTGCGTCCTCGACTTAATTTGGCCATCGGACGATTCCTGATGGAAGTGCACGTTCTCGCGAACGTGTAGGATCTGACCGCACCGAAATTGGAGTCTCCGATCCCGGAATCCCAAACCCTAGCCGTGAGGTCCTATTTCTAAATTTTCAGAACTTCAAGGCCATAATTGCAAAAATGCCAAATTGGGTGGTTTTTGACCCTAGTCGCCGGCCACCAGAGGAGTTGAGCTCGGTTTTTGTTTTTCTTACCTTCTTTTCTTTCTCCCCCAAATCCTCCTCCACACCTCCGTCCACCTCGCCGTCGCCGGCCGGGCCATACGCCGGCGGTGCTCCACCACTCCTCGACTCCTCCTCTCACCGGGATCACGGGATCCAATCTCCACGTCGCCGCCTCGCCGGATCTGACCTCTCCACCAAACGGTGCCGCTTGATCCAGATCTGGCTGATCCCATGCGCTGCGCCTCCCGTGCGCCACCTCACACCGCCACCGCGTCGCCGTCTCCAGACCGGTGCCATTCTCCTCCACAGCCCAGATCCAGCCGCTGGAGCGACCCGATCACACTGCTAGGCCGTCTTGCGTCGTCGCCGCCCAGAGCCGCCACAGCGCCACCGCCGTTCCTCTCCACGGCCAATCCTGAGCCACCACCGCCGGATCTACATCTCACGCCGCTCCACGTTGCAGCTACCTCAGATCCACGCGCCTCCAACTCGCGTCGACCCTCTACGGCGCCGCCTTCTTCATCAACCACAGCGGCCTCTTCTCTCCAACGCCAACGACCACTGCAACTTCATCAGCTTCTCTTCCACCTCTTCTCTAGCAGCCAGGAGCGATCTCCTCTACGGCTGCTGCTCACAACATCGACCACAGCTAACTTCCAGATCATACGCTAAAGCTCCGACAGCAGAAAACTGGTGATCAAATCTCTTCCCATGTCTTGTTCTTCAATTCTAACATGAACTGCCTGTGATGTATGAAATTCAGTGAATGTTTGTTAATATGAAATTAGAACATGTCCTGAGAAACAAGTCTAATTTCTAAATGAGGTTGAATTGTATTTTCTGTTTTGAGTTGGACTTCGTTCTTGTTCCATCAACTGTGTTAGGTCTTATGAATTGATTCTCCAACAGGATGTGTGAAATGAAATCTTCTATGATTATAATTGCATTTGTCTTCTGTTGATCTGTCCTGCGATGCAGTTGAATGCTTTTCTCTGTTCTGTGATGCATGTTCTGAATCTGTGGGTGTTCTGTGTGGTTTGTAGATGATCAGTTGCATAAAATCGATGTAATAGGATGCTGAACTCCAGTTCTAGCTGTCATGCATGAAATCCCATGTTGCACTAATTGATATTTTCTTTCTACTGATACCTAGTCTATCTTGTTGTATACTGTTCTATTCTCCTGAATGTATTGCCGACTAAGTGTCGAATTGAATTCTTTCTTGTTATTTGTTTATGTTTATTGTCCCCTGTGATTGATTGATGATATGAGTTTGTGAGGGATAATACATTTTCATTTAATTCCCTGGCTTTTGCATGCCCAGCATAGGATTGAGATCTTGGAGAGATTAATTCCAGAGATCTTGATTGAGCTATGCCTTTGTGTTCTGAAGAATTGAGCTCTTAATTTGTTGTAATTTGAGTCTTCAGTGAGCTACTATTCTTTGAGATGAAGGCTTGTCGGTGTCTGCCATTCTTGAGAAGCATATTCTGTATTGCATGTTTTTGAAGTGTTTGTATTCATATGCTTGCATTATCTGAGATTGTGACTTGAGCCTTGGTTGAGTGCTGTGTTGTTAGTTGTTCGTGCTTGTTGATGGCTGTTTGGGGAGTGATTGACGTTAATTCTTTACGCACTCTTCTGTTGACACCGCTGATGCACGTATTTGTCTTAGTTGTCTTCGCCTCCCCTTGCGAGACCACTAGATGATTACAATTCCATCACTTGTGCTAACGAATATGCGTATAGACTTAGCATCGATCGACGGTCGCGGTGTGATCACCTCTCTCTTTCTCTTTATTTCTTCCAACATTTTCTTCCTCTTTCTTTCGTCTAGTTTATTTTCATTTGTCATTGATTTAGTTAGTTTTACACGATTCATTTTTTCTAGTCCCTGTGGAAAGAACGACAGAATACTCACCTGTATTGCACCGATCTCGTTCTATTGCGAGACGGTCTAGGCCGGTATCAGCTTGGGATGAGATTGTTAACCAGTTTGATGGAGTATTGGGGAAGACACTGGCAATGTAGCAGACCGTCGGAGAAGGCAGAGCAAAAGCTGATGAAGCTACCGTGGCCATCGAGAAGTTGGTTGAAGAAGTGGTCGAGGAGGATCCAGTCGTGGAGGCACTGGGGACCCAGCGATGCCATCGGGCTCGAATCCGAGTGGATCAGGCTCGGATCGTCGGGGGGGTGCGATGGGTGGAGCTACGCGGGGCGAGGCATTGATCGGCGGCGTCTCGGTGGTGGCGGCTGGAATCTGGTGGTGGCGCGATGATGGTCGGTGGCGGCAGCCCGGTAGATTGGCGAGGTGTGGCGGCATGCTGTGGGACCCTCATTTGAGGAATCCGGTGGCAACCGCGGAGGTAGTTTGCACTCAGAAAGGTACAACATAAGCTCAAAACAATAACAGAATACATAAAACTGCAGTAAAGATAATTAAATAGGTACAAGGTCACAAGAACCAATATTACAATAACATAACGCCAAGAATGACGCTAACTAGTGTTGCTACAAAAATAGTGGGTTTCTCAAAAGAAGAGTCGGTATTAAGGTACCGAACACAAAGGACAACACAAAAAGCAACAACAAGGATCTTCACTTCAGTTGACAGCGGCGCAGGAGGGGCTTTCACCACATCTGACTCAACTCGGCGTATGACCCTTCTCGAACGTTGATTCATCTTGAGCGTTTCCCTCTCCTTCATGGTAGTCAAAAAGGGGGCTTTTAGCCTTTAAAAGTGATATTTTGAAATCTTATATTATACTTTAGAAAATGTTATGTGTGATGGTCTCTCATGAGTCATCACTTTTATTAATGCATATTCTGAAAATATTCCAAAATTTACTTGTGTTGAACAACATGGATAAAAATCCACCGCGATAAGACTCCAAAACCTGGGAGTACAGAGTAACCGATACTTCTTTTACACTTTGCTAAGGTGTACCTCTTTTTAAATCCACTTCTTCACTCGACTTTCAAGTCGGGCCAACTCCATGCGACTTTCATGCATGTGACAAGGCAGAGATCACACAACAATTTTGTAGTCTAGTATTAACAGTATCCCTGCCTGGTAAATAGACAAATAAGTCTAAAGTACCGTTGTGGGTCCTCCCCACTGCCTTTCTTCCTAGTCTTGGCCTATGTCCTCACAAGACATATGACCTATGGTTGCAATCGCGCACGATTCAATGCAGGCTTATAGCGACTTCCTTCTTTACTCCTTTTCCTCTCATTATTTTTCTGATCTCAGACCACTCACGGCCATCTGCTACCCACCAGTTTCCACACGAGAAACCGGATCGACAAACCATGCAGGGAACGGTTAATACCAAGAAAGATACTAAGTTGTGCCTATCCCATACCATGCAGGCAAGTGGTTCATACGTTATCATGTCTCATAGAAGCACAACACAAGGTTCTTGTCCTTATGAATCAATAGTGAGGAGACATTCACATTCCCGATGGGCACACAGCAGCCAACCATTCAAACCATCATCACTACCAATTCTAATTCACATTTTCTTTCACAAAAGGGTTTTAAGCATTTTTCTCATACAATCGACCATTTAATATTTAAAGTATACATTTAAGTACAGGCGTATCCTAAGCATGATGTCCTAGGGTGACAAGGGTGAAAGTGATACACAATTACATAAAGGGGCTTTACAAGAGATTAGGTCAAATCTATTCACATTCTTTCAACATAATATTTAACTTGAAGATAAAGCATGCATATATTCAAAACAGCATTTAATCTAGTTTACTTTAAAATATTAGGAGAGACATGGTCACGGGAATGAGACTTGCCTTGCAACGAGGGGTCTAACTGATTTGCCAGGCCTTTGAAGGTTCCTGCTGCTTCTGGCTCTGCTCTCACAACAAAGAAACAACAAAACACATCGCACTACTTAAGCATACAGAAAATACTTGCCATAGAAAAATTATACATAAATCATAGACATGCATGCAAGCGAGGTCATTGGTTGAAGGCAAATCAGCGGGAGAGAAGACATTTAGGTTTGATTCGCAGGGTTTGGCTCGGATGTGATGAAAGTCTACAGACTGACATTCGGTCCGGGGCCAGACAATGTCTAAGAATGGCATAGAGCTAATCTGGAGTTTCCAAAGGATCAAAAAGAGTCCAAAAAGGGCCATTAGGTGCCAAACGCAGTAAGGCATCTAAATGAGAAGAAGGTTTTAACAAAAAAGTCCAGGAATTAAAGAAAATTGCAGCAACGTCCTTAGCACAGGAAAATCGTATGCCACTGCACTGCAGCGAGCTAGGGTACGCATGTTTGGACGATACACGCATGCGCTGCTTCGCCAACCTTGCCAAATGCACAGGCGGGATTGAGACAAAGCTGCGGGTAAGGTAATTGAGCTGAGGTGGCTTGACAGCGACGAATTGTTGCATCTAGGCCTTTCATGCCTAACCCTGATGTGTTTTGATGGTTGATGATAATAAGTATTTTTCGACTAACTATGTGTTTGAGTTAGTGTTACAGATTTCAGACAACCGCACAAAAAGCGAGGGCTGGTGATCAAAATGTTGAAGTTCAATTTAAGTCGTTCAAAAGCATAAGAAGACACAAAAAAAAAAGAAATTGTTTTTGCTGGACTAAACTGATGCATCGAGGTATGTTGTAGTTCTAGGTTTACCGATCTCAGGGTGCATGAAGATCGATCGGTTTAAGGATTTTATTCTTAGTTTAAACCGTACTATAAAGAGGGGACGCAAGTTCTCTCTACATCTCCAATTATACCGAGAAAAATCTAGGTCAATGCACGCATATCATTATCTGTGGTTTTTCGACAATTTGTTTTCATATATTGAATTTTGTCAACAGTTGAGGTTTTTACTTCTTGAGAAAGATCTGAAAAGATCTAATTTTTGTTGCTGTTGTCAAAAATGTTCTTCTCGAAAATATCTTCAAAACAAAACTGAAATCATTTGAATCAGATCTCTGGATTTTGAGCTTTCTCTGTTTTTATCCAGACTGACTGTCAGTGTTGATAACTGGCTGTCAGTATGAATGTCAGTTTAATAAACTGACTAATCTCCAGAGAGTATGTTTTTGTTGAGCTGATTTTTTCTTTACTAGACTGACTGTCAGTGTTGGTAACTGACTGTCAGTATGAATGTCAGTTAGTGTAAACTGACAAATCTCCAGAGAGCATGTTTTTCTGTCTCAGATCTTTTTGTACTAAACTGACTGTCAGTATGAGTATAGTGACTGTCAATATGGGTTTCGACCACAGAGAATTTTTGAGTTGGTTTTTATTCTGTTTTTCTCTGTGTTACTGAAACTGAGACTGACTGTCAGTTTGACACACTGACTGTCAGTTTGGGCAGTAAATTTTTGCTGTTATTTGCTTCAACGGTTATAAAGTTTTTAGCCGTTGCTTTTCACTGTTGATTTTGTGGACACTGACTGTCAGTCTTTGTAACTGACTGTCAGTTTGGACTGTTTCTTTTTACCGTTTTAGTCCACAACGTTCGAGCTGTTGTGATCCTGTTTTTACTCTTTCTAGTGATACACTAGACTGACTGTCAGTTTGTGAAACTGACTGTCAGTTTGTGAAACTGACTGTCAGTCTTGGTTACTATTTTTCAGCTCGAGCACAAACGGCTCTTTTGACCACGAAGGCTATAAATAGAGGTGTTGAGCTGCTGTTTTAACACAAGCAAACACAGCAACATAGCCTTTCATACTTTCTCACTAGTGCTTCTTCGTTTTACTTAAAACTTGATCTTTTGATCGAGTCGTGAGAGTATTAGCCACATCTAGCATATTGTTCTTGCATTCTCATTTCTAGATATTTTCTCGGTGTGCATTGGAGGTCTAGAGTAGACCCTGCTTCTTATTACTCTTGGTGAGCGCCCTCACCTAGACGGTTCGGAGGCGGAAATCGCTGATCTCTCCAAATCGGAGATTGTCGGAGAGACGTGATAACTTGTAAAAGGCTTGGTGCTCGCCTTTCCGGAGGGGACAAGGAGCAACCTTAGTAGATAGTGTCCTGTGTGGATATTGAATCTATACTCAAGGACTGAGTGCTTCAACGAGGACTAGTGAAGACTGGGCGTGTCTCCGATACCTCGGGATATATCGGTTTCAATCTCTTATCTTTTACTATTACTTGCTTTACCTTAATTTGGATTTTCATTTGCAAAAACAAATTTTCAAAGTCTCCTATTCACCCCCTCCCCCTCTAGTAGACATCCTGATCCAACACGAATGACGAGATACAAATTGTCAACCGTTGGAGAAAGAGACGTGCTACGATGACAAAGAACTGGGGCTGAAGATTCTAGAAATTGGCTGAGGGGTTTTGATCCTGGGATGACACTGATTGTGCTGGAGCGAGGAATTAAGTTTTGGTGGCGATTTGGGGCTCATCGGCGTTAACGTTGGACTCGGCAATGAAGGTGAAAAGAGGCGCCGTTGATACACGGCAATGCAGGTCGATTGGATTGGGCTACACCATCTAAACGACAAAGGGAAGGTGTAGATGGAGTCAAATTGGTTGGAGGTTCGACGAGGTGTGCCGACGACGTGAACCACTCACGGCGGCGAGCGAAGAAACAGGAAGCTTACAATTCGAGTTGGAATTTAAAAAGTAGCTTCACAAGCTTGCTAGGGATCTGCTAAGGAACAAATTGTCCTACAAAAAGGATGGGTGAAAAGGATTGGAGAAGGTTTAATTTTGGGAACAGGGCATTTGGCCTTTTACAGTGATCACCGATGATGAGGATCACTGGAGCTCAATTGGTTGCTATGACACAGATAGATGGTTAAGAGAAGCTTACTAGTGTGGTTGTATTGGAGTTTGGTGAAGCAGAGAGGTCTGGCAATGGTTGCCTCAACGGTGGCTTGCCGGGGATGAAGAAGAAAGCAACTAAATTGGGACTTAGCTGAAATTTGAAGGCGTGAAGGTTACACTGGGTGAGAATGGGCATAAATAGGCAAAGGGCGGAGGCAGCCAGGGAAGTCCAGTAGTGGAATTGCAGCCGGGGTCAAGACTGGCCAGTCGCAGAAGAAACAGCGGCGAACGGCGATGCGATGACGTGCAGGCGGCTAGCCAGGCTTTGCCAGCCACTGACAGGGCTTAGGAACTTGGGTTCTTGCTGGTGCAGAGGCGGAGGCTGTGAACTTGCTCCGGCAATTGACACGTATGCGCATGCAACTTAAATCCTCCCTCGGGCGTGCGCACTGAAGCTGTTGTTGGCACTGGACGAAATGTTGCCACGACGACGAACCTGGTGCTGACACGAGTGCACACGCTGGCGCAGGCGATCATTAGCACAGGCGACGACTTTGCTTGGCCAGCGGCGAAGAAACGCGGCAAACGTGCTGGTCGAAACGGCGCTAGGGCTCTGGTCGAAGACGGCGACCAGGGGCTGGTCGAAAAGGGCTGGAAAATGAGACAGTCTGATTTGCAATAACTGAAACTTGATCTAGGGACTGATTTGTAAATCTATCAAAAAAGCTTAGATAAAGGAGATTTGTCTCACAATTTTGGCACAATAAACTTAGAAAATAGTTTAGCAGCGACACATAATAGGATCTAGGGTTTTGATTAGGTTTTGAGTCAAAACGAAAATATGGTACTTATGGTAATTAGGATTTTGAAAATTGGCGGGGTTGAAAACTGAGGTTTCGGATGAGATTTTGGAGATCTCGTAGAAGGGAAACTTGCTCAGAATAGCAAATGGGAGATATTCCCTAAATCAGATTAAAATTTAGAGATAATCTATGGCTTTTAGTCTTTTTGGGCTCTCAGAAGATCTGAAAAGGACTAATCTGCGATGCTTTTGGGTTGATTTGCGGAAGTTTTAAACAAAGGAGTTTTGCTATCAACTTCTGGGGTTAGGGTATTGGCATACCTTGGATTATAAGTCTGAGACAACAGACTTAGATTGGATCAAGATTTGGGGAAAACTGGGATGTTACAACCTTCCCTCCTTAAGAATAATCTCGTCCTCGAGATTCTGGCAGGTCTGAAAACAGGTAGGGAAAATCTCGACGTAGTTCTTCTTTTCTTTCCCATGTTGATTCTTCTCCTGTGTGGTTATTCCATTGAACTCTACATCATCGAATGGTTATTGATTTCAATCTTTCTCACTGATCTGCAATATTTTTATAGGGTACTCTAGGCATGACAGGTCTGGTTGAATTTCAGCTTCCGTAGGAGATAACTGTTCTGTATGTCTCTTTAGGCACGTCCTTAGCTGAGATATGTGGAAAACATCATGAACTCCAGGTAGTTCCAGTGGCAGTTCTAGTTTGTATGCCACCTCTCCTTGTCTCTCCAGAATTTGGTATGGTCCAACATACCTTGGACTCAACTTCTATTTCATATGGAATCTACGAATTCCCTTATATGGTATCACCTTAAGATAGACATAATGTCCTTTTTCAAAAGACAGTCCCTTCTCCTGTTGTCAGCACAGCTCTTTTGTCTAGACTGAGCCGTTTTCAATCTCTCTTGTACAATCTTCAC
Source organism: Pharus latifolius (assembly GCA_019359835.1). Lineage (NCBI taxonomy): Eukaryota > Viridiplantae > Streptophyta > Magnoliopsida > Poales > Poaceae > Pharus > Pharus latifolius. The sequence continues at coordinate 69,799,097 of CM033322.1, forward strand.
ATGGGCAGCAGCCTCTTCTACTAGTTGTGGTCCTAGGAATTGCTTTGGACCCACTTCAGTCCAGTATAATGGTGTACGGCACTTTCTTCCGTATAGTGCTTCATAGGGTGCCATTTGCAGACTTGCTTGATGACTGTTGTTGTAGGTGAACTCTGCATACGGTAGGAATGATTCCCAAGAATCTCCATAATCCAAAGCACATGCTCTCAACATATCTTCCAGGATTAGGTTTACTCTCTCAGTTTGTCCTCCCATCTGTGGGTGGTAAGCTGTGCTAAACTTTAATTTCGTACCCAAGGCTTTTTGCAATTCTTCCCAAAATTTTGACACAAATTGGGCTCCTCTATCAGAAAGAATTGCCTTCGGTACTCCGTGCTGGACGGCTATCCTGTTGAGATACAACTCTGCTAGTTGTCTTGTTGTATAGTAGGTCTTTACCGGTAGAAAATGAGCTACCTTAGTCAATCTGTCTATGACCCATATGGAATAATAACCTTTCCGGGTTCTCGGTAGTCCTGTTATGAAATCCATTCCAATCTCATCCCACTTCCACTCAGGGGTTGATAGAGGTTGTAATGGTCTTGCAGACTTTTGGTGTTCTGCTTTTACCCTTTGACAGGTGTCGCAAGATGCTACGAATTCAGCGATTACTCTTTTCATCCCATTCCACAAGAACTGGTTTTTCAGGTCTTTATACATCTTCGTGCTGCCTGGGTGTATGGAGTAAGGGGTATGATGAGCTTCACTCATTATCAGGTCCTTGATTTCTCTGTAGTTTGGAATATAGATACAGTCATGGTAACATAAAATTCCTTGTTTGTCCTCTCTGAGCATAGTAGCACTTCCACTCTTCATGTCCTCCTTTAGCCTTTGGATGTTTGGATCCATTTCTTGAGCCTTCTGAATTTGGTCCTTCAGTTCGCATTATACCTTCAAGGTGGCGATGGTTCCTTGTTCGACAAATTCCAGACACAGTTTCTCTAAATCTCTGAGTAACTGAGGTGGTAGTCCTAGATACTTCACTTGCTTGTAGTAGGACTTTCTGATCAAGGCATTAGCTACTACATTAGCTTTGCTGGGGTGGTAGTGTACTTGAAAATAGCAATTTTTGATTAGTTCTAACCACCTTCGTTGCCTCATATTCAAGTCTTGTTGTGTGAAGAGATACTTCAAGCTTTTGTGATCAGTGTAGATCTCACATTTTTTACCTAATAAGTAATGTCGCCAAATCTTCAATGCGTGGACAACGGCAGCTAATTCCAAGTCATGTGTTGGGTAATTCTCTTCATGCGGTCGCAACTGTCTTGACGCATATGCTACCACTTTTCCTTCTTGTATGAGAACACAACCGAATACTTGTTTTGATGCATCGCAAGAAACTTCGAAGTTCTTCTTGTCATCCGGCAATATGAGGATAGGTGCGGTCATCAATTTCTTCTTTAGCTCTTCAAAACTCTTTTCACACTCCTTACTCCATTCAAAAGGGGTGTTCTTCTTCAACAAATGGGTAAGTGGCCTGGTGATCTTAGAATATCCTTCGACAAATCTTCGGTAAAATCCAGCCAATCCTAAGAAACTTCTGATTTCCGTCAATGTTTCTGGTTGCTCCCATTCCATGACAGCTTGGATTTTTGACGGATCCATGAATATTCCTTCGCCAGAAATGATGTGGCCTAGAAAAGAAATTTCCTTTAATCAAAAGGTACACTTGTCAAACTTGGCATATAGCTGGTGGTCTGCCAACTTCTTTAGCACCAATCTTAGATGAGGGACACGTTCTTCTTCTGTCCTAGAGAAAACAAGGATATCATCCACGAACACAATAATGAATTTATCTAAAAATTCCATAAGAACTTTGTTCATCAGGTTCATGAATACTGTGGGTGCATTTGTCAGTCCAAAAGGCATCACAGTAAACTCGTGCAATCCATATCTTGTTATGAATGCAGTCTTGGGGATATCTTGCTCTCAAATCTTCAGTTGATGGTATTCCGATCTTAAGTTAATTCTTAAAAATATCTTTGCACCTCTGAGCTGATCAAAGAGATCATCAATTCTGGGTAGAGGGTACTTCTTTTTTATGGTCATGTCAATCAACTTTTGGTAGTCAATGCAGAGTCATAGGCTACCGTCTTTTTTCTTGGCAAAAAGTACCGGGGCTCCCCAGGGTGAGGAACTTGTTTTGATAAATCCTTCCTATTCCAACTCTTCTATCTGCTTCCTTAGCTCCTCTTGCTCTTGGCTCATCATTTGTGCCAGCTTTCTTGTGTATGGAGCTGATCCAGGTTTCAGCTCAATGGTGAACCCTATGTCCCGGTCTAGAGGCATTCTCGAGAGTTCTTCAGGAAAAACTTCTAGGTACACGTTGACTATTGGCACCTTCTCGAACTCAATCTTCTCCATACTGTTCAGACTACTCACATGGTCACTTACTGAAGTTCTCTCTCTACGAAATGTGACTTGCTCGCAGTCCATCTGACCTTTGTGCTTTGCTAGCCAATCCATTCCAAGGATAACGTCTAGCCCTTGAAGATCTAGAACTAGCAGATTCGCTAGGAATCCTACGTTGCCGATACAAAAGGTAATATTTCTACAGATAGATTCAACGGGCATCCTAGCTCTGGGAGATTGAATAAGAATAGGGTACTCTAATACAGACACAGACAATCCACTTTTTAGCACAAAAGACTTTTACACAAAAGAATGAGTTTCCCTAGGGTCAAACAAAATAACTGAAAGCTGAGAAAAGATCAGGATTCTACCAATCACTACGTCAGATGTTTCTCCAGCTTCAATTGCAGACGCGTAGTTGAGTCGGCCTTGTCCTGTAGTCAGCATTCCTCTTCCCTTGCTAATTTGAATTCTTCCTCCTCTGGGTGGCGGAATACCTCTGGCAAAATTTTGAACTGGTGTAGGAGATCTTGCTGCTTGGGCTCGGGCAACGCTGAATGGTAGATGTTGAAGCGGACATGTCTCCTTGCGGTGTCCTTTTCTTCCACAGTGAAAACTCTCCACATCCTTCAACGTGCAGTCCTTGTAGAAATGGTTTCCCTTGCATCCTGTACACTATGGCGTTATAGTTGTTGCAGGCCTCTGAGATCGTTGGGGTGGTCTGAAGACTGGTCTGAAGCTTTGCATTGGTCTTCCTCTACTCGTGTTTCCTTGATAAGAGTTCGGTACGGCCTTCCTCTTGCGATCCTCTTTAATTATCCCTCTCTTCTCCTCCATTTTAAGTAGTCGGTTGATTAGGACATGAAAATCTGTAAACTCGTGAGATGACAACTGGTATTGCAAAGAATTATGCAAACCTTCACAGAATTTATCTATTTTCCTCTCTTCTGTCTACATATGCATCAATATTAAACCCACAACTGAAGGAACATCCATTTCAGGGTTTATCAATCCTCAATTCATTTTACTTGTGCTAAATCAGGATTTATCTAAGTTGTCATTTAATCCTCAAAGCTGTCATTATCCAGATCAATATTAATCATTATAGATTTATCCAAATCGTCATTAATCATCAAAACCTAGATGTCTTAGATCGACCTAGATCCAACAATCTCCCCCTTTTTGATGATTGATGACAACCAACTTTATAATTTCAATAAATCCAAAATAGATTCTCAGCTCCCCCTTAATATATACAATAGTATATCGGAACTGAACAACACATTTAATCATATGAGTTTAAGAGATATAAATGATAATTGAGCACAAGTTCAATCAAGTCATCTTCCAAAACATCAACTATCTTGATTTTCTCTATCTCATTTACCTCTCCCAAATATCAATATTAATGATATCAAATAATATCTCTCTCCAAATATCATTTATCAATCTCAAATAACTGCTCTCATCTCTCTCAGATATCAATATCAAATATATCAAATACCAAATGATATCTATCTCTCCCCCTTTGTCAATTAACTTAACTATCTCTAGTCTCTTCCAAACTCTCTCAAAATCTCTCCCCCTAAAGCTTATCTCTAAACACTCTCTCTCAAACACTATCTCTCCCCCTTTGTCATCAAGCACAAAAAGGAAGGACTGAGAACTTAAATTTTGACACACAATATTTTTGAAGGGATGAACTTTTATATGAAATGGTTTTTATGCAAAGACATGATCTCAAGAAGGTTTGTTGCAAGTGATTTTGAAAAACACATCCAAAGTATGGAGAAGATATGCAAACAATCAACATACAGTCAGTATATCGATGACATTTATATCCATGACATTTAATCCATTTTCAATCATTCAAAATCTAGATGCATCTAATAGTTTGATGCGAACATATCCGCTAGATGCATATTTTCCATATTATGATTGATCTCTAAATCTCTTTATGCCACAAAGTCTCTTATATAATGATCTCGTATATCAATATACTCTAACCGAGAGTTTTGAATCAAATTATTCATCATCTTTATGACACTTTCAATATTTCATAAGAGTGGCATATATTCGAAAGCAATTCTATAATCCAATGTTTCATCCATAAGAAGTTAAGCATAACAACCATCGGATGTATTCTTTCGATCTATCTTTGTCACACCTCGTGGAGACCTAGCTCGCTACAGCTAGTCCCATATATACATACCTTTGACTTCCCAAGATAAGTCAAGCACAGGAGTATATTACATTGCAACAGAGTAACTTACAAAATATTTAAGCAGTGTGGCCTGCTGGCCTTAATATTACATAAAGAGATTACAATGCCTTCACGGCATTCAAGGTTTAGCAAAATAATAACTACACATCAGAAGATAGGTGACACTCCCACAAAAGAAATTGACGGCAGAACAACACACATCAGGGTTCTGGCGGAACTGGCTCTTCTTCTTCTGGATCCACAAACTTCTCCACGCCTTCATCTGGATTATTGAATGCTCCTTCTAATGGATTGAAGGTTGCAAGAGTGAGTACTTACGTACTCAGCAAGTCATAGGTAAGAGTAGATACATATAGTAGTGATGATATGAACCAAGACTAGTCAAGAATTATGGATGTTTGAAAAATAACCTTTTCTTTCATGTCCCATCTCATATCATCTTATGGCAGCACTTTTCACAACATAGCATTGCTATTCATGTTCACTAGATTATAGCACTACCGCAACACGTCGACACACGACAGCCCACGGTAGCACTCCTTATCATGACAACACGTCATTTGCGTAATCTTGACTTAACAAATTTTATTTAGAAAACATACTTGTGTCACACCCCATCGATTTAATCCATGACAACAGACTCCTATAAACCCGGGAGCTCGGAGTATTCGAATACATTTTTAACTCTGCAGAGAGGTACCAATTTACCGGCAAAATATTTCACTTTCATGCCTTTCCTGTCAAAATGATTGGACCCTTGACTCACTTCATACTGTGAGTGGCAAGGTGGTGATAACAAGAACTTTTGTTATATTTCACTTACAATTCACCCCTGACCCTGTGGATCTCTCGCGAACCACAGTTGTGGAAGGTACTCCCTCCACCCCTATGCATATTCCCATTACTGGGTCAGCGTGCAAGATCACCTTCAGTGATATGTGTGGGAGCCATACTCCGTGCCAATCGTGCATCACATCACATCTCATGCAGGGGTTTCATGTGTGATCCACATAAGTACTTGTTCAGGCCTGTCCCATACCAAGCTTGCGGTTAGTACGTTGTTCATGCCACTAGACGCACAACACAAGGTTCTAGTCCTTATATGCGAGTGACCAGACCATCCACAACCATGCACCTTCAGTGCCTGCACATCCTTTGCAGTTAAGCACCTCCAGTGCTACAGCCATCCATACCAAAATTCTGGTCACGGCTAGGGGTTTTATTTCATGAATATATATATACATAAATATATATTAGTTCATGGCTCAAAACTTGTTCATTTCACTTTTCACAGATAACCAGTCTAGTACTGCCAATTCATAATTCAACCATTCTCAATCTTTCACATGCAATATTATTTATATTCAAGGTTATATTATAGGAACTCTTAAAATTAGGTTCAAGATGTCCAAGAATATGACTTACCTTCCGCGTCGTAAGATACAACAGCTGATGTTGGGTCGACAACGAAGTCCTCGAACTCAACTTATGGATCTGCTCGACGACAAACAAACACACAATGATTACTTATTATATTAAAATGTTTTATGACTTATATGCAGATATGCTTAACAAGAATAACTGAATAATGCTGAGATTAGTTCAGACTACAGACTGAACTGAGTCAAGATTCTAGGGTTTCAAGGAATTTGGGCTAAGGGTAGGTGTTATATGTTCTTAGGGTTTCAAGGTTGCAATAGGGACATCAATTTTGTGGCTGGTTTGATCAAAATTAACGAATGTCAACAGATCGACATTCAGTTCAAGGCTCTGACATAGCTTTAAGAAAAGCTAGAGTGCTTATCTCAAGTTGTGGTAGTAGAATAAAATGTAGATTATAGCTCTGACAAAGTTATTTTTAAAATGTACAGCCAGAAGAAAGTGAACAAGGCCAATGCCACTGGCTGACAAACTCTGGCATAGGGCTAACAATGGCAAAATCTAGGGCTAAGAATAAAATGATGTTCAAGGGCTCAACTGGTGTGCTAACTTTGTCTAGGAGGTAGGCTTGAGTAATAGGAACAAAAGAGATAACAGGATCCACAGCTGAAGATGGCCGGACGGCAAGAAATCCGGTGATGAACTGCGGTGATCTAATTGCACTGAAATAGATCTGGACACAGATCTTGGCAAGGCTATAACTTTCAATCTAGACCGATCTAGGTGTCGAGATAGAAGACAAAAGTACTCAGGAGATTGAGGCACAACTATAGGACAAAGTGGTTGAAGCTGGATTGGCCGTAATCATTTTTCTAGTGAACGGCGCCAGAGAAGATGACGCGGGAATTGGGCATTTTTGATACAGGTCAATTGAACTTAATTTCTGGCTACTGAAGACTTTTAGGTTTAGAGAAACTAATAGATCCCATCTGAGCAATCTGATCTTGATTTGGGTTTATGGAATAAATTTGAAAATTTTAGGGCTTGATAAAAGTAATGATCTGGCTACTACTACAGATATATGCATGCATGCTGTTCATGAAAAAGGAAGTTTTCACCCCTAAACTCAGGGTGTTACAATCTTGCAAGTCAAAAGATCGGAGTCCAAATAATCAAGTAATTCAAGATTTGTACTTTTGGATATCAAGGATCTATCTACGATTACATTTCAATTACCTAAGAATGCATTTAATGGCAATCATATGACATTCCTTAGGAAATGATTGAAATCTAGCATATTTACAATCACTAAATATGATGATGAGTCTAAATGCGTTAAAATAAAGCAAAACTATCAATCAAGGATCGATAGAGTTTAGAATTGACCGCTTTTTCGTGTTCATCCATGTCGAGATGTCCATATGTAGCCTTTGTAGGATCAAGGATGCCGACTAGAGGGGGGGTGATTAGGAGGCTTTTAAATTTCTATCCCCACTAAGCAATTTCAACAAGATAATTATTAAACCTAGATGTTGCAATGAGGCTTGAATAAATCTAATCAACTAGTTGCATTCAATCAAATGAAATAAGTAGTTCAACATGCAACAACAATACAACAAGCAACTAGTGAATCAACAATTTGTGTCAAGCTAAATATGAAGCAAATAGGAAATACGCAATTGACACATTATTTTTACTGAGGTCTCGGAGACTCGCCCGGTCTCCCCTACTCCTTGTTGAAGCGCTCACTCGTGAGCCTCGCTTCTATATCCACGAAGGATATCTCACTAGAGTTGCTCCTTCTCCACACTGGATAGGTGAGCACCACACCTTTCACAAGCTTTTGCCGGCCTCTCCGACAAACTTCAATGGAGAGATCGCGACTCTCCTCCGACACCGTCTAGGCGAAGGCGATCGCCAAGACTAACAAGGCGGATGCGCTCACTTGATCAAATCTCGTGCTAGAAGCTCAAAGATGCAAATGAGATGCTCAAACACTCTAGCACTTTGCAAGCAAATGGTGATTCAAGTGCACTAAGCACTATTAACTTCACTCAATTGCTCTCTTTCAAATCTACTCAAGATTTGGGCTCAAATCTAGCCTCTAGATGCAATATAGCAAATGCAATGACTATGGCTAGCTTTTCAACAGTGTATACAACTTCTTGAGCACCCTCAAATGCTGGCCAACACAAGGTATTTATAGCCCCAAAGAATAACTAGCCGTTTGCAACAAACCGAGCCAGATTTGTACATGCTGGACATTGTCCGGCCACTTCGGACATATTCCGGCCAGTACAAAAAACATGACCGTTGCAAATGTGTCAGTGACCGTTGAGCAAGATTTGAGAAGGCTGGACAAATGATCATATGTCCGGACAAAAACCCCGGACAGATGCATTTGTCTCTGGTTACATGTTTTTAAATGAGGAAAACAAAGTTTGTACATGCCGGACATTGTCCGGCCATGCCGGGACAAAGTCCGGCCCATCCTAGACAAAAGCCCCCGGACGGTTTAAACATCTGTGCTTCATTGAAAAACCTAACCTCACAACTTTTACACAGCCCAAACAATGTCTAGCCACATCGGACAATGTCCGGCCTACCCCAGACAAAAGCTCCAGACAAAAGAATTTGTCTCTGTTTTCGATTTGCCTAAGCCACAGGAGATATGTACTGGCCGGACAATGTCTGGCTACCACAGACACTGTCCGGCCAGTGCAAACCGAAAATAGGAACTTAGCAATTTTACTCTGAGTTTGATCTGGGTATTTGCACATACATATTTCTTGTTTTCTTGCGGATGCACCCGCTGACTCTCAGCAGCAACCATGCCCACACAGGTCGAACATCGGGTCGAAAGCAAGTGGTCGAGTGGATTTGGTCGAGTGTACGCAAGAGAGCTGAATACTGGTACGACCAGCTCAGACTCCTATTACCATGACCAAACCCTAAACAGAAAACCGCCAAACTGAGGACATGACCACGACCACGTATCAAACAATGATACGATCAGAATGCGCAAATACGATCACAACCAGCTTTAGAATAGAAACTAATTCAACCAGCTGGATATCAAAACCAAATTCAGTTGGCAAAGCATATACTCTAATGCACCACAAACTACACTTAGACTTTCTAGCAATGCAGGAGGCGATGAAATGCTAGTGCAAGATGATATGAATGCATCTGAGCTTCCGCACTAGATAGATTCAAGCTACTAGTTTCCGACCCCTCTTAATAGTACGGTCAAACTAGTAAAAAGAATCCTATCAATCCGGTCTATCTCCAAACACCTAGACTGGTAAAATCCTAAGAAAACAATCCTTAATCTTGGATTTTACCTTAGGTGGAGTTTGACCTCGTGAAGCTCGATCGCTCGACGCTCATCATCGCAAAGCTCGATCTTGTTCGACGCTCGTCATCGCAAAGCTCGATCTCGCTAAGCTTGACCGCGCGAAGCTCGACCGCTTGACGCATGTCTTCGCAAAACTCATCCTCGCTAAGCTTGACCTTGCTCGGGATGTCTCATATCGTTTTCATCCTCTTCATGCCCTTGCTCTCATTTATCAATTAATCACCACTAGAGAAACTGCTCCACACAGGAGTTAGCTCAACAGTTTCTCTTTCCAATGAAATGACAAAACTATATTCAACAACAAGCAAATGAGTATAAGATGAAATACACACATATAGATCATAGATGATAAGACATACGCACACGATCTATACTACATATTGTTGGATCTAGGTAGATCTTAGTATCTAGCTTTTGATGATTAATGACTATTTGGATAAATCCATTGTGATTAAAGTTAATCTGAAGATGTCAGTTTTGATGGTCAAATGACAAATTAGATAAATCCTGATTTAGCACAAGTGAATTGAATTGATTATCGGTAAACCTTGAATTGGATGTTTCCTCAGTTGCGGGTTTGATATTGATGCATATGTAGAGGAGGAGCTCGGTGGTTATATCAAGCTTGTGCTGATTGATTGATCAAAATGTAATACGTTAAATCTGAGACTGATGACTCCAGTTGTGGATTTTATATCGATGCACATGTTGAGGGGGAGCTCATCACTTTGGTCATCTAGGTTGATTGATATCATGATATGAGTAGTATAGATCGTGTGCGTATGTGTTTATCATCTACGATCTATATGATTGTATTTTATCTTATACTCATTTGCTACTCGTTGAATATAGTTTGTCATGTCATTTGAAAGAGAAACCGTTGAGCTAACTCTTGTGTGGAGTAGCTTCTCTGGAGGTGATTAATGACGACTTATATATGAGACTAATGTTGTGCATTGAGTGTACGTATTGTAGTCTCAGTTTGATTGCAGGATAAAAGCGAGCAAGGGTGTGAAGAGGATGAAGTCGATATGAGACATCTTGAGCAAGGTCGAGCTTAGCAAGGTCAAGCTTTGCGAGGACAAGTGTCAAGCGGTCGAGCTTCGCGAGGTCAAGCTTAGCGAGGTCGAGCCTTGCGGGGACAAGCGTCGAGCGGTCGAACTTCACGAGGTCAAACTTCACCTAAGGTAAAATCCAAGATTAAGGATTGTTTTCTTAGGGTTTTACCGGTCTCGGTGTTTGGAGACAGACCGGGTTGATAGATTTCTTTTTACTAGTTTGACCGTACTATTAAGAGGGGTCGGAAACTAGTAGCTCGAATCTATCTAGTGCGGAAGCTCAGATGCATTCATATCATCTTGCACTAATTTCTTGCATTGCAAGTGAGTCTAAGTGTAGTTCATATGCATTAGATTAAATGTTTTGAAAACTGCACTTAGTCGTGATCGCCAGCTGTTTAAATTAGTTTATTTATCTAGAGCTGGTCGTGGTCGTATTTGCATATTCAGATCGTATCAGTGTTGATACGTGGTCGTGGTCGTGTCGCTTGTTTGCCAGCTTTCTGTTTAGGGTTTGGGCGTGGTCGTAGGAGTTCGGACTGGTCGTACCAGTCTTCGACTCGCTTGCGTACGCTCGACCAAACCCTATCGACCACCTGTTTCGATCGGATGTCAAGACCTGTGTGGTCGTGGTCGTTGCTAAGTGACACAAATCACATCCGCAAGAAAACGGCAAATCCGTATGTGCAAATACTCTAAAATTGCATTTGAGATTATTTTTGGATTGAACATTTTGATAGTAGGACATTTTCTGAGCTTTCTAGAAGTTTCTAGACCTTTCTGGGTCGTACTTCTGTTGACAAAATTATAGAGCTCTGAGTTATCTTTCTAACAAGCCAAAAATCACCTCAATCGGATCTCTGGATCAAAAGTTATGCTTGTTTTACTGTCAGTGTGCAGTGGCGAGACAAATGCATCCGTCCCGAGCTATTTGTCCGAAGTGGCCGGACTTTGTCCGAAATGACCGGACATTGTCCGGCCTGTACAAATTTTTTGAGCCGAAAAATGAAACGGACAAATGCATCCGTCCGGAGCTATTTGTCCGAAGTGGCTGGACAGTTTCTGAAGTGACCGGACAATGTCCGGCCAGTACAAGTTTTTTTGAGCCGAGTGTTAACAGAGACATATCCATTTGTCCGGACGTTTTGTCTAGACAAATGGTATCCGTCCGGCCTTCACAAATTTCGCCCAACGGTCACTAACACGTTTGCAACGGCTGACATTTTTGTACTGGCCGGACAGTGTCTGAAGTGACTGGACAATGTCCGACCTGTACAACTTTTGGCCCGGTTTCTTGCAAACGGCTAGTTTTTCATTGAGGCTATAAATACTTCGTGTTTGGCTTCATTTTTGGGTGCTCAAAGAGTTCATTCTTCAGCTGAAAACCTAGCCAATTGATTTGCATTTGAGTTATTGCATTTAGAGGCTAGAATTGAGCCCAAATCTTGAGTAGATTTGAGAGAGAGCTTGAGGGAGATTGTGTGAGTGTTTAGTCCACTTCATCTCCATTAGATTGCTAGTGCTAGAGTGTTGAGCATATCATTTGCATCATTGAGCTTCTAGCACGTGGTTGATTCAAGTGAAAGTGCATCCGGCTTGTTATTCTTGGCGATCGCCTTCGCCTAGACGGTGCCGGAGGAGAGCCGAGATCTCTCCAATTGAAGTTTGTTGGAGAGGCCGACAAAAGATTGTGAAAGGTGTGGTGCTCGCCTATCCGTGTGGAGAAGGAGCAACCCTAGTGAGATATCCTTCGTGGATATAGAAGCGAGGCTCCGAGCGAGCGCTTCAACGAGGACTAGGGGAGACCGAACGAGTCTCCGAGACCTCGGTAAAAATATTGTGTCAATTGAGTAATTCTTATTTGCTTTATATTCATCTTGACACAATTGCTTATATCACTATTGTTGCATGTATTGTTAAATATTTCATATGGTTGAATGCAACTAGTTGATTGAATTGTTTTAAGTCTCATTATAAAATTTAGGTCTCTCAATTATTATTTAAAATTGCTAAATTGAAAAGAAATTTTAAAAGCCTCCTAATCACCCCCCCTAATCGGCATCCTCGATCTTACACACATGACATGAGATCAATCAATATAGATGACTAATGTGATGAGCGCCCCCTCAATCATACACGTAGATATCAAATCCAAAACAAGGAGTCATCAACCTTCTGAACATAGATAATTAATCATTCTGATCTCGTCTCTAACATGTGCATCGATATAAAATCCACAACTGGAGTCATCAGTCTCAAGATTTAACATATTACATTTTGATCAATCAATGAGCACAAGCTTGATGCAACCACCGAGCTCATCCTCTACATATGCATCAATGTCAAACTCACAACCGAGGAAACATCCAATTCAGGGTTTACCGATAATCAACTCAACTTACTCGTGCTAAATCAGGGTTTATCTAATTTGTCATTTGGTCATCAAATCTGACATTTTTCAGATTAACTTTAATCATCATGGATTTATCCAAATCGTCATTAATCATCAAAACCTAGATACTTAGATCTACCTAGATCCTACAATCTCCCCTTTTTTGATGATTGATGACAACACCTTTTATAATCTCAATAAATCCAAAACAGATTCTTCAGCTCCCCCTCAATATATGCAATAGTATATTGGAACTAAACACAACATCTAATCGTATGGGTTAAGCGATATGAATGACAATTGAGCACAAGTTCAATCAAGTTATCTTCCAAAAAAAAATCAAGTTTCTCAATCTTCTTTAAGTCAGATATATCTCCCAAATATTGATGTTAATGATATCAAATAATATCTCTCCCCAAATATCATTTATCAACCTCAAATATCATTTATCAATCTCAATTGACTTCTATCATCTTTCTCAGATATCAATATCAATTCTATCAAATACCAATCTATCAAATACCAATTGTACCAATTTGATATCTATCTCTCCCCGTTTGTGAATTAACTCAAAAGATATCCATCTCTCCCAAGCTCTCCTAAAGTCTCTCCCCCTAAAGCTTTCTTTAAAGCTCTCTAAAGCTTATCTCTAAACCATTCTCTCTCAAACACTATCAAACACTATCTCTCCCCCTTTGTCATCAAGCACAAAAAGGAAGGGTTGAAAGCTTAAAATTTGAGAAACAATATTTTCTAGGTCATGAGAGTTTATATGAAATGGTTTTTATGCAAAAGCATGATTTCAAGAAGGTTTATTTAAAGGGATTTTGAAAATCACATTCAAAATATGGAGAAGACATCAAAACAATCAACATATAATGAATATATCAATGACATTTTATATCTATGGCATTTGATCCATTTTTGAACATTCAAAATCTAGATGCATCTAGTTTGATGTGAACATATCCGCTAGATGTATATTTGCCATATCATGATTGATCTCTAAATCTCTTTAAGCCACAAAGTTTCTTATATAATGATGGCGTATATCAATATACTCTAATCGAGAGTTTTGAATTCAAATTGTTCATCAACTTTACGACACTTTCAATATTTCATAAGAGTGGCATCTATTTGAAAACAATTCTATAATCCAACAAGATTTGTTTCATCCATAAAGATTTAAGCATAACAACCATCGGATGTACTTTTGATTTGATCTTGCAATTCATAAGATCCGAATCTGAATAATCAAGTAATTCAAGATTTATACTTTTCGAATATCAAAGATCTATCTAGGATTGTATTTCAATTACCTAAGATTGCATTTAATGTCAATAATATGACATTCCTTAGGAAATAATCGAATTCTAGCATATTTGCAATCACTAAATATGATGACGAGTCTAAATGCGGTAAAAGAAAGCAAAACTATCCATCAAAGATCGATAGAGTTTAGAATTGTCCGCTTTTTCGTGTTCGTCCATGGCGAGATGTCCATATGTAGGCTTGAGAGTTGTAATAACTTCACCATCGTGCATCTCAAGGCGCTTGAGCGATTTCTTCATATGCTTGCATTTACTCTGAAACATTCCATTCTTGAGTTGCTTGTTTCGTCGTGCATGGAAGTAACTTTGCCCTTCAATCATTTGCATCTCGATTTCCCTAAGCATCATCTTAAAAACAAATTCTTGACAGAGGGATTCATTAGTGGTAATGAAAATAATGTCATCAATACGTTTGACACACAAGAGAATGATGTCTCGATTAATCTTGTGATGATGACTGTGTCAACTTTGCAATTTTGAAAATAATTTGATATAAGAAAAGATCTCAAGATTTTAAACCAAACTCAATTGGAAACAAGAATTTCAATCCTCAAAGATTTCACTTCTTTTGCCATTAAACACAAAAAGAACATGCAAATGAAGAATATGCCAAAATGAGGTTTGTCGAAACATTTTTAGGTCACAAGACTGAGATAAAAGCATATGACCTAGTGAGGAGTTCAAATTTCCAAAAATAAACTCAAACCTCAAATTCATTTGAATATGCTCCAAATTTATGAAAATAATTTTTACTTGATATTCAAAAACACAATCAAAAGATTTTCAAATCTCAGCAAGAGAATCATGAAGAAATGGAAGCAAGGATGTGACGAAAGCAGAAAGCAAAAGAATTAGCTGAAAAATTCAGTAACTATCCAACTGCACACAGCCCGGACAATTTCTACTACAGCCGGACAAGGTCCGGTAGGGGCGGACAGAGTCCGGCTCTGGGCGGACAACGTCCGGACAGTTCAGATAGACTGCTAAAACGTCTGAAATTTTCAAAATTTGCAAGTTTTGCTTAAAAAAAAAGTTCCATAATAGGTTTAAATATCAAGTCAGGAACTTAGTTGGATACCAATTGAATGAATTTGATTTGAAGGAGATCATGAAATCAACTCTCAAAAAGTGATTTGGGGTAAAACGGGTAAAACAAAAGTGATTTTCATGAAAAGCTTCAATTCTTGAAGAAGCTCAGATTTTGCTGAAGTTTTGGGCTTAGATGAGTTTGAAATACCATTTCAAACCAATACATGGAAGAAAGTTTAGTCCAATAACCAAAATCACAAAAATGCACTTTTGGGTATTTTTGGGTGACCTAGGATATGTGATAATTTGAAAACCATAGGCCTTTTGAGAATAAGTTCAATGTAAACTATCTTCGGGTGAGTGAGTTCTAAATGTTTCGTGTACAAAGTTTTTATCAAATCTCAACCCATCTTGTTTTATGGAAATAAATCGTTTTGGGTCAAAACAAGATCCCGAAGACTTCAGTTTTGTCGAAATTTTGCATTTTAGCTCGAAATTCTTTTGTTTCACTTTCAAACCTTTGAAACCATATTTGAAATGTATTTATGAAGGTTTTGTGGTAATTTTAAACATTTTGAAAGTTTTGATCTCTTTTTACCTTTTTGCTCGAAAATGACCCATTTTACCAAAACACTTGCAAAAAGTGATACATATGCACAATTAGGTTATACAAGGATTCAATGACTTTGAAGGTGCTCCCCCTAAATGTGTCACCCAATTTTTGTCATGAATTTATGCAAGAAATGGAAATTGTCTATTTTCGAAAAACGAGAGTTCAACAAAAATTAAAACTAGAGCGAAGATCATGAGTTTCATTCTTTATGGCCTAACCAAAGAATGTTTGAAATGAAATCAATTTAAGGCCATGTCATGCAAGAGAATATGCTATTTGACATAAATTTCATTTACTTTCATTTTTGCAGCTTTTACCAAATAGTATATGGATTAAACGAATGAGTTCTAAAGATAAACAAAAAGATCCAAATTGAACTCAAAATGAGAAGCCATCCAAATGATCATCAAGACTCATGAAAAGGTTTCATAAAGATGAAACTCATTAATGGAAACACTTTTCATGAAGATTCAAGATTCAAATATTTTATTCATTTGAAAGAATTGAGGGATTAACATCCAAATGGACTAAAATGTTCTTAACCATGTTGGCTTCTTTATAATCATCAAAACATATGCAAACAAGTTCCAAAAATTCCAAAATAAATTTGGAGATAGATAATGCAATGAGGAACATGATTGCCGTCTATAGTGAAGACAAGATATGATCCAACAATAAGATATGAAAAAGATAAATGTTGGTCAGATTTAAAGTTTCAGATTTCAGGTTTCAGAAAATCATTTTACACTTTTAAACGCACCTGAAAATCTATGCAAATGACTTCCAATAATTTTAAAATAAATTATCAAGAAAGAAAAATCATAGAGGATAAAATGTCATATAGAAACTTTCTCCAAATATCCAACCAATAAAGAGATATGAAAATGAGAAATCAGCCCAAAACCATGAGAAAACTGACTTTTTCAAGTTTCATATTTGATTTGTGAAAAGAGTCAATTTTGGTCAAATCAAATGCAATTGAGATGAAAATTTGCAGAAATGATTTTCAATGCATCAAATACGTTTTCCAAAAAGAATTTTCCAAAAAGGATTTTTCAAACAAAAGTTATGGTCAAATGAACCTTGTGTTAAGCAAGAAGGTTGAAAATCGACAACTTTTGCAAATTGAGTTCAAATTTGATTTTCATTGGATTTTTGACATGAAAGGGCTTACATGAGTTGTTCAAGTCATTTTGAGCCAAAATTCACAAATAAAGACCATAGAAATGGTCAAACTCATGTTTTGCATATTTAGGGTATTTTGGGTCAAAGCAAGTTTTTCGGTGAGATTTAAATACCCATAACTTTCAAATGAGAACTCTTTTGAGAAAGTTTTCAATTTCAAAATTCTTCAGATTAAGAGTATCTAGGAGTTTTGCAAAGTAAGTTTTGGCAAAAACCAAATAGATTTTGATTTGTGTTTGAAAACGATTTTGTTGAAAAACAAGATACTCGAAGATCCTTTTGAGGCTAATTTTCAATAGAAATACTTTTTAACATCATTTCTTCATCCAAAGCTTCTAAAAACATTTTAAATACTTTTTGAAGACCATTTAGATAGAAAATGATGATTTTTGGCCTTTTGAGTGAAAATTTCACATTTTGACCAAATGAGCTCATTTTAAAACTTATAATTGTAATTTTCAAATATTTCACATATAGGATTTTGATAAGCAACGGAAGCATTTTAAATTACAACCCATAGAGATGCAACAACATAAGATTTAAATTTTCATTCTTTTGCAAAATTTGCCATATGAATTAAAACAACTAAGAATAAAGGGAGAAGATGCAATGCAAATGTTTTTATTAAACACATCAAAAGGATTTAAGCTCTTTTTGATACCTAAACCATACGAGGCCCTCTAGCCTTGTTGCATAAATCTTTTGGTACGCAAATGGCTCTATCTTTAGCTTTTTTGAACACAAAAATCAATTGGTTTTGCAATTAAACCCTTTTTAGAATACGAAATCAAATAAGAGGTAAAAGAAACATCTCCAAAAGAATGGGATGCACACTTATATGAATGTTGCCCTTTCAAATGATATGAAGAATATGAAGTTCGAGAGGGTTCTTTGAAAGAGTTTGTATGATGGAGTATATAATGCCTCTGACTAGTTGAGTATGCATGATTTAATTTTCCCTTTCTAAACGATTTTTTATGATCTAATTGGGGTTTAGCAAGCATGGCACAACTCAAATGATTTCTAGTAAGGTTTTTACTCAATCTATTTACTTTACTCCTAAGTTCAACATTTTGAGTTTTAGATGTTTGATATGATCACGTATTAATATATGAATAAGAACAAGACGGTATCTCATCACAAGTAAATGAACTAGAAGGCATAGCACAAAAATCACTAGATGAGCTAGGTATATCAAATGATGATCGACTAGAACCAACACCATGGCATAGAGATGAGTCGCTAGATGAATCATGGCATGAGTTACTAGTATCATCCAAACAAGCATGTGAATCAATAATTAAATCATTAGACATGTTATCACATGAAGTACTAGTATCCACAAAGCTAGCATTTGAATCTAACCACGAATTAACAATTGAATTATTTCTAGCATGTGGAGTAGAAGTGTGTGACTCTAAAGATGGATCAATATAGGAGTCACAAGCAACTATAACATCTAATATATATGTTGAGCTAATAGTATTCTTGGCAAGCAAAGAATCATAAGAATTTTTCAATTCTTGATGTTGCACTTTCAAAGATGAATAATTATTTTTTAAAGTGCTAAAGTTTTGAGTCAAATTGCCAAGCAAATCTTTTAACTCTACAACTATGTCCATTAGCTCATTCTTAGAAAGGTTAGAGGTTGATACCGTCGAGTCGCATGCCGTAGGGCATAAAGAATTGTCTTGAGATGAAGACTTTGACTTCGACGCTTTCTTTCTAGCTTTCCTTGAGCTCTTCTTTCAAGGTTTAGCCTTGGTCTTGCTTAGGGAAACGTCATCGTTTACGTACTTGAGCTCACTCGAAAGCTCCCAATCCACCGCATTGAAATTGTCGTCTTTGATATGCTCAGAGGTGGAACACATGTCCTTTTCTTTGGACATTGCCTCATTTGACATAAGCATGTCAATGAGCTCTCTCGGTGAAGTGTTGGAAAGATCACCGTTCGCACGAGTAGTAGTGAGGTCATTATAGTGATCCTCTGGCAACACCTAGAGTAATTTCTTGCAAATGTCTAGATCGGAAATATTAGCACCAAGGGCTTTGAGCTCATTTGTGATGTTGATCAAGCGATCATATGTGGTGGAGAGTGTATCATGCTCCAACATCACAAATGCCTCATAGTCCCGCAATAATAAGCGCATCTTAGCATGTGCAAAGATAGATGTGCCCACAAATAAGGACTCAAGAGTGATCCAAACATCGTGAGCGGCCAAACACTCACTCACTAGTTCGAGCACATCATGACTAAGTGAATCAAGAAGCACATTTTTAGCTTTTGTATATAATAGAAGAGTATGTTTATTCGAAGATAATGAGCTATCCATACCCTTTTGCACTAATCTCCATAGTTTCAAATTTAATTCCTCAAGATGAGTACTCATCATAATTTTCCAACGTGTATAATTTGAGCCATCAAATTGAGGAGCAATCAATCCAAATTTCTCTAGCGAATTCATCCTTTCTCTCTAGCGGTTAAGCCGATAAATGAGAGACCTCGCTTTGATACCAATTGTAGGATCAAGGATGCCGACAAGAGGGGGCGGGGTGATTAGGTGGCTTTTAAATTTCTATCCCCACTAAGCTATTTCAACAAGATAATTATTAAACCTAGATGTTGCAATGAGGCTTGAATAAATGTAATCAACTAGTTGCATTCAATCAAATGAAATAAGCAGTTCAAAATGCAACAACAATATAACAAGCAACTAGTGAATCAACAATTTGTGTCAAGCTAAATATGAAGCAAATAGGAAATACGCAATTGACACATTATTTTTACCGAGGTCTCGGAGACTCGCCCGGTCTCCCCTACTCCTCGTTGAAGCACTCACTCGTGAGCCTCGCTTCTATATCCACGAAGGATATCTCACTAGGGTTGCTCCTTCTCCACACCGGATAGGTGAGCACCACACCTTTCACAAGCTTTTGCCGGCCTCTCTGACAAACTTCAATGGAGAGATCGCGACTCTCCTCCGACACCGTCTAGGCGAAGGCGATCGCCAAGAGTAACAAGCCGGATGCACTCACTTGATCAAATCTCGTGCTAGAAGCTCAAATATGCAAATGAGATGCTCAAACACTCTAGCACTTTGCAAGCAAATGGTGGTGATCAAACACTCTAGGAGCTTAGCAATTTTACTCTGAGTTTGATCTGGGTATTTGCACATATGTATTTCCTATTTTCTTGCGGATGCGTCAGCTGACTCTCAGCAGCGACCATGACGACACAGGTCGAACATCCGATCGAAAGCAAGTGGTCGAGTGGATTTGGTCGAACGTATGCAACCGAGCCGAATACTGGTACAACCAGCTGAGACTCCTACGACCACGACCAAACCCTAAACAGAAAACCGCCAAACTGGAGACACGACCACGACCACGTCTCAAACAATGATACAATTAGAGTGCGCAAATACGATCACAACCAGCTTTTGAGTAGAAACTAATTCAACCAGCTGGATATCAAAACCAAATGCAGTTGACCAAGCATATACTCTAATGCACCACAAACTACACTTAGACTTTCTAGCAATGTAGGAGGCGATGAAATACTAGTGCAAGATGATATGAATGCATCTGAGCTTCCGCACTAGATAGATTCAAGCTACTAGTTTCCGACCCCTCTTAATAGTACGGTCAAACTAGTAAAAAGAATCCTATCAATCCGATCGGTCTCCAAACACCTAGATAGGTAAAACCCTAAGAAAACAATCCTTAATCTTGGATTTTACCTTAGGTGGAGTTTGACCTCGTGAAGCTCGATCGCTCGACGCTCGTCATCGCAAAGCTCGATCTCATTCGACGCTCATCATTGCAAAGCTCGATCTCGCTAAGCTTAACCACGCGAAGCTCAACCGCTTGACACCTGTCTTCGCAAAACTCGTCCTCGCTAAGCTTGACCTTGCTCGGGATGTCTCATATCGTTTTCATCCTCTTCACGCCCATGCTCACGTTTATCCTGCAATCAATCTGAGACTACAATACGTACACTCAATACACAATATTAGTCTCAAATATAGGTCGTCATTAATCACCACTAGAGAAACTGCTCCACACAGGAGTTAGCTCAACAGTTTCTCTTTCTAGTGAAATGACAAAACTATATTCAACAACAAGCAAATAAGTATAAGATGAAATACACTCATATAGATTGTAGATGATAAAGACATACGCACACGATCTATACTACACATGACATGAGATCAATCAATATAGATGACTAATGTGATGAGCTCCCCCTCAATTACACATAGATATCAAATCCAAAACAATGAGTCATCAACGTTTTGAACATAGATAATTAATCATTCTGAGCTCGTCTCTAACATGTGCATTGATATAAAATCGACAACTGGAGTCATCGGTCTCAAGATTTAACATATTACATTTTGATCAATCAATCAGCACAAGCTTGATGGAACCACTGAGCTCATCCTCTACATATGCATCAATATCAAACTCGCAACCGAGGAAACATCCAATTCAGGGTTTACCGATAATCAACTCAACTTACTCGTGCTAAATCAGGGTTTATCTAATTTGTCATTTGATCATCATTCTGACATTTTCCAGATTAACTTGAATCATCATGGATTTATCCAAATCGTCATTAATCATCAAAATCTAGATACTTAGATCTACCTAGATCCAACAGCCTTGAGAGTTGTAATAACTTCATCATCGTGCATCACGAGGCGCTTGAGCGATTTCTTCACGTGCTTGAATTCACTCTCGAACATTCCGTTCTTGAGTTGCTTGTTTTGTCGTGCACGGAAGTAACTTTGCTCTTGAATTATCTCGCTTTCCCTAAACATCATCTCACAAAAATTCTTGATAGAGATATTCTTAGTATAATCAAAAGTCATGTCATCAATATGTTTTTGACACACAAGAATATAATGTCTCGATTGAATATTTGATGATGATTGTGTTAACCTTTCAATTTTGGAAAGCATGAGAAAAGATTTTAAGCTTTTAAACCAACTCAATTTGAAACAATAAATTCAATCCTCAAAAATTCACTACTTTTTTCATAAAACAAAAAAAGACATACAAATGAGGAATATGCCAAAAGGAGGTTTGTCGAAACATGTTTAGGTCACAAGGTTGAGATAAAAGCATATGACCTAGTGAGGAGTTCATATTTTCAAAAATAAACTCAAATCTCAAATTCATTTGAATATGCTCCAAATTCATGAAAAACATATTTATTTAATATCCAAAATCACAAATCAAAGGCATTTTAAACACCATCATATGAATCATGAAGAATTGCAACATATGGAGAGTAATGGAAGCCAAAACTGAACAAAACAGGGAAGGAGAGAAAGCAGCAGCCGAAAAATTCAGAAACCATCCAGTTTCACACAGGCCGAACAATGTCTGCTAGGGCCGGACAAAGTTCGGTAGGGGCGGACAGAGTCCGGCATTGGGCGGACAATGTCCGAACATTTCAGTTAAAACTGCTAAAACTTCTGAAATTTGTGATTTTTACAGTTTTGCTTCAAAAATTGATTCAAGTTGCATAATAGATATGAATAACAAGTCAGGAACTTTGTTGGATACCAATTGAATGAAATTGATTTGAAGGAGATCATGAAATCAATTCTCAAGAAGTGATTTCTAGGTAAATGGGTAAAACCAATATTGAATTTCACAAAAACTTCAAATCGTGATAAAACTTGGATTTTTCTCAAATCTTTGGACTTGGATGAGTTTGAAATACTATTCCAAACCAAGACATAGGAGAAAGTCCGGTCCAAATATCCAAAATCACAAAAATGCACTTTTGGGTATTTTCTGGTTGATAGCCGTTTTCGGGCGACTTAAGATATGTGATAACTTGATAACCATAAGCCTTTTGAGAAAAAGTTCAATATGAACTATCTTAGGGTGAGTGAGTTCTAAATGATTCATGTAGGAAAGTTTTGATCAAAACTCAACCCATCTTGTTTTATGAAAATAAATCGTTTTGGGCCAAAACAAGGTGCCGAATTGTTCAATTTTGTCGAAATTTTGCATTTTAGCTCGAAACTCTTTTGTTTCACTTTCAAAACCTTTGAAACCATATTTGAAACATATTTATGAAGGTTTTGTGGTAATTTGAACATTTTGAAAGTTTTGAGCTCTTTTTACCTTTTTGCTCGAAAATGACCCTTTTTACCAAACAAGTGCATAATTTGATACATATGCACAATTAGGGTATACTAGGATTCAATGACTTTGAAGTTGCTCCCCCTAAATGTGTCATCCAAGTTTGGTTATGAAAAATGTGCAAGAGATGAGAACGACCTATTTGAAAATCAAAAGCTCAACAAGAATCTGAATGAAACATCCAAATAAATACCAAAACTCGTGGAAAGTTTCATAGAGATAGAACACACCAACACAAGCACTTTCCATGAAGATCCAAGATTCAAATATTTTAGTCATTTGAATGAATTGAGAGACTAACATCCAAAATGACTAAAATTTTCTTAAACAAGTTAGCTTCTTTATAATCATTGAAACATATGCAAATAAGTTCCAAAAATTCCAAAATAAGTTTGGACATAGATAATTCAATGAGGAACAAGATTGCCTTTTATAGTGAAGCCAAGATATGATCCAACAATAAGATATGAAAAAGACAAATGTTGGACATATTTTAAAGTTTCAGATTTCAGGTTTGAGAAAATCATTTTACACTTTTAAAAGCACCTGAGAATCTATGCAAATGACTTCCAATAATTTTGAAATAAATTATCAAGAAATAAGAATCATAGAGGATAAAATGTGATATAGAAACTTTCTTCAAATACCAAACCAATAAAGAGATATGAAAATGACAAATCAGCCCAAAACCATGAGAAAACTGAATTTTGCAAGTTTCATATTTGATTTGCAAAAAGAGTCAATTTGGCTCAAATCAAATCCAATTGAGATGAAAATTTGTAGAGATGATTTTCAATGCATCAAATACATTTTCCAAAAAGAATTTTCCAAAAAGGATTTTTTTTATTAAGAGTTATGGCCAATTGATATTTGTATTAAGCAAAGAGGATGAACTTTGACAAACTTTTGCAAATTGAGTTCAAATTTGATTTTCATGAGATTTTTGACATGAAAGGGCTTACATGAGTTATTCAAATCATTTTGAGCTGAGGCTCACAAATAAAGACCATAAAAATAGCAAAACTCATGTTTTGTATATTTAGGGTATTTCAGGTCAAAGCAAGTTTTTCGATGAGATTCAAATACCCATAACTTTCAAATGAGAAGTCTTTTGAGAAAGTTTTCAATTTCAAACTTCTTCGAGATAATAATATCTAGGAGTTTTGTAAACAAAGTTTTCACAAATTCTAAATAGATTTTGATTTACGTTCGAAAATGATTTGGTTGGAAAACAAGATACCCGAAGATCATTTTGAGGCTAGTTTTTGATAAGAAGAACTTTTTGACATTGTTTTTCATTTAAAGCCTCTAAAAACCTTTTAAATACATTTTGAAGACCATTTTGATAAGAATTGATGATTTTTGGCCTTTTGGATGGAAAATTGACTTTTTGACCAAATGAGCTCAATTTAAAAACTTATAATTGTAATTTTGAAATATTTCACATATAGGGTATGATGGGCAACAGAAGCATTCATAAATTATTACCCCTAAAGATGTAGCAACATAAGTTTCAAATTTTCATTCTTTTACATAGTTGGCCATAAAGATTTAAAACAATCAAAGAATAAAAGGAGAAAAAGCAATGCAAAAGATTTTGTGAACCACATCAAAAAGATTTAAACCATTTTTGGTAACCAAACAATACGAGGCCCTCTAGACTTGTCGCATAAATCCTTTGGTACCCAAATAGCTTTGTTTCTAGGTTTTTGAGAATGGAAATTTATAGTTTTTACAATTAAACCCTTTTTAGAGCAAGAAATCAAATAAGAGCCAAAAGAAACAACTCTACAAAGATTAGATGCGCACTCATACAAATGTTTCCCTTTTAAATGATGTGAGGTACGTGAGGGCTTTTTAAAAGAAATGGTATGAGTGTGGTGGAGTATATGATGTCTCTTACTAGATGAATGTGCATGATTTAATTTTCCCTTTTTAAATGATTTTTTATGATCTCAAAGGGGTTTAGCAAGCATAGCACAACTCATATTATTTCTAGTAAGATTTTTGCTCAATCTATTTATTTTACCCCTAAGTTCATCATTTTCAATTTTAGGTGTTTGAAATGATCCGTATTAATACATGAATAAGAACAAGACGGCATATCATCACAAGTAGATGAACTAGAAGGCATAGCATTAAAATCTCTAGATGAGCTAGGCATATCCGATGAGGAGCGACTAGAACTAACACCATGGCATAAAGATGAATCACTAGATGAAACATGGTATGCGTTACTAGTATCAACCGTACAATCATGTGAATTATTAAATGAATCACTAGACATATTATCACATGAAGTACTAGTGTGTACAAAACTAGCATTTGAATTTAACTATGAATTAACCAATGAATTATTGCTAGCATGTGAAGTAAAAATGTGTGACTCTAGAGATGGATCAATAGGGGAGTCACAAACAACTCTAACATCTAATACACATGTGGAGCTAATGGCATTTTCGGCAAGCAAAGAATCATAAGAATTTTTCAATTCTTGATGTTGCACTTTTAAGGATGAATAGTTATTCTTTAAAGTGCTAAAGTTTTTAGTCAAATTGCCAAGAAAATCTTTTAGCTCTACAATTATATCCATAAGCTCATTGTTAGAGAGGTTAGAGTTTGATACTGTCGAGTCGCATGCCGTAGTGCAAATTGAATTGTCTTGAGATGAAGACTTTGACTTCGACGCTTTCTTTCTAGTTTTCCTTGAGCTCTTCTTGCAAGATTTTGCCTTTGATTTGCTTAGGCAAACCAAGTTGTTGACGTCCTTGAGCTCGCTAGAAAGCTCTCGATCCTCCGCATTGAACTCATCGTCCTCGATATGCTCAGAGGTGGAACACATGTCCTTTTCCTTGGGCATAGCCTCATTTGACACAAGCATGTAAATGAGCTCACTCGGTGAAGTGTCGGAAAGATCACCGTTCGCAAGAGTAGATGTGAAATCACCATAGCGACCTTCCGGCAACACCTGGAGTAATTTTCTGCAAATGTCTAGATCGGAAATATTAGCGGCAAGAGCTTTGAGCTCATTTGTGATGTTGATCAAGCGATCATATGTGGTGGAGAGTGTATCATGCTCCAACATCACAAATGCCTCATAGTCCCGCAATAATAAGCGCATCTTAGCATGTGTAAAGCTAGATGTGCCCACAAAAAAGGACTCGAGAGTGATCCAAACATCGTGAGCAGTTGAACACTCACTCACTAGTTCGAGCACGTCATGACTAAGAGATTCAATAAGCACATCTTTAGCTTTTGTGTTCAAGAGATGAATTTGCTTATCCGAAGATGACGAATTAGTTATACCCTTTTGCACTAACCTCCACAATTTTAAATTTAATGCCTCAAGATGAGTACTCATCATAATTTTCCAACGTGAATAATTTGAGCCATCAAAGGGAGGAGCTAACAATCCAAAATTCTCTAGCGAATTCATCCTTTCTCTCTAGTGGTAAAGCCGATAAAACAGAGACCTTACTCTGATACCAATTGTAGGATCAAGGATGCCGACTAGAGGCGGGGTGAATAGGAGGCTTTTAAAATTTCTTTCCCCACTAAGCAATTTCAACAAAATAATTGTGAAACCTAGAGTATACAATGAGGCTTAAAACAATTTAATCAACTAGTTGCATTCAACCATATAAAATATTCAACCATACATGCAACATTAGTAAATTTAGCAATTGTGTCAAGATGAATATAAAGCAAATAAGAAATACGCAATTGACACAATATGTTTACCGAGGTCTCGGAGACTCACCCGGTCTCCCTTACTCCTCATTGAAGTGCTCACTCGTGAGCCTCGCTTCTATATCCATGAAGGATATCTCACTAGGGTTGCTCCTTCTCCACACCGGATAGACGAGCACCACACCTTTCACAAGTTCTTGCCGGCCTCTCCGACAAACTTCAACCGGAGAGATCGCGACTCTCCTCCGACACCGTCTAGGTGAAGGCGATCGCCAAGAGTAACAAGTCGAATGGCTCACTTGAACAAATCACGTGCTAGAAGCTCAAATATGCAAATGAATGCTCAACACTCTAGCACTAGCCTGCAAATGGTGATTGAGGTGCACTAAGCACTAATAACCTCACCCAATTTTCTTCTTTCTCAAATCTACTCAAAATTTGGGCTCAAATCTAGCCTCTAAATGCAATATAGCAAATGCAATGACTTTGGCTAGCTTTTCAACAGTGTATGCAACTTCTTGAGCACCCTCAAATGCTGGTCAACACGAGGTATTTATAGTCTCAAAGGAAAACTAGCCATTTGCAACAAACTGAGCCAGTTTTGTACAGGCCGGACATTGTCCAGCCAGTACAAAAAACTTGACCGTTGCAAACGTGTCAGTGACCGTTGGGCAGCAATTTAGAGGGCCGGACTGTGGGACCCTCATTTGAGGAATATGGTGTGGAGAAATGTACATCACAAGCTCACAACAACAGGATTTACTTTTAACTCAACAAAGCAGGTAGATAAAACAAGTACAAGGTCACGAAGACCACTATTACATTATCATAATGCCAAGAATGGCATTAACTAAAGTTGATACAAAAGTAGGGAGTTTTTCAAGATCAAGAATAAAAAAGAATCGGTATCAAAGTACCGGACACAGAAAAATAACACAAAAGCAACAACAAAGGTCTTCATTTCCTTCTGCAGCAGTTCAGCTCGGGCCTTCACCACATCGGACTCAACTTGGCTCATGACCCTCCTAGAAGCTCAAATCTTCTGGAACGGTTCCTTTTCTCGGTACTCAAGGCCAAAGGAATCAGGGTCCTCGAATCCTTTCTTCTGAATTTGTGTGCAAAGGCAAGGGTGAGCTTGTTTTTACACGATGCTCAGCAAGTCTCGTTATGAGAATGCAGGTATATAGATGAGGGGTTCTCAAGGAAAGAGGTCTTGGCTTTATATACAGGAATAGAATAGATTTTCACTCTTAATTTGAAGAAAGGGTTTTGTTTTCAAAAGCGAGGCTTTTAAAATCCTAAGCTAGATTTCCAGAAGATGTTATGCGTGGCGGTCTTCCATGAGTCACCACTTTATTCACATTTTATGAAAAACTTTCCCAAAAGCTACTTGTGCTGCATCGAAGTGGATAGAATCCATCGCGCGCAGACTCCATGACCTGGGAGCTCAGAGTATCCGATACTTTTTATAACTTTGCAAAGGTATACCACCTTAATCCACCGATCACTCAGCTTTCAAGTCGGATCAGCTCCATGCGACTTTAATGCATGTGACAAGGCCGAGATCACACAACGGTTTACAATGATAGCATTAACAATTCCCTGACCTGTGAATAGAATTCCAGTCCTCATTACCGTTGTGGGTACTCCCCACAGCCAATTCTTCCTAGCCTTTGTCCACTGTCTCGCAAGACACATAGCCTCTCTTGATTACAGTTGCGCACGACTTAATTCAGGCGTAGGGCGTCTTCCTTCTTACACCTTATCCTCTCTTTATTTTTCTGATCTCACATCACTCATGGCCCTCAGTGGCCCACCAGTTCCTCTCAAGAAACCGGACCGACAACCATTGTAGGGAAAAGCTAATACTGAGAAAGCTACTACGTTGCGCTCGTGCCATACCGGGCAAGTGGTTGGTATGTTTTTCATGCCGCATGGAAGTACAACACAAGGTTCTCGTCCTTATGACTCTTTAGTGAGGAGTCTTTCACATTCCCAGTGCGCATACAGCACCAACCAATCAAACCATCCTCACTATCAATTCCAATCACATTTTCTTTCATAAAAAAGGGTTTTGAGTATACTTTTCTCACATGTGACCATTTAGCATTTAACATATAATCTTGAGTATAAGCATAGCTTAAGCATGATATTCTAAGGTGACAAGGGTGCATGGATATTCAATGACAAAAGGGGCTTCACAATCATTTAGGTCATTATCTAATCACTTTATTTGAACATAATTCTCATTTGAATATAAGGCATGCATGTATTTGAAAACAACTAACATACTTCATTTCAAAATATTAGGAGAGACATGATCAAGGGTTTGAGACTTGCCTTGCTGTGAGGGGTCTAGTTGCTCAGACGATTCTTCAAAGATCTCTTTCGTTCCTTCAACCTTTGGTTCCACGGCGGATACAAATAATACACACATACCCTATATAAGCATACAAAAATAGTTGCAAAAGAAAATAATAAGTAAATATATCATGTATGCAGGGGAAAGGTTTGGACAAAGTCATTTGGGTGCTGACTGAAGAGATGGGCTCAAAAGGACTTGAACGTCGAAAGGCTGATATTCGGTCCACGACTAGACATAGCCTTAAGTTGGTTTTAGGTAGGTTTTCTGGAGAAGTGTCAGTAGAGAAAGTTGTAGAGCACAACTCCAAGAATCTATTCGACAAAGTGGCATTTCAATTGCTCAACCAGAAGATGATAAACAAGGCTAATGTCAGTGGCTGACATTCACTGACATTGGACTGACAATGTCAAAATCTAGGGCAAAGCATTAGTTTGATTCTGGACTTTGAACACTTCACCAACTATGTCTAGGAGATAGGCAAAGTTGCCAGGAATACAATGCAAGCGGTTTCAAGGCAAAAGATGGCCGGACGATGATGAACTGCGGTGGTGACATGGCACAGACACAGTTCTGGACAGAAACTTGGCAAGAGCATATCTCACGATCTGGGCAGATTCAGATGTCGAGCTAGTGGAAGGAAATGCTCAGGGGATTGACGTCAAGCTAAGGGATAAGGTGGCCTTGGCTGGATCGGCCGGGAAACAAACTCCGGTGAACTGTGCCGGAGACGAAGACACGGAAATTGGGCATTTTTGATTTAAAGTATCTGATCTCGATTCCAAGCTTGTGGAGTATCCTAGGTGTCGACGATTCGGACTCGGAGTCCTCAGTCGAACTTATGCAGAATTTGTAATTGTGAGACCTTTCAAGATGACCCTTCGCGAAGGTATGCTGAACAGTGGTGAACAGGAGCACAGAGAGTTTAGACAGGTTCGGGCCCTCGATGGTGGGAGTAAAAGCCCTACGTCCTATTGAGATTTCACTAAGTATGGTAAAAAGGTTTACAAATGGAGGAAAAAGTCCTCACAGACGAGGATTTTTTCCTGTAAGAGTGTACAAAGATAAGCCAAAGAAAGCTTATTAAAATGCTATATGTGGTGTGCCGTAGACTTGGCTAACTTGGATTATTTTGGGTTTCTTGATCTTCCGATGTCTCGGTTGATGTTTCGGATGATCTGTCTTGATTGATGCTCCATGCCATCCTTTTGTACTGTTTGAAAGGGTGCCATGTAGAGGAAACTGCATCAAACGGTTGCACGGACGGTTGGATGCGGTTTTTTGGAACTGCTCTTAACCTCCACGCAGGTTAAACACGTGTTATTCACGGATAACTGTATGTGTTAACCTCCTGACGGTTGATTCTCCACGTGTAGGAATCTTCGGGGTACTTAGAATATCCTGTTGTATGGGCAACCGAATAAACAGACCTTAAGTATCTTGATCGGTAGATGTTCTGACCGCGGGATATTGGCTGACCGCGCAATATCCCGGATGTGTAGTTCGCGTATAGCTCACGAACTTCTGACCGTGGAAGGCTTACGGACTTCTGACCGCGCAAGGCTTACGGTCTGACCGCGTAAAGCTGCGACTTGATCGCGTAAAGCTTGCGACCTCATGGTGATGCCCCTCAGAATAGTTTGAGTTCGCATCACCAGATGCATGTCTGGTTCGAACCTGTCTTGAACCAAAAGCTCATTAGAAGTGACCCGGGTGTCAATCCTCGTCAGCTAGCCCCCAAATTCGAAGAAAACGAAGAGACGTGTTTATTTCGAATTTAAAAAACCGTGCATTGGATTTTTAACCCAGCCCTTTAACTTCTCCACTTAGTGGCGCACTAAGTGAAAACGGTTGGTTTTTCAAGACGGGTTCTGACATTACGTGACGGGCAATGATGGCGCCGTAGAGATATTTTTATCTCGAGGTAAAAATGTAAATGTCTTAACGAAACCCGAGGTGTCTGGGAGGCGAACCGTCGCCCTGGTGGCTATAAATACCAGACCCCTGGACATGTAAAGATCTACAATTTCCCTCTTACGCCCAAGTCTTTTTCTTGTTATCCTGCCTTCTTCCTTTTCACATACTCCTCCCAATGGCAGATCACGATATCATCGAGATTGAGAGTGATGAAGAGGAAGTTGTCGAACAAAGGTCTCAAACGAATGAAGTCCTGTCTCCCTTAAGGAAGAAACCCAAGGTTGACGAAGGATCTTCCAGTGGAACAAAGGTGAAGAACATAGCGAGTTTCTTTCTTCCTTCAGTTCCTTTGACCCTCCCCGTTCATGCCTCTCAGCAAGTTAGGCCTTTATCCTTAGAGAAAGATCCCATCACATTCAATTCTCCCATCCTTTTGGGTGATCAACATCCTGGTCGGCAAGCGGTGACTATCCCTCGACCAGATGATTGCCATATTGGGTTGGCGAAGCAATCTTCTTCTGGGGAGGTTGCTCTTCCACCATATGATGATCCTCCTCCCAAGATGGGTGTATCAACGGGTTATGCACCGGGACAGGTAACAATTCTTCTCCCTTTTTGCTGATAATTTTAGTTAGTATGACTAACTTTTGCAAAATGCAGGAGGTAGGAGGCTCCAGCGATCAGCCTTCTGCTGCTCCATCTCTTCCTTCCGGACAGACCCTTCTGGAAGAGAAGAATGCCCTGGAGAAGAAGACCGAGGAGATGGCCTCGAAGATTCTGCGTTTAGCAGAATGTCTTGATCGATCCCGAGAAGAGGCGCACCATTTCCGTCGAGAAAGGGACTTCGCTCAGCAACAGCGAGAACTCTCTGACTTGATTAGGGACAATAGTGCGTCTGTTGTTAGGGACGATATAGATAGACTTAGGGTAGTTGCTAGTTCCCTGGGGGTTGTCAGTGTAGATCCTACTGACAACAACATGTCCCTTGGGGAACTTTGTAAACTTCTTTCGGAGCAAGTCGATGTTTTGATCGACTGCATCCCTTTTGCATGTAAAGAATGTAAGAAATAAAAGTTCTTTATTTCTCATGAAATGTTCTCCACATCTTCTGTGCAAAAATATAGCCATGAACTTTACGTTCGTGACCATTCATACACAGGAATTTTTAGTTCTGCGATCAAAACCACTTTTAAGAAAAAAGTACCGCGACCTGCCCTGATTCTGCGATCAGTTTCAAAGTCGCGGTCAGAACTAAGGTTCGATCAGAGTTGGGACTCGGTCAGGATGTTATTTCGATTAGAATCGAAATTTTTAGCCTAAAACACGATTTCGATAAAACCATAACCCAATTAGAAACATTTCAGTACGTTGAAAATTGGGTTACGTGACTTTTTTCGAATAAAATGTTCAAAGTATAAAAAGGAAAAACGTCCTCTGAAAAGTACTGAAAATTTTTCAGTCCTTTTACACTTTCAGTTTCCAAAACAAAGAAGTCTTTTTGTTTCAGATCCGACGCCTGAGTACTTTATCGGGTCCATCAGAGACAGTATCCATTATGGGAAATGAATAAAGCATTCAATGGAACGTTTGAAATGAGCCGTTTACTCATTAATACGTCGCCTTGGGTCTATAAAAAGAGCAGATGTCTTCTCAAAGAAGCCACACAGCTAAAAACCCTTATTATTCCCGCCGTTCAAAACCCTCATCTTTTTCAGCCTTCATCTTCCCCAAATCGCCAGCTTCCCCTTTGATTCCACACCAAAGATGGCGTCCTGGAGCAGATCCATTCATCATTCTGAGGAGAGCCTGATGGCGCTAGAGAAGGAGGAGATCCTTTCTCCGCGGCTGCTCATTAACTGGCGACCTGTGGAGAAGGACCAAGAAACCCCAACTGTCCAAGAAGGCGAGTTGGTGGTTTTTGAGGAGTATTTGCGTTGCAGGTTCCGATTCCCTGAGAGTCGGTTCCTTAAGGATGTCCTTGAACATTACGGGTGGGAGCTGATCAACCTCCACCCCAACGCGATGCTGATCCTTGCAGTATTCCAGCATCTCTGTGAAGCCTTCGTCGGAATATATCCCAGCGTGGATCTTTTCCGACGATTCTATTTTTCGGCGTGGTCGAAGAGCACCAACGCCGCCGGATGCATCTACTTCCGGCTGAGGGATAAAAAGGAGTATCCCTCCCCACCCCTGCGAGACTCAGTGCACGGGTGGCACCAGAAATGGTTTTATTGCACCCCGCCTACCGAGAGCGGGTTGTGGTTTGAGAACTCGCGGCCGGAGAAGCCGAGCGAGTTGGATACTCTCCCGGCGATGAACGCGGAGTTCATGAAGCATGCCGAGGTGATCCTTCACTTAGTCGAACAAGGGTTGACGGCACGTGACGTCATCCGAGACTTTGTGAAGAACCGGGTGAGCCCCCTGCGTGAAAGGGCTCATCCGGCTTGGGAGATCAAGTCCATGGCGGACACTACCCTGGACTATAACGAAGGTATTCATTTCTGACATTAAAATCCTTTTATGTCATTTTTGAAATGTATCAATTTAACTCGTATCTGGGAACAGTCCTGCCCTCAGCCAAGATTAAGAGACGGACTAACTACCTCCTCAGGGCGTACAACGCCGAGGTAGAGGGCCCCAAGGGATCGCCTCGCCCCCAAAGCTTGATTCATGCCAGCGACGACCTTAAACAGGAGCGCCGAAAGGTACACTTTCCATTTGGCCTCTGTTTTGCAGGTCTCATGTATGTCCAGCACTAATCAATCCCATTGGAATGAGAATAGCTCCTAGGGAGGTTTGCGGATGCGACATTCCCAAGTGAAAATGTTGGTTCTCTGAAGAAGCCGACGGCGAGGAACGTGAAGAAGGTCTCTCAGAGACCCAGGACAAAGAGTCCTGCCCCTAAGAAGACCAAGCTGAACCCTGGGGAGGGGTCTTCAAGAAGCGTTCCTCGTCCCGCAAGAAAGACTGCGGTAAGATATCGCATTCCTGCTACTTTTTCAGGCGCGACATGGAATCACTTCTTCGTCGTACAGGGAGAGGGGAGCGAGGAGGAAGAGGATGAAGTTCCTCTGATCCTTCGAAGGAGGAAGATCGTGGATCTTCCATCCAGCGATGCCCCAAGCTGCCCCGCAGAGACCACAGCTGCCGAAGAGGTGGCCGTGGCTGACCCTGCGACCACCGAGGATATTGTGGTCGCGGGTGACCTTCCAATTCCTGAAGCCCCCGAGGTTTCAGGGTCAATCATCTCTGCTTCCCTGGTCGAAGGGATGACTAAGGTAAAGAATCTTTTCGATCATTCCCTCTATGGCTCTTTCTGCACATTTGATAAGTTAATGTACATACAGAGAGGAGAGCTTCCCCCTGGGACCACTGGGGATTCCAGGGAGGAAAATCCTCCTCCTCCGCAGGCAGAGGAGGAGGTAGACGAACAAAGGCCGGCTGTGATGGTTCCAGCAACTCAGGAATCGCCAAGGCCTTCGGATGCAGCCCCACCAGTTAGTCCAGTGGCCCAGGTAAAGACCTATGTGTTTTGACCTGTTCCCTAAGAATATGCTTGTAACATGACATTTCCAGGGGGGTGCTGCCTTGTTTACCATAAGGAAGGCGAGAACCGGAGACGGCTCTCCTTCGCAAGGAGAATTTTCCCAGAAGTCCCAGGAACGAATGGGATTTCAAATAAGGTAAGAGCTCTTACTTGACAGTAATCTTAAATAAAAGTTGCCTGACCCATTCTTCCTGTTAGGCAAAAGAAAACAGCGCCAAACCCTTCAACCACCACTGGGGAGGTTGAAACTAGGGCCGATGAGGGAGCCTCTAATGAAGAGCGCTCTACTCCCGTGATTCAGGAAGTCGTCCGGACCGCGGGAGGTGAAACAAGTATAGGGACTAGGTCACCACCAGTGGCCTCTGGGGGTGGTGTTCAGACGACACTTCCCCCAACTATCCCTGTCGCAGGCACTTCCAGTGCGCTAGCAAGGATTCCTGCTAGCATGGATGATGCCGCTTTAAATAAGTTTATGAAGGTATGATCACCCCTGTTTCGGCGCTTGAACCGCCTTTAGAGTATATTTAACTCTCTTGCTTTGTATCACAGGGCTTATCATGGGTGACGAGCCAGTCGCATGCTGCAATGGCTAGCATGGCGGCTGTTCAAAAAGATCGTGATGGCTTGCGCAAGTGAGGATCGTCATTCTTCTGTTAATATAAGTAGGCTTTAATTGTGACTGACCTGATTTTGCTGCAGAGAGGTTACATTCTTGAAAAAAGAGTTAGCCAAGATGAGGCTGAACTCAGTTACAGAGTTCAAGAAACTACGGACTGAAATCAATAAACTTCAGTCTGAGAATGCTGGTAAGTCGATTCTCAACTTGAGAAGACTTAAAGCCGTTTCTTGTTAATAACCTCTTTTCTCTGTACAGCGCAAGCAGGTCGCATTACACAACTAGGCCAGGACAAGATGATTCTCGAGTCCTCGCTCAACCATACCGACCGAGCGGTCAAAGAGTTGAGCCTACTGGTCTTCGAAAAACTGAAGGCCGTGGCCAGCCTTTTGAATACCAACGTGGTAGAGTTGAGGAAGGACGACCCAAGTGTCAGCGATTGGGCATCACTGCTTACAACTCAAGCAGAATCACTGCTCGAATATCTCCCTGGAGATTTACGGCGACGTGAAGAAATAATCAGGACGAGAGTCCGATCAGCCGCTTCTACCGTACTCAGTCGGGTTCGACTTCACCATGGCCCAGATGCGAATCTGAGCTCGCTGGTGGGACCGGTTGAGGTCGAGAGTGAAGAACTGCTTGACGCCGTTATTGAAGAAGTTAAGCCCTTCGTTGACAAACTCTTGGCTGAGCTGAGGATCGAATGATCCTTACATTTTGTAACCCAACAATTGTAATTACAATGCCATGTATGTAAAACTATTTTTTCAAAAGAAAGTGCATATTCACATCATAAGTTTCATACTATAAGTATACTCCTCTAGCCCCCGCCTCTGTTTTGTGAATACTGGAGCCTTAGTATTTTAAGCAGAGGGGAAAAAATAAGTATGATGACCAGGGATATGCGCTTCAAGCCGATGGTCAAGATTAAAGTAACATTTTAACCTTATTGCAAACTGGTAGCCACCCAAATGACCGAAGACTAGCCAGATAGTCCCGTGTGCGTTGAGAAACGGCTTATTTAGGAGTGACTTATCTGGAAGTGATCATGAGATCGACCAGCGAATCCGGTTGAAAAATGCTGTAATAACCTAATCGCCGGCGATCAGCCCCCAGGTCGAATTTGTATAATTTGGGCTTAAAGAAAAACACTCATTGTATGAAAACAAGACATGCTTTTTATGAAAAGATGCTAATTGAACAGGGAAAAAGTGATTGGAATACTTACACGTAAAACTTGCGAAGTTGATCGATGTTCCAAGTATTGGACAAAATCCGACCATCCTCCATGGCTAACCGCACAGATCCTGGTCGCGGCACTGAGACAACAGTGTATGGTCCTTCCCACTTTGGGGAGAATTTATTGTGGTTAAACTGGTCTTGAATTTTTCATAAAACCAAGTCGCCCACGTTGAGATCACGTGGTTGCACCTTTTTACTGTGATACTTGCGTAGAGCCTGCAAGTATACCGCGGACTTGATCAGGGCGCGATCACGCCGTTCTTCCAGGAGGATGAGATCTTGCGATCGCTGTTCGGATTGGTTGACCTGTTCGAATTGATTCGTGCGAACAGATCCAATACTGACTTCCATAGGCAACACAGCCTCGGCCCCATAGACCAAATGGAAGGGTGTCTCACCGGTGGCTCGACTAGAGGTAGTTCGTAGTGCCCATAGAACAGTATAGAGCTCGTCTGCCCAAGCCCCCGAGCGGGTCTTGAGGCGATCAAAAACACGTTTTTTTATGCCTTGCAATACTTGCCCATTGGCCCGTTCTACGGCACCATTGCTTTGTGGATGTGCCACGGAAGCAAAGCACACCTTAGTCCCAATCTGATCGCAGTAGTCTAGGAAGAGACCGCCAGCGAACTGAGAACCGTTGTCTGTGATGAGACGGTTTGGAACACCAAATCGTGCCACAATGTTCTTGTGAAAGAACTTTTGTGCAGCTGATGCAGTAATATTTCATACTGGTTCGGCCTCAATCCACTTTGTGAACGTGTCAATGGCTACGAACAGAAACTTGTACCCATTGACCGCTTGTGGCATAGGACCGACGATGTCCATTCCCCAGATCACGAAGGGCCATGCGAGAGGAATAGTTTGCAATGCATAAGCAAGTTGATGAACCTGTCTCGCATGAAACTGACACTGTGGACACATCTTGACCATAAACTTGGCATCATCGAGTGCCGAAGGCCAATAGAATCCCTATCGAAAAATTTTTCCGACCAGTGTTCGGTATGACGCGTGTGCACCGCATACACCGTCATGTATTTCTTTCAAGAGGGATTTTCCTTCCTCCTGAGATATGCAGCGCATGAATACTCCTTGAGTACCCTTTCTGTACATAACCCCATCTATGAGTTTGTACAGACGCGCCTTTCGAATTAACCGATCGCTTTTGCTTTCGTCCTCGGGTAGGGTCCCATGTTCAAGATAGACCCTCAATGGATGAGTCCAATCTTGTTCCTGACCGAGGTTGGCAACGAAGGCTATTGCCGGATCATCCTCGACCGAAGTCATGATCGAAGGATGGTCCAAGTGTTCAATGAACACTCCTGCCGGAGCGGATGAGCGTGAGGATCCAATTTTGGATAATTGGTCTGCGAGAATATTGTCCTTTCGCGGGATGTATTGGACTTCGAAGTGACTGAAGTGTTTTTCCAATCTCCTCACTTCCCCCAGGTAATGAGCCATTGTCTCACCGGTGGTGCTGTACTCCTTGTTTACCTGGTTTACGACTAGCTGTGAGTCCCCCCTCACCACTAATCGACGGACTCCGAGGAATTTTGCTGCCCCGAGCCCTGCAAGAAGACCTTCATACTCTGCTGCGTTGTTGGTTGCAACAAAGTGTAGTTGAATAACATACTTAAGCTGTTCGCCCTGAGGCGTAACTAAGACCACTCCAGCCCCCGAGTGTTGAAAACTACGGGAGCCGTCAAAGTACATTGTCCAATAATCAGGGTACTCCAGTTCCTTTGCCAACTGCACGGGTGGCTCAGGGTTGGTCCATTCGACCACAAAGTCGGCCAACACCTGAGACTTAACCGCCGTGCGAGGGGTGAAAAGGATCTCGAAGGCACCAAATTCGACCGCCCATTTGGCGATTCGACCAGATTTTTCCGGATTTCGGACAATATCCCCTAAAGGAAAAGAGGAGGGTACCGTGATCTTGTGTGCTTGAAAGTAATGTCGTAGCTTACGGGAAGCCATCAGTAGCGCGTAAAGTATCTTCTGGACCTCAGGGTAGCGCTCCTTAGGACCATGAAGTACTTCGCTCACATAGTAGACGGGTCTGTGTACTCCTTCGCATTCCGCGATCAGAACTGCGCTGACCGCGTGTGGGGTGGCCGCCAAATATAGAAGTAATGGTTCTTCCTTTTCAGGAGACACCAATACTGGCGGACTGGACAGATATGTTTTTACCTCCTGAAACGCTTTTTCGGCCTCGTCGGACCACGTGAAGTTATGATGTTTCCGCAAGGCTTTAAAGAAAGGTAGTCCCCTTTCGCCTAATCGCGATATAAAGCGACTTAAAGCCGCCATGCGACCAGCCAGGCGTTGAACATCCTTCATGGTCGAGGGCGACCTCATTTGTTCAATAGCTCTGATTTTCTCAGGATTAACCTCAATGCCCCTGGAACACACAAGGAAACCAAGAAGCTTCCCTGAAGAAACCCCGAAAGAACATTTCTCCGGGTTCAATTTTATTCCAAAGCGATTCAAGTTACAGAAGGTTTCAGCAAGATCGTCCAAATGAGATAATCTTTTGGTGCTCTTTACAACCAAGTCGTCTACATATGCTTCGAGATTACGCCCTATCTGGGAAAGAAAGGTCTTTTGCATCAAGCGCTGGTACGTGGAACCAGCGTTCTTGAGACCGAACGGCATTCTGACGTAGCAGTATGTGCCGAACGGGGTGATGAAGGCAGTTTTCTCTTCATCGTCTTCTGCCATGCTAATTTGATGATATCCTGAGTAGGCATCCAGAAAACTCATCAGTTCGCAACCCGCAGTGGAGTCAACCAGCTGGTCGATGCGGGGAAGGGGAAAGTCATCCTTCGGACAGGCACTGTTGAGGCTAGTATAGTCGACGCACATGCGCCACTTGCCATTTGACTTGCGGACCATGACCGGATTGGCGAGCCAGTCCGGGTGATTTACTTCGCGGATAAACCCGGCTTGTAAGAGTTTGTCTAACTCTTCTCGGATGGCTTCCTGTCGGTCGGTGGCAAAACGCCTGAGGTTTTGCTTTATTGGTCGTTGTCCAGGTCGAATTGCTAACCTATGCTCAATTACTTCCCTTGGGACACCGGGCATGTCGGACGGTTTCCACGCAAACACATCTGCGTTAGCCCGGAGGAAAGTAACGAGGTCGAGTTCCTATTTGTCATCCAGGGCTGACCCAACCCGAATTGTCTTGGATGGGTCATCTGGGTACAAGGGAACTTGTTTGAGTTTCTCATCTGGTCGAGGAGCAGCTCTGATCGCATCGGTGGCGACGGTGGCGACCTGAGCGTCCCGGAGGGGAAGTTGATCGACCATCTCCAAAGATAGCCGGTCGCACGTGAGCGCCACGTTGCGACTTCCTCGGACCGAAATGACACCTTTGGGGCCAGGCAATTTCCCGCACTGATAAGCATAGTGCGTTGCCATCATGAACTTAGCAAGAGTCGGCCTGCCAAAGATTGCATTATAAGCTGAATCACAATCGATTACATCGAAAGTAACCAATTCTGTTCGGAAATTATCTGGTTCTCCCAGAGTGACCGGGAGGACCACTTGTCCCAATGGCATCATGGAGGGGCCTGGGATTATCCCATAAAACGGATGGATTATGGGCTTGATCTTCGAACGAGGAATTTGCATCTCGTCGAGTGTCTTGACCAATAAAAGATCAAGGGAACTTCCCCCATCAATCAGGACCCTTTCGACTCTCGCGTTACTGATGATTGGGGTAATAACCAGAGGTAGCCTCAATGGTCGAGTTAGCCCCACAGGACAGTCAGCGCGATCGAACGTCAAAGGCATATCCGACCAACGGGGATATTGAGGTTCGCCAAGGGATGTTTCCGTTTGGTTAACCTCTCGGCAAAAGGTTTTAAACTGCCTTTTGGAAACGAAAGAGGAGGAACCTCCGAAAATGACATTAACATGATTTTGAGGTACCTGGTAAGCCATTTCTTCGTCTCTGTCGACGTCTCTAACCCCGCACGCCTGCTCTTTAGGCGGTAAGGTTGGCATTGGCCCAGCTCCTTGGTAGAAATCATCCAGCTGTTTCAACCAACTCCTGCAGTTTTTGAGGTCGTGGCCTGCGGAGTTGTGGAGTGGACACCACCTCTTGCCCTCCTGCGGATTAGTTGATTTTTCTGGCTGGTCTGAATCCCGGCCGCCAGAAGCAGTTTTACTTTTAAAAGAAGACTTATTACCTTTGGTCGAAGGTGGTTTCTCTGCGACTGCGACCTCACGGTACTGTCCAGAGCGGTTCCTCTTCGACTTTTTTGACTTCCCACCCGGTGAAGACTCCGGCTTTTTGCTTGAATCTTCTTTCTTGGCGTCCTTGAAGCCTGGTTGGGGTGGTAGGTCCCCCTTATCAACCATTCGGTTCCATTCGATTGCCTCGGCTGCATCGGAGTATCGATCCGCCATATCGAACAGATCGGCCACTGATCGAGGAGGGTGGATAAGCAAGTCTTCAGTGAATCTCCGGTATCGAACGGCATGCTTAAATGCCCTGATTACGGAGCCATCAGATATGTTCGGGATGGTATTTCTTACCCCGACAAACCTCTTGACAAACTGCCGAAGTGTTTCGGTGGAAGTTTGCCGCAGTCTATGCAAGTCGTCCTCCTTACCCGGCTTTTGGTAACAGTTTTGGAAATTGCTGAGGATGGCATCACATAGCATTTCCCAATTATAGATAGAACCCTCAGGCTAATTGAACAACCAGGTTCTAGCCGGTCCTACGAGGACTGTTGGCAGGTAGTTGGCCATGACCTTGTCATCGCCTCCTGCTGCTTGGATGGCAGTAATATAGATCTGAAGGAACTCAGATGGGTTTTGAGTTCCATCAAAACCTCTCAATGGCCCCTGGTCGAAACTTATCGGGCCAAACGACTGCTCGTAGGCCAGGCGAGAAAGCTTTGCAACCAACGTGAGGACCGTGAACCGTCCTGCGACTTTCGGTCGGGTTTCGAGCAAACTCACTTAATGGCGAGGTTACTCGGGGTCCCAAACGAGAGTGAACGGGAACTCGATCCCTACTACGAGAGTCCTGCATTCGCCGATATTTGTCCTGTCGGGACGGTAAAGGCGGCGGGTAATTCCGTCGGCCAGAGCCAGAATGAGGACCATCTCGTTCACGGGAATGTGTCACTGAGCGGGAAGAGGCTGTTGGGGTCGCCTCGGATGCGACCTCATCCAGTCTTTCCGCCAGGATCCTGAAAAAGGCCGGTCTCTGCGCATCCGTGACCGTAGGAGGAAAATTGCGCATGACTTCCGCGATAGATTGCAGTCGACCATGGGTACTCCTCCTAGGGGCACCAGGTGTTATTGTTTCTTCGTCCACTGGGAAATGCTCCGGTGGTAAAGAAGGAGTCTGGTCACATCTACGACCACGCGACCGTCGAGAAGAACTCGGGGTAGCATCGTAACGAGCCTGCGCATCTTGAAGAGCCTCTAGGGCAGTTCTGCGTAGTTCGTTGTTTTGTTGCTCGAGATCTTGCTCCTCCTTCTGTTTGCGATCTTGTTCTTCCCTGGCAGCCTGTTGATCGGGAGTTTCTTCCGACAACGCAGCAAACTGCCTAGGGAGAGAGGTCGCCGATGGGGAGAACATCTCGGTTTGTTCCGAGTCAAACTCGAAATCAAAGAGACGGTGGAGGTTATCAGGGTCGAACCTTCCTGGGCTAACTTTAGGGTCACCATCATATTTTCCCTCAGTGGGATCGTATGACGGGCCGGATTCATCGCCTAGCACATTAAGAACCTCTGCGGGTTCTGACCTTGTGCCAGTTATCTCCTGGTCGATTGACATGACTTGGGGAGATGATTCAACCTGTGGAAGATTCTGGCCTTCGACCTCTTCCATCGTGTCGCGCCCCGTGACTGGGACAACGACTACTCCTGTAGAGACCTAGCTCGCTGCAGCTAGTCCCAAACTACAAACCTTTGACTTCCCAGGATGAGTCAAACACAGGAGTATATTACATTGCAAGAGAGTACTCACAAAATATTAAGCAGTGTGGCCTGCTGGCCTTAATATTACATAAGAGGATTACAATGCCTACAAGGCATTCAGGGTTTAGCAAAATATTTAACTACGCAGCAGAAGATAGGTGACCCTCCCACAAAAGAAGTTGACGGCAGAACAACACACTTCAGGGCTCTGGCGGAACTGATTCTCCTCCTTCTGGATCCACGTAATACTCCGTGCCATCATCTTGATCAAAGTAGGCTCCATCTATTGAGTTGAATGTTGCAAGGGTGAGCACTTACGTACTCAGCAAGTCATAGGTAAGAGTAAGTACATATAGTAGTGATGATATGAACCTAGACTAGTCAAGAATTATGGATATTTGTAAAATAGTCTTTTCCTTTCTCATCTCATCTTATGGCAGCACTTTTCATAATATAACATCATCAATCATGTTCACTAGATTACAGCACTACCGCGACACGTCGACACACGACAGCCCACGGCAGCACTCCTTATCATGACAACACATGTCATTTGGGTAATCTTGATTTAAACATATTTTATTTAGAAAATAGTACTTGTGTCACACCCCGTGGATTTAATCCACCGCAGCAGACTCCTATAAACCCGGGAGCTCGGAGTATTCGAATACGTTTT
The DNA here is from genome assembly GCA_019359835.1 of Pharus latifolius. Classification (NCBI taxonomy): domain Eukaryota; kingdom Viridiplantae; phylum Streptophyta; class Magnoliopsida; order Poales; family Poaceae; genus Pharus; species Pharus latifolius. The sequence goes on from CM033322.1 coordinate 69,842,207, forward strand.
TAACTCTGCAGAGAGGTACCAATTTACCCGCAAGATACTCCACTTTCAAACCTTTCCTATCATAACAAAATGATTGGACCCCTGACTCACTTCATATTGTGAGCGGCAAGGTGGAAATAACAAGAACTTTTGTTATGTTTTACTCACAATTCACCCCCGACCCTGTGGCTCTCAGCGAGGCACAGTTGTGGCAGGTTGTATCCAAACCTCCACCCCTTTGCTTATTCCCATTACTGGGTCAGCGTGCTTGATCACCTTCAGTGATATGTGTGGGAGCCGCGCTCCGTGTTTATCGTGCATCACAACACATCTCATGCAGGGGTTTCATGTGCGATCCACATAATTACTTGTTCAGGCCTGTCCCATACCAGGCTTGCGGTTAGCACGTTGTTCATGCCACTAGACGCACAACACAAGGTTCTAGTCCTTATATGCCAGTGACCAGACCATCCACAACCCTGCACCTTCAGTGCCTGCATTCCTTTGCAGTCTAGCACCTCCAGTGCTACAGCCATCCATACCATTTTTCTAGTCACGGCTAGGGGTTTTATTTCATGAATATAAGTATATAGATACATATAATAGTTCATAGCTCAAAACTTGTTTATTTCACATTTCACAGATAACCAGTCTAGTACTGCCAATTTATAAATCAACCATTCTCAATCTTTCACATGCAATATTGCCTATATTCAAGGTTATATTATAGCAACATTTAAAATATAGGTTCAAGATGACCAAGGATATGACTTGCCTTCCGCGTCGTAAGATACAGCAGTTGACGTCGGATCCGCAATGAAGTCCTCGAACTCGGGCTCTTGATCTGCTCTCCCAACAAACAAACAACCAATAATCATAATCTTTTCAATACATTATTATACTATATGCAATGATGCAAAGATGAAGTCTTGATGATTCTGGAATGATTGGGTTTAGAGGCTAATTAGGGTTAAGTTAAAGAAACCAATGTTAAGATTAGCTGTCAAAGGTTTACAAGGTTCCAAATGTCTCAAAATATCAGAATGATATCAAGGTTGCGACTGGTTCGCTCAAAAACAGCGAACGTCTTTAGGTCGACATTCGGTTCAAAGCATCGACATAGGGTCGATGAATGATAGAGGGGTCATCTCAACTTGTGGTAGTAGAATAAAATGTAGATCACAACTCTACAAATTCAGTGGACAAAGTGGATTTCAAATTGCACAACCAGAAGTGGGTAAATAAGGTCAATGCCACTGGCTGGCAAGCTCTGGCATAGAGCTGACAATGCCAAAAACTAGGGCTTAGCATAACTTTTGATCTGGAGCTCCAAATGATGCACCACTTTGTCTGGGAGGTAGGCTTGAGTAACAGGAGCAATTAAGTTAACAGGATCTAGGGCAGGAAATGGCTGGAAAGCAAGAATTTTGATGATGAACAGAGATGAACTGGCTGCACTGGAGCAATTCTGGACAAGATCTTGGCATGGCTGTAACTTCCAATCTAGGCCGATCTAGGTGTCGGGCTAGAAGACAAAAGTGCTCAGGAGGCTAAGGCACATCTAAATGACAAGGTTTCGAGGGCTGAAATGGCTGGAACAAGCTTTCCGGTCATCGGCGCCGGAGAAGAATCACTGGATTTGGGCATTTCCAACACAGGCCGTTTGAACTCGATTCCTTGCTTGGAGAGCATCTAGGAGGTATAGGGAAGCTTCTGGTACAATTGGATGGGCCGGAGGATGGCCGGAGAAGACTGGCGACGATCGCCGGTTTCTGGAGAAGTTCAAAATTGGGGAAAGCTTCGATTGAAGCTCAATCGGGAGATCTTGATGCATAGGCTTGCTGGAAATGAGTCACTGATCATCTTCTTCCACCGGATCGAGAGCTAAATCGAGGTAATTTGGCCTGCATTGCCGGAACAGGGCAATCTTCAAGTTTCAGCAAATTCCGGTGATCGCCGGCGATAAGGTGCAAGGTAATCCAATTAAGTGGTACAGCACGATGAGAGAGATAAGGGGAACTCACTGGTGCGGTTAATTTGGCAGGAGATGCTGTGGTTGAAGCTGCCACCGTGAAGCTCCTCGATGGCTCGCCGGAGAAGAAGACCAAGACAAGAGAATTTCGAGACTTAGCTGATTTCCAGTGAAGGAAAGGAGTTGCTGAGGGTACAGTAGTGTTTAAATAGTCCAGGCGCAACTTGCAAGGAGGGAGCAGCGAAGTGATTAGCAGCCGGTGATAAGATTGGTTGCGTGCTGAACATCAGCGGCGAAGACACAGCAAGAAGCGGTGATTGCGACGGCGACAAGTCTGCGGCTGATCACCATGTCGGTTCATCGGGACTTTGCAAAGCTGGAGCAAGCGGTGGCGACAGCAACTGGTGCGGCAAAGCAACGTGGCGGTGAGTTGCTGACAAAAGGCTGCTGGTCGCATGCGGGAGCAGGCGCTGGTCGTCGACGTTGCAGCGACATTGCCACGGCATTGGCTGAGGCGAGAACACGTACACCCAACATGCACGGTTACGAGCGCGGCGCAGCTTCACCGGCGACGAACAGCCACGGCGCACAGGCACGGCAAGCTCTGGTCGAAAACGGCTAAGTCCTCTGGTCGAATTGGATTGAACTGCAATTTCAAATCTTGAGTTTTGGACTGTTTTGTAAATCTGGAGTTTTGGAAGGTTAAATCTGAAATTGATTTTGCTGATTTGGCAAACTTAATTCCACAAATGATTTGACACAGATTGAGGATAAAATTTGACACATTTGGATAGCTTTTGATACAACTGAAAATAGGGTAATTTAGGGTAAAACAAGATTTAAGTTTTGTCGATTTCGAATTCTGGCATTTAGGATGAGATTTTGATATCTGCACAGAAGAGAAACTTGTGGCAAATAGCATTTTGAGAAGATTTGCTGGAGAAATTCTGAATTTGGAGTTAATCTGGAGATTTTAGCCTTTTTGGGTTTTCAGATAACTGATAAGGACTATTTTGCGATAATTTTTTTGGACTAATTTGTGAAAAGGGTCTAGATGGTGAAATCTGGTTGTCAACTTTTTAGATTAAGGTATTGACATACCCATGATCATATTCCAGAAATAATCTGGTCTAAACTTGTATTTCTGAAACTTAGGGTATTTGGGTAATATAAAGTAATTCTGTTTTCGAAAACAGAATGGAGTTGATAATTCTGGGATTTAGAGATAGAATTGGATCTAAGTTCCGAAGACTTTTCGATTCAGGATAACTGATAGATCACATCTGAACAATCTGATCTTGATTTGAGGTCACAGGATAGATTTTGGAGATTTTAGGGCTTAGGATAGATACTGATCTGGCTATTACTACAGATACATGCATGCATGCTATTGATGAAAAAGGAACTTTTCACCCCTAACTCAGGGTGTTACACATCGGAACAGGATCGCTTGGAGAAGGCATGGGTATATGGGCATAATCCTCGAGATCGAAATCATTCTCGGAATCATATGCTCCAGCCATGTTTCGGCGAACCTCCGAATTTCAATTAGGACGCCTTGAGAAAGGCCCCACGGTGGGCGCCAGCTGTCGACGATTCAGACTCGGAGTCCTCAGTCGAACTTATGCAGAATTTGTAATTGTGAGACCTTTCAAGATGACCCTTCGGGAAGGTATGCTGAACAGTGGTGAACAGGAGCACAGAGAGTTTAGACAGGTTCGGACCCTCGATGGTGGGAGTAAAAGCCCTACGTCCTGTTGAGATTTCACTAAGTATGGTAAAAAGGTTTACAAATGGAGGAAAAAGTCCTCACAGACGAGGATTTTTTCCTGTAAGAGTGTACAAAGATAAGCCAAAGAAAGCTTATTAAAATGCTATATGTGGTGTGCCGTAGACTTGGCTAACTTGGATTATTTTGGGTTTCTTGATCTTCCGATCTCTCGGTTGATATTTCGGATGATCTGTCTTGATTGATGCTCCATGCCATCCTTTTGTACTGTTTGAAAGGGTGCCATGTAGAGGAAACTGCATCAAACGGTTGCACGGACGGTTGGATGCGGTTTTTTGGAACTGCTCTTAACCTCCACGCAGGTTAAACACGTGTTATTCACGGATAACTGTATGTGTTAACCTCCTGACGGTTGATTCTCCACGTGTAGGAATCTTCGGGATACTTAGAATATCCTGTTGTATGGGCAACCGAATAAACAGACCTTAAGTATCTTGATCGGTAGATGTTCTGACCGCGGGATATTGGCTGACCGCGCAATATCCCGAATGTGTAGTTCGCGTATAGCTCACGAACTTCTGACCGTGGAAGGCTTACGGACTTCTGACCGCGCAAGGCTTACGGTCTGACCGCGTAAAGCTGCGACCTGATCGCGTAAAGCTTGCGACCTCATGGTGATGCCCCTCAGAATAGTTTGAGTTCGCATCACCAGATGCATGTCTGGTTCGAACCTGTCTTGAACCAAAAGTTCATTAGAAGTGACCCGGGTGTCAATCCTCGTCACTAGGGACAAGAGAAGGCCACTGGAAAGATCAATTTGGCTGGAGGATCATCGGAGAAGCTCGGCGACGAGCTCCTGTGAACAGATGAAATTCCAATTTGGGGGGTTCTTCGATCTGGGCAAAACTGAAGGTTTTGATCTTACAGGCTTACTCTACTTAGCTCACTGATCACTTTGTTCTACTAGCACGAAGGCCAATTCGGTTTAAATCACTCAGCATTGGAGGAACAGGGGAAAAGGGGAATCCAGTGATCGCCGGCGCTAGGTGTTGTCGGGGTCCAATTAAGTACTATGATACAGAGAGGAGGGCGAGGGGGACTTACTGGTGAACTTGGATTGGAGAGGGAGGCAGTGGCTTGAGCTGGCGACGAGAGCTCCTCAGGTAGCTCGTCGGGGAAGAAGATGAACGCGGTGGAGGTGGCTGAGACTTGGCCGGTTTGGTTGTGGAGGCAAGCAGTGAATCAGAGGGGTTTAAATAGGTAGTGGGCTGGGGCTCTCGAGGGTTGAAGCGGATCGAATAGGATACGCGTGACTGGCACCGGAGGCCGGATCGAGATGGCGTGAACGGTGTTGGGACGCGGTAGCGACTCTGCCAGAGGAGGGGATTGCGCCAAATACGGCTGGAGCAGGGCGACGGGGTGGCTACCTTCGGCATGGTCGCAATGTGGCGCTGGTTTGCTGCTGCTGGAGCACGCGCGTGCGCGGGGAAATCGCGGCACAGGCACGGTTGAGGTGGCTCTACAGTGGCGGCACAGGTGCGCACATGTGGTGGCTATGTGGCGGTGGTGGTGGCAGCGTGGGATCTTCGCCGGCGGCGAGTTCTGCACCGAGGCGAAGTGGCGGGGCTCGGTCGAACGGTGCCTGGTCGTGTCGAAAATGGCACAGGGGCCTGGTTGCAAGATTTGGACTAATTCGTGAAGGTTTTGGACTGATCTGCAAGGATTTAGTTCTGGATCTTGGACCTATTTGCAAATCTGGGGATCTGGAGGGCTGATCTGAGATCTGATTTTGTGGATGAGTGTTACTAAATCACTTGGACTCATCTAGCAAGAAAAATGGTAAGATCCGATAAGATTTGGTGGTTTTGATAAAAATCGAAAACAGAGTAATTAGGGTAAACAGGGTAATTAAGGTTTTGGAAAGTGGCGAGGCTGAAAATTAGGGTTTAGGATAAGATTTGGAAATTCTTCCAAAAGGGAAAATTGTTCAGAATAGTGAATGGGAAATGTTCACTAAATCAGATCAAAGTTTGGGGATGGTCTGAGACTTTTAGTCTTTTTGGGCTTCTGACAAATCTGGAAAGGACTGATCTGCGATACCTCTGGACTAAAAAGCGAAAATAGTCTTAAAGATGGAGATTAGCTGCCAACTTTTTAAATTAAGGTAGTGGCATACCTAAGATCATAATTCTAAGATAAGAGATAAAAATGGAGTTGAGACATCTGAGAATCCATTGAAGATATGCTGACTGGCATGCTAAAGAGGTGGCAAAATTTGGGATGTTACACGGACAAATGATCATATGTCCAGACAAAAACCCCGGACAGATACATTTGTCTTTGTTAACACTTCAAATCAGGGCACAAATAAATTTGTACAGGCCGGACAATGTCCGGCCAAACCGGATAAAGTCCGGCCCGTCTCGGACAAAAGCCCTCTAGACGAATACAAATGTCTCTGGTTCATTTAAACGAAACCTTTCAAGTTTACACAGTCCGGACATTGTCTGGCCACATCAGCTTCATCCGGACAAAAGCATTTGTCTCTGTTTTTGATTTGCTTAAGCCACAGGAGATGCGTACTGGCCGGACAATGTCTGGCCACCACAGACACTGTCCGGCCTGTGCAAACCGAGAACAGGAACTTGACAATTTTACTCTGAACTTGATTTGGATATTTGCACATACGTATTTCCTGTTTTCTCGTGGATGCGCCGGCTGACTCTTAGCAGCGACCACGACCACACAGGTTGAACATCTGGTCGAAAACAGGTGCCCGAGTGGATTTGGTCGAGCGTACGTAAGTGAGCCAGAGACTGGTACGACCAGTTCGTACTCCTACGATCACGACCAAACCCTAAATAGAAAACCGCCAAACCGGCGACACAATCACGACCACGTATCAAACAAGGATACAATCAGAATGTGCAAGTACAACCACGACCAGCTCTAGAAAATAAGCCAATTTAATTAGCTGGCGATCAAGCCTAAGTGCAGTTTTCAAAGCATTTTCTCTAATGCACCACAAACTACACTTAGACTCTCTAGCAATGCAAGAGGCGATAAAACACTAGTGCAAGATGATATGAATGCATTTGAGCTTCCGCATTAGATAGATTCAAGCTACTAGTTTCTGACCCCTCTTAATAGTACAGCCAAACTAGCAAAAAGAATCCTATCAACCCGGTCTGTCTCCAAACACTGAGACCGGTAAAATCCTAAGAAAGCAATCCTTAATCTTGGATTTTACCTTCGGTGGAGCTCGACCTCGTGAAGCTCGATCCCTTGAAGCTTGTCCTCGCAAAGCTCGACCTCGCTAAGCTTGACCTCGCTCGAGATGGCTCATATCGACTTCATCCTCTTCACGCTCTTGCTTGCTTTCATCTCGCCACCAATCTGAGACTACAACACATGACCTCAACACATAATGTTAGTCTCATATATAGGTCATCATTGATCACCACAAGAGAAACTACTCCACACAGGAGTTAGCTCAACAGTTTCTCTTTCCGGTGAAATGACAAAACCATATTCAACAAATAAGAAATGAATATGAGATGAAATACATAACCATGTAGAGTCGTCGATGAAAAATGCTTACGCACACGATCTATACTGCACAAGTCATGATGGCAATCAAATCAGATGATCAATGTGATGAGCTCCCCCTCAACATATGCATCGATGTCAACACCTCAATAAGGAGCCATCAAACTTCAGGATTTATCTTATGACAAATCGATTCTCACTTAGTACAAGATTGATGTAACCACCGAGCTCCTCCTCTACATATGCATCAATATTAAACCCACAACTAAGGAAACATCCATTTCAGGGTTTATCCATCCTCAATTCATTTTACTTGTGCTAAATCAGGATTTATCTAAGTTGTCATTTAATCCTCAAAGCTGTCATTATCCAGATCAATATTAATCATTATGGATTTATCCAAATTGTCATTAATCATCAAAACCTAGATGTCTTAGATCGACCTATTTCCAACACGGGCCAGTGGCGGAGCCCGAGACATGGTCCCCGCGGTGCTTCTCACCGGGCCAATGGCTACGCCCAGGACATGGTCCCTGTAGCGCGTCTCACCGGGCCAACGGCAGCGCCGGGGGTACGATCCCTAGGATGCGTCTCACCGGGCTAGTGGCGGCGCCCGGGACATGGTCCCCGCGGCTCATCTCACTGGGCTAGTGGTGCCGCCTGGGGCATGGTCCCCGGGGCGCCTCTCACTGGGCCAATGGCGGCGCCGGAGACAAGGTCCCCAGGCGCTTGTCACCGGGCTAGTGGTGTCTTATCACCGGGACTGACCAGGTGGAGATTTCCCCCGACAGCAGCCCTCATGCCCTCCGGGGACATGCCCTAAGTCGCCGGAGGGGATGGCTTACACCACCGGCAACATCTCTCTCGGAGTAGGTGTCTGGCACTTGGTGACGCTTCGGTTTTTGTGCCACGCATTTATGGTGGAGCCATCAGTATTCATGATGTCGTGGGCCTCGATTAGCGTGCACCATCGGTCATGGTGCTTCTCACGGTTCGAACGTAGGGACGCCGTTTCCCGCGCGTCTCTCTAGTTTGCGACAGGCGTTTCAAATGGACGACCCCGATTGATCCTGAGGGGCCACGTGTCACCCATTGGGGCCACACCTAGGCACCATAAGTAGGGCCTCGGGGGTCCCGAAGAGCTCACATCCAAGCCTTGACCTCCATTTTCTCACCGGCGCTCTGAGGCTCTGTCGGAAACCCAGCCCCTGGAAACCTAGGCTCCCAGAAGCCTAGCCCCCGAAAACCTAGACTCCTGGAAACCTAGATGGCTCCTAAAGGCCATGCCAAAGCTACTGATGTTCCCCCGGATGAAGTCACCTAGACTTCCTCTGGGCTTCTGAGTTCACCTCGGGGGACTTGGAGTCCCTTGAGGAACAGGGGGTCTTCGTGGACGGGGACGTCCGGATCCCCCCGAAGAAAGAGACCACGCCTCGCCCTTGGACCGGGGAGGTGGTCATCTTCGAGGCCTTGATAGAGGCTGGCCTCCGGCTCCTGGTGGATCCATTGCTCAGGGAGCTCCTCCGGGAATACGGGGTGGCGCTCAACCACATGACGCCCAACACCCTCGTCTGGATGGGCCTTTTCATTTGGTTGTGCGAGACAGCCACCGGACCGGAGCCGACGCTCCGGCTGCTCCTGTACTTCTATGAGGCCTCGGTGAGGGGCTCGTTCATGGACAAGGGAGGGCCGAAGTCCGCCTTTGGCTCCATCATGATGCAACTCCTACCGGCCCAGGTGGAGGAGTACCCAGTGGCGGCCTCCCGCGATCACTTGGGGGACTGGCTCCGGAGATGATTCTTTCTCCGGGTCCGGGACTCCGGGGTGACGTACTCCCCGAAGACCCCCTCCTACTGCCACTCGTCCGCCCCAAGCCCCCGGTGTGGACCGCCGAGGAGTTAAATCTCCTTAGCAAAATGGTGGGTGCCAGGACCCAGAGGTCCAGGGGGACCTTGCCAAGAAGCTAGGTCTCCTCAAGCTCTCCCCCTTCTCGCACGGGAAGAGGGGATCGGGATGTGCCCGACAGTAACACCCTGAGTTTAGGGGTGAAAACTTTCTTCATGAACAGCATGCATGTATCTGTAGTAGTAGCTAGATCAGTATCTATCTCAAATCCTAAATCTCCAAAATCTATCCTGTGAACCCAAGTCAAGATCTGACTTGCCAGATTTGATCTATCAGTTATCCTAAACCTAAAAGCCTTTAGAACCCAGATCCAATTCTATCTCTAGCTTCCAGAATTATCAACTCTTTTCTGTTTTCGAAAACAGAAATATCTTATACCCAAATATCCTAAGTTTCAGAAATTCAGATATAATCAAAATCTTAGCCAAGATCAGACCAGATTATTCTTGGATTATGATCAAGGGTACGCCAATATCTTAATCCAAAAAGTTGGCAGCCAGATTTCATCATCTAGACTCTTTTCGCAAATCAGTCCAAGAGTATCGCAGATCAGTCCTTTTCCAGATTTTCCAGAAGCCTGAAAAGGCAAATTGTTGCAAATCATCTCCAAATTCAAATATGATTCAGGGAACACCTCCCAAATGCTTTTCAACACAAATTCTTCTTTTATGAGTATCTCAAAATCAAACCCTAAATCCCAGAATTCGAGATCAATAAGATTCAGACTTATTTTACCCTAATCTACTCTGTTTTCAGTTCATATCAAAAATCATTCGAACAACTCAAATTTTATCTTCAATCTGTGCCAAATCATCTGTTGAATTAAGTTTGCCAAATCAGCAGAATCAAATTCAACTCTAACCTTCCAATCTCTAGAATTACAGATTGGTCCAAATTCGAAAATCAAATATTGCAATCAGGCCCCTAATTCGACCAGGGAAGCAGCCAGTTCACGACCAGAGCTCGCCGTGGTCCTTGCGCCGTGCTCGCTCGCCGCCGGCCACGCCTCGCCTGCGCCTGAGCTCATGCTCACTTGAGTTTGCATGTGCACACGCGTCTGTGTACTAGCCATCGTCGTGGCAACGCCGTTGAACAGCCTTGCTCCCGTGCGCGATCGTTGTCAGCAACTCCTCGCCATGTTGCTTGCTTTGCCAGCCGTTGTCGCTACTGTTTGCACCGCCCGACACCATTGCGTCCCGATGAAGCAACAGTTCCATCAACCATTCCATCGCCTGTGCGCAATCGATTCACCGTCAATGTTGATACGCCTGCGCCCGGCCAGTCAAGTCCCCGGCGCCAATTTCCTTGCTGCTACCTCCTTGCAAGCTCCGCCTCTAGCCTATATAAGCAACCCCATACCTTGTAACAGCTTCACTGCACCAGAACTTAGCCAATTTCCAAATCCTCTCGCTGTCGTCTTCTTCCCTGGCGAGACCAGCTCAAGGCCTCACGGTGCCAGCTCACTTCACTGCATCTCCTGCCAAATTGAAGCTAGCAGTGAGTACCTCTCATCCTCCTGATTGTACTGTTGCATTGAATTGCTCTCCGCTGGACCCTAATGCCGCTGATCGCCGGAATTGCTAAATGCCCTGTTCCGGCAATGCAGCCCGATTTACCCCAAATTAGTCTTCGAATCTGTGAAACAAGTTGATCAGTGAGCTCTAATTAGCAAGCCTATGCATCCAGATCTCCAGATTGAGCTCGAATCGTAGGTTTCCCCAAATTTGAGCTCCACCAGTCGCCGGCGATCGTCGCCAGGCCACACCGGCCATCCTCCGGCCAAATTGATTGTCCAGATAGCTTACTCTTACCTCTCTTTCACTCCCCAAGCTTGGAATTGAGTTCAAATCTCCTGAATCAAAAACCCCCAATATCAGTGTCTTCTTCTCCGGCGCCGATCACCGAAAAGCTTTTTCCCGGCCGATTCAGCTTCAGCCACCTTGTCCAGAAGATGTGCTTCAACCTCCTGAGCATATTTGTCTTCTAGCCCGATCTCTAAAACTATCCATATTTCAAGTTATAGCCATGCCAAAAACCTTGTCCAGTGGCTTCACTGTGCCGTGTCGCCACCACTTTTCTTCACCGATTTTCATCATCTTCCAGCCCTTTTCAGCTTTGGATCCTGTTGAATGATTTGTTCCTGTTATCAGTGCCTACGTCCCAGACAAAGTGGTGCATCATTTGGAGCTCTAGATCAAAAGATATGGCAAGCCCTAGTTTCTGGCCATGTCAAGATCAATGCCAGGCTATGTCAGTCATTGGCATTAGCCCTTTTCACTTCCTTCCAGATGTGCATTTTGAGCATAACTTTGTCCCTTAGATTCCTGAGGTTGTGATCAGCAATTTCTTCTTCTATCACAACTTGATTTGAGCCCTTGAACTACAGTTTATGCTAAAACCCTAGATTTTGGCATTGTCAGCCCTATACCAGAGCATGTCAGCCAGTGGCCTTAGCTCTTTTCACCTCTTTTCAGTGGTGCAAACTGGAAATAACCTTGTCCCTTAGACTTGTGGAGTTGTGCTCTACATTTTATTCTACTGCCACAAGTTGAGATAACCCCTCTATCATCCATCGACCCTATGTCGATGCCTTGAACCGAATGTCAACCTAAAGACGTTCGCTGTTTCTGAGCGAACCAGTCGAAACCTTGATATCATTCTGATATTTTGAGACATTTGGAACCTTGTAAACCTTCAGCAACTAACCTAATCATCTCAGAATCATCAAGACTTCATCTTTGCATTATTGCATACAATATAATAGTGTATTGAAAAGATTGTGATTATTGGTTGTTTGGTTGATTGGAGAGCAGATCAAGAGCCCCAGTTCGAGGACTTCACTGTTGACCCGACATCAACTGCTGTATTTTATGACGCGGAAGGCAAGTCATATTCTTGGTCATCTCGAACCTATATTTTAAGAGTTGTTATAATATAACCTTGAATATAGATAATATTGCATGAGAAAGATTGGAAATGGTTGATTTATGAATTGGCAGTACTAGACTGGTTATTTGTGAAATGTGAAATAAACAAGTTTTGAGCCATGAACTATTATATATTTATATGTGTATATTCATGAAATAAAACCCCTAGCCATGACCAGGAAATGGTATGGAATGGTGGTAGCACTGGAGGTGCTAGACTGCAAATGATGTGCAGGCACTGAAGGTGCAGGGTTGTGGATGGTCTGGTCACTGGCATATAAGGACTAGAACCTTGTGTTGTGCGTCTAGTGGCATGAACAAACGTACTAACCGCAAGCCTGGTATGGGACAGGCCTGAACAAGTACTTATGTGAATCGCACATGAAACCCCTGCATGAGATGGAAAGTAATACACTAAACTCACGGGGTTCAGCTCCTCCACGTATCACTGAATGTGATTTGATCAAGCACGTTGACCCAGTAATGGGAAGAGGCTTATGGGTGGGGGTATAGCCCGCCACAACTGCGGTTTGTGTGAAGAAAACTGCAGGGTCAGGGGTGAATTGTAAGTGAAACATAACAAAAGTTCTTGTTATCTCCATCTTGCCACTCACATATGGTTGTGAGGAGGGGTCTAATCATTTTGATAGGATGGGCTTGAAAGTGGAATATCTTGCGGGTAAATTGGTACCTCTCTGCAGAGTTAAAAATGTATTCGAATACTTCGTGCTACCGAGTTTTAGGAGTCTGCTGCGGTGGATTAAATCCACGGGGTGTGACACAAGTTTTATTTTCTAAATAAAATATATTAAATCAAGATTACCCAAATGACATGTGTTGTCATGATAAGGAGTGCTGCCGTGGGCTGTCGTGTGTCGACGTGTCGCGGTAGTGCTATAATTTAGTGAACATGAATGATGATGTTATATTATAGAAAGGTGCTGCCATGAGTTGAGCCAGGAAAGAAAAAGATTATTTTACAAACATCCATAATTCTTGACTAGTCTAGGTTCATATCATCTCTACTATATGTATCTACTCTTACCTATGACTTGCTGAGTACGTAAGTACTCAGTCTTGCAACCTACAATTCAGTAGATGGAGCGTTCTACAACCAAGACGAAGGCATGGAGGACTTCTTGGATCCAGAAGGAGGAGCGTCAGTTCCGCCAGAGCCCTGATGTGTGTTGTTCTGCCGTCCACTTCTCTTTGTGGGTGGGTCACCTACCTTCTGCTGTGTAGATGTTATTTTGCTAAACCATGTATGCCGCGAAGGCATTGTAATCTCCTTATGTAATATTAAGGCCAGCAGGCCACAGTGCTTAAATATGTTGTAAGTGACTCTGTTGCAATATGATATACTCCTGTGCTTGACTTATCCTGGGAAGTGAAGGGTATGTGTATGCTATGCATATAAGGGACTAGCTGCAGCGAGCTAGGTCTCTACAGGAGTAGTCGTAGTCCCAGTTTCGGGGCGCGACACCGGCGCACCGGCCCCCACAGAAATCGGTGGCCCGATGTAAGTATCCGGTGACCCTTATCCTAAGTCTTCGATATTTTGGCTAAAACTTGTTCTTTGTAGTTCGGCCATATCCGGGAGGGCTCTCCGCGTAACATCGTGGCCTGATGTCATCCGGGAGGGCTCTCCACGTAACATCGTGGCGGAAGCCTTCGGGCCGAAGCTACCGGCGAGGGAACCTCTCCCCACCCCGACTCCCACAAGAGGGGAAAGAGGCCACCGAGGGCCCTGAGCCAAAGCGCACCAAGACGCGGAAGGCCCCTGGCTCGGCCACGGCGCCGGGTGCTACTCCTGGCAAGACCGGCAAGGCAGCCCCTGGGTCGGGGCGCGCACAAGCTACGCCGAGGCCCATGGCGACGTTGCCCCTCCCAGAGGGGGAGCCCTCCCCCGGCCCAGGAATGACGGGGGAGTTCATGCACCTTCTCGACGCGTCCACCGGATCGGGCGAGAGGGGGAAGGCGACTGGCGATGGGGGTGACTCCGACTCGGCGAACTACAACCCTTCGCCCTCTCCCATGGCAACGCCTCCAGCGGTTCTGGAGCCGGTGAGCGTGGAGCACCCGGAGGTGTGGTTCGCGGAGACGTCTCCTCCATGCTTTGATTGGCCGGTGGACGTGGGGGCAAGCCGTCCGGTGGTCCACGGGGTCTTGGGGGCTCCGCAGCCCGGAAGGGGCAAGGGGCTCCTTGTCCCCCCCATGAGCCGTGTTCCCTCTGGGAATTCATCCTCGACTCCTCGGACACCGAGTCTCCGGTGGCCAAGGGTGTGGCTGAGACCGAATAGGTCCACATCACCCATGGGGACAGCTACAGGGGCCCGCTGATGGGGACGGGTCCGATGCAGTCGGGAGGGAGACCCCCATGTTGTCCCCGGTCAATGCTCGGAGGTTCGCCGCGGGCCTCCAAACCCGGATGGTCCAGGCCTTCGTCCAGTAGGGGACCATCTGGAGCGTAGCACCGAGTTGGTCTTGCTCCATCACCAGGTGAGTTTGCCTTCAAGTCGTCCAGTTACTTTTTCCAGGGGGTCGTCTAACCCTTGTGTTTACAGGGGGCGGCCCTCGCTCAGGGCATCGAGGACCGCTTTGAGGCGGCACTGAAGGAGGTGGAGGACAAGGCCACCGCCTTTTGAGCTGAGAGGGACGAGGCCCTCGGGGAGCTGGCCAGGGTCTGGGTCCAGCTCCTCACCTCGCAGGACGCCAACGCCCGTCTCCGAAGGGAGGCGAAGGCGAATGAGAGTGCCCGCTGGGAGCTCGAGGCCTCCGGCTCCTGGGTGGTTGAGTAGGCGGGCCGCTCGGTCCTTTCAGTCCTCGAGTGGCTTGGGCTTAGCCTCGGCCTAGGAGGTGGCTCCGGCGTGGCACCGGCCACGTTCACGGAGGCTATGGGCTTTCTCAACACGCAAGTCTCCGTGATCCCAGAGGCCACCGACACACGGGCCCGGGGCCAGGCAGTCGCTGTGGTTGCCACAGCCGCGGCCCTTGTGGAGCACCGAGGGATTGGAGTCCTGGCGATTGGAGGCCGGCTCCCTCGAAGCTTCCCTGACTTCTTCGAGCCACAGCAGCGGGAGCTGGAGGAGTCGGCGGGGGGGGGGGGTTCTACAACCGGATCGTCCGGGCTCTGTTCCTGGCTTCGGCGCCCCTGAGGCGGACACACCGGCAGCAGGAGCGGCCTCCCGGGGGGGGGGGCGACGACAATGAGCAAGTATGAATCTCCCCCTCTGGCCTTTAGATCGTTCTTTTTCTTTTGCTTGGATTTTTTGCTCAATGAATGAAATGAAGATTTTTTGCTAAGTCTTGACTTGTTGTGAACAGGTCCCCCGGTAGGTTGCTCCCGGGGGAGAGTTTCGGTGGCTTGAACGCCTTAACACGGGGGGGCTCCCCGATGGCCCGGGGGCTCGCTCCCGGGAAAGGGCTTCCGGGTCCCAAAGGGCGTAACTCGGGAGATGCCCAAGTAGCCTTGGCTTGGCACTTGCCGTCGGGGGGCGTGGTGAAAATTCTTCCTGGGAGCTAATCCAGTTGCGATGGCTCCCGGAGTGGCACCTGGATAACTTCGACACTAGTCGCGCTGAGTTCTCCCCTCCGAGACCAGTGTCCCAGAGGGTCCCACCACTTAGGATACACCCTCTGGCCGGCTACTAGTATTGGCCAGAGGACTTGCTTCCAGAAGCCCAAACACGCATAAGGAGCTTGTACTGGGACCTTTCCCAGGAGCTATCAGAAGGCCTCCGATAGTACTAGGTGTAGGCGCATTCTGGAGGTGGTTGTCCCCCGGAGTAGTTTCCCGCTAGAGCTTAACTCCCCGGGTTGTACCTTGTACTTGCCCGGGGCTTGTCTTCCCTGGGACATCTTGGTCCACCGGGGGGGATGTCCCCTGGTTAAATGTTGTATCAATAAAGCTAAAAACTTGCTTGTTCCTTAATATTTTCATGAGATTTCTTGTCTTCAAAATTTCCCAAAAATTTTCCAACAATATTCACCTGTCCGAGCACGAGTTACCCCCCCCCCCCCACAGTGGGGTGTAGCTTGGCTCCGTGTGCTGTGGGTAAGGAGCCAATAGACTCAGACATTTAAAGATCATCGGGGTTACGAAGCCCCCGGTCTAAATTTCCAAGCTGCGATCGCAGACCCATCCGTAAGATTCCAGAGCTTCGTCAAGGGATTTCAAGGCCCCATGCGAAATTCCCCCAGTCACCGTGCGAACGGGGAGCCGGTAGGGAACTTCCCGATCGAAAAAATTCCGAAGACCGGTGAAAAATTCCTCCAGTCGCCATGATAACGGAGAGCCGGTAGGGAAGTTCCCGGTCGAAAAAATTCCGACGACCAGTGAAAAATTCCTGTGGTCATCGTGAGAACGGAGAGCCAGTAGGGAAGTTCCAGGTCGAAAAAATTCCGGAGACCGGTAAAAAATTCCTCAGGTTGCCGTGAGAATGGGGAGTCGGTAGGGAAGTTCCCGATCGAAAAAATTCCGGAGACCCCGGAGGGTGTCGACAACCGAGAATTTCAAGGCCGTCAGAGGGGAAGCTTGCTCCCGAAGGAGGACGGGCTTAATAACCCACAGAGGGGGAAGCTCCCGGAGGAGAATGAGCCCGATGACGGGCGTGAGTGTTTGAGGGGGGACTAGTCTCTCAAATTGACTCATTACCGCAGTCCATGAGGGCTGGGTTGCCGCTAACCCCCTCAGTCCACGAGGGGTGATTGTAAGCCGCCCTACGGGAGCGGGGCTCCCATTGTAGGGACTTTTAGGCTGCGATAGCCTACGTCCTCACGGAGAGGGCATCCTCGCAAGGAGGGCATCTCCTTTTGAGACGATAAATCCAGAATCTGCAAAAAAATTCAGTTGGCCAAAAAGCCATTTGTATTGATAGAAATTGAAATACAACGCCTCCGCCGCGTAATAGTGGTGGGGGAGGGAATGGTGAATACAGCGCCTCCCCCTATGAAGTCGCGACAGGGGAGGGAGTAAGCCCAGAGGCTAGATGTAGAACTTGCGAAGCAAGTCTATATTCCATGTATGCTTCAACTCCTGATCTTCGAGGTTGGAGAGTTTATAAGCACCCGAGCCTAGGACCGCGGAAATGCTATAGGGGCCTTCCCACTTGGGGGAAGTTTGCCCTGGGCTTGGGGGTCGGTCACGCGCTTGAGGACAAGGTCCCCAAGGCTGAAAGCCCTCACGCGGACACACTGGTTGTATGCGCACACCATTTCGGGCTCGTATATGGCATGGTGAAGGAGCGCTTGGTCACGCTCTTCCTCGACGAGGTTGACTTCCAGCCACTGATTTGCTTCGTTGCGTTGGTAAGCTGCGGTCGTAGCTCCGACTAAAAGCTCGCGCCGCAGTGACTGGAAACCAATCTCTGAGGGGAGAACTACTTCGGCCCCATACACGAGCGAGAAGGGCGTGTGCCCCATCGCCCGGCTCGGGGTCGTGCGCATGGAACAGAGGATGCTGGGTAGCTACTCTACCCACGCACCTTGTCTAGAGGCTGCCTGCTCGAGTCGTCGGCGTATCCCCTGTAGGATCAAGTCGTTGACTCACTCGACAGCTTCGTTGCTCTAGTGGTGAGTTACAGAGGTGAAGTGGAGGGTAGCTCCGGGGGCTATGCCGGGCCTCCAAACGATCGAAGTGCTTCTCCATCTTGTGCACCACCCCCGATTACAAGCTCAGGTTGGCGTCATGGCACAAGTAAGACTTGTCCATTTGGCAAACCACGAGCTAGGAATCTCCTTTGACGAGGAGGCGACAGATCCCCAGGGAGCGCGCGAGGTGCAGCCCCAGGAGCAAGGCCTCATACTCGGAGACATTGTTCATAGTGGGGAACTCAAGCCTCGCTACGTATTCCAGCACCCTCTTCTCGGGGCTTCAGAGGACTACTCCAGCACCGGCCCCAGCGAGGCACAAGGAGCCATTGAACATGAGCGTCCAATGGTCGTCACGTCGAGGCGGCTCGGGGAGACTCTCCTCCTCCGTCCTGGAGGCAGGGGTCCATTCTGCCACAAAGTCAGCGAGGACCTGTGACTTGATGGCAGAACGGCCCGTGAGAGAGAGGGAGAAGGGAGCGAGCTCAGCTCCCCACTTACCGATCTACCGGTGGCTTCTTTATTCTACAGCACCTCCCCCAAGGGGAGAGATGACGGGAGTGTGATCTGGTGCCCTAGGAAGTAGTGATGGAGCTTCCTAGACACCATGAGGAGGGAGTAGCAAACTTTCTCATCTCCGTGTACCGTGTCTTAGCCCCTTGAGGACTTCGCTCACGTAGTACAAGGGGTGCTGCTGCCCATCCTGCTCCTTCACTAGCAGTGCACTTACAATGACCGGGGTCGCAGCGAGGTAGAGGAGCAGAGGTTCTCCCAGAGATGGGCTCACGAGCATTGAGGGGCTCGTGAGATACTTCTTCAAGTCGTCGAAGGCTGCTTGGGCCTCGGGGGTCCACTGGAACCCCTCAAGGCCTCGAAGGATCCTGAAGAATTGGAGGCCGCGTTCCCCCGACCGCGAGACGAAGCAGCTTAGCACGGCCATGCGGCTGGTAAGTCATTTCACGTCTTTGATGGAGCACGGTGGAGGCTTGTCCATCAGGGATCGAATCTTTTCAGGGTTGGCCTCTATGCCCCGCTAGGACACGAGGAAGCTAAGCAGCTTCCCCCCGCGAGCGCCGAAGTTGCACTTCTCTGGGTTGAGCTTCAACCCATACTTGCAGAAGGTCCCCGTCAGGTCGTCGAGGTGGGCAGCCGCACAGTGACTTTTGACGACCGCGTCATCGACGTAGACTTCGACGTTGCGGCCGATTTGCTCCTTAAGGACCAGCGACATGAGCCGCTGGAATGTTGCCCCAGCGTTCTTCAGCCCAAAGGGCATGCGGACGTCGCAGAAAGTGCCGAGGGGAGTTATGTAACTCGTCTTTTCCTTATACCCTTTCGCCATTCGGACTTGGTGATAGCCCGAATACGCGTCCAAGAAGCTCATAAGCTTGCACCCCGTGGTCGAATCAACCAGCTGGTCAATCCGCGGGAGTAGGAAGTCATCTTTTGGACAAGCCTTGTTGAGGTCGGTGAAGTCAACACACATCCTCCACTTGCCGCTTGACTTCTTCACGAGGATAGGGTTTGCCAGTCACTCGGGTTGCAAGACCTCCCGAATGAACCCTTCCTCTCGGAGCTTGGTGATTTCCGCCTTGATAGCCTTTTGGCGCCCAAGGGAGAGCTTCCTCAGCTTCTGCTTGACCGGGGGACGGCTGGGAGTCACGGCGAGCTTATGCTCGATGACGTCCCGAGCGACACCTCGCATATCGGTGGGTTTCCATGCAAACACGTTGGAGTTTTTGTGTAGGAAGGCCGCAAGTTGCTTCGTGAGCTCTTCAGAGAGGTCCACCCCAATCTTTCCGGTCCTGCCCCCATCGTCCGGGGACAGCAGGACCTTCCGGAGGTCCCCCTCCGGGCGCGGTTTGGGGGAGACCTCCCGGAGGGGACGGCCGTGGTGTCCGACGCCGGGGAAGAGTTCTCCTCCCCCTGGGCACTTGATCACGTTGACGCTCCCAATTGCTGCAGTGGCGCACTAGTAAAGAGCGCGGGCAACGTCCTGGTCGCCTCGAGCGGTGATCACGCCGCGAGGCCCAGGGATCTTTACGCAGAGGTAGTTCTGGTGGATCGCGGGCCCCAGATAGTTGATAGTGATGCTCCCCATGATGGCATTGTACAAAGAGGGGAGGTCCACCACGTCAAACTGTACTAGCTCAGTCTGGTAGTTTTCCGGGGAGCCAAAGGTCATGGGGAGATCGACCTTCCTCACCGGGTAGATGGTCTTCCCGTGGACGAAGCCTTGCAAGGGTCTGGGTGTGGGTTGCAGTAGCTTTTCATCGACTTGCATTTGCCTGAATGCCTTCAGGTATAGAATGTCGGTGGAACTCCCGCCGTCAACAAGGATGTGTGGCAGCTGGCAATTGTAGACGGTGGCGGAGACGATGAGCACGTAGTTATGGGGGAAGCGAATCCCGCGCGCATCTTCCGCTGTAAAGGTGAGGGGGACGTCCAACCACTTTGGTGGCCGAGACATGTGTAGCACCCCCACAATTTTTACCTCCCACGCATACTCCATGCGCTGGTGCTTGGAGTCTCTCCCTGCGGTGGATTCCCCTGTAATGATGTTTACATGCTTTGGGAGGTCTAGAATGAGCTCTTCGGTCGAGCCCCCTTCTCGCGCCTGTCCTTGCTGCTCCCCCAAAGGGGCAGGAAGAGCCGACAAAGTCGGCTGAGGGGGCAAGGAGGCGAGACTCCCTCCGCCCTGCCTGTGCTGGTCGAGGAATGCGGCGAAGTGCTGAAGAAACTGGTGGCATTCCCAGGTAGCTTGGGTATTGGACTTGTGGAAGGTGCACACAAGCTGGTTGTGCCCTCATTGCTTCCCGCCGCGGGGCCTTCCCAGCCGCGGGATGGCTATCCGACCCCCCCCCCCCCCCGCCACGGCCTTTAGTCTTGGGGAAGGGGTGGTTTCCCTTGGGGGCATCGAGCGAGCCGCCTCTGTCCTTGAGGAAAAAGGTGTCCCGAGGCCGTGGTTCACTGTGGTTGCCCCTTTTGGGATGCTTGAGGGGGTCCCTAGCTTCCCGGTCGGCGGGGGCAGGGGCCCCTGGTTCTTCTTCCAAAGGTCATCCTCCTCCGCCCGAGCATATTTCTCAAGCACGGTGAAGGCGTATTTCACAAGCTCTGTGAGAGTCTTTGATGGAGCTCCCCGGGAAGGATCTGGCTCTTGCACGCCTTGATGACTATGGAGTGAAGGACTTGATGGAACTGGCCTTCAGGTTGTAAAACCATGAGTGGGAAATTCCAGTGAGGTACAGGGAGAAGACGTTGCACTGCACTTTCTCATCCCCCCCAGCCACTGAAATGGATGTGGAGTTGTCGCGCCCCGAGACTGGGACTACGACTACTCCTGTAGAGACCTAGCTCGCTGCAGCTAGTCCCATATATGCATAGCATACACATACCCTTGACGTCCCAGGAAAAGTCAAGCACAGGAGTATATCACATTGCAACAGAGTAACTTACAAAATAGTTAAGCAGTGTGGCCTGCTGGCCTTGATATTACATAAGAAGATTACAATGCCTTCACGGCATTCATGGTTTAGCAAAATAACATCTACACAGCAGAAGATAGGTGACCCACCCACAAAAGAGAAGTGGACAGCAGAACTACACACATCAGGGAAATGACGGGACTGACGCTCCTCCTTCTGGATCCAATAAGTATTTCACGCCTTCATCTTGATTGTTGATCGCTCCGTCTATTGATTTGTAGGTTGCAAGAGTGAGCACTTACGTACTCAGCAAGTCATAGGTAAGAGTAGATACATATAGTAGTGATGACATGAACCTAGACTAGTCAAGAATTATGGATATTTATAAAATAATCTTTTTCTTTCATACCTCATCTCATGGCAGCACTTTTCATAATATAACATCGTCATTCATGTTCACTAGATTATAGCACTACCGCGACACGTCGACACATGACAGCCCACGGCAGCACTCCTTATCATGACAACACATGTCATTTGGGTAATCTTGATTTAAACATATTTTATTTAGAAAATAGTACTTGTGTCACACCCCGTGGATTTAATCCACCGCAGCAGACTCCTATAAACCCGGGAGCTCGGAGTATTCGAATACGTTTTTAACTCTGCAGAGAAGTACCAATTTACCCGCAAGATATTCCACTTTCAAGCCCATCCTATCATAACAAAATGATTAGACCCCTCCTCACAACCATGTGTGAGTGGCAAGGTGGAGATAACAAGAACTTTTGTTATGCATCACTTACAATTCACCCCTGACCCTGTGGCTCTCAGCGAAACACAGTTGTGGTAGGCTGTATCATAACCTCCACCCCACCTCATTTTCCCATTACTGGGTCAAATATCAGATCACCTTCAGTGATAGTAGGAGTCAGCCTCCAAGTCAATCATCACAACACATCTCATGCAGGGGTTTCATGTATGATCCACATAAGTACTTGTTCAGGCCTGTCCCATACCAGGCTTGCGGTTAGCACGTTGTTCATGCCACTAGACGCACAACACAAGGTTCTAGTCCTTATATGCCAGTGACCAGGCCATCCACAAACCTGCACCTTCAGTGCCTGCATTCCTTTGCAGTCTAGCACCTCCAGTGCTACAGCCATCCACACCATTTTTCTGGTCACGGCTAGGGGTTTTATTTCATGAATATAAGTATATACATACATATAATAGTTCATGGCTCAAAACTTCTTTATTTCACATTTCACAGATAACCAATTTAGTACTGCCAATTCATAAATCAACCATTCTCAATCTTTCACATGCGATATTGCCTATATTCAAGGTTATGTTTTAGCAACATTGAAAATATAGGTTCAAGATGACCAAGGATATGACTTGCCTTCCGCGTCGTGAAACACAGCAGTTGATGTCGGGTCAGCAGTGAAGTCCTCGAACTCTAGCTCCGACTCTGAGCAAAGATCAAACAAGCAACCAAGAATCACAACCTTTTCAATACATTATTATACTACATGCAATAATGCAAAGATGAATGTCTTGATGATTCTGAAATAATTGGATTTAGGTACCATAGAAGCTGATTAGGGCTAAATCATAGAATTAGGGCTGAAAATGAGTGCTAGGAACTTCTAGGGTTCCAGGATATAGGAATTGACATTAAGTGCGCAGCTGGTTTGCCCAAAATCGATGAATGTCTTTAGGTCGACATTCGGTTCAAGGCATTGACATAGGGTTAATGAATGGTAGAAGGATTATCTCAACTTGTGGCAGTAGAATGAAATGTAGATTACAACTCCACAAGTCTAATGGACAAAGTTATTTTCAAAATACACATCTGGAAGGAAGTGAAATGGGCTAATGCCACTGACTGGCATAGCCTGGCATTGCACTGACATAGCTAGAAACTAGGGTTTGCCACAACTTTTGATCTAGGGCTCCATTTGATGCACCACTTTGTCTGGGATGTAGGCCTCAGTAACAGGAACAATTCATTCAACTGGACCTAGGGCAGGAGGTGGCCGGAAAGTGATGAAAACCGGCGATGAACTCGGTGGCTGAAATTTCAATTCACAGCACTGGACAGGAATTAGGGCATAGCTATATCTTCTGATTTAGGCTGAATTGGAAGTCGAGCTAGTAGGCAAAGTTGCTTAGGAGATCAAGGCGCATCTGGTGGACAAGGTTTCTGGAGCTGGATCGGCCGGGAATGGTTTTCCGGTGGCCGGCGCCGGAGAAGAAGACACTGATATTGGGGGTTTTGGCTACACGATGTTTGAACTCGATTCCTTGCTTGGAGAGCATCTAGAAGGTATAAGAAAGCTTCTGGCACGATTGAATTGGCCGGAGAATCACCGGAGAAGGCTGGCGACGTTCGCCGGCGGCTGGTGAAGCTCGGGCTAGCGAAAAACTCCAGTTCTTGGTCAATTTCACCATTCAACTTCACAGGCTTGCTTAAAATAGCTCACTGATCATTTTTGTCTATTGAATCGAAGGCTAATTCGGGCTAATTTGACTTGTGCAACTGGAACAGGGCATTTCACTGATTTCAGCAATTTCCGGCGATCACCGGCGATGAAGTGCATAAGAGTTCAATTAAATACTACAGCACGATGAGATAGGTAGGAGAAACTCACTGATGCTGTCAATTTGAGGATTGAGGCTGCGGTTAAGGCTGTCACCGTGAAGCTCCTCGATGGCTCGCCGGAGAAGACGACGACAGCAAGGGAATTTGAGAATTTGGTTAAGCTCTGGTGAAGTGAAGATTGCACAAGGTGTTGATTGCTTAAATAGACTAGAGGGCGAAGCTTGCAAGGATTAAACAGCAATGAATTGGCGTCAGTGACTTGCCGGACGCAGATGCAACAACGGCGAGCGGTAACGTGATGGCGCACAGGCGGTGCAAAGCTGATTAAGCTGTCGGCTTCATCGGGACTCAACAATGTCGGGTGGTGCAAGGCGGTGGCAACACAAGCTGGCAAGGCAAAGCAACGTGGTGCCGTGTTGCTGACAAAAGCTGCTGTTGGTCGCGCGCGGAAGCAATTGCTGTTCAACGTTGCTGCCACGGCGAAAGCTAAGACACGGACGCGTGCGCATCAGCAACAGCAAGCATGCACGAGCACAAATGCAAGCGGGGCTTGGCCGGCGGCGAGCGTGCACGGCGCAAAGATCACGGCGAGCTCTGGTCATGCGTACAGTAGCTGCTGCTCTGGTCGAAATAGGGGCTGATTTGCAATATTTGACTTTTGATTTCGGGCTGAATTGTAAATCTGATGATTTGGAAGGTTAAATCTGAAATTGATTGCATTAATCTGGTAGGCTTGATTCAACAGATGACTTGGCACAAATAGAAGATAAAATTTGAGACATTTGGATGATTTTTGATATGAACTGAAAATAGAGTAGATTAGGGTAAAATAAGTCTGAAACTTATTGATCTCGAATTCTGGGATTTAGGGTTTGATTTTGAGATACTCATAAAAGAAGAATTTGTGTTGAAAAGCATTTGGAAGGTGTTCCCTGAATTAGATTTGAATTTGAAGATGATTTGCAACATTTTGCCTTTCTGGCTTTTAGAAAAATCTTGAAGAAGGACTGATCTGCGAATCTGGAGTTTTGGAAGGTTTAAACTGAATTTGATTTCACTGATATAGCAGATTATATTCAACAGAATATTTGGCAAGAACATTTAATAAAATTTGGCACATTTGAATAGTCTTTGATACAGACTGAAAATAGGGTATTTTTAGGGTAATTGAATCTGAGCTTTAATTGATTTCGAATTATGGTAATTAGGATGAGATCTTGAAATCTGCACAGAAGAAGAACTTGTTTCAAATAGCATCTAGAAAAGATTTGCCTAAGAAATTCTGAATTTGGAGTTAATCTGGAGATTTTAGCCCTTTTGGGTTTCTAGATATCAGATAAAGGACTAATTTGTAATAACTCTTGGACTGATTTGCGAAAAAGGTTTAGATGGTAAAATCTGGCTGCCAACTTTTTGGATTAAGGTATTGACATACCCTTGATCATAATCCAGGAATAATCTGGTCTGAACTTGACTAAGATTTTGATTAAATCTGAATTTTTGAATCTTAGGGTAAAAGATAATAACAGATATTCTGTTTTCGAAAACAGAAAAGAGTTGATAATTCTGGAAGTTAGGGATAGAATTGAATCTGGGTTCTGAAGGCTTTTAAGTTCAGAGTAACTGATAGATCACATCTGAACAATCTGATCTTGATTTGAGGTCACAGGATAGATTTTGGAGATTTTAGGGTTTAGGATAGATACTGATCTGGCTATTACTACAGATACAAGCATGCATGCTATTGATGAAAAAGGAAGTTTTCACCCCTAACTCAGGGTGTTACAGGAGTACACCTGCCCAAAATCATAGGGATCGGCCTCACCGTTGTAGTGCTCGATGTGTGGTGGGCGGTAGGGTCACGGCTAGCGGATGCATCAGAGTCGACGGCACAGCGGTTGGTTGGCCCCCTCCACCTCCCGGGGGAGTCCCGGTAGCTGTCCCCTTTAATGGGGGACGCACGTTCATTATCGGAGTCAGGGAGGGGTCCAAGCAGTCCGCCAGTTCGACGATAGCACCTCTTCTCCTCCGGGTTGGTCGAACTAACCTCCTGGATGTTTGGGTACCCCCCAGAGGTAGCGGTCACTTCTTCAGTAGGTCTCTTCCCCCGGTCAGGATGGGAGCGTGGCCCCCCGCGACCGCGAACCGGGGGGAGCTCCAATCGGTAGCGAGAGGCAGCCTCCCCGAATTTCGTGGTATTGATCCTTTCTCTGATTCTTCATTGATTTAGTTCTTGCTCCTTGGGTGTTCGGTTTCTTTTCTCGTGTTGGCTCTCGGAGTTTGGTTCTGTTGGTTCTGCTGATCTCATGGCTTTGGTCCATTCTTCATTGGATTGGTTGAAGGGTCTTTTTTTCTCGAATGATATGTGGGATTTGTATCATTCTCCTGTTACTAATCATCTTCGATTCACTTCAGAAGATTTTTTTCTAGTGGCTTCTTTTGGTCGTCGCAAATTTCGTTCTTCTGAGGACTCGTTGGATTTAATCCTTGCTGCTTATTTTGGAGGTCAAGCTAAAAATTTAAGAGTTTTGATTTTAACAGAGTCTAGCTTCAGATTTTCAGTTAGTGGAAAGCATGTGGGTTTAGCCATTTACAAGATTAATAAGATTATTCATCAAGATTTTGCTATATATTTTTCTCTCTGGAACAATGGTGGCCCTCATTGGCAAAGAGAACTTAATAAGTGGTTTATTGAGTAGGACAATGCTTGGGATTTAGTTAGTTCTAAGCGAAACAATCTGCCTTCTCGTTCCAGGCGAAGTAATCATTCCATTCGTAAATCTGTGTTTGATTGTCTGCAATTTCCTTCAAATGGTTCCTTTCAGAAATTGAGTAATCGAAGGATTTCTGTGTGTGATCGTCTTAAGTTTCCCAATAAGCTCACCTTGAGGTTTAATTCTTCAAATTTGAATTCAGGGAAGGACTTCTTGTGTTTTAATTTCCTTGCTCTGGGTCACTTTAAAGGAGACTGTGTATCTTCGGTCCGGTGCTCGAGTTGTTTTAATTATGGTCATATTAAGAGCTCTTGTTTTAAGAGGATTTTAGACCTGAAGAGTAAAAGAGTTTTTATTCCCAAAGATACTTTGGTTAAGAATGGCTGTGCTCCTGTCATTGCTTCGCCCTTCGCGCCCTTTGCTGATGGGGGTATTTCATATCAGACGGTCAGTTTTGATTCCTTGTTTGGAACTAAGCTTTCTCATGCAGCTAGGATGGTATTGAACAAAGGAAAGGTCATCATTCATTACTTTGATAGCTTCTCTGAGTTCTTCGGTTTTTACACTAACCCCTTTGTCATACGAAGGGTCGCTCCATCTACCTTAGAATTTAACTCACCTTCTTCCATCTTCGTCCTGGCCTCAATTCTTACCTCTGCTCTTGTTGCTACCTCCATTCGCAAAATGGCTAATTACTGGGTAAATCTTGCTCCATTTCTTCGTGAGGGTTTGGAAGAGATTGTTGTTCAATGTAGACCTTTGCGCACTAGATGCGTCTCTACCAGAAGTGAAACAAATGAAAATGGCGATATAGCTGATGTGGTGCCGGAGGCGGTGGAACCAATCCATGTGGTTAGAAACTATCTTTAGAATGCTAGAGGGATTCAAGCTCATGTTTCTCCTTCTGGCCTTGTTGATGTTCAGTTCGTCTTCCTTCTCCTTTGCAAAGAGACATTCTTATGAATGAAGGCCATCATGTGGAGGTTGACTTTATGCTGTCTTTCAATCGACATGATAATGGCTTCAATTTGAGGAGGGTTGGCTTCAACCAGGAGGTTTGGCTGCTTCTACTAAACTTTCCACTAGATTTTTGGTCGATTTCTACCCTGAGAAAAGTTGTATCTTCCTTTGGCCTCCTTCGTGAATGGGATACTAATTATCAAAGGACTGGTGACAGATCACATGCTATGGTGAAATGCTTAGTTACTGCTCTCTCTGACATTCCTCGTTATTTGGTGATCACTGAGCCCATTGAAACCCTTGGTCGTAGCTGGACGGTGCAAGTTGTTATTTGCCTTTCTCG
Organism: Pharus latifolius; assembly: GCA_019359835.1. Lineage (NCBI taxonomy): Eukaryota > Viridiplantae > Streptophyta > Magnoliopsida > Poales > Poaceae > Pharus > Pharus latifolius. Next base: position 69,869,907 of record CM033322.1, read on the forward strand.
GCCTACCAATGCTCTTGAAGGAGATGAAGATGACCCTGAGGACCCTCAGCCCCCTCAAGATGATGATAATAATATCAATGAAGATGCAGATTTCGAAGATCCTGCTGATCAAGGTGATGCTCCAGAAGATATGGGGGGAGGGGGTGATCTGATTTGGAATGCTTTGATTCCCCAACGCCTTGAAGTGTGGGATCCTTGGGATCAGATGGAGGATTCTTCGTCTTCATCTGATTTGCTTCAAGCCTTTGTGAATTTTGCTGAGAATTGTGCTTTGCTGATGAGTTGAAAGGTTCCTTGTTTATGGTCTTCCATCAGATTTCTTAATACTTCTTTATGCCTAAGGACCTCTTGGAGTTTGCTCAATCCTTTGGCGACTCTACAACACGGTAGGCCAGCGCAAGCTGTAAAACTGCTGGGAAAAACTTTTTTTCCCAGCGGTTCTGCAGATGAAAATATAATTTTGATTTTTCACCGATGTGTCAGCTGGGAAAAGTTATTATTTTTAGCAGATCTGCTGGTAGGAATAAATAATATATAGCAAGCTGTAGATCAGTTTGGAAAAAGATATATAGAATCTGTGGAACAGCTGGCAATATTTTTTACGCTGGGAAATTTTTTTTTTACCAGCAGTCGTATAGGTGAAAATACAATTTTGATTTTTCACCAATGTGTCAGCTAGGAAAGTTATGATTTTTAGCAGATCTATTGTTAGGAATAAATAATTTTTTTTTGGCAAAACTGAAAATTTTCAGCAGAAAAATAGCAGGTATATTATTTTGAGAGCGAAAATTTTCAGAGAAAAAAGTAACAGAAATATTTGGGGAGATTTTTTGTTCAACCAAATTTCAAAACCCTCCTCGCGCTAACTTCGCTTCTCCCTCACAGCCGGCGCGCCGAGACCCCCACCAAAATCTCCTCCTAACCTCACTGCGCCTCTCCCCGATAGCCGGCCGACACCCCCACCTCTCCACCACGATCCCCCGCCAATTCCGCACCCCACCTTTGCTCGATCTCCCACCGATCCCCAATCAATTCCCCACCGCACCTCCACCTCAAAGCCCTAGCGGCAGCGGCCTGCGGCGGAGGGAGGAGGCGGAGCGGCAGCGACCTACGGCGAAGGGAGGAGGCGGAGCGACAGCGGCAACAGCCTGCGGCGGAGGGAGGAGGCAGTGCGGTAGATCTGCAAGCCCGGCGCGGCGCGACAGATTGTCTGGCTTGGTGAGGGGTCGAGGCCGACGAAGACATGAATCCTTTTGTGAAGAAACCAACGACACGAGGTAAAATTCTAGTCGATTTTGAGCTCAATTGGTGATCGAATTCGATTCGATTCATTTCATTTGCTTCAGGGTGAATTCTGGGGTTCTAGTGCTCCTATCTCACATGATTAAGCTCTTTTGACGCGCAATTTTGGTTCTGGTGGTTGTAGAGGTGATCCAGAGCAGCAAGCGCGAGCTGATGAATGCTACAAGAGGTGATCTGATCAATCCTTGCACAGTTAGAATAGAGCCCTCCAAGTTCGACATACCGGTTCTGTGTTTGCATAGTGTTAATTGTGAACAAAAGTTGGTTAATTCCATTCATTTGTTTGTGATCAACAGTGCAGGATGCTCATCACCTTCAGTTTAGGCTATCAAATGGCTTTTATGATGTCATTACCTTTCTATTTGGAACTGTTTCTGATTATAGAGTTTTTCAATATATTCACGTAATCATGTACCACTAGAAATACCATGTGTTAAGTTTGTAACAAGAAGTAATGGTTCATGGCTAGCTGAGGTATTGCACTTGGGGTTACAACCCATGTACTTGGCAACAACATGTAGATAAATTGGTTTATTTCACCTATTCCAATTGATGTAATAGGTTCAAGTAAGTGGGTTCTAGAATTTACTAATGTCTTAAGTAATGTCGTGTTGTAGTTATTGAGAGGGACATTGGAGCACTACAGCTAGAGGTGCGAATAACTAATTCATTTCTTGAGTTGGCTGATTACTCTACAAAGCTGTCATTTGGCACATCTACAAAGTTTGGACATCCCTTTGCATGTTTATAATCAACTGGCCATTTGCTTAGAAATGATAAGAATGCTTAGCCAGCTCCATGTAGCTTTCCCCCTTTCTTCTTCCTTGTATCTACAATTCCACATCCCTCTCTCTCTCTCTCTCGCACACACACGTGTGCATGCACACACAATTGTAGATCATCATGTCGGTATATAGTCTAGACATAGTGATTCCAATACCAGGTAATCACTCTGAGCTGACCTAAGGAAAAAATGAGCTAAAATTAGTATTGATATTTTTGAAGGACAGTCTTTTCAACTAGGTAATTTGGGTTACCTCTGCAAGTCCCATAACCTTCTTGCTCATGAGGGAGATCAAACCTGTAACATTCCATATAACAACCACATGCAGCTTTCTTGTTTTGTCTGTTCCACTATTCAATTTCCTATATGCAGTTGATAGGCCAACAACACTAGCTTACAATCCTTTTTAATTAATAGAAAAAGAAGCTAGTTTCTGAGATCAAAAGGACTGCAAGAACTAGCAATGAGGTTTCTATTCTTAAATTTCAGTTTCAATGTAGTAATTTGGGTCTAACCGTGCAATATGGTTCCAATTTCCATCTCTATTGCAGGCAGCAACTAAAATTCTCGCTCGCTAGCTGATCAGATTAAGACAACAAATTTCTAATTTACAAGGTAACCGAGCTCAGATTCCACTATTCAATTTCTTATATGCAGTTGATAGGCCAGCAACTAAGGCTTACAATCCTTTTTAATTAACAGGAAAAGAAGCTAGTTTCTGAGATCAAAAGGACGGCAAGAACTTGCAATGTGGTTTCTATTCTAAAATTTCACTTTCAATGTAGTAATTTGGGTCTAACCATGAAATATGGTTCCAATTTCCATCTCTGTTGCAGGCAGCAACTAAAATTCTCGCCAGCCAGCTGATCAGATTAAGACATTACAAGGTAGCTGAGCTCAGATTCGGGGCATTGCAACACATACATAGGTAATATATAGTTTGTTTTTTCCCTTTTCCTTTGTTTCACCCATCTAGTGGATTAGTTTTCTGATATTGGTGTAAACTCTGTCCTTAGGCAATGTATGCCAATACTTCAATGGCTGTTGGCATGAAAAGTGCAAGTCAAGCAATGGGAGCTTTAAACAAGGTATGTCCCACCAAACTTTGCACATGAGAATATGAGATGTTGCATGTGTTTAAATTTGGAAGATCGACTATATAACTTTAGGTTCATAGTTTTTTAAGAGGATTGCTACAAAAAGGTATCTATCTTGTAGCAATTACTGGCATTGGGGGCTGGGGGTCGGGGAGGCGGTGTGGATGGAAGGGGGAGATTTGACTGGAGGCAATAGCAGCATGACAGGTGGGAGGATTGTCTTTTTTGTGTGTGTGCATGTGTGTTGTGGAGGGAGGTGATTATGTGTGTGGGTGACCATTGGCCTAGAGGGGATTAAGGTGAGTGATGGCCTGGTGGTGGTGGGCATGGAGGGAAGGAGCAATAGTAGGAAAAGATAATGGAGATCTTTTTACTGGTCAATAGACTTACTAAGAGTTCATCAACCTAAAGAGGTTATAAATTCCTTTACAACCTTATCTTGTCTCATCAACAGCAGGATACCTTTGTCTAGTAACTCCTAGCACTTTGTTTTGTGTGTTTGAACTGAGCTATCCAACATCATTTTTCAATATGTATGTCTATCACTTACTGAATGTTTTTTTTAAAATTTTTTTTTACTTGTAGCAAATGGCACCCACCAATCAGATGAAGGTGATCCAAGAATTCCAAAAGCAGTCAGCACAAATGGATATGACGGTATGACCAAGTTTCCATCATTTTCTTAATAGTACATTGGTTGCAATATTAATCTTATATGCTTTTTCTTGCGGTTTTAGTACACTGTTTACCAAAGTTGCTTTGATAATTATGTTGGATATCTACTCTATTCTGTGTGTGTGTGCGAAAATGCATTTGTCTGTATGTGCTAACTATCCTTATTCCTTGTGTGTGTGTGTGTGTACATGTGTATCTGACTGCATTTCTCTATTTGTGCTGACAATCTTTATTCCTTGGGCAGAACGAGATGTCTGAATCCATTGATAATATCCGCTGTCGATCCCCCACTACACCCCCACCTCGATCTGGTCTCCCACCGCACGTGAGGTGTCTCGTGGTGTGGCCCTTGAAACCCTAGTGGCAAGGTGTGCAGTGAAGGGCAGAGGTGGAGCGACATCGGTGAAGCAGGTGCACAGCAGAGGGGCGAGGCACGAGGCCTGTGTAGCACGGCAGATCAGCAGGCCCAGCACAGGAGTGAAGCAAAGGGGTGAGGCTGGCGACCCTATGCAGCAGAGGGGCGAGTGCCGGCGCCCGGCATGATAGAGCTCCGGTCGCCACGCGTGCACACCTTCATCGCCGCCAGTGAGATCCACATGCAGCACAAGCTGTGAAAGACGCCCGAGCAGGTGGTAGCCATCGCGAGGGAGATGCTTGCCTACGCAGGCAGTCTCGACTGCCCTGATGTCAAGTTCAACCCTGAGGACGCTGGAAGGTATGAACTTTGCGTGGTTTTGTATTTTTGCATTTTCTGGTCACACATCTGCTTTATGCAAAATGCTCAAATAATTCTAGGTACAAGAGCATAGTGGACTTCATGTACAACCAGACAAAGCTATTGTTGGTGCTAATGCATTCGCTCATGAAAGTGGGATTCATCAGGTAATTTTCTCAATGTCAAAAAGCTTCCTGATTGACTGTTGTAGTGATAGGTGCCATTTTCATAGCATGGCTCAATTTCACTTCATTTGTTCTCTGTTATCATTTATACATTACTTTGTGGGTTCTGAGAGAGTTATGGTTGAGTTTTCTTGAGATAACTGGGAAAACTTTTTTTCCTGTTTGCTTGTTTGAGGTGTATTATTCACATTCATGGTCAAGATCAAACTTTTCTTCCCTGTGTATTTGAATGAATTGTTGTGATCTTCCAAAATCTCTATCTCACTTGTGATATATAATCATGTTTAAAATCATCATATGTTTCTCATGATTTTTGTTAATTTTGATTCAGTCAATTTGTCAGTAAAGGATTATTTCTTGTGTGTAAGATCATATAGAAAAGTGTTTCAGGGTGTCCATCTTCTAGTACTGTAATTGCACCTGATGCCTCATTACATTTGCTGCCAATTGAATCTCATTAGTTGTTTCGCCACAATGAAGAATCTCTTTTAAGTATGTTTCCCTCTTCTCCAGGATGGCATGCTTAAATACAAAGGAACTTATGAAATTATCTCACCTGATGATATTGGCTTAACACGTTCCAGTGAGTTTAGAATTGTTCTTGGGAAGCTCAGGTAAGAAGTACATTCTTTTAAGCAAGCAATTCCTTTTCTTTTTTGCATTCGCTCATAAAATTCTCATATAGTCTACTAGATTTTTCATCCATCTGATGTTATTTGGTTGGGAATTTTGACTCACTTGGTATGAATATATGGCAATGTGGATGGGTCTTCGATGTATATGTTTCAAATGCTTATACGTATATGACTTTTCCCAACCTAATAGATGTGAAGTCCTGATGATTTGCATACAGGTAATGCTAAAGATAACCAAGAGAGGGTGCTATAAACCATGTTATTTCTTTTTTGGTTGTGACCTACTTTCTGTGCTACTTCAATATCTTTATATTCCATTAGCATTAGGTTCATCAGATTATGCATAGTGGCACTTAGATGCTTGTGTGCATATTTATGTGTGAAATAATAATGCTGGCCAATGAATATTAGTATAGCAAATTATGGAGAATGTTAACTTAAACCAAGATTATGTGATGCCAATGAATGGCGGCTTATCAACAATATTCCATATATTACATTGATCTCAAGCTTTTAGCTATTGGTGTTAGTATGCAACTGTTGTAGTTCCTTTGGTTATTCGTACTTTCTCTAGACTATGAATGCATCTAGTAGATACCATGGGATATAATTTAGAGAGATTTAATGTAAATCTAATTTCTAAAGTGAAAACATGTCTTTCAAATATATGGCTTGATTATGCTCAGCTTAAAAGTGCCTTTTGTTTGATATATGCATGTTTCTTATGCTATGAATTATTGTTTTCAAGTTGTATCAGAGCTGGACCATCCAAGAAGAATGATAGAACTACTTAAAAGTGTTGTCTGTCTTCTTCTAGCCATTGTCTGTACTTTCCTAAATTAGCTAAAGTTTATATTACAGTCTTTTTGCTTAGATTTTATATTATAGTAGTTAAACTTTCAGTACATTTTTTTTAAAAAGAGTGCTGCAACTTGTTTTGATGATTAATGAAATTCTAAGAAAGCCTATAAAATATTAGATAAAACATAGCAAAACATTGTAAAACCTGTCATTGACTTAAAGCTTCTAAAACTTAAAAAGACACTTAATACTGTGAAGGTTGTAGCTTCCTATGTGTTAGTAATGCTTATCTTGCTTATGTATAGGAATGGGCTGCTGAGCATTGTTCTACACCGTTTCGTGCACTTGAATTGTGGGATTGCCCAAGCCATGTTGACATTGATAAGAGGACTGACATCTGGTCTCTAGGATGCACCCTTTATGCCATCATGTAAGTTCCATTATGTCTTCTGCATGAGAAATATTTAGTTGTGCATGTCCTTGATTCAGTTCACTTGATTTCTGATTAGCATTTTTGTTTTGTTATTATTATTTTCTATAGTGCACTGATACTCCAATCGCTAATTTCTTTCGCTGCTCATCATTTATATGCTTATAGAAAATCATTCAACATAGTGCAAACCTGTTATATCATATTTAGCAGCAGTAAAGAGTACTCAAGACATGTCCGATTTAGTAGTATATGTGAGTATATTCTCAGACATTAAAAGAACTACTTCTGAAAGAGATGCTGTTCCTTTGTGATACTCTTTTTTCGATGGATACATTTGCTTATAAGGAGTTTTATCTATCAAATTCATTGAAGTTTTTGTTTGCACAGCTCTAACATAAAGTTGCTAACTATGATGTTTACAGGATGATGGTGCTGAAGAAATGAAGGATGAAAACAAGATGGAGGATTAGTACTAGCTAAGAATCTTAAGTGCCTGCCATTCCTACCTCTCAACTCTAGGGTAGTAAGATTATTGTATAAGGGCCATTTCTTGTGTCCTTCATTGTTGGACCTCCATTTACCCGTAGTTCAATAGATTGGTTCCTGTGTATTATTTTTCCCCCTTTGAATGGATTCCTGCTTGTGTGTGCAAGAATGATTTAATCATTTACCAATTTCTATGCTTCTCGGCTATCTATTTAGTTGTTCGAAACCGTTAGTAAAACAACTTATTTTAACGGTTCTTCTTAGGTTCTTATTAGTCAACCATTAGAATATAGTACCTATTCTAATGGTTCTTATTAGTGAACTGTTAGAATAGTTTACTATATTCTAACTGTTCACTAATAAGAAATTGATAAGAACCATTAGAATAGATGATTATATTCTAACAGTTCTTATGAGTGAACCATTAGAATATAATATCTATTCTAATGGTTCATCAATAAGAATTGTTAGAATAAGTACTATATTCTACCGGTTCATTAATAAGAACCATTAGAATAAGTACCTATTCTAATGGTTTGAAATCGTTAGAGTAGTGTTAGATTTGTTCTATTGTGTCAATCACTAGCGGTATGAGAACCGTTAGTAGAGATGTTTTTTGAACTATTAGTATACAACATTTTTGTACTAGTGTCTCTTCTATGTCACTTTTGCTTTGACACATCTAGCCTCTCATCCCACCACACAGTCCTCGGCTTCCTCAACGCAACCACACCACCACATCAGTCAATCGAGCAATCTCTAGCCTCCACATTGCAATTACCCACCATGATGCCTCTAACCACACCTCCCTTACCCTATGTTCTTTGTTCTTAAATTTTATTTGGATTTTTTTTTGTCTTGAAAGTTGTTTCTTCAATCTATTTTCTATTTGCATAATTTCATATTTCATAAATTGGACTTCCAACTTGGAGATTGTTGCTGTCAGGTTTCATCTTTGGAAAAATTAGTTGCAATCAGGTAATATTACTATTATTTTTGCAGCTGTATGATTCTTGTCTATTTGTAATCAGGTAGTATTATTTAGATATGATATTTAGGGATTGTTGCTGTATTATTTAGATATGATATTTAGGGACTTCCAACTTGGAGATTGTTGCTCTATGATTCTTGTCTGTATGCAATCAGGTAGTATTATTTAGATATGATATTTGAGGATTCAAATTGTAACTCCAAATTTTTGTACCTCTGGCTATTGTACAAAGATTTTAGTATATTTGGAGTAATATAGTATCAGCATAGTGATTTAGATATGTTAGATATGATATTTACGAATTCAATTGTAACACCAAATTTATATATTTTCTAGTCTTATACTTATCAAATTCTTGTTAATAGGCTCTTCTATTCCCATATTGTATAGGTAGATGAATGTTTAGGACTATTTTGACCAAAATAATAAAGTGCAAGGACTCAAGTGATCAACAACAAAGTGAATTCTATATTAGTTGGTGTACATGGTCCTAAGGAACAAGGAATTTGAGCATGGATAATGTGCAAGCTAATAGTGTCTATATTTTGAGTAGTTTCCATCACTGATGATATTTAAAGAGTTTTATATGTTAGGAAGGCTCTGGACAAAGCCAATCATTATACTCTAAAAGACATGCATGCCATTTGATTGATAGGTGTTATACAATATATCCATTAAACACAAAAATATTAGTCCTCTGTAATATTGAGTCATAACTATTTAACATTTTTTTTATCTATCTCTTTAGCTAGACATCAGTAAATTTTGTATAATTTTGGTATATAGATTTAAAATATATGGAAACACTCCTAGTTATGTGATTGTGTTTGTGCATTATATGCTCCTACAAAATCAGCAGATTAGATCCATTGTACTGTTACTAAGGGTACGCTTCAAAGGTCATCTCGAAGTGTAATAGTTGGTGGCACACCTCTTGGGCTGAGTGTTGTGAGGTGGTTGTGAACTATGTGTTGAAAAGAGATGCTCCATTGTTACATCAATATAGGAATGTTAGAAAAATGTCTGATGCGCTTGGACGATCAATTGCATGGCCACGTGAAAAAGTAATCTATTCTATCTAGTATAATAACTATTATTTACTTACTAATACCATCCAAGTAAACAAATTGTGAACTTTTACTTGTAGATCCAAGATGATACTACAATAGGTGATGGTTCATCTCGTGTTCTAAGTATATATAATTCTAACCTGTTATTTACCTGGTTAGTTACTATTTTTTTGTTTGTCTTGTTTTGTTATTAATAAAATAATGCTTACAGGTGAAAGGGACAACAGAATTAGTTGAAACTAAGTAGAAATTCTAAATACTTTTATACAGGTGAGGTGTTATCAACACAAATCCACATGGTAGTCATTTTCTAAATATTAAGTGTATGTTAATTGTGCCTTGAACTAGCAGCTCACTTTCATATGATTAATTTCTTTTATCAAGTGTATGCAAGTCATGTCACAACCAACACAATTTTCTCATTCGCATAAGCAACAACTTGTACTTGTTATACAACAATCGACCAACCATCTTTTATTATAGTTGTCATATGTTCCATATGTTACTTAAAGCAAAAGTTATTGAAAGTAGAATATTTTATTTTTGATAGTTATAGTTGGAACAAAATATATAGAGTTAGGAATATTCTATATGGGCATACATTTGGTGTAAAGAATTCTTAAGTGATATTTTTCTTACAATTATTTCAGAGGTACCATATTTATTTTGGTTGGTTTTGTCAATTGAATAATTTGTGACTATTACGAATTTTGCCAATGGCTATATAAAGCAAAGAATTCAATATAATATATACTTATGCCATTTATCCATTTTTGATAATTTTATTGCAAAATGTGGTGTGATTTCTGTTAGGATAATGCATATTATAGTTTTAATTGTAATATTGTTGCCTAATTACTAAAAAAATTTATATTTAAAATTAATTATTGACACAATTCCCAGCGGTAAATTTATTACAAATAATTCACATATTTAAATTTGAATGTCTAAATTCTCAATGACAAATCAGCTGATAATAATTTATTTCAAATAGTTGTACAGCTTGGAATAATGTATTACAAGTGGACATACAGGTGGGAAAAGTTTAAACTTTTCAAGCGACATACAGCTGGGATACTCTTTGCCATTGGACCTACAGTTGGAAAACAATATTTCAAATAGTTATCCAGCTTGGAATAATATATTAGAAGTAGACAAACAGGTGGGAAAAGTTCAAACTTTCTAAGCGATCTACTGCTGGGAATATTCTTTTCCACTGGACGTACAGCTTGGAAAAATATATTACAAGTGGACATACAGGTGGGAAAAGTTCAAACTTTCCAAGCGATCTACAGCTGGGAATACTCTTTACCACCGGACCTACAGTTGGGAAAAAATATTCCAAATAGTTATACAGTTGGGAATAATATATTACAAGTGGACATACAGGTGGGAAAAGTTTGAATTTTCCTAGCGACCTACAGCTAGGAATACTCTTTGCCACCGGACCTACAGCTGGGAAAAAATATTCCAAATATCTATACAGCTTGGAATAATATATTACAAGTGGACATACAGGTGAGAAAAGTTCAAAATTTCCAAGCGACCTACAGCTGGGAATACTCTTTGTCACCGGACCTACAGCTGGGAAAAAAATATTCCAAATAGTTATACAGCTTGGAATAATATATTACAAGTGCACATACAGGTGGGAAAAGTTTGAATTTTCCTAGTGACGTACAGCAGGGAATACTCTTTGCCACTGGACCTACAGCTGGGAAAAAATATTCCAAATAGTTATACAGCTTGGAATAATATATTACAAGTGGACATACATGTGGGAAAAGTTCAAACTTTCCAAGTGGCCTACAGCTGCGAATAATCTTTGCCACTGGACCTACAGCTGGGAAAAAAATTACAGCTGGGAAAAACTTTTCGCAGCACCTTTTCACCCAGCTGTAGCAAACCTTATTCCCAGCAGCTAAAGTGCTGGGAATATTAGCTTTTGCTAGCTGCTCTACTGCTAGCATTGAAGTGCTATCTTATAGTGCAACAAGGATCTCATCCCCTCAGGGGTTTTTTCTGAAGGTTAAGAAGAGTGTCTTTTCTTCCCGTTTGGACAAAGTTAAGGGTAGGACTCCTCTGGCTGTTTCTAGTCTATGCAGAAGTCCTAGATTGGTGGCAAAGTTCAAAGGCTTCAAACCAGGAACCTCTGCTTTTGCTACTCCTGAACTTCCTATTGATATGCTTCAAGCCATTGGCTCATTCTGCGGGATTCCTTTGGAGTTGATCTCCAAGGAGAAGCTTCAAGCTCCTTTGATCCAAAGTTTAGATAATTAAGATGACTGTTTTTCTTGTCTTGGAAAGTTTCAAGTTGTTTTGTTGGTTGTTTTGCTGCTCGCTGGAGCTCATTGGTTGATTTCTAATGTTTATGGGGCATGTTGTCCCCAAAAAAAGATTGATTTCTTGAACTGGTTTCGTGATATCTCTGTTCCTTCACATATGCTCTGGCTAGTCATGGCAGATTTCAACCTCATGAGATATTCTTCACATAAAGGACTGTTCAATTCAGGGGAAGTAGATCGTTTTAATGAAGCTATCAATCATCTTCTTCTTGAGGAATTGTCGTTTACTGGATCCAAGTATTCTTGGTCTAATATGCAAGCTCAACCAATACTGGAGAGGTTAGAGTGGTTTTTTGCAAATGAAGGATGGCTTAAGGATTTTCCCAACACTTTGGTCAAATCTTCTTCGAGGATCATTTCTGATCATTCTTCGGGTATTATTGTTATTTCTTCTTCTCTTCCTGTTTTGAAGATTTTCAGATTTGAAAACTTCTAGATATATATACCTGGTTTTTTGAATCTGGTGGAAAGTTCCTGGAATTTTGGTTCTTTTTATCCTAATGTTGCCAGAAGAATTAATAATAAGTTCAAGTTTCTTAGAAGGGCTCTAAAGCAATGGAATAAGAAATTCAAGATCTCTCAATTTCAACTGGATTATTGTCAAAGTGTTCTTACTCTCCTTGATGGTATTGAAGAACAGAGAGGTTTATTTAGGCCAGAATTTCATTTCAGAAGCATTCTAAAGATGCATCTCTGCAATTTACTTAAGATCAGGAATGATTATTGGAAGCAAAGAGGTCGTCTTAGATGGGCAAAGCTGGGAGATGAAAATTCCAAATTCTTTCATTCTGTTGCTTCAAGTAACTTTAGAAGGAACCATATTGTCTCTTTGAAAGATGACTGCAATGTGGATCTCTTCTCTTATTCTGACATTGCAAAACATTTGTGGATTTCTTATAAAAATAGATTTGGCTCTTCGGATTATTCTGGAATGATGTTTAATCTCAATGAGGTTCTCCCATCCTTTGTAGAGGAGCTCTCTGGTTTGGAACTGGCTTTTAGTTCACTTGGGATTAATTCTGTGGTTCTTCGTTTACCAACTAATAAGAGTCTTGGTCCGGATGGTTTTAATGGTAACTTTTATCGATCTTGCTGGCCAATCATAAAAGAGGATTTCCATGATCTTCTTCATTGCTTCTTTGAAGGTCATGTTGAACTTGATAGACTTAATGCTTCTTTTGTCACACTTATTCCTAAGAAGCAGGGTGCTCAAAAAGTTTCTAATTTTAGACCGATATCTTTACTTAATAGTTCGTTGAAGATCATCACTAAGCTTCTCGCTAATCGTCTTCAATCAGTGATCTCGTTAATTATTCACCATAATGAGTATGGCTTTATAAAATCTAGATCTATCCAAGATTGTGTTGCCTGGACTTATGAATATATTCACCTTTGTATGTCCTCCCAAAGGAATTCGGTGTTGTTGAAACTGGATTTTGAAAAAGCTTTTGGTATTATTGAGCATGGAGCTATTTTGGAGGTTCTTAAGGCTAAGGGCTTTAGAAGCAATTGGTTAAAATGGATTCAAATGATTCTTAACTCTAGTTCCTCCAAAATCTTATTGAATGGAACTCCTGGAAAGCAGATCATTGGTAAAAGGGGAGTTCGACAAGGAGATCCTTTATCCCCTCTATTATTTGTTCTAGCTGCTGACCTTCTTCAAGCTATCTTGAATCAAGATAAGAACATGGGTCTTATTAGTCTCCCTATCTCTGTGGTTGATAATGATGATTTTCCCATTATTCAATATGCTGATGACACTTTGATCATTGTTAAAGCCGATGCTAAAGAAATTTTCCTTTTGAAGGCTCTCCTGGACACCTTTGCCAGTTCTACAGGTTTAAGAGTTTAGTTTGTTAAATACTTCTTGATCCCGATTAACTGGTCTGATGATTTAGCCTTGAATCTTGCTGGTATTCTTGGGTGCCCTGTTGGCTCTTTTCCTTTCACCTACCTAGGGCTACCTCTTGGCATCTCCAAACCAAAGGTAGAAAGTTTTGAGATGATAATTGAACTGATTGAAAAGAGATTAACGAGTTGGCAATTCTCTTTTCTTTCTTTCGGTGGAAGAATAACCCTTATCAATTCGGTGCTATCCTCCCTTCCTATGTTCTTAATATCGACTTTGAAGATTCCTTCCTCTATTATTGGTAGAATTGACAAGATTAGGAGGGCTTTCCTTTGGAAAGGTCAATCAAGTTGTTTGGGTCGACAATGTCTGGTGGCTTGGAAGAAAGTTTGCAGACTGAAAACTAATGGAGGACTTGGAATCGTCAATTTAAGATCTCAGAATTTGGCGCTGCTTTTAAAGTTCTTGTTCAACTTTTTCAACAAAAAATCTGTTCCCTGGGTTCAGCTTCTTTGGAACTCTTATTATCCTATTAATCTCCCTCATGATTCCCAGCTAGTTGGTTCCTTTTGGTGGAAAGATTTATTGCGTTAGTTAGTTATTTTTAAAGGACATTCCATCTGCACAATTGGGAAGGGAGATACTTGCAATTTTTGGAAGGATCTTTCGAATTCAGAATTGTTTGCTCACAAATGGGCTGAACTATTCTCTTTCTCAGCTAGAAGTTTCAAAGTCCAACAATTCTGGAATTTAGACTTGGGTAACAATTTTTTTCGATTTCCTCTTTCAGATAGAGCATTCCTTCAATTTCAACAACTGCTTACCCTTCAATCGGATCACCTGGGTGATACTTCCACTAATCACTGTTGGCATATGATCTCTAGTAACTCCTTTTCTTTTCAAACTAGTAATGTTTACAAAAAACTGATGGGGGGCTGTCATATTCATCCTATCTTCAAAGGATGTTGGAAAAATAGTTGTATGATTAAACTCAAAGTCTTCTTTCGGATATCCCTTCGGGACCGGTTAAATACTAGAGAGAGGATTCCTATAAAGAATTTCCAGATTTCTTCTTTGGATTGTGAACTCTGTGCTGGAGGGATCTTGGAAATTCAAACTCATTTGATCTTTGAATGTTACTTTGCCATGCAATGTTGGAGTTTAATCAGCCTGAATTGGCCATTAAATTCTATTTGGATGGATGATATTTGGAATTCTAAATCTGTTAACACAATCATTAAAAACTTCTACATGGAGGTTATCATCGTTGCCTTATGGAATATCTCGAAATGTCGTAACATGCAGATTTTCCAAGATGTAGCTCCTACTCTTGCGTATTGGAGAAAAGCCTTCATTCTGGACATGAAGCTGGTGGCTGAAAGATCTCCTCAAAGAATGCACTTTCTAATTTTTAGTTGGATTGATCATTTGTAATTTTCCTTTTTCTTTCTTTCTGTTCTCTGTTACCTCTTATTATTTTTAATATATAATTAACAGTAGGCTTCTTGCCTACTGCATTTCATCAAAAAAATTATCAATCTACAAGAACCATTCATCTTCAAAGTTAGCATTTGATATTGAAAAGGAGTTTCAATCCCATAATTGCATTAACAAGATCACAGAGCCCAGTTCATTAGTACTCTCGCAAATCAACACAAGTTAACACTAAATTGCAAGAAATCGCTGAGTGCCCAGGTGTATTCGAAAAATACAGCCTATTAGGAAGGTTTAATACCATCTGTGTGATACGATTATCCTATTTCATACATTCAAGAGTTCATTTCTAGAGCATTGTTCTTCCAGATTGAGAAGCAGAGCAACAAAAACTTCATCCAATTTATGACATTCAATCAATACAAGAGATGAAGCAATGAGCTAGGGATGAGATTGTTAACCAGTTTGATGGAGTATTGGGGAAGACGCTGGCAACATAGCAGATCGTCGAAGAACGCAGAGCAAAAGCCGATGAAGCTGCTGTGGCCATTGAGAAGCTGGTCGACGAAGTGGTTGAGGAGAATCCAGTCGTGGAGACACTGGGGACCCAGCGATCGCATCGGGGTCGAATCCGAGTGGATCAGGCTCGGATCTGCGGTGCAGCAGCTTTGGAGCGCAACGGGGGGGGGGTGCGATGGGTGGAGCTACGCGGGGCGAGGCATTGATCGGCGGCGTCTCGGTGGTGGCGGCGGGAATCCGGGGTGGGCGGTGTAACAGCCCAAAACTCCATTCTTAAACCCTCCCTTTCTCAGATTTTCCCTTCCGGTCTAAATCTTCCGAAATTCTGTTTAATTATCTTCTTATTCCGATCAGCGAAATTCTTTCACCTGTTCAACCCTAAATCATCCCCCCAATATTTTTCTCATGCATGCATATTTTTAAGTTCATGGCATCATGATTTTACGCATCAAACAAATCATTTTTCCACATGAAATAATGATTCTCCTATTTGGAAATTGCATAAAGGAATATATTTAATTTAAAGTAATGCATTAAAAATTCTGTGAAAAGTTTTAAAATATTTTATTTGCACAAGTAACCAGGTTCCACAACTTCCCATGCACTGGAATTTTGCATTTCAACCCTCCTATTTTCAGAAATTTCCACACAAGCCCCCAGAATTGACAAAAACACTATTTTATGTAAAATACCACCTCTACCCTCAACCATCTTGCAGCAAGTACAATGTAGAGACCTTTTTACCCCAGCTGGATGCATTACATGTCAGCATGTCACTGTTACACCTCGTTTTCTCCCCAATGCCACTCTTTAAAGGTCTTGACATGGCTGAAAACCTACCCAAAACAGCATATTTTCACAAGTCCTTCTGTAGAGTGGTAGAGAAAACACTTAGACACGCAGAGCATTCAAGAGTTTTGCATTGGATTGAAAAATTTCACATAAAATATCAAAGGGGGTGATTTATGCTCTTCTGCCGCTGGTTTGGCCGCGCTCTAGCGCCGGCCGCCGTCACCTCGTCATCATTTCCCTCACTGCAGCCGTCGTTTGCTTGTCTGAGCTTTGTCCATCAGGTGTGCCTCCTCACTCTCTTCCTTTTTCTCTTCTGGAGCTCGGCGAAATGGTCGCCGGAGCTACCTGCACCGGCGCTTCTTGTTTTTCCTGCCGCCGGCCATCTTGGGTTTCTCGTCGTTCGGGCCATTTTCTCTCCAATCAGGCCATACCATCGTCCTCCCCTCGTTTCCAGCAGCTCACCCACCAAATCCTAGCTCAAATCGTGCACCGCCGCCCGAGAACCGCCGCCGGCGAGCTCGTCTTCCTCGCGGCCGGCTGTGCGCCACCTTCTCCATTTCCGGCCACCAAACTCCGCCATTGTTGTGTTTTCTTCCTCCCCTAGTGTTCCTCCTCCGATCCCCACACTTCTCTGGCCTCCCCGCCCTCTCCGGCGAGCTCCCGCCGTGCATGCAACCGTGGCTGTGTCCGTGCGCGCCACCTCGCCTTGAAGCTCGCCGTAGAAGCCTCCTCCGGCCGTACCACTTTGTCCTTTGCACTCCCCTTGCCGTGACTCCTCCACCCCTCAAGTCTCAGCTCCGGCCGACGTCTGGATCGTCGCCGGCGAACTCTTGGCCGTGGCCATGTCTTGTGTCGGCCGATTGACACTGCTACAGTGCATGAGCTTGTCCCAATGTCAGCCTCATTGACATACTTTGTCGTTCTCTGCCTTCTGGACCTCCGATTGAAAATCCGTTCACGTCGTTTTGTTCATTTTGCCGTTGTCCTTCCAAATGTGTTCTCTGATCCTTGATCCGCTGTCCAGATTTCCGTTTCGCTGTTTTGAACTTCGTCGTTCCTCCCCCGATTTTGTCGCAGAAGTCTCCGATCGAAGATCTGTCTTCGCCATCAGATTCGCCTCAACTCAAATCTTCCAGATCTGAAATTTTTCTTCAGATCCGAGTCCCGGATCTTGTTTTCACCTTTTTCCAGATCTGATTTTACCCGGTTTATCCTAAAATTCTGCCAAAAGTGGTTTTTCTCCGTCCAACCTCCAAATCCAGATCCATCTGAACCATCCTACCACAAATTGCTCCTGCCACATATTCTCCTTCAGGAACCACCTCAGATTCTAATCCTAAAACCTTGATCCGCCGTTTTCAAAAACTCCCGTTTTTCAGTCTTTTTCAGATCCAACTCCGAGGCTGTTTTGCCTAGACTTATTAGGTTTTAGATTTTGCAGTTGTTAGTCTCATACTTGTGCATTTCGTTTGATCGGTGCTCTTTTCGTGTTTAGAAACCGCCCGTCCTGAAGCCGAGGAGCAGCCGATCGAGGACGTCGCTGAAGATCTTATCGCGGGAATTCAAGGCAAGTCACCACCACCTTGATCATGTTGATCCCATGTTTTCAAGTTAGCTAAGTATTTTGTTTTGCAAATATTGTGCATGTTATTTAAGCAAACTGAGTATGTTGGAATATACCTGTTTAGCTATTACCCCAAATTGAAAAGCCATTCTTGATTCTCAAACCTTGTATAATGTTCTTGATGCTCTAGGTTAATGTTAAAGTATAATAGCAGTAATATAATTTATCTACATGAGCAAACGAAATGGTTTTCAAAACTAAAAATGCCTTTTTAAAATATCTATCCTAGAGAGGAGAGGTGTGTCAGTCGGAACATGAAAAATGCTGTGATGCTTATGATGATGATGTGATAACATGATAATGTTGGAAACAGGAAATGTTGTGAATTGTGAAAAATGTGATTAGGGAAACTCCTCTCTAGAATAGCTTAAGGACCAACCAATTTGTGCTAAACATCTAGTAGCATGTTATCGTACCTCCACAAGCCTGGTATGGGACAGGCACGACCAAGTATCCTTGCCGAACTATTGCCCTAGCTCTGCATAGAGTCTATAACCTAAATGATAAAGTTGCACTAATATTGTTCACTGGTCAGGGAGGGAAGATCCCTCTTGGCCCACTTACACTGACGGTTGGGACGAGCCCAACCGATTCGTCTGAGTGAAAGATCGTGCAACTGATGTGGTTCCAGGGCACGAGTGCTGGATGTGGTTTCCCAGCACAAACCCCTCGTGTGTCCACTCACTATTGGTGGAGAGGGTCTCCCACTGCGGCCCAATACTGAGTGAGGGGTGGGGTGAAGGTATGAGAGGGAAGATCCCTACAATGCTTCACAACTGTATTAGGAATCCCAACCGGAGGTGAGAGTTCCGGATCACTGGCCGGTGGTGAACCTTTTACGGGGCAGAGCTAGTATAATGGCAAGGCAGGGTGAAAAGCGTGTTATTCTCAACTCAGTGGCGCGCTTAAAGTAGAGTGATCGAACCTGACATAGGAGACTCATATGCTTAAAGTAGCGTGTTGGGCAAAAGACCTATGTGGTCAACAGTGGTAGTTGAGAAGTCTTGTGGGTAAAGCGGTACCCCTCTGCAGAGTTTAAAATGTATTTAAATACTCCGTGCTCCCGGATTTTGGAGTGTGCTATGGTCAATGGGTTTTATCCATGTTGTGAGGCACAAGTAGTTTTTATGAACTGTTTTATCAACTGCTTTAAATTCTGCACTCTTGAACTATTATATATATATATAAGGTAAGTTTTCAAAGAATGTTTTGAATGCTTTTCATGACTATCAACTGTTAGGTGATGAAAAAGGTTTGGAAAAGAACCTCAATCATTTCCTTGAATTCCCTATCATGATATAGATACTTGTTTTTGTTAAGTGGTGATTTGCTGAGTACCCTGTACTCACCCGTGACTGACTTTCTCCATCAGAAGTTGAAGAGTCAAGCGACTTGGGTTCACATGAGTGTGAGCCTGAGCCTTGTGAAGACTTCTTCGAGTATGATCCGAGCTTCTAGGCGTCGCGTACCCCGGTCGAGCGACTGTGGGCGAAGATTAGCGTTCCGCTCCTTCCTCGTTTTGTTGAAAAACTGAACCTTTATTTTGTACCTCGTTGTGTTACTATTGTAAGGCCCTAGTACCGTCATCTGTGAACCTTGTAATATTTTGTGGATTATTTATGTATTGTGCTGGTTGTTGTGATATTCATTTCTGGTTCGCAACTGACTCCTGGGAAGTTGCGACAGGGGAGTGCTGTTCCGTACCGTGGTGTTCGGTACGGGGCGGGGTTCCCCACAGGCATGGTATCAGAGCCTGGCTTGACTGTAGGACGTGACCCTAGATAGAAATGGCTGCGATAGTTGCGTGTTTTGGGAAAAACCTAATTTCTTACAAGTACTTGCGAAAACCTATGTTAATAAAAAGCAAAACTACTATTCTTATAATCTTCTTTCCTTACGTTCCTTTCTTGATTAGCTCTAGGTGATTTTCATACTATAGAGTATATTGCTATGTTTTTGGAAGGGGTTTTTTTGGTTTCATTTTGAAAACTGCGTGTTGGACGTGCGGTTCTACAGCAAAGATCCGAGGATGGACTCAATTTTGTGGTCGGCGCTTCAACTTCGCGGATTCTACAACCAACCCTGCGTCAGTTGGAGCAAGAGCAAAAGATGATCGATCAAGATTAGGTTGAGAGTAAGATGGAGATCAGCTTGCCCTCTTAGTCAGTTAGTGCTGCTTTCTCTCTCTTCTTGCTGTTAGCGTGTTGTTTCCATTGGTTGCCTTGGGCAGGTCTCTGCCGATTGCTTCCTTGGGAACTATTAAGCTAAGTTATATGTGTATATCTACTAGTGTGTGCTTAGTGTCTGCATATAAGTTATTAGGTGTCTCTTCTCTCCCCTTCTCTCTTCTTTCCTATTCCCTTGCTGCAACCTCAGTCTTGGTTACCTTTAGCAGTGAAGTGAAGACAAGATGACGAACACAAGGAGTCACTCGAGGAACAGTGGGCATGAGGCAGGTGCTTCGTCTCAAGGTAGAGCATTAGGTGAAGAGGAGCAACAGCCCCAACCCCAAGAGCATGTGGAGCCACAAGGAGCTCAGCCCAGTTTGGCAGAAGTAATGATGTGGATGGAGAGAAGTAGACAAGAAGCCCAAGCAGCTCAGAATCAGATGATGCAGTCTATGCAAGCCCAGATGATGAAGGACAACCAAGCAGCACAGGCTCAGATGCTGGAACAGATACTGCAGAGGATGCCTGCAGCCCAATCTGAAGGGTCGGTGATGAGCGCAAGGCTCACGGATTTTCAAAAGACGCGCCCACCTACCTTTTCAAGTACTCCTGACCCCATGATCGCTGACGACTGGTTGTGTGATACAGAGAGGAAGTTGGAAACAGTTCGATGCTCCGACAATGAGATGGTCCTGTATGCGTCTCATCAGCTTGCTGGACCGGCAGCATCTTGGTGGATTAACTACAAGAACATGCACCCCAACCCTGCAGGAATAACCTGGGCCGAGTTTTCCGAACAGTTCCGGAAAGCCCATGTGCCTGCTGGAGTGATGGCCTCCAAGCGCAGAGAGTTCCGCAACTTGCGTCAAGGAGGAAAGACCGTAACAGAGTATCTCCATCAGTATAATCAATTAGCCCGATATGCCCCTGAGGACATTGCCACTGAGGCCAGGAAGATAGAGCTTTTTAAGGAGGGGTTACAGCCAGTGTTGCAGGTGCTCATCGCCTCGCACGAGTTCACAGACTTCCAGACCCTGGTAAACTGCCTGCTTGAGATTGAAGAGAAGCGTCAGTTGGTGGACGACTACAGGAAGAGGAAAGCGAAGTTCCAACCAGCCAACCAAGGGAGTTCATCCCGAGGTCGCACCATAGCCGCACCCCAGTACCGGCCAAGTTTGCAGTATTCTAGTCCAAGACCCATGGCAGCCAAGTGCTCGGCTTGTCATGGAAACCATTATCAACGCGATTGTCCCCGCAACAAGGTCAACTGTTTTCATTGTGGACGATTCGGTCACCGCCGCGAGAATTGCCCTTGGAAGAATCTCCCAGGTCCAGTGGCCAGAACAAGGAGTGAAGGTCAGTCGCCACAGCCTGCGAGTCAGACGCCAATCCCAATGCCCACCCCAATACAGCAGTATGGGCGAGGAACTCCAGCTGCAAGAGGAAGATTCCCAGCCAAACATGGAAGAGGTCGAGGAAACCCACCACCAACCCGAGGCAGACTCAACTATGTCACCTCAGAAGAAGCGGGAGATGCAACCGACGTGGTACTAGGTAGGTTCCTGATCAACTCTCAAGCTTGTTTAATACTGTTTGATCCTGGTGCCACACATTCTTTTGTTGCTAGAACTTTTGCTGTTAAGAGTGGATTGAATATGACTTGTCTAGAGTATCCTATAGCTATTCAGTCTCCTGGCTCTAGGATGCCAGTAAAGTTCGTCTGTAGAGACGTAAAACTTAATATATGCGGAGAGGAGTTCTCTGCTAAGCTATTAGTTCTGGAACTCCAAGGTTTGGATGTTATACTTGGAATGAATTGGTTGTCAGAACATAAAGGGCAAATGGATTGTGAGCGTAAAACCATTACCCTTACTAGTCCTAGTGGGAAAGAAGTTTTGTTCCATGCTGAAAGAACGCCAGTAGAACACTCAACCCAAGGTCTATACAGTTTGAAAGGAGAAGTGAACCAGATCCCTGTAGTTGAAGAGTACCTGAGTGTGTTTCCAGAAGAGTTGCCAGGAATGCCCCCAGACCGAGGATTTGAGCTCAGTATAGAATTGAAGCCTGGGACGGCGCCCATATCGAAAAGGCCATATCGGATGTCAGTCAAGGAATTAGAAGAGCTTAAAAAGCAACTAGAGGAAATGGAAGAAAAAGGTTTCATATGGCCTAGCGTATCACCCTGGGGAGCACCAGTGTTGTTTGCCAAGAAGAAGGATGGAGGACTCCGCATGTGTGTGGACTATCGAGCTTTGAATGAGGTCACAATCAAGAACAAGTACCCTCTGCCAAGGATAGATGACCTGTTCGATCAGCTTAGAGGAGCAGGAGTATTTTCAAAGATAGATTTGAGATCTGGATATCATCAGTTGAAGATCAAGGAAGAAGACATACCTAAAACTGCTTTTACTTCTAGGTACGGTCTTTATGAGTTTACGGTGGTGCCATTTGGATTGAGCAATGCCCCAGCAGCTTTTATGAATGTGATGAATATGACATTCATGGATTATCTGGATAAGTTTGTAGTGGTGTTTGTTGATGACATCCTGATATACTCCAAAAACCAAGAGGAGCATGCTGACCACCTGCGAAAGTCCTGGATAGACTAAGAGAGTGTCAGTTTTATGCTAAGCTAGACAAGTGTGAGTTTTGGATGAAGGAAATTTCATTCTTAGGCCACATAATGACAGCCAAAGGAATACAAGTGGACCCAGCTAAGGTCAAGGCCGTGAAGGAATGGAAACAGCCAGAGTCAGTGACAGAAGTCAGAAGTTTTCTTGGACTAGCCGGATATTATCGCCGATTCATTGAAGGATTTTCCAAGCTAGCCAAGCCACTCACTAGTTTGCTGAAGAAGGATGTCCGGTTTGAGTGGACCGAAGACTGTCAGAAGAGCTTCGAAGAGTTGAAACGAAGGCTAACCACTGCGCCAGTTCTAGTACTTCCTGACAACAAGAAGAGATTTGAGATATATTGTGATGCATCTAGGCACGGTTTAGGTTGTGTCTTAATGCAAGATGGGAGAGCAGTCGCATTTGCATCCAGGCAACTGCGGCCACATGAAGAGAATTACCCGACCCACGACATGGAATTAGCAGCAGTAATTCATGCACTCAAAATTTGGAGACACTACTTGCTAGGGAACCGATGTGAAATCTACTCAGATCACAAGAGCTTGAAGTATGTCTTTACCCAGCAGAATTTGAACATGAGGCAACGCCGATGGCTAGAGTTGATTAAGGACTATGACCTCGGCATACATTACCACCTTGGTAAGGCCAATGTCGTTGCAGACGCGTTGAGCAGAAAAGTTTACTGCAGCATTAGCGTTGCACAAGAGTTAATAGAGGACCTGCATCGGCAAATGATTGAAGTGGTAGATCAAGGGTTTGTGGCCACATTAACAGTTACGCCTACCTTGGAAGAAGAGATTCGAAAGGCGCAAGGAAGTGATGAAGGAATCCAAGTGATCAAAGAGAGCATGAAGATCGGAAAAGCAACAGATTTTTGGGAAGATGAACAAGGAACCATTTGGCATGGTAAGAGGATCTGTGTACCAGACGTCAAGGAGATCAAGACCTTAATTCTGAAGGAGGCTCATGACACTCCATACTCCATTCACCCCGGAAGTACTCGGATGTATCAAGACTTGAAAAGTCAATTCTGGTGGAGTTGTATGAAGAGAGAAATTGCTGAGTATGTGGCGAAGTGTGACACGTGTCAGAGGATAAAGGCTGAACATCAGAAACCAGCAGGACTGCTACAGCCACTACCCATCCCAGAATGGAAATGGGAGGAAGTTGGAATGGATTTTATCACAGGACTCCCGAGGACTAAGAATGGATATGATTCCGTATGGGTAATCGTGGATAGACTAACAAAAGTCGCACACTTTGCACCAGTGAAGACAACTTATGATGGTGCCAAGTTAGCAGAGATCTACATGACTAAGATTGTGACTCTACATGGTGTACCAAAGAGAATTGTATCGGATCGTGGAGCACAATTCACTTCAAGATTCAGGAAAAGTTTGCATGAAGCCCTTGGAACGAAGTTAAACTTCAGCATAGCCTATCACCCTCAGACTGGAGGACAGGCAGAACGAGTGAATCAAATACTGGAAGATATATCGCGAGCTTGTGTGCTCGAATATGGGATTTCATGGGAGTTGTGCCTGCCGTACGCAGAGTTTACGTACAACAATAGCTATCAGTCTAGCTTGCAGTTGGCTCCATTTGAAGCCCTGTATGGTCGCAAGTGCAGGACCCCATTGCATTGGTCAGAACTTGGAGAAAGGCAACTGATTGGCCCAGAGACAGCCCGAGACGCAGAAGCTCATGTGCGGATCATTAGAGAGAAGCTGGCAACATAGCAGATCGTCGAAGAACGCAGAGCAAAAGCCGATGAAGCTGCCGTGGCCATTGAGAAGCTGGTCGACGAAGTGGTTGAGGAGAATCCAGTCGTGGAGACACTGGGGACCCAGCGATCGCATCGGGGTCGAATCCGAGTGGATCAGGCTCGGATCTGCGGCGCAGCAGCTTTGGAGCGCAACGGGGGGGGGGGGGTGCGATGGGTGGAGCTACGCGGGGCGAGGCATTGATCGGCGGCGTCTCGGTGGTGGCGGCGGGAATCCGGGGTGGGTGGTGTAACAGCCCAAAACTCCATTCTTAAACCCTCCCTTTCTCAGATTTTCCCTTCCGGTCTAAATCTTCCGAAATTCTGTTTAATTATCTTCTTATTCCGATCAGCGAAATTCTTTCACCTGTTCAACCCTAAATCATCCCCCCAATATTTTTCTCATGCATGCATATTTTTAAGTTCATGGCATCATGATTTTACGCATCAAACAAATCATTTTTCCACATGAAATAATGATTCTCCTATTTGGAAATTGCATAAAGGAATATATTTAATTTAAAGTAATGCATTAAAAATTCTGTGAAAAGTTTTAAAATATTTTATTTGCACAAGTAACCAGGTTCCACAACTTCCCATGCACTGGAATTTTGCATTTCAGCCCTCCTATTTTCAGAAATTTCCACACAAGCCCCCAGAATTGACAAAAACACTATTTTATGTAAAATACCACCTCTACCCTCAACCATCCTGCAGCAAGTACAATGTAGAGACCTTTTTACCCCAGCTGGATGCATTACATGTCAGCATGTCACAGTTACACCTCGTTTTCTCCCCAATGCCACTCTTTAAAGTTCTTGGCATGGCTGAAAACCCACCCAAAACAGCATATTTTCACAAGTCCTTCTGTAGAGTGGTAGAGAAAACACTTAGACACGCAGAGCATTCAAGAGTTTTGCATTGGATTGAAAAATTTCACATAAAATATCAAAGGGGGTGATTTCTGCTCTTCTGCCGCTGGTTTGGCCGCGCTCTAGCGCCAGCCGCCGTCACCTCGTCATCGTTTCCCTCGCTGCAGCCGTCGTTTGCTTGTCTGAGCTTTGTCCATCAGGTGTGCCTCCTCACTCTCTTCCTTTTTCTCTTCTGGAGCTCGGCGAAATGGTCGCCGGAGCTACCTCCACCGGCGCTTCTTGTTTTTCCTGCCGCCGGCCATCTTGGGTTTCTCGTCGTTCGGGCCATTTTCTCTCCAATCAGGCCATACCATCGTCCTCCCCTCGTTTCCAGCAGCTCACCCACCAAATCCTAGCTCAAATCGTGCACCGCCGCCCGAGAACCGCCGCCGGCGAGCTCGTCTTCCTCGCGGCCGGCTGTGCGCCACCTTCTCCATTTCCGGCCACCAAACTCCGCCATTGTTGTGTTTTCTTCCTCCCCTAGTGTTCCTCCTCCGATCCCCACACTTCTCTGGCCTCCCCGCCCTCTCCGGCGAGCTCCCGCCGTGCATGCAACCGTGGCTGTGTCTGTGCGCGCCACCTCGCCTTGAAGCTCGCCGTAGAAGCCTCCTCCGGCCATACCACTTTGTCCTTTGCACTCCCCTTGCCGTGACTCCTCCACCCCTCAAGTCTCAGCTCCGGCCGACGTCTGGATCGTCGCCGGCGAACTCTTGGCCGTGGCCATGTCTTGTGTCGGCCGATTGACACTGCTACAGTGCATGAGCTTGTCCCAATGTCAGCCTCACTGACATACTTTGTCGTTCTCTGCCTTCTGGACCTCCGATTGAAAATCCGTCTGCGTCGTTTTGTTCATTTTGCCGTTTTCCTTCCAAATGTGTTCTCTGATCCTTGATCCGCTGTCCAGATTTCCGTTTCGCTGTTTTGAACTTCGTCGTTCCTCCCCCGATTTTGTGGCAGAAGTCTCCGATCGAAGATCCGTCTTCGCCATCAGATTCGCCTCTACTCAAATCTTCCAAATCTGAAATTTTTCTTCAGATCCGAGTCCCGGATCTTGTTTTCACCTTTTTCCAGATCCGATTTTACCCGGTTTATCCTAAAATTCTGCCAAAAGTGGTTTTTCTCCGTCCAACCTCCAAATCCAGATCTGTCTGAACCTTCCTACCACAAATTGCTCCTGCCACATATTCTCCTTCAGGAACCACCTCAGATTCTAATCCTAAAACATTGATCCGCCGTTTTCAAAAACTCCCGTTTTTCAGTCTTTTTCAGATCCAACTCCGAGGCTGTTTTGCCTAGACTTATTAGGTTTTAGATTTTGCAGTTGTTAGTCTCATACTTGTGCATTTCGTTTGATCGGTGCTCTTTTCGTGTTTAGAAACCACCCGTCCGGAAGCCGAGGAGCAGCCGATCGAGGACGTCGCTGAAGATCTTATCGCGGGAATTCAAGGCAAGTCACCACCACCTTGATCATGTTGATCCCATGTTTTCAAGTTAGCTAAGTATTTTGTTTTGCAAATATTGTGCATGTTATTTAAGCAAACTGAGTATGTTGGAATATACCTGTTTAGCTATTACCCTAAATTGAAAAGCCATTCTTGATTCTCAAACCTTGTATAATGTTCTTGATGCCCTAGGTTAATGTTAAAGTATAATAGCAGTAATATAATTTATCTACATGAGCAAATGAAATGGTTTTCAAAACTAAAAATGCCTTTTTAAAATGTCTATCCTAGAGAGGAGAGGTGTGTCAGTCGGAACATGAAAAATGCTGTGATGCTTATGATGATGATGTGATAACATGATAATGTTGGAAACAGGAAATGTTGTGAATTGTGAAAAATGTGATTAGGGAAACTCCTCTCTAGAATAGCTTAAGGACCAACCAATTTGTGCTAAACATCTAGTAGCATGTTATCATACCTCCACAAGCCTGGTATGGGACAGGCACGACCAAGTATCCTTGCCAAACTATTGCCCTAGCTCTGCATAGAGTCTATAACCTAAATGATAAAGTTGCACTAATACTGTTCACTGGTCAAGGAGGGAAGATCCCTCTTGGCTCACTTACACTGACGGTTGGGACGAGCCCAACCGATTCGTCTGAGTGAAAGATTGTGCAACTGATGTGGTTCCAGGGCACGAGTGCTGGATGTGGTTTCCCAGCAGAAACCCCTTGTGTGTCCACTCACTATTGGTGGAGAGGGTCTCTCACCGCGGCCCAATACTGAGTGAGGGGTAGGGTGAAGGTATGAGAGGGAAGATCCCTACAATGTTTCACAACTGTATTAGGAACCCCAACTGGAGGTGAGAGTTCCGGATCACTGGCCGGTGGTGAACCTTTTACGGGGCAAAGCTAGTATAATGGCAAGGCAGGGTGAAAAGCGTGTTATTCTCAACTCAGTGGCGCGCTTAAAGCAGCGTGATCGAACCTGACATAGGAGACTCATATGCTTAAAGTAGCGTGTTGAGCAAAAGACCTATGCTCGTAGTCAACTGTGGTAGTTGAGAAGTCTTGTGGGTAAAGCGGTACCCCTCTGCAGAGTTTAAAATGTATTTAAATACTCCGTGCTCCCGGATTTTGGAGTGTGTTATGGTCAATGGGTTTTATCCATGTTGTGAGGCACAAGTAGTTTTTATGAACTGTTTTATCAACTGCTTTAAATTCTGCACTCTTGAACTATTATATATATATAAGGTAAGTTTTCAAAGAATGTTTTGAATGCTTTTCATGACTATCAACTGTTAGGTGATGAAAAAGGTTTGGAAAAGAACCTCAATCATTTCCTTGAATTCCCTATCATGATATATTTACTTGTTTTTGTTAAGTGGTGATTTGCTGAGTACCCTGTACTCACCCGTGACTGACTTTCTCCATCAGAAGTTGAAGAGTCAAGCGACTTGGGTTCACATGAGTGTGAGCCTGAGCCTTGTGAAAACTTCTTCGAGTATGATCCGAGCTTCTAGGCGTCGCGTACCCCGGTCGAGCGACTGTGGGCGAAGATTAGCGTTCCGCTCCTTCCGCGTTTTGTTCAAAAACTGAACCGTTATTTTGTACCTCGTTGTCTTACTATTGTAAGGCCCTAGTGCCTTCATCTGTGAACCTTGTAATATTTTGTGGATTATTTATGTACTGTGCTGGTTGTTGTGATATTCATTTCTGGTTCGCAACTGACTCCTGGGAAGTTGCGACAGGGGAGTGCTGTTCCGTACCGTGGTGTTCGGTACGGGGCGGGGTTCCCCACAGGCATGGTATCAGAGCCCGGCTTGACTGTAGGACGTGACCCTAGATAGAAATGGCTGCGATAGTTGCGTGTTTTGGGAAAAACCTAATTTCTTACAAGTACTAGCGAAAACCTATGTTAATAAAAAGCAAAACTACTATTCTTATAATCTTCTTTCCTTACCTTCCTTTCTTGATTAGCTCTAGGTGATTTTCATACTATAGAGTATATTGCTATGTTTTTGGAAGGGATTTTTTTGGTTTCATTTTGAAAACTGCGTGTTGGACGTGCGGTTCTACAGCAAAGATCCGTGGATGGACTCAATTTTGTGGTCGGCGCTTCAACTTCGCGGAGAACACATGGTTCTTGTCCTTATGAATCAATAGTGAGGAGACATTCACATTCCTGTTGCGCACACAGCAGCCAACCATTCAAACCATCCTCGCTACCAATTCTAATTCACATTTTCTTTCACAAAAGAGTTTTAAGCATTTTTATCATACAATCGACCATTTAATATGTAAAGTATACATTTAAGTACAGGCATATCCTAAGCATGATGTCCTAGGGTGACAAGGGTGAAAGTGATACACAATTACATAAAGGGGCTTTACAAGAGATTAGGTCAAATCTATTCACATTCTTTCAACATAATATTTAACTTCAAGATAAAGCTTGCATATATTCAAAACAGAATTTAATCTAGTTTACTTTAAAATATTAGGAGAGACATGGTCAAGGGAATGAGACTTGCCTTGCAACGAGGGATCTAACTAATTTGCCGGGTCTTTGAAGGTTCCTTCTGCTTCTGGCTCTGCTCTCACAACAAAGAAACAACACAACACATCGCACTACTTAAGCATACATAAAATACTTGCCATAGAAAAATTATACATAAAGCATAGACATGCATGCAAGCGAGGTCATTGATTGAAGGCAAATCAGCGGGAGAGAAGACATTTAGGTTTGATTAACAAGGTTTGGCTCGGATGCGATGAAAGTCTACAAACTAACATTCGGTCCATGGCTAGACAATGTCTGAGAAAGGCATAGAGCTAATCTGGAGTTTCCAAAGGATCAAAAAGAGTCCAAAAAGGGGCATTAGGTGCCAAACACAGTAAGGCATCTAAATGACAAGGAGGTTTTAAAAAAAAAGTCCAGGAATTAAAGAAAATTGCAGCAAAGTCCTTAGCACAGGAAAATCGTATGTAACTGCACTGCAGCAAACAAGGGTATGCGTGTCTGGACGATACATGCATGCGCTGCTCCGCCAACCTTGCCAAATGCATAGGCGGGATTGAGACAAAGCTGTTGGTAAGGTAATTGAACTGAGGTGGCTTGACAGCGATGAACGACGAGATACAAATTGTCAACCGCTGGAGGCAGAGACGTGCTACGATGATAGAGAACTGGGGCTGGAGATTCTAGAAATTGGCTCAGGGGTTTTGATCCTAGGACGACACTGATTGTGCTGGAGCAAGGAATTAAGTTTTGGTGGCGATTTGGGGCTCGTCGGCGTTAACGCCAGACTCAGAAACGAAGGTGAAAAGAGGCACCGTTGATACACGGCAATGTAGGTCGATTGGATTTGGCTACACTATCTAAAAAACTGTCGTGGTATTATGAATACCCCGGCAGGTTTTGAGAGTGATCCTAGCGAAGATTACGTGGCGCGGGTTGACCGGATGACCGGTCCTCCCCCGCCGGACAAGCACAAAGAATGACACACGAGTTTATACAGGTTCGGGTGCCGGTGGGGGCCCTAGTCCTGTCGACGCGCTCCCGACCGGAGTCGGCTGGGGAGGCTCTCTCCGGGGGAGAGGCTTCCGGAGCACGCCTGTGAGTTTAGCTATTCCAATAAAAGAACCGATCCCCTACAACAGAGGGGTACGAGGGCTATTTATAGCCCCAAAAAGCAGCAAAAAACCTAAACTACCCCGGAAGCCACCGTCAGATTGAAGGGCAGGACCGTCCTTCTCCCGGTCAAATGCCTTGGATGCTTGACTGGTGGTCGCTAGTTCCCGAGGCGTCCCTCGCGTGACCTGCACGTGATAAAAATTTCAAGACTTTACCTTTAGGAGGGCGATGAGGCCCGGGACAGCGCCGGAGGCTACGTCCCCGGGCAAATGGCGGCGCCCGGGACGGCACCGGAGGCCACGTCCCGGGAGCCGAAAGGCGGCGCCCAGGGAGGCCCCGGAGGCCACGTCCCCGGGCAAATGGCGGCGCCCGGGGGGTCACCGGAGGCCACATCCCGGGAGCCAAAAGGCGGCGCCCGGGGAGGCCCCGGAGGCCACGTCCCCGGGCAAATGGCGGCGCCCGGGAGGGCACCAGAGGCCACGTCCCGGGAGCCAAAAGGCCGCGCCCGGGGAGGCCCCGGAGGCCACGTCCCCAGGCAAATGGCGGCGCCCGGGAGGACACCGGAAGCCATGTCCCGGGAGCCAAAAGGCGGCGCCCGGGGAGGCCCCGGAGGCCATGTCCCCGGGCAAATGGCGGCACCCGGGAGGGCACCGGAGGCCATGTCCCGGGAGCCAAAAGGCGGCGCCCGGGAGGGCACCGGAGGCCCTATCCCGGGAGCCAAAAGGCGGCGCCCGGGGAGGCCCCGGAGGCCGCGTCCCCGGGCAAATGGCGGCGCCCGGGAGGGCACCGGAGGCCATGTCCCGGGAGCCAAAAAGGCGGCGCCCGGGGAGGCCCCGGAGGCCGCGTCCCCGGGCCCATGGCGGCGCTCGGGAGGGCACCAAAGGCCCTGTCTCGGGAGCCAAAAGGCGGCGCTCGGGGAGGCCCCGGAGG
This sequence comes from Pharus latifolius, assembly GCA_019359835.1. Taxonomy (NCBI): domain Eukaryota; kingdom Viridiplantae; phylum Streptophyta; class Magnoliopsida; order Poales; family Poaceae; genus Pharus; species Pharus latifolius. Next base: position 69,901,126 of record CM033322.1, read on the forward strand.
CCGCGTCCCCGGGCAAATGGCGGCGCCCGGGAGGGCACCGGAGGCCGCGTCCCTGGAGCCAAAAGGCGGCGCCTGGGGAGGCCCCGGAGGCCCCGTCCCCGGGCGAATGGCGGCGTCCGGGAGGCCACCGGAGGCTGCGTCCCGGGAGCCAAAAGGCGGCGCCCGGGGAGGCCCCGGGGGCCGGATCCTCGGGCCACCGTGACATAACTCACCCGGACTTAGTCCCGCGGAGATTTCCCCCGACAGCAGCCCCCTATGCACACCGGAGACTCGTCTCCGGTGGGTATGGTTCAGGTTACCGGGAAGATCTCCGGGCCAAGTCACCGGAGCCGCGACGCTTCGGTTTCCGTGCCCCACGCTTAAAGTCACGCCGTTTTGCCATAAATGCGCGCGCGGTTCGAACTGGCGCCTCGATTCACGCGCCCGTCCCTTCGTTTCCCGCGCATGGTTTGAACTTCAACGGTCCAGATTGATCCGCGGGTGCCACGTGGCATGCATCTAGACCACGGCCCGCCCCTATAAATTGGACCTTGGGGGGGCCGGAAGCTCATTCCATATTTTCAGCCTCAACGATTTTTGCTCTCCCGGTAGCCCTCTCCCGGTAGCTCTTTCCAGTAGCCCTTTCCGGTAGCAGGTGTCCGGGAGTTTCTAGTAGTAGCCTCCTGCAAAGTTAGCCACCAAAAAAGAAGACTAACCTCATGGCACCCAAGGGTCGAGCGAAGACCACGGAAGTGCCCCCGGAGGAAATCCCCTCGGATTTCCTCTAGGCATCGGAGTTCACGGCCGAGGACGCCGAGTCCTTGGCCGAAAGAGGCATCGTTGCGGACGGGGACACTCGAGTCCCCGTGAAGGACGGAGCCCCCCGCCCCAGGCCCGGAGAGGTCGTGGCCTTCGAGGCCTTCCTGGAGGCGGGGCTCCGGCTCCCGGTGCATCCCATGCTCCGGGAGTTTCTCAAGGAGTACGGGGTGGCTCTCAACCACCTCACCCCGAACGCGCTCGTCCAGATGGGCCTCTTCATTTGGCTCTATGAGACAGCGACCGGGCGGGAGCCCGACCTTCGCGCCTTCCGGTACTTCTACGAACCGGCGGCGCGGACCTCCCACCTGGTGAAGGGGGGCCCCAAGTCCCCCTTCGGTTCGGTGATGGTCCAGATGTTGCCGGCCCGGGTAATCGACTACCCGGCGGCGGCCTCCCGGGACCACTGGGGGGATTGGGTCCGGAGGTGGTTCTACCTCTGGGTCCGGGATGACGCAGTGGTGTACGCCCCGGAGGCCCCCACCTACAGCCGGTCGTCCGCACCAAAGCCGCCGGTGTGGACGGATGAGGAGTACAAGCTCCTCGGCAAGGTGATCCTCTCCAAGAAGACCCGCTCGATGCGGGACGCGGCTGAGGAGATGGCTCTCCTCCGGATCTCCCCCTTCACCGGCGGGAAGAGGGGGATCGGCATGGGCCCCGAGCAACGGCTCCCGGTGAAGCCGGTGACGCGACATAAGCTCCGGGAACCCGCTGCATTGTACTTACAAATTTTTAAGAAATTGACTAACTCTTTACCTCTTGCAGTCCGGCCGTACTCGGCGACGCGGGAGAAGGCGGAGAACCTCTTGGGGAGGTACTTCGCCGATGAGCACGAGCGCGTCGTGCGCGCCGTGGGCGAGGGCCCCCCCAAGAACTTGGTAGCGACGGCCTTCGGGCTAAAGCTGCCGGAGAGGAAGCCTCTCCCCACCCCCGGGTCGCACAAACGGGGGAAGGAGGCGGCCGGGGGCTCGGAGCCCAAGAAGGCCCGGGCTCAAAAGACCCCCGGCCCATCGACGACGCCGGCGGCGACACCGGCGAAGCCCCGGGACGAGACCCCCGGGGGCGAACGTGCCCGGGCACCGTCCCGGAAGGAAGCAACACCTCCTCCCCCGAAGGGCCCCGCCGAGGCGCGGGGGAAGGAGGCGACCGCGGGCGGGGCCGCGTCCGACTCGGCGAACTACGCCCCGTCGCATCTCACGGTGGAGCTCCTCCCGCCCCTTCCGGCTTCTTTGGAGCCGGAGAGGCTGGAGGTGAGATTCGCGGGGGCCTCGCCCCCGCGGGTTTGGCCGGTGGACGAGGTGGGGAGCCCCTCGGTCTACGAGGTTCCTCCAGAGGAGGGGGCCCCGAGGACCTTCCGGTCCGGGGCAGGGAAAGGCCTGATGCTTCCCCCCCGGGCGGAGGCTCCCGCCGAGAGCTCCTCGGCCACGTCTTCGGGGGGCACTACCTCGTCGACGAAGACGCCGGCTGCGTTACCGGACCTTGAGGTCCGGGGACTCCCCGCCGGCCGCGCCGGCCGCGCCAGGCGGGAGACCCCTTTGCTCCCCGCAAGGGAGGTCGCCCGCTACTCAGAGGGCCTGCATACCCAGAAGGTGCAGGCCTTCGTCGCGGGAGGGACGCTCCATGAGCATTTCGAGGGGCTTCAGTCCCTCGGGGCCCAGGTAACCCGAGTCGATGACGTCTTCATTTATTTCCTGCACTTCGAGATTTTTCTAACTCTATGTATTTCGTAGGTGGCAGCTGTTACCTGGGGCCTTGAGCAGCGGGTCGCCCGGCTGCTTAAGGAGGCGGAGGGTCGGGCCGCGGCCTCCGTAGGGCAGCGCGAGGAGGCCCTTCGGGAACGCGACGAAGCCCTCGCGGAATTGACCCGGGCCCGGGCCCAGGTTCATATTTCAGAGGCCATCAACGCCCGCCTCCGGGAGGAGGCCAAGGCGAGGGAGGAGGCGCTCCGTGAGCTCGAGAGCTCAAGCGTCCGAGCGGTGGCGGACGCGGGCCGCTCCGTCCGGACGGCCCTCAAGGGCCTTGGCGTAAGCCTCGGCTCCGGGAGCGGGGAGGTGCCGCCGGCAACCGTCGCGGAGGCTGTGCATTTCCTCAACGCACAGGTCTCCGCCATCCTGGAGGCTGCCGATGTTCGGCGCGGGGTCGGGCGATCCCCGTCGTCGTGGCCGCTGCGGGGCTCGTCGAGTTCCGGGGGGTCGGCGCCCGGGCGATCGGGGGCCGCATCCCCCGAAGCTTCCCGGACTCCTTCGAGCCTTCGCGCCGGGAGGTCGAGCAGCTCGCCGGAGGGTTCTACGACCGGATCATCCGGGCGTGGTTCTCGGCTCCGGCGCCTCCGGCAGGAGAAGCCCCAGCCCCGGCCTCGGAGGAAGCCCCCTGGGGGGAGGACGCCAATGAACATGTATGAGCCTCCCCCCGGGTCTTAGCTAGGGCCCTTTTTTGTTTTAGGACTTTTTGATTCCGGTAGCTTCTTAGAAGAAGCCCCGGGCACTTGTACATAAAAATTTTGAATGCAATGAAGTTAGAATTTTTTCTAAGTCTTTGAATTGAACTTACTGTTACCAGGGTTCCCGGGAGGTTGCTCCCGGGCGAAGGTCCGGGAGGGGCTCCCCGGGGGACGCCCAAGCGGCTTTAATTTTGCTAAGCCTTATCTCCGGGAATCACGGCGAGGATAGTGTCCAGGAGCCGATCCGGTTGAGGTGGCGTCCGGAGTGGCACTTGGACAACTTCGATAATCATCGTGCCGAATTGTCCCCTTCGCGACCGGGGCTCCGGATGATCCCTCCTCTCCGGATACTTCCACCGGCGGGATACGAGTTCTGGCCTGAGGATGTGCTCCGGGACGCTCGGCGCCGCGTGCGGGCGTTGTACAGGGAGCTGGCGGAGAGCCTCCGGGAGTATTAGGCGTAGGAGCCTTAGGGCTTAGAGAATCCCCCGGGTTAGAACCCGGGTTGTATCGTTTCCGAAGCCCACCGGAGGGGGAAGATGTCCTCCGGGTTTGAGAATCAATAAAGCTGTTGTCGTTTCATTTCATTGCCTCTTTATTTTCTTCTTCTTGGATGGTCTGGACGACTCATCTTAACAAGGATGAGCTAAGTTTCCTCGTGGGCGGCACGGTCGACACCCGGGGGTTCCTTATCCCCCCCGCCCACAGCGGGCCGGAGAATAGCTCCGCGCGCTGTGGGGGTAACAAGGCCCCCTGGGTGGAAGTCACCTGTAGCATAGGAAATTTTCTAAGTTAGAAAATTTTAAAACGAGGTTTTCAAGGAGAAGACCTTCCGGGAGACAATCGTCCAGTCGCCGTGAGAACGGGGAGCCGGGAATGAGGCCTCATGTGGAAGAAATATCCAAGAAAACCCGATGAGATTCCCGGAGGCGAGCTTCCTAGGAGACATTCGTCCGGTCGCCGTGAGGACGGGGAGCTGGGAATAGGGTCTTTGGGGAAGAAAATGCCCGAGAAATCGATGACTTCTCTGAGAGACAATCGTCCGGTCACCGTGAGAACGGGGAGCCGGGAATAGGGTCTCCGGGAGGCATTCATCCGGTCGCCGTGAAAACGGGGAGCCGGGAATAACGTCGACTCCCAGAGGAGGAAGTGCCCTAAGACGGGGCTTGAGTGTTTGGGCAGGGGACTAGTCTCCCAAAGTGACTCGTTACCACGGCCACTGTGACCGGGTTGCCGCTTACACCCTCAGTCCACGAGGGCTGATCGTAAGCCGCCCTACGGGAGTGGGGACTCCCGTTGTAGGGACTTGTTGGGGCTGGCCCACTTCCTCGCGGGGAGGGCATCCTCGCGGGGAGGGCATCGCCGCTAGGGGCGGCAATGAGAGAGACCTGCAATGAGAGTTTAAAAAGCAAGTCCTATGTATTGCTAGTAAAATGAAGTACAAGGCCTCCCCCTGCGAAGCCGCGAAAGGGGAGGAAAATACAGTGTCCCTCCTCCCCCTCCGGCGTGAACGCTCCGGGGGAGGGGACAGGCCCGTAAGGCTAAACATAGAACTTGCGAAGTAAACGCAAGTTCCACGTGTGCTTCAGCTCCTGCTCTTGAAGGTTGGAGAGCTTATAAGCCCTCGAGCCCAGGACCGCGGAGATCTTGCAGGGGCCCTCCCACTCGGGGGGGAGCTTACCCCGGGCTTGGGGGGCCTAATGCGCTTGAGGACAGGGTCCTTAAGGCGAAAGGCCCTCTCGAGGCGACGGCCGGGACCGGAAAGGGGGAAGCCCCTGTAATATCCCGAACAGGCAAGGGGGGAGCCCCTCGTGGCAAAGACCGGAACCGGAAAGGGGGAAGCCCCTGTGGCCACGACCGGAACTGGGAAGGGGGCAGGCCCTGTAACACCTGGAACCGGCGCGGGGGGAGCCCCCGCGGCGACGTCCGGAACCGGGGAGCCCATGCGGGGGGAAGTCCGCTGCGGCACGGGGGCTGCTCTGTCAACCGCCCCCGGTGCGGTAAACGCGACGCCGGGGGCGGGACTGGCTCCCGGTGTAGGGTAAACCCCCGGCATGAAGTGGGCTCCCGGCCCCGGGAATAGGCCAGGAGCGGGGTACCCCCCTGGTGCCATCGAAGTGCCTCTGCATCTTTTGCATCTCCTGCAAATAAAAGACTAGAATTTGTCTTACGGCACAGGTAAGGCCCATGCTTTTGGTGGACTATGGACTGAGAATCTCCCTTCAGTTGGAGGCGTCGGATCCCCGGGGAACACACGCGGTGCGACCTGAGGAGCAAAGCCTCGTACTCGGCGGCATTGCTGGCCCCGGGGACAGCAGGATCTTCCGGAGGCCGCCTTCCGGACGCGGCTTGAGGAGGGGCCTCCCGGGAGGTATTGCCGCGACGTCTGGTTCCAGGGGGGAGGCCTCCCCCCTGGGCGCCTCAATAACGTTGACGCTTCCGATCGTGGCGGCTGCGCGCTCATACAGAGCACGGGCCATGTCTTGGTCTCCCCGGACGCTGATCACGCCATGCGGCCCGGGGATCTTCATGCAGAGGTAGTTTTGATGGGTGGCAGCCCCCAGCCGGTTGATTGTGGTCCTCCCCATAATCGCGTTGTAGGAGGAGGGGAGGTCCACTACGTCGAAGCAGACCAGCTCGGTCCGGTAGTTCTCCGGGGCGCCGAAGGTCACAGGAAGATCTACCTTGCCCACGGGGTGGATCGCCTTCCCCGGGACAAAACCTTGTAGGGGCCCGGCTGCGGGCTGTAGGAGCTTCTCATCTACCTGCATCTCTTTGAAAGCCTTCAGGAATAGGATGTCGGCGGAGCTCCCGCCATCCACGAGGATGCGGGCCAGGTGGCAGTTGTAGATTGTCGCGGAGACAATGAGCGCGTCGTCGTGGGGGAAGCGAACCCCTCTCGCGTCTTCCGCCGTAAAGGTGAGGGGGACGTCCGACCACTTGGGTGGCGGGGACGCGTGTAGCACCCCCACAACCTTAACTTCACGCGCGTACTCCTTACGCTGGCGCTTGCAGTCCCGCCCGGAGGCAGACCCTCCCACGATGACGTTGATGCGCCGCTGCAAAGTTTGAAAGGGGAGAGCTTCTGAAGGCTCCCCCTCCTGCGTCTGCTGACCCCCCGTGGGAGCGGGAAGAGCCGGAACAGCTGGCCGAGGGAGCAAGGAGGCCGGAGTCTCCCCCCCTGCCCGCGCTTGAAGAAGCTTCTGATGGTTTCCCCAGTCCTCTGCCGGACAGTGTACAGCTGCGAGGAGTCCAGGGGACGCACGTAGTTCCCCTGGAAGTTGGCACAGAACTCTCGCTTGAGCTGCGAGAAAGACTTGATGGAGCCGGCCTTCAGGTTGTAGAACCAGGAGCGGGCAATGCCGGAGAGGTAGAGGGGGAAGACGTTGCACTGTACTGTCTCGTCCCCCCCGGCCGCGGAGATGGCAGTGGAGTAGACCTGCACGAACTCGTAAGGGTCCTCCTCACCGTTATAGTGTTCGATGTGTGGCGGGCAGTAGGGCCGCGGCCACCAGATGCTGCGAAGTCTTCGGCACAGGGGCTAGTTGGCCCCCTGCACTTCCCGGGGAGAGCCCCGGTCGCTGTCTTCTTTCACGGGACCTTCGTTATCTGAGTCCGGAAACGGTCCGAGAGGTCCGCCAGAATGGCGGTGGCGACGCTTTTCCTCCGGACCGGGATTGAGTTCCCGGACATCTGGGCTCTCCGCCGGAGAGGTTGGCTCTTTAGCAGGTCTCTTCCCCCGGCCGGTGCGAGAGCGAGGCTCCCCGCGCCCGCGGCCGGGAGGAAGTTCTTCCCCGCGCTCTGGTGAACGCATTCGCTTGACCTCCCCAGGGGCGAAACGGACCTGTCCCCCCGAGGGAGGGAGCTCGTGCGCTGTAGCTTCCGGAGCCGGTTGGGGCGAGCACCCTGTGACGACCCCCGGGACCAGAAAGGGGGAAGCCCCTGTATCATCCGGAACCGGGGAGGGGGCGCCCGCGGCGGCGCCTGGAATCGAAGTGGAGGGGGCCCCAGTGGCCACGACTGGAACCGGGAAGGGAGCAGGCCCTGTAACACCCGGAACCGGCGAGGGGGGAGCCCCCGCGGCGACGTCCGGAACCGGGGAACCCATGCGAGGGGAAGTCCGCTGCGGCACGGGAGCTGCTCTGTCAACCGCCCCCGGTGCGGTAAACGCGACGCGGGGGGCGGGACTGGCTCCCGGCGCAGGGTAAACCCCCGGCAAGAAGTGGGCTCCCGGCCCCAGGAAAAGGCTGGGGATAGGGTACCCCGCTGGTGCCACGAAGGGCCCTGGCATGAAATAACCGCCCGGCACCGGGACGGCCCCGGGTGCCGGGAAGGGTCCGGGCGTATATCCCGCAGGAGGAGGGAACCCCCCGATAGGATCATACGGGGCAGACAACCCCCCGGAGGTCGGAGGGGCCACCGGGTAACCCATAAACGGGGGCATGTTCCCCGGATACGGGTGTGACGCAAATGTGGGGGCCGGAGGCCGCGCTAACACGCTAAGGAGCTCGTCCATAGAGCGCTGAGCGCGGAGATGGCCTTCCACGAGAGCTTCGAGCAGGGCGTCCCGGGGAGCTGGGGGGGCCGTCGGGGGGAGACTAGTCCCGGCCGAGGTCCCCACGGTCATCGGGAATGACCCGGAGGTGGATGCACCTAAGTTAAAAGGAAAGGAGGGAGGCGGTACCTGGGCCAGGTCGCCTCCGGAAGGGACCGCCGGGACAGCAGTGTCCCGGGCGGACGGCGCCGGGTCTCCGAGACCCAGATCACCGGGAAGGGTGCGAGCCCTTGTTCTTGGGGGAGCCATGGCGTCTTCTCACGGGTCCCCACGGACGGCGCCAACTGTCGTGGTATTACGAATACCCCGGCAGGTTTTGAGAGTGATCCTAACGAAGATTACGCGGCGCGAGTTGACCGGATGACCGGTCCCCCCCCCCGCCGGACAAGCACAAAGAATGACACACGAGTTTATACAGGTTCGGGTCCCGGTGGGGGCCCTAGTCCAGTCGACGCGCTCCCGACCGGAGTCGGCTGGGGAGGCTCTCTCCGGGGGAGAGGCTTCCGGAGCACGCCTGTGAGTTTAGCTATTCCAATAAAAGAACCGATCCCCTACAACAGAGGGGTACAAGGGCTATTTATAGCCCCAAAAAGCAGCAAAAAACCTAAACTACCCCGGAAGCCACCGTCGGATTGAACGGCAGGACCGTCCTTCTCCCGGTCAAATGCCTTGGATGCTTGACAGGTGGTCGTTAGTTCCCGAGGCGCCCCTCGCGTGACCTGCACGTGATAAACAGTTCAAGACTTTACCTTTAGGAGGGCGATGAGGCCCGGGACAGCGCCGGAGGCTACGTCCCCTGGCAAATGGCGGCGCCCGGGACGGCACCGGAGGCCACGTCCCGGGAACCGAAAGGCGGCGCCCGGGGAGGTCCCGGAGGCCACGTCCCCGGGTCCACGTCCCCGGGCAAATGGCGGCGCCCGGGGGGTTACCGGAGGCCACGTCCCGGGAGCCAAAAGGCGGCGCCCGGGGAGGCCCCGGAGGCCACGTCCCCGGGCAAATGGCGGCGCCCGGGAGGGCATCGGAGGCCACGTCCCGGGAGCCAAAAGGCGGCGCCCGGGGAGGCCCCGGAGGCCATGTCCCCGGGCAAATGGCGACGCCCGGGAGGGCACCGGAGGCCATGTCCCGGGAGCCAAAAGGCGGCGCCCGGGAGGGCACCGGAGGCCCTGTCCCGGAAGCCAAAAGGCGGCGCCCGGGGAGGCCCCGGAGGCCGCGTCCCCGGGCAAATGGCGGCGCCCGGGAGGGCACCGGAGGCGATATCCCGGGAGCCAAAAAGGCGGTGCCCGGGGAGGCCCTGGAGGCCGCGTCCCCGGGCCCTTGGAGGTGCCCGGGAGGGCACCGGAGGCCCTGTCCCGGGAGCCAAAAGGCGGCGCCCGGGGAGGCCCCGGAGGCCCCGTCCCCGGGCGAATGCCGGCGTCCGGGAGGCCACCGGAGGCTGCGTCCCGAGAGCCAAAAGGTGGCGCCCGAGGAGGCCCCGGGGGCCGGATCCTCGGGCCACCGTGACATAACTTACCCGGACTTAGTCCCGCGGAGATTTCCCTCGACAAGGACAAAGGGAAGGTGTAGAAGGAGTCAAATTGGTTGGAGGTTGAACATGGCGTGCCAGCGACGTGAACTACTCACGGCATCACGCGAAGAAACAGGAAGCTTACAATTCGAGTTAGAATTTAAAAACTAGCTTCACAAGCTTGCTAGGGATCTGCTAAGGATCAAATTGTCCTACAAAAAGGATGGGTGAAATGGATTGGAGAAGGTTTAATTTTGGGAACAGGGCATTTGGCCTTTTACGGTGATCACCGGCGATGAGGATCACTAGAGCTCAATTGGTTGCTATGACACAGATAGATGGTTAAGAGAACCTGACTAGTGTGGTTGGATTGGAGTTTGGTGAAGCAGAGAGGTCTGGCGATGGTTGCCTCAACTGTGGCTTGCGGGGGACGAAGAAGAAAGCAACTAAATTGGGACTTAGCAAAAATTTGAAGGCGTGAAGGTTACACTAGGTGAGAAAGGGCTTAAATAGGCGAAGGGCGGAGGCAGCAAGGGAAGTCCAGTAGTGGAATTGGCGCGGGGACAAGACTGGCCGGTCGCAAAAGAAACAGTGGCGAACGGCGATGCGATGACGTGCAGGCGGCTAGCCAGGCTTTACCAGCCACTGACAGGGCTTAGGAACTTGGGTTCTTGCCAGTGCAGAGGCGGAGGTGGTGAAGTTGCTCTGGCAATCGACACGTACGCGCATGCAACTTAAATCCTCCCTCGGGCGTGCGCACTGAAGCTGTTGTTGCCACTGGATGAAACGTTGCCATGACGAGGAACCTGGTGCTGACACGAGTGCACACGCTGGCGCTGGCGATCACGAGCACAGGCGACGACTTTGCTTGGCCGGCGGCAAAGAAATAAGGCAAACGTGCTGGTCAAAACGGCGCTGGGGCTCTGGTCAAAGACGGGGGCCTGGGGCTGGTCGAAAAGGGCTGGAAAATGAGACTTGGGCTGATTTGCAATAACTGAAACTTGATCCAGGGACTGATTTGTAAATCTGGCAAAAAAGCTTAGATAAAGGAAATTTGTCTCATAATTTTGGCACAATAAACTTAATAGTTTAGCAGTGACAAATAATAGGATCGAGGGTTTTGATTAGGTTTTGAGTCGAAACGAAAACAGGGTACTTAGGGTAATTAGGGTTTTGAAAATTGGTGGGGTTGAAAACTGAGGTTTTGGATGAGATTTCAGAAATCTCGCAGAAGGGAAACTTGCTCAGAATAGCAAATGGGAGATTCCCTAAATTAGATTAAAATTTAGAGATAATCTGTCGCTTTTAGTCTTTTTGGGCTCTCAGAAGATCTGAAAAGGACTAATCTGCGATACTTTTGGGTTGATTTACGAAAAAGGTTTAAACAAAGGAGTTTTGCTATCAACTTCTGGGTAACTGAGGTGGTAGTCCTAGATACTTCACTTGGTTGCAGTAGGACTTTCTGCTCAAGGCATTAGCTACTACATTCGCTTTGCCGGGGTGGTAGTGTACTTCAAGATCGCAATTTTTGATGAGTTCTAACCACCTTCGTTGCCTCATATTCAAGTCTTGCTGTGTGAAGATATACTTCAAGCTTTTGTGATCAGTGTAGATCTCACATTTGTTACCCAATTAGTAATGTCGCCAAATCTTCAATGCGTGGACAACGGCAGCTAATTCCAAGTCATATGTTGGGTAATTCTCTTCATGGGGTCGCAACTTTCTTGACGCATATGCTACCACTTTTCCTTCTTGTATGAGAACACAACCTAATTCTTGTTTTGATGCATCGCAATAATCTTTGAAGTTCTTCTTGTCATCAAGCAATAAGAGGATAGGTGCTGTCATCAATTTCTTCTTTAGCTCTTCAAAACTCTTTTCACACTCCTTACTCCATTCGAAAGGGGTGTTCTTCTTCAACAACTGGGCAAGTGGCCTGGTGATCTTAGAATATCCTTCAACAAATCTTCGGTAATATCCAGCCAATCCTAAGAAACTTCTGATTTCCGTCACTATTTCTGGTTGCTTCCATTCCATGACAGCTTGGATTTTTTACGGATCCATGAATATTCCTTTGCCAAAAATGATGTGGCCTAGAAAAGAAATTTCCTTTAATCAAAAGGCACACTTGTCAAACTTGGCATATAGCTGGTGGTCTGCCAACTTCTTTAGCACCAATCTGAGATGATGGTAATGTTCTTCTTCTGTCCTAGAGAAAATAAGGATATCATCCACGAACACAATAATGAATTTATATAAAAATTCCATAAGAACTTTGTTCATCAGGTTCATGAATACTGCGGGTGCATTTGTCTGTCCAAAAGGCATCACAATAAACTCGTGCAATCCATATCTTGTTATGAATGCAGTCTTGGGGATATCTTGCTCTCGAATCTTCAGTTGATGGTATCCCGATCTTAAGTTAATTCTTGAAAATATCTTTGCTCCTCTGAGCTGATCAAAGAGATCATCAATTCTGGGCAGAGGGTACTTGTTTTTGATGGTCATGTCATTTAGCTTTCGGTAGTCAATGCAGAGTCGTAGGCTACTGACTTTTTTCTTGGCAAAAGTACCAGGGCTCCCCAGGGTGAGGAACTTGTTCTGATAAATCCTTTCTCTTCCAACTCTTCTATCTGCTTCCTTAGCTCCTCTTGCTCTTGGCTCATCATTCATGCCAGCTTTCTTGTGTATGGAGCTGATCCAAGTTTCAGCTCAATGGTGAACCCTATGTCCCGGTCTAGAGGCATTCCCGAGAGCTCTTCAGGAAAGACTTCTAGGTACTCGTTGACTATTGGCACCTTCTTGAACTCAATCTTCTCCATAATGTTCGGACTACTCACGTGGCCACTTACTGAAGTTCTCTCTGTATGAAATGTCACTTGCTCGTAGTCCATCTGACCTTTGTGCTTTGATAGCCAATCCATTCCAAGGATAACGTCTAGCCCTTGAAGATCTAGAACTAGCAGATTCACTAGGAATCCTATGTTGCCGATACAAAAGGTAATATTTCTACAGATAGATTCAACGGGCATCCTAGCTCTGGGAGATTGAATAAGAATAGGGTACTCTAATACAGACACAGACAATCCACTTTTCAGCACAAAAGACTTTAACACAAAAGAATGAGTTGCCCCAGGGTCAAACAAAATAGCTGAAAGCTGAGAAAAGATCAGGATTCTACCAATCACGACGTCAGATGTTTCTCCAGCTTCAATTGCAGACGCGTAGTAAAGTCGGCCTCATCCTGTAGTCGGCATTCCTCTTCCCTTGCTGATTTGAATTCTTCCTCCTCTGGGTGGCGGAATACCTCTGGCAAAATTTTGAACTGGTGCAGGAGATCTTGTTGCTTGGGCTCGGGCAACACTGAATGGTAGATGTTGAAGTGGACATGTCTCCTTGCGGTGCCCTTTTCTTCCACAGTGAAAACACTCCACATTCTTCAACGTGTAGTCCTTGTAGAAATGGTTTCGCTTGCATCCTGTACACTGTGGTGTTATAGTTGTTGCAGGCCTCTGAGATCGTTGGGGTGGTCTGAAGACTGGTCTGAAGCTTGGCATTGGTCTTCCTCTACTCATGTTTCCTTGATAAGAATTCAGTAGGGCCTTCCTCTTGCGATCCTCTTTAATTATCCATCTCTTCTCCTCCATTTTAAGTAGTCGGTTGATTATGACATGAAAATCTGTAAACTCGTGAGATGACAACTGGTATTGCAAAGAATTATGCAAACCTTCACAGAATTTATCTATTTTCCTCTCTTCCGTCGTAATGTCCTTAGGAGCATATCTTGATAGTTGAATAAACTCGTGCAAGTACTGTTTGACTGTCTTATTTCCTTACTTCAGGTTCATGAATTCTCGACTCTTCGCTTGAACAACTCCTCTCGGGACATGATACTTGCGGAATTTCTCTTTGAACTGATCCCAAGTAATTAAATCTCTGTTAGGGTGCATTGTCTGGTAATTCTCCCACCAAGCTACGGCAGGTCCAGATAATTGATGTGCTCCGTATAGGAGCTTTTATTCATCATTGCACTTAACGGTGTTCAGCTTTCTTTCTTCATGTCTTAGCCAGTCATCTGCTACAATGGGTTCCTCTGTGCTTGAGAAGGTCGGAGGGCTTGTCTTCTGAAAATCGGTTAATCTTGCTCCAATTGCTGATCCTTCAATAGGTCCGGACGGCATGTTTTGCATCAATTGCCTTAAGATCTGGTTATGTACGGCCATTGCCTGCTGTCTATTTTGCTCCATCCATATCAGTGCATCATTGATATTTCCTCCTTGTGGCATGATCTGGGTTGGCACGGGCTCTTCTTCTAAGTGTGTTCGTCATATCATTGGTGTCTTCCTCGGACTCTTCCCTGAGATCTTCCTCTAGTGTTAACCATTCTGCTCTGGCAGGGGGTCAAAGAAATGATTGTTGACTTAAGAAAATCACAGATAGGATACAAGCAGAAAGTTGAGATCAATCCACGAGACAGGGATAGAAATGTGCAAGATGTTTTTCATAAATTAACTTTTTACAAAGTACATAGCTTTGCCTCTATGGCTCATAGGAATATTTAACAACCAGCCTAAACTAAAGCAACCACAAAACAAAGCAACTGTTACACAAGGAAATCTAACGATTACAGGGCTTTGGCACAAGAAGGGGGTTTAGGTCAGGAGAAAACTAGGATCACGCATCAACATTGGAAGAACCACAAGGCTCTACCTCTTCTGGATCCTCCTCCTCCTAATCTTCATTTGCGTCCAGTGGGTCCAGTTCCATGTTGTCATCCTCTTCCCCATCTTCCGACGAGGTGTCGGTGTCGCACTCGACGACTTCCTTTCCTTTGCCTTATGGAGCTTCTTTCCTTCCTGCAGCGATGGAACACTTGGGTGCCTGAGAGTTGATTACAATGCCACGCAACGTAGGTGTGAAATAGCCAAGGTAATCACTAGGCCTTCCCACACTTTTGTGGGCAATAACCCTCATTCTTGGACGGCTTCTCTTGTTCACAGACTCTAAGGCTTCAAGGTCTCATCTTCTACTTGGTCCAATCAGCTCTTGAATCTGTTTCTCCTTCTCTTGGAGGTTCGCACGGGTCTTTGCGAGCATGCCCTCAAGATAATGGCGATCATCACGAGCGCACTCATGCTCACGCAGCAAGCGAGTATAGCCCGTCTCCAAGGCTTGACTTTTCTTGGCCGACGGCGAAGAAACGCGGCGAACATGCTGGTTGAAACGATGCTGGGGCTCTAGTCGAAGACGGCGACCAGGGGCTGGTTGTAAAGGGCTAGAAAATGAGACTTGGGCCGATTTGCAATAACTGAAACATGATCCAGGGACTGATTTGTAAATCTGGCAAAAAGGCTTAGATAAAAGGAGATTTGTCTCACAATTTTGGCACACTAAACTTAGAAAATAGTTTAGCAGCGACAAATAATAGGATCTAGGGTTTTGATTAGGTTTTGAGTCGAAACGAAAGCAGGGTAGTTAGGGTAATTAGGGTTTTGAAAGTTCGCGAGGCTGAAAACTGAGGTTTTGGATGAGATTTTAGAAATCTTACATAAGGGAAACTTGCTCAAAATAGAAAATGGGAGATATTCCCTAAATCAGATTAAAATTTGGTGATAATCCATGTCTTTTAGTCTTTTTGGGCTCTCAGAAGATCTGAAAAGGACTAATCTGTGATACTTTTCGGTTAATTTGCGAAAAAGGTTTAAACAAAAGAGTTTTGCTATCAACTTCTGGGTTTAGGGTATTGGCATACCTTGGATTATAATTCTGAGACAACAGACTTAGATTGGATCAAGATTCAGGGAAAACAGGGATATTACACGCACGCGGGATCAGATGGATCCGGCAGCGCGGCGTGGAGGCGGAGGCGGCTCCAGCACGGCGTGACATGGTAGATCCGGTGGTGGTGAGATGGATTGGATATGGGCAGTGGTGGCTGTGGTGGTGCCACTAGTACAGAAATGCAGTCTACTGACCCCTATCTTCTAACAGTTATTAGTGATTTAGAAGAAAACCGTTAGAAAAGGTGCCTTGCAGCCTAAAAGGCATAAGGGAGGCATTTTTACTATCGGTTTGTACGAAATTTACCGATAGAAGAAGCAGAATGATTTACTCTAGCAGTGATGAACATATTTACCGTAAGAAGAGATGCATAAGTACTGACGGCAGACTGTTGTGTACCATTAGAAGAGTTCGACTTCTACAAATAGATTTATTCTATCAGTACTATATGTTTATATTGTTAGAATAGATCCCAAAATTACTATTGGTAGGCTATTGTGTACCGTGAGAACTGTTCGACTTCTACAAATAGATTTATTCTATCGGTACTGTATGTTTATATCGTTAGAATAGATCCCAAAATTAGTATCGGTAGGCTGTTGTGTACCGTTAGAACTGTTCGTCTTCTACAAATAGCTTTATTCTATCAGTACTGTATGTATATACCGTTAGAAGATTTAACAAATTCCTATCGGTAGACTGTTGTGTACCGTTAGAACCGTTTGTCTTCTACAACTAGTTTTATTCTATCGGTACAGTATGTTTATACCGTTAGAAGAGATCTAAATTACTAACGGTAGGCTGTTGTGTACCGTTAAAACTGATCTAGTATTATAAATACCCAAAAATGGCTCTTCCATTCGAACATTTCCTCGGGCGCTCGTAGCCCTAACCCGTAAGCTCCATGGACGGCCGGCGCACCTCCACCGGCGACCACTGCACTTCCGCACCTCCAGCGATGCCCACTAGATTTCGGCATGGCAAGCAAGTTATGTAAAATTTCGGCAATATTGTTAGATTATTCTAATCCGATTATGGTAGTTATCCTGCCATTTTTGTATCCTTCATTTTGGTGTGTCTTCTTTTCAATATGATTATGTACAGTGTCTTGTTCATGTTTTTTATTAAAACAACTAAATAATATCATTGTGGGACAGCTAATGTTCAATTGTTTGCTGATCCTATCAAATGAAGAAAATTATCAGGATATTTGCAAGACAAACGCTAGCTAACATAGTCAAATGCCAATAAGAGTATCAATGTAATATCTTCATCTCTCAGTAGGTTGCTCAATGCCAACTTGGACTTAGTAACAATTGAAATTGAAAGATCATGAAATTGAAGATGAAATTGAAATTGAAATTGAAATTGAAATTGAATGATCATGAAATTGAAATATCATTAATATCAAGATATTTACAAATATCATAAGATACACAAATATCTTGATTTGTCCGTAGGTTGTTCAATGCCAATAACATAGTCACATGCCAACTAGCTTGCTCAATGATCAGGTGCATGTAAAAAGTTCATTAAATAATTAAGATATGTATATTGGCAAGGTAATTTCTTCTGATGAAATAGAGTAGAAATGTAATATCTTGATCTCCAGTTGCAAGTTGATGTTACTATGACGAAGCACAACCTAACTTTCAGTTGGTAGTCCTTCTCAGATAGGGAGTCATTTAGGAAACAGTAAATAATCTTAATTTGCTCTAGGATGCCTATTTATGATCTGTGCAGGTCCTTGGACGATGCTCATGAGGGGCAAAGTATTTCACGGTTTTTCGTCGCAGTACACTGCCTACGTTGGCTTCTTGGCGAAAGAAAGGGTGAAGATTACCATCGAGAGCTGGAAGGACATGAAGGGCGAGATCTTAATTGGCTCGTTCGAGAAGATCCTCAAGCCCGGCTTGTTTCTCAAATCAGGACCTATAGAAACCATCTTACATTTGTATCGGTGATTTCCTCGGCCTCAGACTCGATCAACTCAACTCAACTCAACTCTGTAATATAAGTGGTTTCCTCTTCCATTTGTATCTTAGATCAGCCTTCGTTTGCCTACATTCCTTCAAGAAAATGGAAGAGGAAACCACTTATATTACTGAGTTGAGTTGAGTTGAGTTGATCGAGTCTTAGCCTGAGGAAATCACCAATACAAATGTAACTTGACGCCAGTTCCAGCTCCTCGGGCGTCTTTGAACTGAACTTCTATGGTTAAGTCAAATGTGGTTCAGACATTTGCTATTTCGGACGAATGGATTTGTGATGTATCAGGTCTAACTTATAGTCGGTAGTTACATTGTCGCAACTTGCAAAGGTTCTCTTTTATGTAAAATGTATGGGCCACTGGGTCCTCGTGACGATATGTTGTTAATTTCAGACGTGACTTCCTTTTTCATGAAAATCATGCATGCATGTATTTGTAGCAGTAGCCAGATCAGTCAGACCCTAATCTATCTCAAGCCCTAAAATTTCCAAATCTATCCTGTAGACCCAAATCAAGATCAGATTGCTCAGATGTGATATATCAGTCACTCTGAACATAAAAGTCTTCATAAGCCAGATTCAATTCCATCTCTAACTCTCAGATCTTGTAATCCTTTTCTGTTTTCGAAAACCGGAATTTAATTAATATCCTAATTACCCTAAATACTCCTAACCCAGATTTAGCCAAATCTTGACCTAATCTAGACCAGATTATTCTTGGATTATGATCATGGGTATGCCAATACCTTAATCCAGAAAATTGGCAGCCAGATTTCTTCGTTTAAGCCTTTTTCACAGATCCGTCCAATTGTATCGCGAATCAATCCTTTTTTGATATCTGGAAACCAAAAAAGGCTAAAATCCTCAGATCAACTCCAAATTCTGTTTCAGGGAAAACCTCCCAAATGCTAATTAATACGAAATCTTCCTTTATTAGAACACCCAAATCTCTCTCCAATTTCCTTGAATTCAAAATCGACCAAAACTCATATTTTAATTACCGTAAAATACCCTATTTTCAATTTACATCAAAAACCATCAAATCATGCCAAATTTTACCAAATTTCTTGCTAGATGAGTACAAGGAATAAGTTTATACTCATCTATGAAATCAGATTGCAAATTACCCCTCTCTAAATGAGAAATTACAAATCAGTCCAGAATTCATCAAAGCTTCTTGCAACCAGGTCCTTGGTTCGACCAGAGCTGCAGTTCGTGACCAGAGCTCCCAGCTCCTTCGATCTATATTTTCTTCTTCTGTCACAACTTGACTTGAGCGCTCTATCAACCATTCATCCTTTGTCGACACCTTCAACCAAATGTCGATCCGTTGACATTCGTTGTTTTTGAGTAAACCAGCCGCGGACTTGATGTACATATTGCAGCCTTGAAGCCCTAAGAATTTCTCACACCATCCTTAGCTCAGATCCTGTAAATTCCAGGGTTTTGACCCAGATCAACTTGCAATCTCAGTCCGTTTCATCATCGCCAAGATCTTTTCTCTTAAAAGCATGTTGCATATAGATTTTAAAGTATTCAAAATAGTTTGTGATCTTTGTGTGCTTGTTTGATTGGAGAGTAGATCAAGAGCCCGAGTACGAAGACTTCGTCGCAGACTCGACTTCGACTGCTGTTTCTTACGACGCGGAAGGCAAGTCATATTCTTGGACATCTTGAACCTATATTTTAAGAGTTGCTATATGACGAGGATTGTCACCCGGGTCACTTCTAATAAACTTTTGGTTCAAGACAGGTTCGAACCAGACATGTATCTGGCAATGTGAACTCAAGCTATTCTGAGGGGCATCGCCATGAGATCGCAAACTTTACGCGATCAGGTCGCGGGCTTCGTGCGATCAGACCGACAGCTTTGCGCGGTCAAACCGACAGCTTTGCGCGGTCAGAAGTTCGTATGCTATACGCGAACTGGATATCTGGGATGTTGCGCAGTCAGCCCACATTCCGCGGTCAGAACATTCTCGACCAGGGTGCTTGGAGTTTATTCGGTTATCCATATAATAGGATATTCCAAGCATCACGAGGATTCCTCCACGTTGAAGACCAACCGTCAGAGGTTAATATATGCGGTTATTCATGATTAACACATGTTAATAACCTCTGTGGAAGTTAACAGCAGTTCTCCAAAAACCGCATCCAACCGTTTGATGCAGTTTCTTCATATGGCACCCTTTCGACAAGTATAGAAGGGTGGCATAGAGGTCCGAGGAAGGAATCATCCAATCCATTTGGAAGAACAAGACCCCTGATACAAGTGAGACATAACACATCTCAACTACGAAAAACAGCCAAGTCTACGGCTCAAACTAGATAGTTTCTACAAGCCTCCCTGGCTTCATTCTGTACATTTACATAGGAAAAAATCCTTCGCCTGTGAAGGAGTTTTTCTGCTATCTTTGTAACCTTTTGTCACCTATAGTGAAATCCTAACAGGACGTAGGGCTATTACTCCCACCATCGAGGGCCCGAACCTGTATAAATCTCCCTGTGCTCCTGTTCACCATTTTTCTACATACCTTCCCAGAGGGTCATCTTGAAAGGTCTCACCATTACAAATTTTGCATAAGTTCGGCTGAGGGCTCCGAGTCCGAATCGTCGACACTATAACATAACCTTGAATATAAATAATATTGCATGTGAAAGAATGAGAATGGTTGATTATGAATTGGCAGTACTAGGCTGGATGTCTGTGAAATGTGAGATGATCAAATAGTGAGCCATGAATTAATATATATGTATTTATATATATTCATGAAATAAAACCCCTAGCCGTGACTAGAATTTGGTATGGAATGGTGGTAGCACTGGAGGTGCTTAACTGAAAGGATGAGCAGGCACTGAAGGTGCATGGTTTGTGGATGGTCTAGTCACTGGCCTATAAGGACTAGAACCTTGTGTTGTGCGTCTAGTGGCATGAAACACGTACTAACCGCAAGCCTGGTATGGGACAGGCCTGAACAAGTACTTATGTGGATCGCACATGAAACCCTTGCATGAGATGGAAAACAATACACGAATTTCAAGGAGTGCGGCTCCTACACATATCACTGAATATGATCATGCACGTTGACCCAGTAATGGGTAGAGACTTAGGATGGAGGGAGTACCTGCCACAACTGTGGTTCGCGAGAGATCCACAGGGTCAGGGGTGAATTGTGAGTGAAACACAACAAAAGTTCTTCTTATCTCCACCTTGCCACTCACAGTATGAAGTGAGCCAGGGGTCCAATCATTTTGACAGGAAGGGCATGAGAGTGGAATATCTTGCGGGTAAATTGGTACCTCTCTTCAGAGTTAAACACGTATTCGAATACTCCGAGCTCCCGGGTTTATAGGAGTCTGGTGCGGTGGATTAAATCCACGGGGTGTGGCACAAGTGTGTTTTCTAAATAAAACTTGTTAAGTCAAGATTACCCAAATGACATGTGTTGTCATGATAAGGAGTGCTATCGTGTGCTGTCGTGTGTCGATGTGTCGTGGTAGTGCTGTAATCTAGTGAACATGAATAGCAATGCTATGTTATGAAAAGTGCTGCCATGAGATGTGATGAGATATGAAAGAAAAGATTATTTTACAAACATCCATAATTCTTGACTAGTCTAGGTTCATAACAACACTACTATATGTATCTACTCTTACCTATGACTTGCTGAGTACATAAGTACTCACACTTGCAACCTACAAATCAGTAGATGGAGCGTTCCATGATGAAGAAGACGGCGTGGAGAACTTCTTGGATCCAGATGAAGGAGAGCCAGTTCCGCCAGAACCATGATGTGTGTTGTTCTTCCGTCAACTTCTCACTGTGGGAGGGTCACCTATCTTCTGCTGTGTAGTTGTTATTTTGGTAAACCATGTATGCCACAAAGGTATTGTAATCTCTTTATGTAATATTAAGGCCAGCAGGCCATACTGCTTAAATATTTTGTAAGTTTTTCTGTTGCAATGTGAATATACTCCTGTGCTTGACTTATCCTGGGAAGTCAAAGGTATGCTTATATGGGACTAGGTGCAGCGAGCTAGGTCTCCACGAGAGTAGTTGTAGTCCCAATTTCGGGGTGCGACAATATTTGTATATCATGTATTGCTATTTGGGACATGAACTTGAATGTGTACATGGCATCGAGTATTTGTGTATTTAATTGTATTGGTAGGTAGGTGTACATTTGTATTTGTAATGCTATTTTAGACATGCACTTGAATTTGTGAACTGGCATGTGTATGTTTGTACCTAAATTGCTATGTCATGCATGAATCAGCTTGCTTTTGTTTTAGCCATTAACTAGAATGAGTTTAAATAGTACTCATTTTTTATGTTTCCTCTTGCATTTTTTTGAAGGAATGGAGGCAAACCAAGATCTCATGTAAGTAGAGATTTTTAATTTCTTTGGCAAGATGAAGTACCAAGTACCTAAGAAAAGTATTTTTGTGTCTCCTACTTAATCTACAAATTAGCATCTCTTGAAATATTTCTTTATCTTCCAGTTAAGATTTGTTTGATGTTACATTGTGTTTAGATATGATTATTTGAATTCTTGAGCTGGTGTGCATGTGTGTACTTAGATTGTTGTGTCATGCATTACCCAGCTTGCTTTTGTTTCAGCCATGCACCAGTGCCTATTCTAACGATAAATACACATATTTACCGATAGAACAAACACATATATTTGCATATGTGCCTCAGGCATGCACTTTAATGTGAGAACTGGTGCGCATGTGTGTACTTAGATTCCTGTGTCATGCATTACCAAGCTTGCTTTTGTTTCAGCCATGTAGCAGTACACGTTCTAACAGTAAATACACATATTTACCGATAGAACAAACACATGTATTTGCATATGTACCTCAGGCATGCACTTTAATGTGAGAACTGGTGTGCATGTGTGTACTTAGATTGCTGTGTCATGCATTACCCAGCTTGCTTTTGGTTCAGTCATGTAGCAGTGCCTGTTCTAACGGTAAATACACATATTTACCGATAGAACAAACACATGTATTTGCATATGTGCCTCTGGCATGCACTTTAATGTGAGAACTGGTGTGCATGTGTGTACTTAGATTGCTGTGTCATGCATTACCCAGCTTGCTTTTGTTTCAGCCATGCACCAGTACCTGTTCTAACGGTATGTGTGTGTTTTTACCGATAGAAGGTGTGTGTACAAAATTCCCCGCACATAGTCTAACGGGGATTCCTTGTATTTAGCGTTAGAAATGGGTACAGTATAAGTAAAATCCCACTTGACCTTGCTAACCTGCTATCTTGTTCTATTGCACACTGTCTCCCACTATTTGCGATGAGAGTTCCACGCTCGAAGCTACACTGCTAGGGTGATCAGGGCAAGCTGGAAGGAAGTTGATTCGACCCCTCTCTTTCATGTAAGCTTAATTGTCATCACTTATCTCTCTCTCCCTCTAGATCTCCCTCCCTCTCTACTTGCAATCTAGCTTTATTGTGTAGTTCCAAGCTTGGGAGCTAGCTGGAAATGCCTCGTGTTTTAGGAGCTCACTAGCTTGTATGGTGTAGTTAGGTTAATTAGTGTTAATTTCGTCAGGCTAGGGTTTAACACATTAGTTGTAAGAGGCTGTACATGTACATATACATAACTTAATCGGGCAGGTTTCATGCATGCCTAACTCGTTAAATTTTGTTAATTGTAGATGGACAGGAAATATTGGATGTATGGAATAAAACGTACTACTCTTGAATATTTGGATGGTGTGAATGGGTTTATTAAATTTGCTGAGCAACAAAAGGCAAGGAAGAGGGCGAAAGATATGCTTTGTCCTTGTACAGATTGTATGAACTTGAAGAGATTTAGCAACTCTGATCAAATTAACAGTCATTTGATTCATCATGGTTTTAACGCGCGATACACCCATTGGATATGGCATGGCGAAGATCTTGAGGAAACAAGCACCACTACTATCAATCAGCAGGACCCGGATGTGGATTGCAATAATATCGATGATCATCCGAATTTTGATAATGTTCATTCCGATGTGCACGTAGATGATGATGACAATCTAGATGGGATGTTACGTGATGTAGAGGAAGATTACAACGAAAATGACTTCTGTGAATTTGAGAAACTAGTTGCTGACTCTGAGAAGCCTCTGTTCCCTGGATGTGCAAAATTTACAAAGCTGTCTTCTATGCTGAGATTATATAACTTGAAGGCAGGAAACGGTTAGAGCGATAAGACTTTCACGGCACTATTAGATCTTCTAGCAGACATGCTTCCAGAGGGAAATGAGTTGCCAAGACCTACTTACCAAGCCAAAAAACTGTTGTGTCCGTTGGGAATGGAAATCGAAAGAATACACGCATGCCCAAATGATTGTGTGTTGTACCATAACGAGTACTCCAGTTAGCATGTTTGTCCAAGATGTGGCGCATTGAGGTATACGCGTAGGGACCGGATTGACAGTGAATGTCACGAGATAAAGAAAGGACCTCCGGCAAAATCTGTGTGGTACTTGCCTGTGATATCTAGATTGAAGCGGCTGTTTGCAAATTCAAAAGTCGCGAAGTACTTGCGCTGGCATGCCGAAGGTCGGAAACAAGACGAAAAACTGAGACACCCAGTTGATTCTATTCAATGGAGAAACATCAACATAACATTTGATGAGTTCAGCGGCGAAGTTAGGAATATAAGGTTCAGGCTGAGTACAGATGGTATGAACCCACATGGTAATATGAGCAGTCGGCATAGCACTTGGCCTGTTCTTTTATGCATCTACAATCTTCCTCCTTGATTATGCATGCAGCACAAGTACATCATGATGTCGTTACTAATCTCAGAACCCAGACAACCCAGAAATGATATCGACGTGTTTCTAGCGCCTTTAATTGAGGACTTATAGAAATTGTGGAGCGAGGGGGTGCAGGTGTGGGATGCATATAAGAAAGAGAATTTCATCTTGCGGGACTTGATATTTTGCACCATAAATGATTTCTTGGCCGACGGCAATTTGTCGGTGTTAGTACGAAAGGAGCCAAGGCTTGCCCTATTTTCTTAGATGAAACTGAGAGCATGTGGTTGCGAAACTGCCGGAAAACAGTGTACATGGGTCACCGTAGGTGTCTTCCGGTGCATCATGCCTACCGTAAGAAGAGAAAATCATTTAACGGGAAGCCTGAGATGGGATCAGCCCCAATGTTTCTGACTGGTAAGGACATTTACTCTCGCGTGAAGGACATCAAAGCTGAGTTCGGTAAGTGTTGTAAACCTCGAGAGAAAAATGTTTGGAGGAAGAGATTGATTCTTTGCGATCAACCGTACTGGGAGCACTTACAAGTTTGACATTGCATTGACGTCATGCATGTAGAGAAAAATGTCTGTGACAGTTTGATTGGTTTGTTGTTGAACATTTCGGGAAAGACAAAGGATGGTGTGAAAGTTCGCTGTGATATGGTAGAAATGGGAATAAGGATTGAGCTTGCACCTTTGGAGAATGGAAAGCGTACATACCTCCCCCCGGCCTACTATATGTTGTCCAAAAGCGAAAAACAGAACTCTGTCGGTGCCTGCACGGTGTTAAAGTTCCATGTGGGTATTCCGCGAATTTGAAAAAACTTGTGTCCATGAATGACCTAAAACTGGTTGGCACGAACTCCCACGACTATCATGTGCTGATGTCACAAATGCTTCCTATTGCTATCAGAGGTATTATCCCAGTTAAAGTCAGAGAGACAATCACAAAGCTATGTTATTTCTTCAATGCAATATCTTGCAAGGTAAGTACGTGCACTCGTACTATAAGTTAATTAACTCCATTTGTATGTGGAGCTTAATTAGAAGATTATTCTGATATGAATATATGGCGCAACTGTGTCCTCGCAGGTAATTGATCTGGATGGATTGGACGCTTTGCAACGCCACGTGGTCACAACTCTTTGTCAGCTCAAGATGTATTTCCCTCCATCCATTTTTGATGTTATGGTCCATTTGATTGTTCACCTTATCAGAGAAATTAAGTTTTGTGGACCCATGTGCCTACGCTATATGTATCCATTTGAGAGATTTATGAGTGTATTGAAGGGATACGTAAGGACTCGTCGTCAGCCTGAGGGGAGTATCATGGAAGGTTATGCCGCTGAGGAGTTGATTGAATTTTGCACAGATTATATGGCCGAGGTTGACCCAATTGGTATTCCTAAGTCCCGACACGAGGGCAGGCTTCAGGGCATCAGAACGATTGGATTCAAAGCTATCGTGCCGCCCGTGATGTGTACGCAAAATCACATTTTTGGGTCTTACAACACATGACGGAGGTCGAGCCATACATACACGAGCACAAGGCAATGTTAAGGTCACAGAATCCTTCGAAGCCAGAGATTTGGGTCACTAGAGAACATAACAGGAAATTTGCTGGATAGATCCAAGAAAGAGTCACGCGAGCTGCCGAGGGCTCCATAAGTGAAACTGTGACATGGTTGGCTAGAGGCCCAAGATTCACTGTAGGGACTTGGTAGGGGTACGACATCAATGGGTATTCATTTTACACAAGAGCTTAGGACGCCAAGAGCAGTACGCAATGTAGCTGAGTGTCACTGTTTGCTATTTCCGAGGATGCCAGGGCAGTAAGGGTGCTGAACTCATATTACGGTGCTATTGATGAAATATGGGAGCTCGATTATGGATTATTTAAGATTCTCTTGTTTCGATGACGATGGGTCGAAATGCCTCATGGTGTTAAAGTTGACAGTTACGGGTTTACTCTCATCGATCTTGATAGAGTCGGACACCAAGATGATCCATTCATACTTGCAAAGCAAGCCACACAGGTATTCTACATCGTTGACCCGGCCAATCCAAAGTTGCACGTTGTCCTCCACAGCAAGAGACTTATTGTTGGGGTCGAAGACGTTGTCGACAAAGAGGAGTATAACCAGTTCGACGAAATACCTCTGTTTTTAGAGGACATTCAATCTATCCCTACTGAAGATATCGACAAAACAACGTATCTGCGAGATGATCACGAAGAAGGATTATGGGTTGAGAACCATTGGTGACTATTTTTTATTTGAAGGAAAAATGCCAAGCAAACAGCCCACAAGTTGTGCATCAAGGTGAGGAACTTATCATTAATACATCAAGCAATACATTTTTCTTTAGAACTTAATGATAAGCTAGCTCACCACATTAATTGTAACACCCTGAGTTAGGGGTGAAAATTTCCTTTTTCTTCAATAGCATGTATGCATGTATCAGTAGTAATAGCCAGATCAGTATCTATCCTAAGCCCTAAAATCTCCAAAATCTATCCTGTGACCTCAAATCAAGATCAGATTGTTCAAATGTGATCTATTAGTTATCCTGAATCTAAAAGTCTTCAGAACCTAGATCCAATGCTATCTCTAACTCCCAGAATTATCAACTTCTTCTGTTTTCGAAAACAGAAATACCTTATATTACCCAAATACCCTAAGTTTCAGAAATACAGATTTAATCAAAATCTTGACCAAGTTCAGGCCAGATTATTCCTGGAATATGATCATGGGTATGTCAATACCTTAATATAAAAAGTTGACAGCCAGATTCTGCTATCTAGACTCTTTTCACAAATCAGTCCAAGAGTTATCGCAAATTAGTCCTTATCTGATATCTGAAAACCCAAAAAAAAAAGGCTAAAATCTCCAGATTAACTCCAAATTCAGAATTTCTTCGGCAAATCTTCTCAAAATGCTATTTGCCACAAGTTTCTCTTCTGTGCAGATATCAAAATCGAACCCTAAATGCCAGAATTCGAAATCGACAAAACTTAAATCTTGTTTTACCCTAAATTACCCTATTTTCAGTTGTATCAAAAGCTATCCAAATGTGCCAAATTTTATCTTCAATCTCTGCCAAATCATCTGTTGAATAAAGATTACCAAAACAGCAGAATCAATTTCAGTTTAAACCTCCCAAAATTCCAGATTTACATTTCAGTCCAAAACTCAAAGAATTGAAATTGCAGTTCAGTCCTTTTTCGACCAGGCCGTATACTGCTGTGCGCATGACCAGTGATCGCCGTGTTTTGCTTCCTTGCGCCGTGCACGTTCGCCGCCGGTGAAGCTTCGCCGCACTTGTGACCGTGCATGCCAGTACGCACGTGTCCTCGCTCCAGCTGGTGCCGTGGCAAGGCCGCTGCTACGTCGACGACCAGCGCTTGCTCCCGCGCGCGACCAGTAGCGACTTTGTCAGCAATCCATCGCCACGTAGCCTCGCCGTGCCAGTACTTGTCGCCACCGCTTGCTACAAGCTTTGCCAGGTCCCGATGAGGCGACATTGTGATCAGTTGAAAGCTTGTCGCCGTCGCATCACCGCTTTTGCTGTTTCTTCGCCGCTACTGCTCCAGCAAGCAAGCAATCTCATCACAGCAGCAAATCACTTCATTGTTCCCCTTCGCCATCTTCGCCTGGTCTATTTAAACCCTACTGTGTGCAGCAGCTTCTCCATACTTCACCAGAAACCAGCTAAATTTCCAACTCTCGCTGTTTCAGTCATCTTCTCCGGCGAGCCGTCGAGGAAGCTCACGGTGCCAGCTCACTTCACTGCATCTCCTGCCAAATTGTAGCTAGCAGTGAGTACCTCTCATCCTCCTGATTGTACTGTAGCATCTAATTACTCTCCGGTGGACCCTAACGCCGGTGATCGCCGGAAATGGCTGAAATTCGAAGAATGCCCTGTTCCGGCAATGTAGCTCGAATTACTCCAAATTAGCTCTCGATTCTGTAATAAAAATTGATCAGTAAACTAAATCAAGCATGCCTGTGAACTTAGAACAATCAATTGAGCCCAATTTGAAGCTATTCCCAATTTTACAATTTATCAGTTGCTGGCTCTCG
This sequence comes from Pharus latifolius, assembly GCA_019359835.1. NCBI lineage: Eukaryota > Viridiplantae > Streptophyta > Magnoliopsida > Poales > Poaceae > Pharus > Pharus latifolius. Next base: position 69,929,042 of record CM033322.1, read on the forward strand.
TCGCCAAGCCACACCGGCGAACTTCCGGCCAAATTGACGTCGCCAGTAGCTTACTCATACCCTTCCATCACTCCTAGAGCAAGGAATCGAGTTCAAACGGCCTGTGTTGGAAATGCCCAAATCCAGTGATTCTTCTCCGGCGCCGATGACCGGAAAAGTGTTCCCGGCCATTTCAGCCCTCGAAACCTTGTCATTTAGATGTGCCTTAGCCTCCTGAGCATTTTTGTCTTCTAGCTCAACATCTAGATCGGCCTAGATTGGAAGTTATAGCCATGCCAAGTTTGTGTCCAGAACTGCTCCAGTGCAGCCAGTTCATCTCTGTTCATCATCAAATTTCTTGCTTTCCAGCCATTTCTTGCCCTAGATCCTGTTGACTTAATTGTTCCTGTTACTCAAGCCTACCTCCCAGACAAAGTGGTGCATCATTTGGAGCTCCAGATCAAAAGTTATGCTAAGCCCTAGTTTTTGGCATTGTCAGCTCTATGCCAGAGCTTGTCAGCCAGTGGCATTGACCTTATTTACCCACTTCTGGTTGTGCAATTTGAAATCCACTTTGTCCACTGAATTTGTAGAGTTGTGATCTACATTTTCTTCTACTACCACAATTTGAGATAAGCACTCTAGCTTTTCTTAAAGCTATGTCCAAGCTTTGATCCGAATGTCGATCTGTTGACATTCGCTGTTTTGATTAAACCAGTCACAAAATTGTTATCCCTATTTAAATCCTGAAACCCTAAGATTATCTAATCACCATCCTTAGCCCAAATTCCTTGAAACCCTAGAATCTCGACTCAGTTCAGTTTGCAGTTCAAATTATCACCAGTTTAGTTCAATCATTCTTGTTGTGCATTTCTGCATATAAGTCATAAAACATTTTGAATATTATAAGTAATTATTGTGTGATTGTTTGTCGTCGAGCAGATTCAGAAGCTGACTTTGAAGATTTTGCTGTTGACCCGTCATCGACTGCTGTATTTTACGACGAGGAAGGCAAGTCATATCCTTGGTCATCTTGAACCTATATTTTAAATGTTGCTATAATATAACCTTGAATATAGGCAATATTGCATGTGAATGATTGAGAATGGTTGATTTATCAATTGGCAGTACTAGACTGGCTATCTGTGAAATGTGAAATAAACAAGTTTTGAGCCATGAACTATTATATGTATTTATATACTTATATTCATGAAATAAAACCCCTAGCCGTGACCAGAAAAATGGTATGGATGGCTGTAGCACTGGAGGTGCTAGACTGCAAAGGAATGCAGGCACTGAAGGTGCAGGGTTGTGGATGGTCTGGTCACTGGCATATAAGGACTAGAACCTTGTGTTGTGCGTCTAGTGGCATGAACAACGTGCTAACCGCAAGCCTGGTATGGGACAGGCCTGAACAAGTAATTATGTGGATCGCACATGAAACCCCTGCATGAGATGTGTAGTGATGCACGATAAACACGGAGCGCGGCTCCCACACATATCACTGAAGGTGATCAAGCACGCTGACCCAGTAATGGGAATAAGCAATGGGGTGGAGGTTTGGATACAACCTGCCACAACTGTGCCTCGCTGAGAGCCACAGGGTCGGGGGTGAATTGTGAGTAAAACATAACAAAAGTTCTTGTTATTTCCACCTTGCCGCTCACAGTATGAAGTGAGTCAGGGGTCCAATCATTTTGTTATGATAGGAAAGGTTTCAAAGTGGAATATCTTGCGGGTAAATTGGTACCTCTCTACAGAGTTAAAAACGTATTCGAATACTCCGAGCTCCCGGGTTTATAGGAGTCTGCTGCGGTGGATTAAATCCACGGGGTGTGACACAAGTACTATTTTCTAAATAAAATATGTTTAAATCAAGATTACCCAAATGACATGTGTTGTCATGATAAGGAGTGCTGCCGTGGGCTGTCGTGTGTCGACGTGTCGCGGTAGTGCTATAATCTAGTGAACATGATTGATGATGTTATATTATAAAAAGTGCTGCCATAAGATGAGATGAGAAAGGAAAAGATTATTTTACAAAGATCCATAATTCTTGACTAGTATAGGTTCATATCATCACTACTATATGTATCTACTCTTACCTATGACTTGTTGAGTACGTAAGTGCTCACCCTTGCAACATTCAACTCAATAGATGGAGCCTACTTTGATCAAGATGATGGTACGGAGTACTACGTGGATCCAGAAGGAGGAGAATCAGTTCCGCCAGAATCCTGAAGTGTGTTGTTCTGCCGTCAACTTTTTTTGTGGGAGGGTCACCTATCTTCTGCTGCGTAGTTAAATATTTTGCTAAACCCTGAATGCCTTGTAGGCATTGTAATCCTCTTTATGTAATATTAAGGCCAGCAGGCCACACTGCTTAATATTTTGTGAGTACTCTGTTGCAATGTAAAATACTCCTGTGTTTGACTCATCCTGGGAAGTCAAAGGTTTGTGAGAATGGGACTAGCTGCAGCGAGCTAGGTCTCTACAGGAGTAGTCGTTGTCCCAGTCTCGGGGCGCGACATTAATATATCTCAATTTTACTCCACAGCATGAGTTCTAACATATACAGTACCTTTATACTGTAAGAACTTAATTCTTTCCTACAAAATTTCTTGCCAAAATCTCATTGCAGCCTCTTGATTCTTCAAGAGGCATGAAACATCATTTTCCAATGCCCTGGCCAACTCAAAAATTAAGCTCTAGAAAAATTTACTTGTTCTAACGGTATTTTGTGTTAGTACCGTTAGACAAAGTTGGCCACTCTGATGGAATTTTCTCAAACTACCGTGAGAAAAGTGCACGTATAGGTTCTGACGGTATTATTTTGTTGTACCGTTAGAAGAAAATCATTAGTCTGTCGGTATATCTTGTTTGTACCGATAGAAAAGGCCCTCACTACTTTATTAAACATCGCCCGAGAGTTTCCCTCCAGTCGAACCGTTCCAACTTATAGCACTGCGACTCTTCGAGCGCCAAAACCCCAACCCTCGCCGGTGACCACTTCCTCACTGCCGCATGACGATCGCTACTTGGATCCCGGTTTACGACTACCGCCGGTCCTTATTTTCGTCCTTCACCGACCGCCGCTGCGTTCTACACCGCCTCTCCATCACCACAATTGATCGCCGTAAAATACCCTAATTCGTCATTCTTTTTCCAACGTCTTCCTTATTTGATCTTAGTGTTTTTTACACTATGGTTCGCTATTTTCCTCCGCTCATGTTTTGTTATTAAACTAGGGTTCCCTATTGTGTAGGATTTTGTAAATTCCGCAGGCATTGTTGATTTAAACTAGGGTTGACATAATATGTTCCAGTGCTGTAATGAACCTATTTTGAGATTTGAAATTATCTATACTGTTGTATGTGTGATCAATTGTATCCAATTGCCATGTAATGTACTTCATATGTTGGAGGTGTTCTTAAGCATCTTCTATCGGTATCTCCTGCATTTGCCAATAGAAAAATTGTTATATTCTATCAGTAGCTCATGTGTTTACCGATAGAAAAAATTTCTGTGTCAATCTGCCTGCTATATTACACAGGCCAAGAAACAATCAGTACCCTGTTTTCTATGTGTGTTCATTTTGTCATAAAATTTCAACAAGTATTAATACTTAGGATCTGGAAGGACATGAACCATGCAATGTCACATAGAGAGAATACTTTGATCAATGTTTTACACTCTCGTTGAAACCAAGAAGAATTAGTCTCCAATTAATCCTCAACTGAGTTATGGAACTCCAAGAATAATTAATTGCCACATGAACCTATTTTGAGATTTGAAATTATCTATACTACTATATGTGTGATCAATTGTATCCAATCGCCATATAATGTACTTTATATGTTGTTGGTGTTTATAAACATCTTCTATCGGTATCTCATATATTTGCCAATAGAAAACATTGTTATGTTCTATCGGTAGCTCATGTGTTTACGATAAAAACAATTGCTGAACACTTCAACAATTTTTGCATGCCTTTTAGTACCATTTTCTTTGAACATCCTTTTAGCAACCCTAATTAGTCTCCAATCCTCAACTGAGTTATGGAACTCCAAGAAGAATTAATTTCCATATGTTGCTTTCTTCCTCTGAAAATGTGTAGATGAAAATGCTCAGAAATAGAATCTTATCTTCTATCGGTAGTTGTTGTGTTTACCGATAGAACAAATATTTAAAATATGTCCTTTTTCTTTGTAAAATGATTTGGTTTGTGTTTCCATTAAATTTTTGATGGTTTGTTGATGGTTTTGTAGGGAAAGACATGTCATCGTCTTCATCGGATGATAGTAGTGGTTTGACAAGGGCCAACATAACTGAAGATGCTGGTTCGTCCCAGCGCAAGAGGGTGGGGCGAGGTGCGACGACGTTGGGCCATTTTTCCAAACGCACCGACCTTTCTTGTGAGCTCAACCAATTTGGGAGGCCGATCGGACAGAATGTTGGGAAGTACGTGTAACATCTCAGTTTTTGCTACCTCTTAGCATGCCAATCAGCATATCTTCATTGAAATCTCGGATGTCTCGACCCCATTTTTGATCTCTTATCTCAGAATTTTGACCCAAGGTATGCCACTCCCTTAGTTTAAAAAGTTGGCAGTTAAGCTCCAACGTTTAAGCCATTTCACATTTTAGTCCAAAAGTATTTCAGATTGATCCTTTTCAGATTTTCCCAAAAGCCTGAAAAGGCTAAAAGCCACAAATCAGCTCCAAATTTTGATCTAATTTAGGGAACATCTCCCAATCGCTTTTTTGAACAAAATCCTCTTCAGAGAAAATTCGAAAATCTCATCCTAAGCTTCGGTTTTCTGCCTCGACAAAAATTCAGGACCTATTTACCCTAATTACCCTAATCTTTCTGTTTTCATTTTGCTTAAAACATGATCAAAGACACTGAATCATGTCTTTTATCCTTGCAAACCTGCTTACTGAATTTAGTGAGTCTAATTGGCAAAGTCAGTTTCAGCCGAAACTAAATTTATTTCCAGATTTACAATTCAGTCCAAGAATCAAGTTTCAGAAATTACAGATCGGCCCAAAACTTTTTTTCTGCCCTTACTTTCGACCAAGCCACTACTGTTTCGACCAGGCCCCAGCAGCCGTTCGACCAGCGCCGTTCGCCGCAGCCTCCGCCGCGGGCCAGCACTCGTCTCCACCTGTGATAGTGTCCGTCGTGTCCGCGCGTGGTGTTCACGTCGCGCCAAACCATCCACGGTGGCAACGACCGACGACCGCCAGCAGCGTTGTTTCATCTGTGCATGCATGTGCCTGCAGCCGTCAGAAACTTTTTGCCACATCGTCGCCTTGCCGAGGCCAGCCACCCCGTCGCCCTGCTCCAGCCAGATTTGGCGCAATTCTCTTCTCTGGCAGAGCCGCTGCCACGTCCCAACGCCATCTCGATCGCGCCACCATTGCCAGCCAGGCCGTATCCTGCTCGATCCGCTTCAACTCTAGAGAGCCCCTGCCCGCTGCCTATATAAACCCTCCCCCTCGCCCAGAGCTTCTTCACACCACTCCAGCAACCACTAAGTCCCAGTTTCTTCACTTTCTTTTTCGTCTCCGGCGAGCCAACAGAGACGAGCTCGTGCCAACTCAGTCTACTGCGCCAATCCTTAAATTGATCAGACCTGTAAGTCCCTCTCATCCACCTCTCTATGCTATATGTTTAATTGCATCCCGGCAGACCCTGTCGCTGGTGATGGCCGGAAATGTTGTTTTTCCCTGTTTCGGCAATGCTAATCAAATTAGCCCGAATTAGCTCAACTTTTTGTAGAAGCTTATGACCAGTAGAGCACCCCCAGCAAGCCTGTGATCTTAGTTTTCATATTGAAGCCCGCTGTGTAGCTTTCCCCTTTTCTCGCGCTACCAGCGACCGGCTCACGTCGCCAGGCCACGCCGTTGTTTCCCCGGCTAAATAAACTTCACCAGTAGCTTCCCTTTACTCCTCTACTACTCTCACTATGAGCAATTAACCCCAGAAGCCTTGTAGCAGAAATGCCCAATTCCAGTGTCGTCTTCTTCGGCACCGATCATCGGAGATCTGTTCCCGGTCGTTCTAGCTGATGCCATCTTGTCCTGTATGCTCACCTCGATCTCCTGAGCATTATCCTCCACTAGCCCGATCTCTAGATCTACCCTGATTGAAAGTTATCGCCTTGCCAAGTTTGGTCCAGAACCTGTATCTGTGTCCTATCACCACCGCAGTTCATCATCGCTGTTCGTGCCGTCCGGCCACCTCAACCCTTGAAACTACCACCATCGTGTTCCTGTTTCTCGTGCCTGCCTCCCAGACATAGTTGGCGAAGCATTTGAAGTCCAGAACCAAATCTACTGCTCTGCCCTACCTTTTGATAGTGTCAGCTCATTGTCAGTGCATGCCAGCCACTGGCAATAGCCCTGTTTGACCCCTTCTGGTTGAACAATTGAAATACCACTTTGTCCACTAGATTCCAGGAGCCATGTTCTTCATTTTACTCTACTGTGACATCTTCAGAAAACTCACCTAAAGCCGAACTTAGGCCACGTGTAGCCATGAGCCGAATGTTGACCCTTCGATGTTCGACCCTTTTTAAACACATCTCTTCGAGCAGTGCTCAAGTATATTTGTCCAGATTATTACCCCAGCATGCATGTTATATTTTACTTATTATTTCCTATAGAAACTATTTTCTGTATGCTTCTGTAGTGCGATGTGTTGAATTGTCTTGTGTTTGTGTGCGAGAATAGAGCAAGAAGCAGAAGAGTCAACAAAAAACTTCGAAGAAACCTTAGAGCCATCAGACCCCACACTGCAAGACAAGTCTCTAACCTTGATCACATCTCTCCCAATATTTTGAGAAAACTAGGATGATTTCTGTTTTAAAGTATGTGCATGCTCTATGTTCAAATAAAGTGCTATATTGAAGGAATATGAATAGATATTGTCGTGGTATCACAGATACCTCGGCAGGTTAGGACGTGCACTGCACGAGTACAACGGCGCGAGCAGACCGAGTTACTGGTCTTCTCCCGCCGGGCAACACAGGAATTGACACCGGGGTTTATACAGGTTCGGGTCCCAGTGGGGGCCCTAGTCCTGTTGGCTCTCTCCGGACGCGAGTGAGTTGGGGAGGTGTGCTCTCATGGAGAGGTCTCCAAGAGAGCCGGATATTGCATTAATATAAATGAATTCGAATCCCTGAAAAAGGGTACAATAGGGGTATGTATAGCCCCCAAGAATACAAAAGACTAAAGAGCCCTCGCTGCAACCGCCGGATGGAAGGGCGGCGACGTCCTGTGGCCAGAGGACGGCCCGGATGCTTGACACGTGGCGCTGCTGACTTCCTAGAGGTCCCACCGTCAGCAGCCGCTCTTCAGGAGCCCGGAGGCTCTTCGGGTCTCACCGGGATTCCGGTGAGCCTCCGGATCTCACCGGGCGCCCGGTGACCCTCCGGATCTCACCGGGGTTCCGGTGACCCTCCGGATCTCTCCAGGCGCCCGGTGACCCTCCGGATCTCACCGGGGGCCCGGTGGTTCTCCTGGTCTCACCGGGGTTTCGGTGACTCTCCGGATCTCTTCGGGCGCCCGGTGGCCCTCCGGATCTCACCGGGGGCCCGGTGGTTCTCTGGGTCTCACCGGGGTTCCGGCTCACCGGGAGCTCCTCAAGACTTCGTGGGGCCTCCTGGGGATTCCCGCAACAGCAGCCCCCTAGGCCCTCGGGGGCGCTTGGTGCCTCCGATGGGTATGTGAAGCTCCCGACGATGACCCTTCGTCTTCCACGAAGTCCCTTACGCCACCGGCGGTGTTTCAGCTTCCGAACTGCCTCTCTGCGGGACGCACCTATCTGCGAACAGACGCATCGTTTCGAAGCGTTCACATTCGCGTCGCTTCGTCTTGCGCGCAACGGTCCAATCCCGCGGCTCTGATGGCTTTGTGGACACGTGGCGGGCATCCCGGTCCCCCTCCACCACCTATAAATAGGGGGGGGGCCCTTAGTTTGAGCATGCCCACAAGCCCTCAAAATTCCACAAATTGCAGTTGTCTCCCAGTAGTTCCCGGTGATTTCCGGTAGTATCCGGTGATCTTGTCCGCAAGCACCCGGCAGTTTCCGGTGATTCTTCCGGAAAGATCTGGTGACCTTTCCCCGGTAGCTTACGGTAACTCCCGGTGGCTCCCGGTAGCTTCCGGTAACATCCGGTAATTTTCGGCGGTTTTTTCGACAAGTCCGTCCCTTATGGCGCCAAAGAGTCGCGCCAAGGTCTCCGAGCTGCCTGCGGAGGAGGTGACCTCTGATTTCCTCGGGGCCACCGAGTTCTCCCCGGGGGCCCTTGAGGCCTTTTTGGTGCGCGGTTATTTTCGGGTGGGAGACATCAGGATCCCCGGCCCGACGGAGCAGGTGCCGAGCCCCCGGGACGGGGAGGTGGTGGCTTTCGAGGCCTTCGAGGAGGCGGGCCTTCGGCTTCCGGTGCACCCGCTGCTGCGTGAGTTGCTGCAGGTATATGGCCTGTCGGTCAACCACCTCACTCCGAACAGCCTCGCTTGGATGGGCTTGTTTATCTGGTTGTGCGAGACGACCGCCGTGACGGAGCCCACCATGTGGCTCCTGCGGTACTTCTACGAGCCAGCGGCAAGGGGCCCGGTGGTGAGGAGGGGCGGCCCTAGGTCGGCCTTCGGCTCCATCATGATCCAGCTGACCCCGGGCCGCGTCGACGAGTACCCGGTGCTAGCCTCCCGGGATCACTGGGGGGACTGGCTCCAGCATTGGTTCTACCTCTGGGTGGGAGACCCGGGGGTGACTTACTCTCGGGAGCCGTCGACGTACTCGCGGTCTAGTGGCCCGGTGGCTCCCGAGTGGACCGTGGCGGAGATGGACCTCCTCACCGCGATGGCAGAGGCCCGATTCCGGCAGTCCATGAGGGATCTTGCGGAGGAGATGGCCCTCCTCCGAGTGGCGCCGTTCCACACCCGTCGAGGGAGGGGGATGTCGGCGGCGCACAGGCCACCCCGGATGGCGGTGGCGAACCGAAAGTATCCGGACTCTTTCTCCCTGCTGGGGGATTCTTCCTAACTCTTGCTTTATTTGTTACTCTTGCAGTTAGGTCCTATGGTCGGGCCAAGGAGGTCGCGGCGACCCTCGTTGGCCGGTACTACGAGGACGAGCATGAGAGGGTGGTGCGCGTTATCGGGGAGGGTCCTCCTCGAAACGTCGTCGCGGAGGCGTTCGGGCTGAGGCTCCCAGCCCGGGTGCCTCTGCCTACCCCTGCTTCGCGCAAGCGGGGGAAGGAGGTCAGCGGCGGACCCTCGAAACGGTCTCGTCCGTCTGGCAGCCCCGCGGGGTCCCGAGCCCGGAGGAGTCCCGCGAGGCCCCGGTCTTCCCCTCCACCTTTTCCCGCGACGGACTCTGCGGCGGCGGTTGCTGGGGCATCGGGTGCAGCCCCCCGCACCCCGGGCGGGCCGGATCCCATGGGCGGCGTCCCAGCCGGAGAGGGCTAGGGCTCGGACTCGGAGATGTATGCTCCGAGTCCTTCGCCGCCTCCAGCACCCGCGGGGACCCGGCCGCAGCCCTCGTCCAACGAGGTCTCCGTCCGGTTTCGGATGCCGGGCGGCCTGCCGATGGCCTCGATCCTGGCCCCGGAGACAGGCTCCTCGACGGTTCGGTCCACGACCGCGGCGCTCCCTGTACCCGGGAGGGGTAAGGGCCTGTTCGTCCGCCTCCTCCAGATCAGGCCTCTGGCTCCTCCGACGATGGGACTCCAGAGGAGGGGGCTCTGCATGGTGGGGAGGCCTCCCGTGGGAGCGACCCGGGGGGCGACGAGGGTGACGTTGACGTGGTGATCGCCTCCGGACTTCGGGTAGGTTACTTGAATTTCATGGTCGTCCGTCTTTCGTGTTCTGATCATTGCTTTCGCGCAGACGGTTGCACTGGCCCGGGGCTTCAGGTCTCGGCTCGCCACTCGTCTCCGGGCTACCGAGGACATAGTGGCCTTTGAGCGCGCCGGGAAGGAGAAGGCGCTCAGGGAGCTCACCGCCGTGCAGGCTCAGCTCGCCGCCGTCGAGGACACGGCCTCTCGGCTCTGGAGGGAACTGCAGGGGGAGTGGGAGGCCACAGCTTCGGGCGTCCAGGCCATGGTCGCGGGAGGTAGGGCGATCCACTCTACCCTCGAGGAGCTCGGGATGGAGCTCAGGCGGGGGGCAGGCTCCGACCCTGCGCCGGCGTCGGTAGAGGAGGCTGCGCACTTCCATGGTGCGCAGGTTGCCCTGATCCCGGCCGCTGTGGAGGCTCGGGTGCGAGGTCTCGCCGTCCCGGTGATTGCCCTGGCGGCGGCCCTCGTTGAGCATCGCGGAGAGGGCGCCGGGGTCATCGGGGAGCTTGTCCCCCCGGAGCTTCCCCGCCTTCTTCGACCCTTGGCGGGCAGAGCTGGAGCGGTCCGCCGAGGCTCTCTTCGACCGGATCACCGGCGCTATGGAGACGGGCGGCTGGCGCTCGGGTCAGGATGCGTCAGCCAGCACGGACGTGCCCCCGGGGGGGAACAAGGTCGGGCAAGTATGAGCTCCTCCCCCCCTGGTTAGATTAGGCTTCTCTTTTTAGGTCTTGTTTGCTCCAGGTGGCTTCTCTAGAGAGAGTCCCGGGAAATTGTAAATATCCTTCGACTGGAATAAAGTAGTGCTTTTACTAAGTGTGTGTTCAACTTGTCGGCAGGTATCCTTAGACATCGCTTTCCCAGGGCTTTCTTGCCCTGAGGAACATCTTTTGGAGAGTGCTCGCGGGTCGCCCGGGGGGTCTAGCCCGAATAGCGCCCGGGCGGCCTCGATTTTACTAAGTCTGGCAGTCGGGGGAGCATCCGGCGGGCCAGTCTCCGAATCCGTTCGTGCTAACTTCGCGAAGGGAGGTGCCTCCGGGGAGCCGGCCCTACTACGTTGGCTCCCGGAGTGGCACTTGGGAAACTTCGACGATTGTCACGCCGAGTTATCTCCGCCGAGGCCGGGGGCCCTAAAGGTCGCCCCGCTCAGGATACTCCCCCCGGCCGGCTACGAGTGCTGGCTGGAGAGTCTTCTTCGGCGGGCTCTTCGGCGTGTGAGAAGTTTGTACAAGGATCTTTCCCGGGAGATCTCAGAGGGTCTCCGGGATTATTAGGTGTAGTTGCTTCTCGGGGATCGTTCTTCGGAGCATCTTCCGACGGGAGCCTAACTCCCCGGGCCGTGCTCGTGCGCCCGGGTCTCACCCGGGGGGCGCTTCCGTCCTACCGGTGGGTTGTCCCCCAGTGTGATGTTGTATCAATAAAGTCATAAGACTTTTTTATTTGCCGCGTCTTTGTCTCAGAAACCTCGAAGCCTTCCGCGTGAAGCCGTTATTTTTCTGTCTGGGTCCGGGGTTTTCCTCCCCCCCCCCCACAGCGGGGTGCAGCACAGCTCTGCGCGCTGTGGGTAACGAGTGAAAGGACCCAGACTGCAATAGGTGCGTAACTTGCGTAGCCCCTCGCCGGGAGTCCCGGAGGCTAGCAGTGGTGCGCGACCGAGAAAGTGGTCGGTCTATCTTTTTTGAGATGATAAACTCCGAAAGCGAGTTTTCCATCTGCCGCGGGAGGCAAAGGATGTTCCCTTAGAAGGGTTCTGTGACCTGGTAGCAGGTGTAAAGTGTTCGAGGGGGGACTAATATCTCGAAGTGACTCGTTACCGCAGTTCGTAAGAACTGGGTTGCCGCTTACCCCCTCAGTCCACGAGGGGTTACTGTAAGCCGCCCTATGGGAGCTGTGCTCCCGTTGTAGGGACTTTAGGCTATGGTAGCCCACTTCCTCACGGAGAGGGCATCCTCACGGGGAGGGAATTTTTATAGAGGAGACGTCGCCATTTAGGCGGAAGAAAAAACTCCTGTAAAAGAATTCCAACGGTGAAGTAGAAAAAAGCCATTCAATTTAACGGAGACAGAAAATTCCCAGAGTTGATAAAAAAATCCACTTGTACTAATAGAGGGTGAGATACAACGCCTCCCCCCTCGAAAGCGCGGATGGGTAGGGAACTGTGAGTACATAATCCTCCCCCCGCAGAAGCGCGGCGGAGGAGGTGGCGAGCCCGGAGGCTAAACATAAAACTTGCGAAGCAAGGTTATGTTCCAAGTGTGCGTCAGCTCCTGGTCTTCAAGTGTGGAGAGTTTGTAGGCTCCGGAGCCCAGGACCGCGGAGATCCTGTATGGGCCCTCCTACTTGGGGGATAGTTTACCCTGGGCTTGGGGGTCTGTCACGCGCTTGAGGACCAGGTCCCCAAGGCGGAAGGCCCTTTCGCGCACGCGCTGGTTGTATGCGCGTGCCATCTCACGCTCGTAGATGGTGTGGTGAAGGAGCGCTCGGTCGCGTTCTTCTACGACGAGGTCGACCTCCAACCGTTGATTATCCTCATTGGTTTGGTGCGCCGCGGTCGTAGCTCCGTCGAGGAGCTCGACCCGCAGCGATCGAAAACCAATCTCCGAGGGGAGAACTGCTTTGGTGCCGTAGACGAGCGAGAAAGGCGTGCGCCCTGTCGCTCGGCTAGGGGTGGTGCGCATGGAGCAGAGGATGCCTGGTAGCTCTTCTGCCCATGCGCCTCGCTTGGAGGCGGTCTGTTCAAGCCGTCGGCGCAAGCCTTGTAGGATCATGTCGTCGACCCTTTCAACGGCTCCGTTGCTTTGTGGATGAGCCACGGAGCCAAAATGTGGGGTAGTGCCTAAGCCTTCACAGAATTCCCGAAAATATGCCAAGTCGAACTGGGTCCCATTGTCGACGGTGATTTCTTGGGGGACCCCGAAGCGACATACGACATTTTTCCAAAAAAAACGTTGCACCACGCGGGAAGTGATGCTGGCCAAGGGCTCAGCCTCCACCCACTTGGAGAAGTAATCCACGGCGACCACAGCGTACTTGTAGCCCCCAGGTGCTAGGGGGAAGGGACCAAGGAGATCCATCCCCCAGCGCGCGAAGGGCCAAGTAACAGGGATGGTTTGCAATGTCGCGGAGGGGAGCCTGGTGCCCTTCGCCATCTTTTGGCAGGCCTCGCACGCAGACATTAGATCCCGTGCGTCGCGGACCAACGTGGGCCAGCAGAATCCTCGCAAAGGGCCTTCGCCGCAACTGCCCGCGGAGCCAAGTGGGATCCACAGCTCCCCGAGTGTATGTCCTCGAGGAGCTGGAGTCCTTCCGCCCGCGGCAGGCAGCGAAGGAGGGTGGAAGCGCCCTGCTTGTAGAGCTTCCCGTCCAGCAGAACGTACGCCCTGGCCTTGGCGCGGAGGCGCTTCACCTCAGCGTCACCGGAAGGTTCCCCCTCGTTCCTTATGCAGGAGATGAGGGGATCCATCCACGATGCAGTCCGAGTGATCTCGGAAACCTCAGGGACGCGAAACTCAGGGTTCGCGTCCGGAAGGGTTATCGAGGGCCTCGTGATGATTTCCGGAAAAGCGCCCTTGGGAAGAGGTTCCCGGGCACTGGTCGCCTGGGCCAACGCGTCGGCCCGGATGTTATCCCGTCGGGGGATGTATAGGGCCTCCAAGCCTTCGAAGTGTCTTTCCATCTTCCGCACCTCCCCCAAGTATAGACTCAGGTTCACGTCGTGGCACAAGTAAGACTTGTCCATTTGGTTGACCACCAGCTGGGAGTCTCCTTTCACCAGGAGGCGGCGGATTCCCAGGGAGCGCGCGAGGCGCAATCCCAGGAGCAAGCCCTCATACTTGGCGACATTGTTAGTAGCCGGGAATTCGAGCCTGGTGGCGTACTCCAGCATCTTCCCTTCGGGACTCCGGAGAACCACCCCCGCGCCGGCCCCGGCGAGGCACAAGGAGCCATCGAACATGAGCGTCCAATGGTCCTGGCACCGGGGAGAGGCGAGGGGAGTCCCTCCGTCCATTTCGATGGTTGGGGTCCATTCCGCCACGAAGTCAGCGAGGACTTGCGACTTGATGGCGGAGCGGCCCGTGAAGGTGAGGGAGAAAGGAGCGAGCTCGGCCCCCCACTTGCCAATTCGGCCGGTGGCCTCCTTGTACCTCACCACTTCCCCCAGCGGGAGAGATGACGGGACCGTGATTGGGTGCCCGAGGAAGTAGTGGCGGAGCTTCCTCGACGCCATGAGGAGGGCATAGCACAGCTTTTCCACCTCAGTGTACCGTGTCTTAGCCTCCTGAAGGGCCTCGCTTACATAGTACACGGGGCGCTGTTGCCCATCCTGCTCTCTTACGAGCACCGCGCTCACCGCGACTGGGGTCGCAGTGAGGTAGAGAAGTAAAGGCTCCCCCGAGGATGGGCTTACGAGCATCGGGGGGCCCGCGAGGTACTTCTTCAGCGCGTCGAACGCCGTCCGGGCCTCGGGGGGAGGCATGTCCAGCACGGCCCGAATTTTTTCGGGGTTCGCCTCAATGCCCCGCTGGGACACCAGGAAGCCAAGCAGCCTCCCGCTGCGGACGCCGAAGGCGCATATTTCCGGGTTGAGTTTCAACCCGTACTTGCGGAGGCTGCGGAAGGTCTCCGCCAGGTTGTCGATGTGTGTGGCTGCGCGAAGGCTTTTGACCACCGCGTCTTCAACGTAGACCTCGACGTTGCGGCCGATTTGGTCCTTCAGGACCAGCGTCATGTGACGCTGGAAGGTTGCCCCGGCATTTTTCAACCCGAAGGGCATGTGGAGATAGCAGAAGGTGCCGAGGGGAGTTATAAAACTCTTCTTTTCCTCGTCCTCTGCAGCCATCCGAACCTGATGGTACCCCGAATATGCATCAAGGAAACTCATCAGTTCGCATCCCGCGGTCGAATCGACCAGTTGGTCGATCCGCGGGAGTGGGTAGTTATCTTTTGGGCAAGCGCGGTTGAGATCGGTGAAGTCCACGCACATCCTCCACTTGCCACTTGACTTCCTTACGAGGACGTGGTTTGCCAACCATTCGGGATGGAGGACTTCCCGAACAAACCCCGCCTCTAGAAGCTTGGAGACCTCTACCTTGATGGCGTCTTGGTGCTCGAGGGATAGCTTCCTCAACTTTTGCTTGACTGGGGAGCGGCCGGGGATCACTGTGAGCTTATGCTCAATGATGTCCCGGGCGACGTCCTGCATGTCCGAGGGCTCCCACGCGAAAATATCTGAGTTTTCGCGAAGGAAAGCCGCGAGCTACTCGGCGTGTCGCTCGGTGAGGTTTGCTCCGATCCTGATGGTTCTCTCATCATCTCCCGCTGACAGTTGGACTTTCTGGAGGTCTCCCTCGGGGCGTGGCCTCGGGAGTGGCCTCCCGGAGGGACGGCCGGGGCAGTATGAGGTTCGGGGGGGGGCCCTCCCCCCGGAGTCTTGATCACGTTGATGCTTCCGATGGGAGTGGTGGCGTGCTCGTAAAGCGCGCGGGCCACGTTCTGGTCGCCTCGAACTGTGATCGCACCGTGAGGCCCAGGGATCTTCACGCAGAGATACTTCTGGTGAATCGCCGGCCCCAGATGGTTGATCGTGGTCCTCCCCATAATAGCGTTGTATGAAGAGGGGAGGTCCACCACATCGAACCGGACCATCTCCGTCCGGTAGTTTTCCGGGGTGCCGAAGGTCATCGGTAGGTCGACCTTCCCCACCGGGTGGATGGTCTTCCCGGGAACGAAGCCTTGTAACGGCCCGAGTGCGGGCTGCAGCAGCTTCTCGTCGACTTGCATCTCCCTGAACGCCTTCAGGTATAAGACATCGGCGGAGCTTCCATTGTCGACGAGGATGCGTGCTAGTTGGCAGTTGTAGACTGTAGCGAGACGATGAGCGCGTCGTCATGTGGGAAGCGAACCCTGTGCGCGTCTTCCGCTGTGAAGGTGAGGGGGACGTCTGACCACTTCGGTGGCGGAGACGTATGCAGCACCCCCACCACCTTCACCTCTCGCGCGTACTCCTTGCGCTGATGCTTGGAGTCCCGTCTCGAGGCAGATCCCCCCGTAATGACGTTTATACGTCTTTGGGAGGTTTGAAAGGGGAGCTCCTGGGCCGAGCTCCCTTCTTGCGTCTGTCTTTGCTGCTCGCCCGCAGGAGCGGGGAGTGCTGGCAAAGCCGTCGAGGGAGGCAAGGAGGCAGGGCCCCCTCCCCCCTGGCCGTGCTGGTCGAGAAAAGCAGCGAAGTGTTGTAGAAGCTGATGGCATTCTCGAGTAGCGTGGGTACTCGACTTGTGGAAGGTGCACCACACATTGGCTGTGCCCTCCTTGCTCTCCTTGGGGCGGCTCTGGCTCCCGCGGGAGGATTGTCCTCCCCCGTAGCTTTTTGACTTAGGAGGGGCACGACTGCCTTTGGCGCTATCGCGCGAGCCGCCTCCGCCCTCGAGGATGAAAGTGTCCCAAGGCCGTGGCTCGCGGCGATCACTTCTTCGGGGACGTTTGCTGGGGGGATCTCTGGCCTCCCGATCGGCGGGGGCAGGAGCCCCCTGGTTCTTCTTCCAAAGATCGTCTTCCTCCGCGCGGGCATACTTCTCAAGTACGGTGAAGAGTTCGTCGGCGGAGGTGGGGCAGCTCCGGGAGAGCCTCCGGTGGAGCTCCCCGGGGAGTATCCCGCTCTTGCATGCTTCGATGACCGTGGAGTCAGGGACATGCGCCACTTTGCTCTTCACCTGAGCGAAGCGCTTAAAGAAGCTGCGGATAGTCTCCCCCGTTCTTTGCCGGACGGTGTAGAGCTGGGACGAGTCTAAGGGCCGCACATAGTTGCCCTGGTAGTTCGCGCAAAATTTGCGCTTCAGCTGCACGAAGGACTTGATGGACCCAGCTTTCAGGTTGTAGAACCATGAGCGTGCGATGCCCGTGAGGTATAGGGGGAAGACATTGCATTGCACTGTCTCGTCCCCCCCGGCCGCCGAGATGGTCGTCGAGTACACCTGCACAAACTCGTAAGGATCGGCCTCACCATTGTAATGCTCGATGTGCGGCGGGCGGTAAGGTCGCGGCCAGTGTATGCATCAGAGACGACTGCACAGTGGTTGGTTGGTCCCCTCAAATTCCTTGGGGGATCCATGGTCGCCGTCTTCTCTTGCCGGGGACGCGTGCTCATTGTCAGAGTCTGGAAGGGGTAGCAGCGGTCCGCCGGTGTGACGGTGCCGCCTCTTTTCCTCCGGATTGGTTGAGCTGACCTCTTGGGCGTCGAGGTATTCTGCAGGGATGGTAGCAGCTTCCTTGAACGGTCTCTTCCCCCGGGCGATTTGGGAGTGCGTCTCCGCGCGCCTGCTGGTTCGGGGGAGTCCGGACCGATGGCGGGAGGTGGTTTCCCCGGACTTGGCGGTATGCATTCGCTCAACCTCCTCCCTCGTGAAGCGGGTCTGATCCACTGGGGGAGGGAGCTGATGCGCATTTGCCACCGTCCCAGTGGACGCTGCCGGCGCGCGGACCGGGCCATGCGCAGGGTCCGCGCTCCGTACGGTGGCGGGAGTAGTTGCGGTTCGAGTCCCCGGGGCGTCTGCGGGAGCGGGTGCTGCACCGGCTCCAGGCGTCGGCCCCCGAAGGCTCTCGGGCTCGGGCGCGGAGGTTGTCCCCGACGCGCCGGTAGCCGCTCGCGGGGGTTCCGGACCCGGGGCCAGGCGACTCCCCGAGGCGGGGGAGGGCTCGGAGACAAGTTGACCCCCTGGCTCGGGAAGCATCCCCGGGACCGGATACGGCCCGGGCACGCCTCCGGGAATGGGAAACATCCCGGGCCCGGCAAAGGCGGGGTGCCCCATGAAGAATTGGGGCGGTGCCCCCATAAACGGATATGGAGGCGGGTAGATGGGAGCTGGGGGTCGCGCCAGGACGCGCAGCAGCTCCTCCAGAGTGTGCTAGGTGCGAAGCTGGCCCTGGATCAAAGCCCCCAACACAGAATCTCCGGAGACCGGAACGGAGAGTTGGGGCACACTAGGCCCCGCAAGCTCGGCTGCGGTCGCCGGGTGGTGAGGAGGGGCTGCGGAGGAAGCGGGTCCTCGCCCCGCGCACCCCCGGGCGGCAGGGCCGCGGAGGCGTCATCTCGCGGAGGCGGAGCCGGGTTGCTGGGACCAGCGCCCTCGGGAGATGAGAGGGCTTGAGCTCTGGTTGTTGCGGGAGCCATGGTGATTCGTCGCGATCTCCCCACGGTCGGCGCCAACTGTCGTGGTATCACGGATACCTCGGTAGGTTAGGACGTGCACGGCACGAGTACAATGGCGCGAGCAGACCGAGTTACTCGTCTTCTCCCGCCAGGCAACACAGGAATTGACACAGGGGTTTATACAGGTTCGGATCCCAGTGGGGGCTCTAGTTCTGTTGGCTCTCTCCGGACGCGAGTCCGCTGGGGAGGTGTGCTCTCGGGGAGAGGTCTCCAAGAGAGCCGGATATTGCGTTAATATAAATGAATTCGAATCCTTGAAAAAGGGTACAAGAGGGGTATATATAGCCCCCAAGAAATACAAAAGACTAAAGAGCCCTCGCTGCAACCGCTGGATGGAAGGGCGGGGACGTCCTTTGGCCAGAGGGACGGCCCGGATGCTTGACACGTGGCGCCGCTGACTTCCTAGAGGTCCCACGGTCACCAGCCGCTCTTCAGGAGCCCGGAGGCTCTTCGGGTCTCACCGGGATTCCGGTGAGCCTCCGGATCTCACCGGGCGCCCGTTGACCCTCCGGATCTCACCGGGGTTCCGGTGACCCTCCGGATCTCTCCGGGCGCCCGGTGACCCTCCGGATCTCACCGGGGGCCTGGTGGTTCTCCGGGTCTCACCGGGGTTCCGGCTCACCGGGAGCTCCTCAAGACTTCGTGGGGCCTCCTGGGGATTCCCCCAACAGATATGACCTAATTCCTTGTAACACCCCTCATGCTCGTATATATATCATGCACCCTTGTCACCCTAGGATATCGTGCTTAGGCTATGCTTATGCTCAAGATTATGTGTTAATTGCTAAATGGTCATATGTGTGAAAAGTATGTTCAAAACCCTTTTGTGAAAGAAAATGTGATTGGAATCGATAGTGAGGATGGTTTGATTAGTTGGTGCTGTGTGCACATTGGGATTTGAAAGATTCCTCACTAAAGATCCATAAGGACAAGAACCTTGTGTTGTACTTCTATGCGGCATGAAAAACGTACTATAGTAACCACTTGCCAGGTATGGGACGGGCGCAACATAGTAACTTTCTCAGTATTAGCTTTTCCCTGCAATGGTTGTCAGTCTGGTTTCTCGAGAGGAGACTGGTGGGCCACAGAGGGCCACGAGTGGTGTGAGCTAATGAGTGAATCAGGTATGTTGAAGGAAGACGCCCTATGCCAGGATTCTGAGTCGTGCGCGGCTGAATCCATAGGCTATGTGTCTTGCGGGACCATAGGCCAAGGCTAGGAAGAATTGGCTGTGGGGAGTACCCACAATGGTAATAAGGACTGGAATGTCTATTTACCGGATAGGGAATTGTTAACGCTAGGATTGTAAACTGTTGTGTGATCTCGGCCTTGTCACATGCGTAAAAGTCGCATGGAGAGGTACCGACTTGAAAGCTGAGTGATCGGTGGATTAAAGTGGTACACCTTTGCAAAGTTATAAAAGTATCAGATACTCTGAGCTCCCAGGTCATGGAGTCTGCGCGCGGTGGATTCTATCCACGTCGATGCAACACAAGTAGCTTTTGGGAAAGTTTTTCATAACATTGATTAAAGTGGTGACTCATGGAAGACAGCCACGCATAACATCTTCTGAAGATCTAGTTTAGGATTTTAAAAGCCTCACTTTTTGAAAGCAAAACCCTTTCTTCAAAACTAAGAGTGAAAATCTATTCTTATCTATAAACCAAAGAGCCCATCTTTTGGAAATCCCCCTCATCTACATACCTGCATTCTTAATTGAGACTTGGTGAGCACTATGTGGACAATGTGCTCACCCTTGCTTTTGGAAACAAATTTAGAGGAAGGATTCATTGATCCCTAGTCCTACGGTCTTGAACCCAATATGGAAGAAGGAGAAACCATTCCCAAAGATCCAGCTTACTAGAGGGCCACTTACCAAGTGGAGTCCGATGTGGAGGAAGCCCATGCAACACCACTGCAAAAGAAGATGAAGATCGTTGGAGCCCTTTTGCTTATTGTTGTTGTTATTGATGTTTTATTCTGTCCCGACCTTTGCGTCGAAGAAAACTCCTTAATTTTGTATCAACACTAAATTGCGTCATTTTGGCGCTATGTTATTGTAATGTTGGCCCATGTGATCAGCACTTGTTTTATTTACTCACATTGTTATATAATGCATCTTGTTGTTGTGAGCTTGCAATGTATCATTCTAAGTGCAACCCACTTGGGCGGTTGCCACCGGATTCCTCAAATGAGGGTCCCACAGTACGCGGCCTACATTGGGTTGTTGGCAAAAGAAAGGGTGAAGATCGCCGTCCAGAGCTGGAAGGACGTGACAGCGGACGAGAAGGATAGGTTGTGGGCGGAAGTGAAGGTTAAATAACTGAAATCACTGAACTCTTTTGTAATCACGTTCTCTTGGCTTATCCTAAAGTTTAACTAACTCGTGATTAATTGTATGCACTGTTTGAACACAGGCTAAGTGGAATATCCCGACGATAAACCTAGGACGGCCTACTTGAAGGATATGAACGGAACATGGAAAACCTTTAAGTGCTGGCTCGTCAGTACCTTCCTCGCTGCGGGCAAATCTCCTTGCGAGAAGTACCCCTTCATATCGGAGGAGGTATGGGAGGAATTCAGCAAGCAGAAAGGGACCGATGAGTTCAAGACCCTTAGCGAGAAGAATCAGGCGATCCAGAAGAGTAACGACCACCCGCATCGGCTCGGATCCCGGGGCTATGCGGGGAAGGAGGAGCAGTGGAGGAAGGAAGACGAGCAAAATTTTGTCGTTGACTCCCCTGAGTTGCCGCTCTCCGAGATCCGGGATGTGAGGTGCAAGCGGTGGTGGAGGGGGAGAGGGTCCGTGTCGTCCATGGGGTCTGTGGAGTTCGCAAACCCTAGGGACGCCGAGGTTGTGAAGCGAATGGCAAGTTGGCTAACCTCGTAAACTGTGTGCGCACAAGTGTATATATGTGTTTGTCTCAAAAGGTAGCTTTAAATGTAACAGATCTCTTTTGAGAAGGAGGCAATGGAGGGATTGTTTACCCCGCAGAGGGAGAACGACATCCTCACCTAGGCTCTAGGAAATATGGAGCATCCCGGGCGGACACGGACCATGGGAGCCATTGTGCCGTGGAAGGCCGGTTTCGCAGATTTGGCTCCACCAAGGAAGAAGGCCCGCACCTGGAAGGAGTAGGAAGCAGACCTCTCCGGGAAGATACGGGCTGAGGTATGGGCGGACATACGGGCTGAGGTGCAGTCTAAGGTCACGCAAATGAGGGAAGAGTTTGCACAGCTGAAACAAGCATTACTGGCCAAGAGTGCAGATGCAGATGACCAGGGCGACTGTACCTTGCGGGGTCGGACGAGCAGTTGCTCTTCGAAGGTCCTCGCGGATCCAGTGGATCTACTTGAGGTATTGCAAGCCTTCAGTTGTGCACTTAAGTTGCTCTGCAAAGGTCCTAGGAATTGCTTTTGACCTACTTCAGTCCAGTATAATGGTGTACGGCACTTTCTTCCGTATAGTGCTTCATAGGGTGCCATTTGCAGACTTGCTTGATGACTGTTGTTGTAGGTGAACTATGCATACGGTAGGAATGATTCCCAAGAATCTCCATAATCCAAAGCACATGCTCTCAACATATCTTCCAGAATTTGATTTACTCTCTCAGTTTGTCCTCCCGTCTGTGGGTGGTAAGCTGTGCTAAACTTTAATTTTGTACCCAAGGCTTTTTGCAATTCTTCTCAAAATTTTGACACAAATTGGGCTCCTCTATCAGAAACAATTGCTTTCGGTACTCTGTGCAGGACGACTATCCTGTTGAGATACAACTCTGCTAGTTTTCTTGTTGTATAGTGGGTCTTTAACGATAGAAAATGAGCTACCTTAGTCAATCTGTTCATTATGACCCATATGGAATCAACTTCCAGACCTACCTAATTCAGCATTGATGAGATCATCTCTTCTAAAGCATGATGCATGTAGATTAAAAGCATATAAAAATGGTTTTTGATCCTTGTGTGCTTGTTTGTTGGCGAATAGACCAAGAGCCCGAGTTCGAGGACTTCATCACCGACCCATCATCGACAACTGTTTCTTACGACGCGGAAGGCAAGTCATATTCTTGAACATCTTGAACCTATATTTTAAGAATTGTTAAGATATTACCTTGATTATAAAGTAGTATTGCATGTGATGAGAAAATAATGATTTGGCAGCACTAGGCTGGATGCTTGTTAAATGTGAAATAATATGGTAGTGAGCCATAACTAATATATATGTATATATGTATATTCATGAAATAAAACCCCTAGCCGTGACTAGGGTTTTGTTATGGAATGGTGGTAGCACTGGCTGTGCATGGGTTGTGGTATGATCTAGTCACTGGCATATAAGGACTTGAACCTTGTGTTGTACTTCTAGTGGCATGAAAAACGTGCTAACTGCAAGCCTGGTATGGGATAGACCTGAACAAGTAGTATGTCGATCGCACATGAAACCCATGCATGAGATGAGATGTTGTGAACGATTTGACACAGAGTGCGGTTCCAACACATATCACTGGATGTGATGATCCACGCTGACCCAGTAATGGGAAGATGTAGTTTGGGGTGGGGGTATAGCCCGCCACAACTGTGGTTTGAGTGAAACCACAGGCTCAGGGGTGAATTGTGTGTGAAGCATGGCAAAAGTTCTTGTTATCTCCACCTTGCCACTCACAGTTTGTAGTGAGGAAGGGTCTAATCATCTTGATAGGATGGGCATGAAAGTGGAATATCTTGCAGGTAAATTGGTACCCCTCTGCAGAGTTAAAAATGTATTCAAATATTCTGCGCTCTCGAGTTTATAGGAGTCTACTGCAGTGGATTAAATCCACGTGTTGTGGCACAAGTATGTTTTCTAAATAAAATTTGATAAGTCAAGATTACCCAAATGACATATGTTGTCATGATAAGGGTTGTTGCCGTGGGCTGTCATGTGTCGATGTGTCGCGGTAGTGCTATAAATAGTGAACATGAATAGCAATGCTATGTTGTGAAAAGTGATGCCATGAGCATGAGATGTGAAAAGAAAGAAAAAGTATTTTGAAACCTTCCCTCTTTTCCCTCTAGCATAGGTTCATATCATCACTACTATATGTATATCTATTCTTATCCTATGATTTGCTGAATATGAAAGCGCTCACCCTTGCAATTGATAATCAAATAGATTGAGTGCTCCATGACCAAGATGAATGCCTGGCAGAATTCGTGGATCCAAAAGGAGGAGAGCCAATTCCACCAGAGCCCTGATGTGTGTTGTTCTGCTGTCAACTTCTTGTTGTGGGGGTTCACCTAGATCCGCCGAGTAGTTGTTATTTTGTTTTTAATTAGACCATTTGTGCCGTGAAGGCATTGTAATACCTTTTGATGCATCAAGGCCAGCAGGCCATGCTGCTTATGTATTTTGTAAGTTATTGTGCTGTAATGAACTTCTGTGCTTGACTCATCCTGGGAAGTCAATGTTATGTATGTATGGGACCAGCTGCAGCGAGCTGGGTCTCCATAGGAGTAGTCGTGGTCCCCTTGGTGGGGCGCGACAAAAAAAATCTTGGAATTAGAGCAGCTTGAGAACTTGACTGTAGGATGACACCTTTTGGAATTGGCTGTGCCAGGAAGGTGTAATTTATCTAAAAAACTAATTTTCCAAAAACCATATTTTTGAAAAAGGAGCTTTGTAGCATCTAAAAAAAATTTCAAAGTCTTATTTGGTTTTCTAAAAATTCGGCAAGGTGGCCAGAGCGCGTTTTGCTTTCATAGAGTGCCTCGGGGGTTGGGCTACGTTGCTTCGGCACATAGTTTAGTTCTTAGGGATAGAGCCCTGTTCAAGTAGTTAGCCGACCATTAAGGGGGTTTAATCGGGGGATATTATAGAGAGAGCTGGCGAATGCTCTTGGTAGCTTTTGTGCTTCGCCGTTGCTTTTGCAATGGTTAACTTGTGATATTATGGCTAGAAGCCTAAGTATTTATGCATTAATATAGTTTGCATTAATTTCTGCACTAGTGTCTTAGTTATCTCTTAGTTTAGATCGGTCTGAATTCTCTTCAGAGCCATCATGGTCGATACAAGGAGAAGGTCCCGGAACAACCAAGCAGAAAGAGAGCAAACTCCACCAGGAGAAGATCCTATGAGGAGAGGATCCTTATTCCGACAAGGAGCCTAGAGTTCCAACCCGTCCCAAGGAGAGCAGCCTAGTGTGCAAGAAATCCTTCTGTCCATGGAGAAGAAGCGACACGGAGCCCAGGTAGCCCATACCCAATTGCTAGCCCAAATAGTGCAGAGATTGCCTACTGGAACCCCTGAGGAAACCACTGTAGGTGCTTGACTAACAGACTTCCAAAAGACTCGCCCACCTACTTTCTCTAGCGCAACCGACCCCATGGTTGCCGATGACTGGTTAAGACATGTAGAGAGAAAGCTAGATACAATTAGATATGCCGACTGAGAAAAAGTCTTGTTTGGATCTCATCAGTTATCAGGCATCGCGGCAGCATGGTAGATGAACTATCAGGAAGCCCACCTGGACAGAGTTCAAGGACCAATTTTGGAAGTTTCACATACATACCGGTGTTATGCCAGCAAAGCGCCGGGAATTCCGTAATTTGGTACAAGGAAACAAGACAGTCACCGAATACCAGCATCAATTCAAGCACTTAGCTCGCTACGCTTCAGGGGACATCGACACCAAAGAGAAGAAGATTGAACGCTTCGCAGAGGGACTCCAGCACTACCTGAAGTATCAGATAGCCTCCCATGAGTTCACGGAATTCCAGACCCTAGTGAACCGAGCCTTGAAAGTAGAAGAGAAGAGAAACATAGGGGAAGAAAGCCGAAAGAGAAGGATGCTTCAGCAAGCACGGCCATAGAGAAACCCAGTCAAAGGGAGAGCCCCTAAAGCCTCCAGCTTTCGACCAACCTATCAGACTACTAGACCAACAACGACATTGTGCCCCAACTGCAAGGGAAACCACCTCCAGAAGGATTGTCCTCATCCCCGTCTTCCGTGCTTTCACTGTGGACAATATGGACATCACCGAGACTGCTGCCCATTGATTCAACTCCCAATGTCCATAGCTAGATCTCAGGCAGGGACGTAGCCGGTAGCACCCAGAGCATTGACGTCACCACCACAGAACATCAGAGAGAACCCACCAGGAAGAGGAGGAGCCATGGCCAACGGAGGAAGAGCAAGAGCAAGAGCGCCAATGGCAGCTCAAGGAGGCAGATTAAATTACACCTCTGTTGGGAAAAATCCCGGGGGCTCCTCCCAGGGGCTTATTGAGGAAAAACCTCAGAGGTTTTTCGGGGTCCCAGAGGTTCATTGGGCCTCGGGGAGTCCCTGGGTCCCGGAGGTTCACCGGGGACCTTGGAGGGTACCCGGGCACTGGAGGTTCACCAGGCCCCGAAGGATCCCAAGCACTGGAGGGTCCCAGGAGCAGGAGGGTCCCTGGGTCCCAGAGGGTCAATGGGGGCAACAGAGGGTCCTCGGGGCCCCAGAGGTTCACTGGGGGCCTCGGTGGTCCCCAGCCCTGGAGGTTCACCGGGGGCCCCAGAGGGTCCCTGGGCCCCCAGAGGGTCATCAATTCCCGAAGGTTCACCAGGGGCCCCGGGAAGCCACCAAGACCGGAGAGCTCCTGGATGAGTCCCGGGCGCCCCGCGAGGTCAATCCCAGGAGCACGGGGTCGCATTTGGTGGCCTGAGGAGCGCTTCGGGAACTGTCAAGGACAATTGTCAAGCATCCAAGCCCTTCGGCCGATGAAATGACGCCAACGCCCCTCGATCCAACGGCCGTAGATAGGTCTTTTTGGTCTTTTGGATGTTTTGGGGCCTATATATACCCCCTTTGTACCTCATTTGGGATGGACTCTTATTCATTTGCCATATACACAAAACAATAGGCTCCCTTGGAGACCTCTCTCCCCGAGAGAGCACCTCCCCAGCGGACTCGCATCTAGAGGGTGTGCTAGGACTAGGGCCCCCACTGGGACCCGAACCTGTATAAAATCACTGAGTCAATTGCTGCGTTGCCCGGTGGGAGGTGACCACTCACTCGGTCAGCTCGTGCTGCTGTACATGTGTTACGCATGTTCGAAGAAACCTGCTGGGGTATTCGTAATAGCACGACAGTTGGCGCCATCCGTGGGGACTCGTGATGAATCTCCATGGCTCCCCCATGAACCAGAGCTCAAGCCCTCTCCATCTCCGGTGCCGTCGGTCCCAGTGACCCGACGCTGCCTTCGCAAGATGATGCTGACACGACTACACCGTCTGGGGAGACCCGGGGAGAGGAGCCATCTCCTCCCCGCGTAGTCTCCGGTAGGAGGGTTCCCATTTCCAACCTGGTGACCACAACCGCGCTTGCGGGGCCTAGCGCCCCCCAATTCTCCATCCCGGTCTCTGGAGATCCGCTGCTGGGGGCTTTGGTCGAGGGCCAACTCCGTGCCAAACACACCCTGGAGGAGCAACTAAGCGTCTTGTCGCGGCCCCCAGCTCCTGTCTATCTGCCCCCATATCTGTTTATGGGGTCACCACCTCCGTTCTTCTTGGGGCAGCCGGCCGCCTTCCACGAGTCGGGAATGTTCCCTACGCCTAGGGTCTTGCCCGCGTCTGGAGCCTTCCCTACGCTGGGGATGCTTTTCGCGCCGGGAGGCCATCCCATTCCCAGGCACTTTCCTGTTCTGGGCAGTAATCTGGCACCAGGCCCGGAACCTCTGCGGGGGGCTACTATCGCGCCAGGGACTTCCAGGCCGATGCCCGGGGGCCTTTCCAGGCCAATGCCTAGGGCTGCCCGGTGTCTGTGCTGGTGGACACTCCGGGGACTCTCTCGACATCTTCTCCCGTCGTCGCCCCGAACGCGGATCCGGCACCAAGCCAAACTCGCGCTCCTGTGGCGTCCTCCGGGCCGGTGACCCACGCGCATCAGCTCCCTACTCCCCCGGGGCTGCCCCTGAGGGCACCCCCAGCGGATCAGACCCGCTTCACCAGGGAGGACGTCGAGCGAATGCGTACTACCAAGTCTAGGGAGGCTCCCTCCCGCCATCGGTCAGAACTCCCCCTGACTCGTGGTCGTGGTGAGACGCGCTCCCAGCCCTATCGGGGGAAGAGACTGGTCGAAGAAGCTACCGCCACTTCTAGGGGGTACCCAAACATCCAAGAGGTTAGCTCGACTAACCACGAGGAGAAGAGGCGCTACCGTCGCACCAGCGGGCCGCTAGGACCTCTCCTGGACTCTGATAACGAGCGTGCATCACTAGCAAAAGGAGACAGCGACTGAGACTCCCCCAAGGAACTTGAGGGGGCCAATCAGCCGTTGGGCCACCGCCTACGGTGCATCTGCTGGCCACGGCCTTACCGCCGGCCACATACCGAGCATTACAACGGTGAGGCCGACCCTTACGAATTTGTGCAGGTGTACTCCACAGCCATCTCGGCGGCTGGGGGGGACGAGACGGTACAATGCAACGTCTTCCCCCTCTACCTCACCAGCATCGCCCACTCATGGTTCTACAATGTGAGGGCCGGCTCCATCAAGTGCTTCGCGCAGCTCAAGCGCGAGTTCTGCGTGAACTTCCAGGGGAACTACGTGCGCCACCTGGAATCGTCCCAGCTCTATAGTGTCCGGCAGAGGACGGGGGAGACCATCTGTAGCTTCTTGAAGCACTTTGCTCAAGTTAAGAGCAAAATGGCTCACGTCCCAGACTCTACAATCATCGAGGTGTGCAAGAGCGGGATCCTCCCTGGGGAGCTCCATCGGAGGCTCTCCCGGAGCTGCCCCACCTCCGCTGACGAGCTCTTCACTGTGCTTGAGAAGTACCAGGGGGCACCTACCCCCGCCGGCCGGGAGGCCAGGGACCTCCTAAAGAGTGTTTTAATAATTAATGACAACTACAAATACTACACTAACGTTACCTGCCTAGTTGTGTCAAGAAGAAGCTTAAAAGACAGGTTAATGAAAAGGCGAGGAAAGAGCCTCATGATGATGAAAGGGCATTGATCAAAAGGGCAAAGGTACGAAATAGGGCCTTTTCCATTTTTACCGGACTAAGGTGATTAGAGAAGAATTTTTACTGGATTTTAGGATAGTTGCCGTACTATTAAGAGGAGCATGTGGTGTATCACAAAATACTTCATCTATGTGCCACAAATATTGAAATCAACTTGCATTGCATACTAGAAGGTCATATACTTTGAATATGCTTGTTTCAGCTCATTTCTGCTCAGCACTGTCTCAGTCGGTCTGACCGTTTGTTAGACCGGTCTGACCGAATTCACGGACTGACCGACATTATGTCTTAGTATAGTATATACCTTTATAAGGTCGGTCTGTCCGTAGTTAAAACCTAGGTCAGTCTCCTGGAACTTCATGACCTATCCTTCTGTTGTTTTGAGTTATGACGGTCTGACCGTTTTATTAGACCGGTCTGACCGATAAATCGGTCTGACCGTGATTTTGAACTACGGTCTGACCGTATGGCCGGTCTGTCCGTTTTTATCGGCCTGACCGTATAAGGTGTCCAGAAACTAGGTCATCTCTGGACAGCTTCACGGTCTGACCGAAATAGGCTCCGGTCTGACCGTGTGTGTGCCTGACAAGGGCAGTTGAGCATTTATTGCGCCTGTTTAATGCCGTTGCAATTGCGGCGGTCTGACCGAGCTTATACCTGCGGTCTGACCGCCAGGTGATCTTTTTCTCCCAACGGCCTGTAACGGCTATATTTATTGTGGGGGGTATATATACTCCCATGCACGGCCCTGTTCACAACTTTTGGAATAATCTTGAGCATTGTCATCATCCTTGAGAGCTTTAGCACATTTCATACACTCTAGGGTTCAAATTCTCGAATTTGTGAGAGTGTGCATTTGAGATCTTCTAGTGCATTGCATCTAGATAATTAAATCAACCTCGTGGCACTAGAAGAAGGCTAAGTGATCATCACCGGCTTGTTACTCTTGGAGTTTGCCGGCTCCTAGACGGCTAGGAGAAGGGTTTTGGAGAGCTCTTCAAGGAAGATTGTGAAGAAGCCTCAAAACGTCTTGTGAAAGGGTTGAGCACACCTTGTCGGAGCGGTAAAGTGCATCCTTAGTGAAATCGAGGTTTGGATAACTCATCACACTAATCCGACTCAAGATCTAGGTCACTTCTCGAGAGAAGGTTGACTAGATAGAGGAGCGGTTAGAGAGTTGAGTTTGCCTCAACGTGGATTAGGGGTGATCGGCAAATCATCGAGACCACGGGATATATCCTTGTGTTGAAATTGTGCTTTGTTCATCTTGTGTTATTTATTTGCTCTCGTTATCTATAAATTGTTTGTCTTATTGATAATTTGTTAAAATCTCCTATTCACCCCCCTCTAGTCGTTATCCTAGATCCCTTTCAACCTCCTCAACAAGCGTAAACTATACCCAGCTTGTGGTGTGCCTTCAACAAGTCCAATACCCACGCCACCCGAGAATGCCACCAATTCTCCAACACTTCGCTGCATTTCTCAACCAGCGTGGGCAGGGGGAGGGAGCCCTGCCTCCTTTCCCCCTCCACCGGCTTTACCGGCTCTCCCTGCTCTTGCGGGGGAGCAGCAAAGACAAGGACAGGAAAGGGGCTCAGCTGAAGAGCTCCCCTTCCAAACCTCCCAAAGGCGCGTAAACATCATTACGAGGGGATCTGCCTCGGGGTGGGAATCCAAGCACCGGCCCAAGGACTACGCGCGGGAGGTAAAGGTTGTGGGGGTGCTACATATGCCCCGGCCACCAGAATGGTCGGACGTCCCCCTCACCTTCACAGCGGAAGATGTGCGTGGGGTTCACTTCCCCCATGACGACACGCTCATCGTCTCCACCACGTCTACAACTGCCACCTGGCGCGTATCCTCGTCGACAGTAGAAGCTCCGCCGACATCCTGTACCTGAAGGCATTTATGGAGATGCAGGTCGCCGAGAAGTTGCTCCAACCTGCAGCCGGGCCCTTGCAGGGCTTCATCCCGGGGAAGACCATCCACCCGGTGGGCAAGGTAGATCTCCCCATGACCTTCGGTACCCCAGACAACTACCGGACAGAGATGGTCCGGTTCAACGTAGTAGCCTCCCCTCTTCATACAACGCAATCATGAGGAGGACCAAAATCAACCGTTTGGGGGCGGCGATCCACCAGAGCTATCTCTGTGTGAAGATCGCTGGGCCTCATGGCGTGATCAACACTCGAGGCGACCAGGATGTGGCCCGCACTTTGTACGAGCGCGCCACCGTGATGATTGAGAGCATCAACCTGATCAAGGCCTCGGGGGGAGAGGACTCTCCAAGGCATCAAACACCCCGATCGTCCCTTCCAGGAAGTCTCTTCCAAAACTACGCCCAGAGGGGGACCTCCAGAAAGTCCGGCTGTACCCAGAGGACCGAGACAGGACCGTCAAGATCGGGGTGGACCTCTCCGAAGAGCACAAGGAGCAACTGGCGGCCTTCCTCCGCAAAAACTTTGATGTTTTTGTGTGGAAGCCCACCGACATGCGGGGCGTCGCCCGAGACGTCATTGAGCACAAGCTCGCTGTAACATCCAGCTGCACCCCGGTCAAGAAAAAGTTGAGGAAGCTCTCCCTCGAGCATCAAGAGGCCATCAATGCCGACATCGCTAGGCTCTGAGAGGCCGGATTCGTTCTGGAGGTCTTGCACCCCGAACGGGTAGCGAACCCCGTCCTCGTAAAGAAGTCAAGTGGCAAGTGGTGAATGTGTGTGGACTTCACCGACCTCAACAAGGCTTGCCCAAAAGACAACTTCCCACTCCCGCGGATCGACCAGTTGGTTGATTCGACCGCGGGGTGTGAGCTCATGAGCTTCCTCAACGCGTATTCGGGCTACCATCAAGTCTGGATGGCTAAGGAGGATGAGGAAAAGACGAGTTTTATAACTCCCCTCAGCACCTTCTGTTACATCCATATGCCCTTTGGGCGGAAGAATGTTGGAGCGACCTTCCAACGTCTTATGTCGCTGGTCCTCAAGGACCAGATCGGCCGCAATGTATCGATCTACGTTGATGATGCGGTCGTCAAGAGCCTCCGTGCGGCTGCCCACATAGACGACTTGGCGGAAACCTTCCGCAACCTCCACTAGTATGGGTTGAAGCTCAACCCAGAAAAGTGCACCTTTGGCGTACGCGGGGAGAAACTGCTTGGCTTCCTCGTGTCTCAGCGAGGTATTGAGGCCAAACCCGAAAAAATTCGGGCTCTGCTGGACATGCCCCCGCCGCGCTCCGTGAAAGACGTACAGCGGCTTACCGGCTGCTGGGCCGCGTTGAGTCGCTTCTTCTCGCGGTGGAGGGGTTTAGGTGGTCTCCCGAGGCCCAGCTGGCATTCGACGACCTGAAGAAGTACCTCACAAGCCCTCGAATTATCATGAACCCATCTCCGGAGGAACCCCTACTCCTTTACCTCACCGCGACTCTGGTCGCCGTAAGCACGGTGCTGGTAAAGGAGTAGGACGGGCAGCAGCGCCCTGTGTACTACATGAGTGAAGCCCTCCAAGGGGCTAAGATGTGGTACACGGAGGTAGAGAAGATTTGCTACGCCCTCCTCATGGCGTCCCTGAAGCTCCGCCTCTACTTCCTGGGACACCCGATCAAGGTCCCGGCATCCCTCCCCTTGGGGGAGGTGTTGAGGAACAAAGAGGCCACTGGCCGGATCGGGAAGTGGGGAGCCGAGCTCGCTCCTTTCTCCCTCTCCCTTACGGGCCATTCCGCCATTAGGTCACAGGTGCTCGCTGACTTCGTGGCGGAATGGACCCCCCCTCCGGGACAGAGGGGGAGACCCTCGCCGAGCCACCCCTGCGCAACGACCATTGGACACTCATGTTCGACGGCTCCTTGTGTCTCGTCGGTGCCAGCGTGGGGGTAGTCCTCCGAAGCCCCAAGGAAGGACGCTGGAGTATGCAATGAGGCTCGAGTTTTCGGCTACGAACAACGTCGCTGAGTACGAGGCCCTACTCGTGGGGTTGCACCTTGCGCGCTCCCTGGGGATCCGTCGCCTCCTAGTCAAAGGAGACTCCCAACTTGTGGTTTGCCAAATGGACAAGTCCTACTCGTGCCATGACGCAAATGTAAGCCTCTATTTAGGGGAACTGCGTAAGATGGAAAAGCACTTCGAGGGCCTGGAGACCCGACATATCCCCCGGAGCGACAACGACAGCACCGACTCTCTGGCCCGAGCGGCCAACGCCCGGGAACCTCTCCCTGGGGGTGCATTCCTTTAGATCATCGCCATCAATATGATTTATTTACTGCCATGAGTATGATCGGAAGTTGAATAAGAAAAGAGAAAGAAATGTATTTTGAAAAACCCTTCACTCTTTCCCCAATAGCATAGGTTCGTGTCATATATATATATATATATATATGTATATGTATCTCTACCTTCCCTATGACTTGCGGAGTACGTAAGTACTCACCCTTGCAACAACTCATCAATAGATGGAGCATTCTACGACCTTGGTGAATATCGCGAAGATGCTGCAGACCCAGGAGAAGATGAGCAGTGCCCTCCGGAGCCCTGAGGTGGTGCTGTCTTGCTGTCAACTCTGTTTCCTGTGGATTGCTTTTGGCCCTAGCTTCCGCCGACAAGATGTTTTATTTTGTTGTACCTTTGTGCTTTGTAAGGCACTGTATCCCGTATTGTACTGAGGCCCGATGGCCATACAATTATGACTACTGTAATATTTTGCTACTTCAATATATTCCTGTGTTTGACTCATCATGGGAAGTCAAGTGGTTTATGGGACCAGCTGCACCGAGCTGGGCTCCTCACAGGTGATGTCACAGTCGTGGCAGACACGACAGAAGGCCTACCAAAGATTGCATTATAAGCTAAATCAAAATCAATTACATCGAAAGTAATTAACTCTTTTCGAAAGTTTTCTGGTCCCCCAAGTGTCACTGGCAACACAATTTGTCCAATTGGCATCATTGAAGGACCAAGAATTATCCCAAAAAATGGGTGAACCATTGGTTTGATTTTTGAACAAGGTAATTGCATCTTGTCAAGTGCTTTTGCAAATGATAGGTCAAGAGAACTTCCTCCATCAACCAATACTCGTCACACTTTAGCATTGCTAATAACGAGGGAAATTACCAAAGGGAGCCGCTGTGGCCGTGACAATACTTTAGGGAAATCTTCTCAGCTAAAGGTCGGGGAAGTCTCCAACCAGGGGGGAAATTGAGGCTCTTCAAGAGAAGCTTCAATATTATTTACCTCCCAGTAAACAAATTTAAATTGACGCTTCGAAAAATAAGACGAGTATCAACCAAAAATTATATTAACATGATTATTTGGTACCTGGTATGGCATGTCCTCATCTTCATCAGCGTCCTTAATTCCATAGGGTTGTCCTTATTCTGGTATAGTTGACATAGGTGCATTACCTTGATAAAAGTCCACCATGCGCTTCAACTGGTTGTGACAATTCTTGAGGTCGTGTCCAGAAACATTGTGCAACAGACACCATCTCTTACTTCCCTGTGAGTTAGTTTGTTTGTCTGCATGGTCGCCGTCGCGACCACCAGAAGGAGGCTTATTATTTTTTCATGGAACTTTTTTACCTTTTTCGTACGGTTGCTTGTCCATGACTGCGACCTCGCGGAATTGGCCTGCTCCATTCTTCTTGGGCTTCTTGGACTTTCCACCTGTAGATGATTCGTATTTCTTGTTCGAATCATCCTTCTTATCGGTTTTGAGACCAGGTTGAGGAGGTAAGTTTCCCTTATCCACCATTCTTTTCCATTCCACAGCCTTAGCTAAGTCAGAATATTGGTCAGACATGTCGAAAAGCTCTAACACTGATCGTGGCAGACGGATACTTAAGTCCTCTGTGAACCTTCAATATCGAACGCCATGTTTGAAGGCCCTAATAACCGAAGTATTAGAGATATTAGTGTTTGATGAATTTTTGAAATAAACTTTGTCATGAAAAGTCCCATGTGATCAGAAGAATTAACCTGGTCAAAATCAGCTCCAAAATAGGCCTGGTCAAGATGGTAGGAGTTCTGCTCAAAATCAGCTCCCAAACTGGTCTGGTCAAAAAGACCACAGCACTAGTCAAAAATGGACTTCTAAACAAGTTTGGTCGAAATGACCTTGGAACTAGTCAAAAAAGACCACAGCACTGGCCTCTGGTCTTAGGTCTCAGATCTCTGATCTCTAGCCTCTGGTCTCAGGTCTCTAGTCTCGGGCCTCTAGTCTCAGGTCTCTGATCTCATGTCTCTTGTTCCTGGTCTCAGCTCTCTGGCCTCTGGTCTCAGGTCTCTGGTAGCTAACCTCTGGTTGCAGGTCCCTGGTCTCGGGCCTCTGGTCTCATGTCTCTGGTCTCAGGTCTTTGATCTCTAACCTTTGGTCGCAGGTCTCTGGTCTCAGGCCTCTGGTCTCATGTCTCTGATCTCTAACCTCTGGTCGCAGGTCTCTGGTCTCAGTCCTCTGGTCTCAGGCCTCTAGTCTCAGGCCTCTAGTCTCAGGTCTCTGATCTCTGGTCTCTAGTCTCTGGTCTCGGGTCAAAATGGCCTCTGGTCACTAATCTAAATCCAATTCAATTTCAGCCTCGCCGAACCACTAGGGCCCTTTAATGGCTCGAAATTTGAAAAAAAGGAAACAATCTTTTTTGTATCCTTTTGTTTAAGGAATAATCTTTTTGTATCTCTTTTTTAGGGGATAATCTTTTTTTTGTATCTTTTTATTTAGAAATAATCTTTTAAAAGCGGAAGTATATTGCCCATTTGAAATCAAATCCGCTGATTGCCTCTGATTACAACCAACCCAAGGGCCCTATAAATAGAGAAGAGGTGCACAAGCACGTAGACAAGAGACACAACACAAGAGAGGGGCACAAGGTGAGCAGAGGCACACAAAGTGGAGGCACGAGAGGTGGAGAGAAGGCATAGGCATACACAAAGAGCACGGAAGGTTACCATGGGTAAGCGCTAATTTGTTATAAGCATGCATCATCATGTATTGCATATCAGAGATGGAGCCCGTTCGTTGGTGCCCGTGCTAGCTGTTCATGAGAAACAATTGAAGGTCACATGTTCATTTTCTGATCAGAGATTAAACCCCACCAAGGTCGCCGTCGATCAAAGATCCGAAAGTTGTTTACTTTCAATCAAATATCAAGACGCCACCAAGGTCCCGGTTGATCAAAGATCTAAAAAATTTGCATGCTCATCTTTTGATTAGATATCAAAACCCCACCAAGGTCACTGTCGATCAAAGATTTGAAAGTTGTCTACTTTCAATCAAAGATCAAGACACCACCAAGGTCCTAGTTGATCAAAGATCTAAGATTCATGGGAGATAGATCAATGATAACTTCTCATCCAGAAGTCCGATCGACTCCAAATTTTTATGAAGAATAGAGGACTCTATGAGAAACCTCTCCACCAATTTTCAAGTCAATTAGAGACCTCTAAGAGCCAATTCAACTATAAGAGGTGATCTGTCCAGAAGCAAATTCAGCTTGTACATGGGAGATAGATCTTTGATAACTTCTCATCCAGAAGCCCAGTCGACCCCAAATTTTTATGGTGAACAGGAGACTTCATGAGAAGCCTCTCCACCAAATTTCAACTCAATCAAAGATCTCTAGGTGTCCAATTCGACAAGAAGAGTTCTTCTATCCAGAAGCAAATCCAACTTGTGTCATGGGAGATAGATCATTGATAACTTCTCATCCAAAAGTCCGATTGACCCCAAATTTTTATGGTGAATAGGATACTTCATGAGAAGCGTCTCCACTAGATTTCATGTCAATCAGACACTTATAAAAGTCCAATTCGACCAAAAGAAGTGCTCTATCCAGCCGCTTATTCATTTTGTCCCCTTAGAGAAGATTGATGATAAGTTCCGATCCATAAGTTCGATCGATGCAAAATTTTTACGGAGAAAAGAAGGTTTATACTGGAGTAATTTCTCCAAGTTTCAAGTCAACTAGAGGCCAGAAAGCTTCCCATCCAATTGGTCGAAGTGGACCTAGTGCAATGATTAATAATGATTGAAGCTGTCAAGACAAGTTGAAATCCTACTAAGTCCTTGATGGATATTTCAATGGACTGTCTGCCATGCAATGTGCTTTTGCTGAAGCTAAAGAAGTCGAAAGTGTTATCACAAATCATTCCATCCATTATTTACATGTTTCTAGGTACTGATGAGGCAAAGGCAACATGATTTTGTGTCCGTGACTGATGAAGCCGGACACCATTCATGCCGGGTACTGATGAGGCAAAGGCATCCATTTGTTCGCGACCGACGAGGTCGAACAACCCCCTGGCCGGGCATCGATGAGGTGAAGACCACATTTTGTGATAGCACCATAGACTGACGAAGCTATGGATTTGCATATTTGCATGCATGGGCATCCGCATTGCATTTATTTATCAAGGGCAAAGTTATTTTGAAGCTTGAAGATAACGACCATCAGCACAGCTTAATCAGAGGTTTTCTGCTGACTTGTTCTGCAGATGTAATTAACTAGGAGGTTTTAAAAAGACCTAAGGAACCATGAACCCTGCAATTTCCTGAAGTCAAGATGTATTTTCCTTGGCGCAATGAGAACATATAAATCCCAAAGGGGCTTGCAACTTATAATTCTTTTCAGAATTAATGAAGTGCATTGTTTCCTCTAAGATTTTACATTCTGCGTTGTTTCCTCTAAAATTTTACATTATATGTTCTTTTATGTGTATACTCATGTATACTGGAACGCCTGCACCAAAAAGGGGGCCAAATTTCCCAGAAGAGAGATCTTCTCGGTGAAACAAAATGGCATGCCCAGTGGGACATGGTTCTCTTCACATCTTTGCTGTGCTCCAATGGATGTCTGATTCACTTCCATGACTCGCTTCCACATGCCCTCTGTCTTTCATCCATCATGCATATGGCTGCTCGTCTATAGAGCGCATGCATCCCATTCCTGATGCAGCTCGTTTGTAGAGCGCATATATGTGATGATGCATAAGTTGATCAAGGAACCCCTTTTGCAGGTGAGTCCTTTCTCAACAAACTTGCTCACATAGGCGGGGAAGTTCTAATGGTTCAATTTGGGACATTGCCCTCGGTAGCAATCTTTAAGTATGGCTACATGACCTATTTCCACCAAACTCAAGAGCATGTGGAGTTCCAGGCAACTGAGTCGAAAAAGGCACATAAACATGCCTCTACTAAAGCCAAGAAGGAGCGTCGTGCCTTGATGGTAAAAGCACGCAACCTTCTGAAGAATGTTTTCATCACCGACATTAAAGGCGACGTTCAAACTACTCAACGGCTTCATCAACAAGCCACTAATAGGCAACATCATGCCACTTTTCTTCGTGTGGATGCTCCGCTCATCAGTCTTGCACTGCGAACTGCAGGCGTGCAGCGCACTGAGGTTGAGTTATTCAATGCACTAGAGAATGCCTCCTATACTCTACGGAGGTAGATGTCGTTTGCTCGTGGCGCCTTCAATCCTAACAGGCTGCGCAACCTCAGAAGGAAGTTCGGCAAGGTGAGTACCTTGTAGGAGCAACTTGGTGCCCACATCGCCCGCGTTTCTATTCCTGAAGAGGACTAGTCGCTCGGTGTGAGTGATCTCATTGACAGGACTTGTCTCTATCCCTACATAGTGACACCACCCTATGAATTGTTCCTTGACGAATGGGTAATTCGGAATGGCAAGGTCAAGGATTTACTAAGACTTGCCATTATGAGGGAATTCTAGAGATGTCATCCGACCAAGCAAGTAAAAATGCCTGGTCCAACAAGTTCTTTGACCCTAAGGTTAAAGTAACTGGTTCGGAGTCATGCTTCCATGTTTCTGTGGAAGCTGGCTCATCCAATATCGATAACAAGTTCGCACTGTTGCCCAATGAAGTACTCGCTCCTGGTGCTAATGAAGTACAACAACAACTCCAACAACTTCAAACCCAAATAAAGAGTCTGCAAGGGCGGATGCGCGATCGTGACGTGCCTAACTCTTCTTCTTGGTTTAGAAGAAGTTCGGGGCATGACACCTCAAGACGCCGTCCTCAACACATGCACCAGACTTGGGCGCCTAGTCAAAGGCGTTCACCTATATTGACTTACCAGCTGTCGTGGTTCGCGAATACCCCGGCAGGTTTCGTGGATGATCCTAATGAAGAAAACGCGACGCGGGCTGACTGGGTGACCGGTCCTGCCCCGCCAGACAAACACAAGAAGTGACACAAGGATTTATACAGGTTCGGGTCCCGGTGGGGGCCCTAGTCCTGTCGGCGTGCTCCCGACCGGAGTCGACTGGGGAGGCTCTCTCGGGGGAGAGGCTTCCGGAGCACACCAATGAGTTTGGCTATTCTTAACAATAATGAATCACTTGTCTTTACAACAGGGGGTACAAGGGCTATTTATAGCCCCAAAAAGAAGCAAAAAGACTAAACTACCCCGGACGCTACCGTCAGATTGAGGGGTAGCAACGTCCTTCTCCCGGTCAGGTGCCTTGGATGCTTGACAGGTGGTCGCTGATTCCCGAGGCGCTCCTCGCGTGACCTGCACGTGATCAACAACCAAAGACTTTACCTTTAGAAGGGCGACGAGGCCCGGGACATGCACCGGAGGCAATGTCCCCGAGCAAAAGGCGGCGCCCGGGACCGGCACCGGAGGCCAGGTCCCCAGACAAACGGCGGCGCCCGGGACCGGTACTAGAGGCCGGGTCCCCGGGCAAAAGGCGGCACCCGGGGCAGGCACCGGAGGCCACGTCCCCGGGGGAATGGCGGCACCCGGGACATGCCCCGGAGGCAATGTTCCCGGGCAAAAGGCGGCACCCGGGGCAGGCACCGGAGGCCACGTCCCCGGGCAAATGGCGGCACCCAGCGAAGGCACTGGGGGCCACGTCCCCGGGCAAATGGCGGCACCCGGAGGCCAGGTCCCGGGAGCCAAAAGGCGGCGCCTGGGACCGGCACCGGAGGTCAGGTCCCTGGGCAAATGGCGGCGCCCGGGACCGGCACCGGAGGCTAGGTCCCGGGAGCCAAAAGGCGGCTCCCGGGGCAGGCACTAGAGGCCACGTCCCCGGGCAAATGGCGGCACCCTGGACCGGCACCGGAGGCCACGTCCCGGGAGCCAAAAGACGGCGCCTAGGGAAGGCACCGGAGGCCACGTCCCCGGGCAAATGGCAGCGCCCGGGACCGGCACTGGAGGCCAGGTCCCGGGAGCCAAAAGGCGGCGCCCGGGGCAGGCACCGGAGGCCACGTCCCAGGGCGAATGTGACGTAACTTACCTGGACTTAGTCTCGAGGAGATTTCCCCCAACACCAGCCTAGACAAGCACCACTTCTACCTCGTTGGAAGCAGTGGTCTCATCGGCCAGAGCAGTCACCACGTGTCCAGGCACAATAGCGTGTGCGGACTTCTCCACCTACATCGACTTCATCTCAGAAAGGCAGGGGTCCTTTGCAAGCACCTACTTCCCCTAGAGAGAAAGTCGGCTTGCCATATCAAGCAAGGCGCACTTGAATGCCTCCTTCTCAGGCTCCTCTTCTTCTTCCAACACCACCTGGCCTGCCCAAGGCCCCTCATGTCCCTACATTCAATTAGCGCAAGCGTGATCGGTGTAGGAGGAACTGTCCCCTATTGTGCCAAGAGCTGGAGGATCTTGTGCTGAAAAATGTACAAGTTCGTGTCCGACTCGATGATAGCATCCATCCTGATAATGAGAACATTATGTTCCGCATCTCTCGGATGCTAGAACAGAGTCAGAGGTATCATTACCTTCTTGACCGTATAGCTCCAAGGCGGCATCATGATCAACCACCTGGAGATGTGCCAAGCCCATGCAAGCAAAAGGAGAAGGTATCATCTCTATCATCTCCTTTACCCTTTGCAGGAGTCCCCAGGCAAAGACGACTGCAATCGGTCATTCTTTCCTAGGGAGTTGTGCAAGTTCAGGCCCCTGGAACCGCTACAAGACAAGAAGTAGAGCCAACAAATGATGTCTTCATGAAGGAAGCATCACCAGAAACTATGATGACTCCTCCCCAGAAGGCTACATAAGCTCTTGCACCAATGACTGAGGTGTCAAGTACCCAAGTCATTGAAGAAGATGCAATGGTATTTGGGATTGTGACATCTCAACCCAAGGGTGATGCTGACTCTAACTGGAGGCCTCAACTGTTACTCGAGAGTTCTCATACCCTTCGAATGAAGCGATAACTCCAAACCCGAAGCCTATTGCATTCTTGCCACACTCAGGAGATGTTCAATCTTGGCCCAAGTTCACCAAGGGGAACATCTACAAAAGAAGCAGTGACAAAAGTCCCTTGCCTTCCTGTTACTTCTAAAAAAGGTGCTGATAAGGGGCAGTCTTCCCGTCCTTATGTTGACATCGCATCCCGTCTTTCGGAGGATCTTGCGCAATAGCACGAGGTTGCAAACCGACAAGGCATGGAGACCCGCTTGAGGACAAGGGCACGTCAAAGAGCCTTGAGTTCAACAACTGAAGCATTACAAGAAGATATCAAGTTTGATGATGAAATAGAGTCTTCTGACTCTGAGTCAACCTCTCTACAACGACTCCCTTCTTCATCACACTATTCTGACCTTGCTCCTTCCATCGCTTCTGATAAAGAGCAATATCTTGGAATTGGCGGTGGTGATGACAACACCGCCCCAGTTCACATGGCTATAGGTCAAGGCAGTCTAGGTGATAATGCTAATGAAGAGCAAGGAGCAGACGCTGTTGATCCTGCTACACTCAATCCTTCAATGCGTCATGCTCTTGAAGAACGAGACTTTGAGTACAAGAAGTTGTTTGGCGAATTGGGAGCGAAGTTTGCATTTGGTTGAAGCCTTGAAAAATTCTAGTCATGGAGCAACTTCATCAGATCTGCCCCAACCAGTTGTTGATCCTCAAGTAGTAGAGTTGGAGGCTGTTGCGCAAGCTCTCCTTGTAGGCAGTGTTGAGCAACACGCCGCAGTTACGGGCGCTGCACCTCTCCTTTCTATTCCTACCATGGCTGCAAATGTTGCACCAACACCTGCTGCGCTGAAGGATTGCCACAGCTATGTGGAAGGCTTGATAAATCGAATGTTGAAGCAAATCACAGCCAAGAAAGCTCGTCAGACCCCTGAAAGTGACCTTCAGAAGCCTTATGAAGCATGGCATGATCTAGTACCCTTTCTGTCTGGATGGCATCCACCTAAGTTCCGTCAATTTGATGGAACTGGCGATGCGAGGGAGCACTTGGCCTACTTTGAAGCAGCTTGTGGAGATACTACCAACAAGTCATCCGTTCTTCTAAGGCAGTTTTCAGGATCATCGACTGGCTCTGCCTTCCATTGGTACAGTTCTCTTCCAATTGGATCTGTCTGTGATTGGATAGGCATGAAAAAACTTTTCAAGACACACTTCATGACCATGCAAAAGGATATTTCAGCTTTGGAGTTGTCCCAAGTCAAGTAGAACCGTGATGAGAAGATTGATGACTACCTGATCCGTTTCCGTGACAATTATGTGCGTCTCGCCAGAGAAATGCACCAAGAAGAGGCTTTCGCATGTGTGTCCATGGGATGCAACAGCATTAGTCTATAGAAGTTTCAAGGCATGAGCCCAAGACCTTGAGCACATTGGGCATAGTGGTAGTAGCAACCAAATTAGAGTTTGAGAAGTCTCCTCAAATCATGGAGCTTTACAAGAATGCTTGTCATGCTGATAATTCAAGAAAGTTCAACTCGACAGCCAAGCCTTCCAGCACTGGAGTCAAGGCTAAGTCGATGGCTGAATCCCACAATGCTTTGCATGCACCAACTGCACATTACAATGTTCCAATGTTGGGTTCAAGATGTGAACCTGCACCAAGCTCACAATGCTCGGCTGTTCAACGTCCAACTGTCCAAGAGTTGTTGAAGAAGCAGTATATCTTCCGCCGAGAGTTAGTAAAGACGTTCTTTGATCAACTTATGGCGCAACAAGCTTTGAATCTTCCCGAGCCAAGAAGACTTGTTCGAGTCGGGATGACAGACAATCCTTTGTATTGCCCGTACCATAGGTACGTTGGGCATACAATTGAAGATTGTTTTGCCTTCAAGGAGTGGCTCCAAAGGGCGGTTGATGAGAAGCGGCTTGCTTTAGAGCCCCAAGATATCAATCTTGAATATTGTACCGCAAACTTTACAATAGTTTGTGAATGTCCTTCATCCATGCAAGCAGATAATGAAGATGGAGGCTTGTGGTAGCTACTTGAGCAAGTAGAGCACCAGCTAGTCGATCATTGGCCGGTTCCAACTCTCTCCAAACAGGGAGGAAGACCATGGGAGATGATGGAGCGAAGTCACCCACTACATAAACTCCAAAACCACATTCGAGATCATGCTACTTCCATCTCAATGATCAAGTCACAAGCAAGACAAAGGCAACTTCTTCCAAGCCATCAACGCATGCCACCAAGATTTGTCCCTCTGTCAGAAGGAGATGAATCTTTCCCTCGACCAAGCCGCACTCTTCCTACTTTGGCACAGTTCTTGCCTATAGATTGGGGGCAATCCTCTGCACCAGTAGAGGCAACTGATGCTGAAATACCTTCACCTTCTTTAAACATTGCCTCATGTAGTGTAATTCTTGCAGGTTAAAACTCCAATATATTTGACTCAGAGGAGATATTCACAGCACAAGAACGTGAAGTACTTCGTA
This sequence comes from Pharus latifolius, assembly GCA_019359835.1. Classification (NCBI taxonomy): domain Eukaryota; kingdom Viridiplantae; phylum Streptophyta; class Magnoliopsida; order Poales; family Poaceae; genus Pharus; species Pharus latifolius. The sequence goes on from CM033322.1 coordinate 69,971,713, forward strand.
CTGACGTTTTACCTATAGAAGTTCAAGTCGAAGAGGTCAACATGAACCTACGGGGAGGCAAGGCCTGTCCTGAACCTCTCACGTCTCGATTGTACAGAGAAGAAAGAGAGAAGGCCTTACTTAACAAGACTGCCAATGTACCAAGTCACCCGCCAGATGTTCATGCCACTGAAGAAGAGAAGCAACCACATCAGGCAATTGATTATAATATCATTGCACATCTGAAGCACATTCCTGCACTCTTGAGTGTATATGATGCTTTCATATTGGTGCCCAATCTTTGGCAAGCCCTTATTAAAGCACTACAAGCTCCTGAGTTGTATGAAGTGGAAATGGCAAAGCACCGTCTTCTTTGTAATGCCGCCAACACAAATGAGATCACCTTTTCTGATGAAGACAAGGTTATAGAGAATGGCGATCACAACCGCCCTCTCTACATAGAAGGGAACATTGGACCTCCGACGAGTCTTGGTTGACCCAGGATCCTCAGTAAACATCCTTCCAATTCAAAGTTTAACTCGTGTAGGTTTCTCATTTGAAGACTTGGAGCCCACAGATGTGATGATATGTGGCTTCGACAATCAAGGAAGAGCGGCCATGGGGGCAATTACCTTGAAGCTCCAAATGTCAACTTTTAGTTTCAAGGTGCGGTTCTTCGTTATAGAGGTGAACACCTCTTACTCTGCGTTGTTGGGGAGACCCTGGATAGACAAGTATTGGGTAGTTCCATCAACTCTGCATCAATACCTCAAATTCATAGACAGCAATGGAGAGTAGCAGAGGATAGTCGCCAACAACAATCCATACACCTTCCAAGAATCGCATCTCGCAGATGCGAAATATTATTTTCCAAGTGAAGTTCCTGGGAAGCAGCAAGGAAGATTGACACCATTGTAGCTGCACTGTTCGCGCCAAGTTCAACTCTTCCAACGCAAGCAAAGTTCCTCAATGCATCATCCATACCTGGAAAAAAGAGGGAGTTTGTAAAGCGCGCCTATAGGGGCAGGGATTCCAGTTGCGAAAAATCATTCGCAGTTGTCCTTTACTTATGTGGCCCTTCAATCCCATCAACCCTGCAGAAGCAAGATCCTATTTCTCCATTATTATTAAAGGCGGGAGCTGCTTCTTCTCCTTCTTCTGCACCTATGTTGCTAAGGTCAATAGTGGAAGCATCACCAATGCTCCTTACCTCAAGTTTAAAGCAAGCCAGCCTGGCTCCTACTCCTTCATCCTCTATTTCTTTAACTAACAAAAATGTTGCAGGTGTTCAAGCAAATTGCAAGACAATTATGGCCCAAGATGAGTCCTCACCTCTTTTCCTCTTTGATACATATGGAAAACCGGGAGCACAAACGGCTTTCATGCAAAAGCGAGGACTTGTCAAAAGAAAAATAAAGCAATTTGAAAAGGAAACAACGAGTGCAACTTTTAAGCAGTCTCCATCGCGCCATACATTTGTGACAACACCATTGGAAGTCTGGAATGTTCCGGACCCGAATGATTCTACTTCACCCACCATATTCTACAAAGTTCCAAAGAAGCAGGAGTACAACTCCATCGTCGAACAACCCAGTCCTTCCACTAACTCTGAAGCAGCTTTGATTGCCATGAAGGCTGAGCGTCGAATGGTCAATCTGCTCAAAAGCACTGGAGTGAAGCTGGAAAGGAATCAAAGGTTGCCACCTCCACCTTGCAATCTGTGAAGAATGGTGGGAGCAATCAGAAAAGCTCATCCGAAAGGGGCACAAGTATCGTGACCTCCGCCCAAAGTATGGCTTGGGCTATGCCAAACCTGACAATGAAGATGATGAAGCTGATGATGCGCAAAGAGTTACATGTCATACCATAGTGACTAATGTCAGCCCACAAAGTCATTGGGATGAAGATAAGCAACATCTCTTGGCCAGGATACATGAAGCAATGTCTTCTAAACATGGAGAAGTGCTAGATGCTACACCTGCACCTCAACAACTCAAAGATGGAGGGAAACTCACTATTGATGAGCTCGTAAAAATCAACTTGGGAAGTGAGGAGGATTTGCGTCCCACCTTTATCAGCGCGACCCTTACGCCTGAAGAGTGCGAAAGTTATTGAAGCTTCTTAATGGAGTACAAGGATTTCTTTACTTGGTCTTATAAAGAGATGCCGGGGCTTGACCCTCTTGTCACCACGCATAAGTTGGCGATTGATCCACAATTTCACCCTGTGAAGCAACATTCGCAACATTTTTGCCCAGATTTACAAGAGCAAATTGTTGCTGAGGTGGATAAGTTAATCATAGCTGGCTTCATCAAGGAGGTGCAATACCCACGCTGGCTGGCTAATATTGTCCTGGTGCAAAAGAAGAATGGACAAGTACGTGTTTGTGTTGATTTAAGGGGTTTGAACCGAGCTTGTCCCAAAGATGACTTCTCCTTGCCCATCACAGAGATTATCATTGATGCCACTATGGTCTACGGTGCTCTCTCTTTCATGGATGGATCGTCAAGCTACAACCAGATCAAGATGGATGAACATGATGCCATTGATACCGCCTTTCGTACGCCAAAAGGGAATTTCTATTACATGGTGATGCCCTTTGGATTGAAGAATGCTAGTGCCACTTATCAGCGAGCCATGACATTCATCTTTAATGAATTAATTCATCATTCAGTAGAATGCTATGTCAATGAGCTAGTGGTAAAGACTCGGGAGCGCGAACATCATCAAGATGGCCTCCGTGTTGTCTTTGAAAGGCTTCGCAAACACCAACTGAAGATGAATCCCCTCAAGTGCGCATTTGCTGTCTAGTCTGGAGTCTTCCTGGGATTTCTTGTGCGCCAACGCTGATGAGGACAATGTCGACGATTCGGACTCGGGGTCCTCAGCCGAACTTATGCAAAATTTATAATAGTGAGACCTTTCAGGGTTCCTATGTAGAACTATGGAGAACTGGAGCACAGAGAAATTTATACAGGTTCGGGCCCTCGATGGTGGGAGTAATAGCCCTACGTCCTGTTGGGATTTCACTATACGTAGTAAAGATTTACAAGATGGCAGGAAAAGACCTTCACAGGCGTAGGTTTTTCCTATGTAAGTGTACAGAAAGAAGCCAGGGAGGCTTATAAAAACTAGCTATCTAATCTAGGCCGTAGACTTGGCTGTTTGAGTCGTGTCTTGATCTCTTGATCAATCTCTCCCGTTTGATACATCATGCCGCCCTTTTATACTGTTTGAAAGGGCGCCAAGTCGTAACTACATCAAGCAGTTGCTTGGATGCGGTTTGGAGAACCGCTCTTAACTCCCACGCAGGTTTAACACGTGTTATTTGTGGATAACTGCACGTATTAACCTCCTGACGGTAGATCCCCACGTGGAAGAATCTTCGGGATACTTGGGATATTCCTGTTATAGGAAAAGAATACTCCCACGTTCCATGGTCGAAGATGCTCTGACCGCGCGATGTTGGTTGACCGCGCAACATCTTCGACCTTATGTCCGCGCACAGCACACGTGATGAGCGCGGACGCGGGGGTCCCGATCTTCTGGTGAGACGAAGGATAATTTCGGTAGGTGTCGGGAGACCTAAACGATCCGGCATCCAACCACGCGAGTAACTGGAAATCCCGGCTATCGCTAAACCACCACGACGATTGTTATCGACCGAACCAGAGGCGCGATCGACCTGTCCACGAAGGACGGTTCCTGCAGGCAACCGAAGAATGAGCAAGAACACAAGATAAGCAATCTCAATTGCGAATATAGATTAAGAATAATGGCGTTCAGAAACTTGGTCTTGTTGGTCTAGCCGACACAAGAAGAACAAGGCGATATCTCACACAACCGTGATGAAATCAACTAAACAAAACCCAACTAAGACGAAGCACGGCGGGGAGCATATATAGGGCAGCGGCCAGAGGAGGGGCGACACCCAAACAGGTGCCCACGCGCGCGTAACGGTAACCCTAGGGATACACGGGCCTTGGGCCCAAAAATACGGCGACGCAGCGCTGGCCCAATTCTGTTCGTGTTCGTATTCTGACGATTCCCGTTGCTGTAGATGGAATTTAGAGGCGTGGCCGGATCCGTTGGAAAGCTTATCTCGTAAGCTTTCCGTAGAGTCCTATTTTGCCTCATTTGGACGTCGTATGTGATCTGGGCATCCGTTTGAAGGTGCACTGGTCCTGGATGGCCGAACCGGACTCGGCAGCGACTTCGACGTCCTCTCGACTTGGGCCTGGTGGTCGGGGACTTCTTGGAACTTGGACATAACTTGCTGATCCTCCGTTGATGAAGACTTGAATGGCATAGCATGACGGTTCATGCCGTCTTGTCGCTTTCCTACTCCATCAGCCGACGTCGTGGACGTAGTAACAGCAAGCTCGTTGATGACAGCAAGCTCGTCAGTGATGTCCTCATCAACACGAACTTCTGACCGCACACTAGCTGTGATCTGATCGCGCAAAGCCTACGACCTCGGGCTGATGCTTCCCAGAAACGACTTGAGTTTGCACCGCCAGGCACATGTCTGGCTCGAATCTGTCCTGAACCAACAGTGCATTTATTTGAACTGACTCGGGTGTCAATCCTTGTCAGCTAGCCCCCAAATTCGAAGAAAACGAAGGGATGTGTTTATTTCGAATTTAAAGACATGCATCAGATTTTTAACCCGACTCTTCAAATCCTCCACTTAGTGGCACACTAAGTGGGACGGTTGGTTCCCCGAGACGGGTTCTGGGCATTACGTGACAGGTAATGATGGCGCTGTTGAAACATTTTTTTAACCCGAGGTAAAATTGTAAATGCTTTAAAAACTCGAGGAGTTCGGAAAGTGAACCATCACCCTGGTGGCTATAAATTCCGAAACCTTTGAATTGTAGAGCCCCACAATTTCTTCTCACGGTTAAGTTTTTCAAGAATTGCCTTCATTCTTCTCTTCATACACTTCCCGATGGCAGATCACAACATCATCGAGGTTGAAAGTGATGAAGAGGAAGTTCTCAAGCAGGACCCTCAAATGCCTGAAGATCCATCTCCTTCAAGGAAGAAACCCAAGGTTGACGAAGGATCTTCCAGCAGGGCAAAGGTAGAAGACGTACCATCGTTCTTTCTTCCTTCTGTTCTTTACTCCAACACTCCCTGCTTTTGTTTGGGTGATCGATTTTCTGGTCGGCAAGCGATGACTACTCGACCAGAAGATCCTCAACCTGTGTTGGGGAAGCAATCTTCTGGTGGGAAGGTTGCACTTCCACCATCTGGTGATCATCCGCTTTTATTGGATGATCTACTTTCCAGGATGGCTATATCAACCTGCCATGAGCAGGGACAGGTAATGATCCTCATTTCCTTTTGCTGATAGTTATAGTTAGTGCAACTAACTTTTGCAAATGTAGGAGATTGGAGGCCCTAGTGATCAGCCTACTATGATTCTGCCTCTTCTCCTCGGGCAGATTCTTCCATAGGAGAAGAAGGCCCTGCAGAAGAAAACCGAAGAGATGTCTTCGGCGATTCTGCATCTGGCAGAATGTTTTGAACAATCCCGTGAAGAGGCACATCAGTTCTGTCGAGAGAGGGACCACGCTCAGCAACAGCGGGAACTCTCTGATTTGATTAGGAACAGTAGTGCGTCTTTTGTTAGGGACGATGTAGATAGGCTTAGATTAGTTGCTAATTCTTTGGGGGTTGTCAGTGTAGATCCTACTGACAGCAATATGTCCCTAGGAGAACTTTGCAAACTTCTTTCGGATCAGGTCGACGCTCTGGTCGCCGGTATCCCTTTTGTATGCAAAGAATGTAAGAAATAAAATTTTTCTTTTTCTTCACATAAATGTTCTTTAGCTCTTCTGTGCGAAAATATGGCCACAAGGAATGTCTTTGTAACCACTCATACACAGGCGAACTTCAGTTCTGCGGTTGAACCGCGTTTTTGTTATAGTACTGCGACCAGCACTGATACCGCGATCAGACTCAAAACCGCGGTTAGAATCGAAGCTTACTGCGACCAGAACTGAGGCTCGGTCAAGTCGTCACTTCGATTAGAATCGGAGCTTAATCGAAAGCATGGTTTCAATCATACCACAACCCGATCAGAATATATCCATATGTCCAAAAATTGGGCCATAAGATTTTTTCATGAAAATATACAAGGCATATGAAGGAAAACGTCCTCTGGAAGCCCCTAAAAAATTTTTTAGGCTTTTGTACTTTCAGACTCTGAAACAAAGAAGTCTTTCTGTTTCAGATCCGATGCCTGGATTGTACATAGGACATCTTTAATTTCTTTTTGCATCGCAGGAACTATCCCGGATGACGGCCAAGTTGCATGCTATGATAGCGAGCATTGAGGCCATACAAAAAGAGTGAGACAACTTGCGCAGGTAAGGATCATTACTCTTCAACTTGTATAGATACAAATTGGTTATGGCCACTCCTTTTGTTCTGTCACAAAGAGGTGGCGTTTCTGAAGAAAGAAATGGCCACGGTCAAGCTTCATTCGATCTCCGTGGCTTCAAACCAAGGGATCGAGATCAACAAGCTGCGGTCACAACTCTCTGGTAAGTCGATTCCTGATTAGGAAGACTTAACTTCATAACATGTGAGTAACCCTTTCTCTTACTACAGCGCAAGCAGGTCAAATAAGACAACTCAGTCAGGACAAGGTGATCCTCCAGGGCTCTATTCAAACCTCTGAGAAGGCGAACAGAGAGCTGAGACGGTCGATCTTTGAAAAGCTGAAGACGGTGGCTCGTCTCCTGAAGGCTGATGTGGTCGAAACCACAAAAGATAACCTCAGCCAAAATGACTGGTCTACACTAGTCATTGCCCAGGCGGAGTCACTTCTCGAGTATCTTCCTGAAGATACACGGAGACAAGAAGAGGCGATCAGAACCAGGGTTCGGTCAGCCGCTTCCGCCATTCTCAGCCGGTTTCGACTTCACCATGGCCCAGATGCAGATCTGAATCCATTGGTGGGACCGGTTGAGGTCGAGAGTGAGGAACAATTGGAGGCCGTCATGGAGGAGGTCAGACCCCTTGTAAATAAGCTCCTGACTGAGCTTGGGATCGAGTGATCCCTATATCTGTATAGAAACAGTTATGTATAATGCAATGTATGTTGAAACTCATTTTTGAAAATGAATATATTCTCAAATATATTCTTGTTTTATGTTGTTTCATATTATAAACATATCCCCCCTAGCCCCCGCCTGTGATTGTAGATACTGAAGACTTAGTATTACAAACGCAGGAGGAAAGTGAATATAACGACCAGGGATGTGTGATCGAACCAGCAATTATGACCAGTGTAACGCCTAACCTTGTTTGCAAACCAGCAGCCACTCAGATGACCGAGGACTTGCCAGAAAGCCTCGTGTGCGTTGAGAAACGGCTTATTTAGGAGTGACTTGTCTGGAAGCGGTCATGAGATTGGCCAGCGAATCCGACTAGAACGTTGTAATGATCTAACTGCCGGCGACCAGCCCCCGAGTCGAATTCGCAGTTCATGGGCATGAAGGGAAATATTCATCCTATGAAATTGTCGACGATTCGGACTCGGGGTCCTCAGCCGAACTTATGCGAAATTTGTAATTGTGAGACCTTTCAAGATGACCCTCCGGGAAGGTATGCTGAACAATGGTGAACAAGAGCACAGAGAAATTTATACAGGTTCGGGCCCTCGATGGTGGGAGTAAAAGCCCTACGTCCTGTTAGGATTTCACTATATGAGATAAAGCTTTACAAACTAACATGGAGAAAACCTCACAGGTGAAAGTTTTCCCTATATCAGTGTACAAAAGGAAGCTATGGGAAACTTGTAAGTATTCTCTAATCTAAGCCGTAGACTTGGCTATTCGAGTGATCGGGACATCTTGTATCTTGATTATCTTTTGGGTCTAGTTCTTCCAAAAATCTCTTGGTGTCCCCCGTTTGATGTACTTTGCCCCCTTTTTATATTGGTCGAAAGGGTGCCACATGAAGAAAACTGCATCAAACGGTTGGATGCGGTTGTTGAAGAACCGCTGTTAACTTCTACGGAGGTTATTAACACGTGTTAATCATGGATAACTGCATATAATAACCTCTGACGGTTGGCCTTCAACGTGTAGGAATCTTCGGGATGCTTGGAATATCCTGGTATAAAGATAACCGAACAAACTCCAAGCACCTTGATCGAGAATGTTCTGACCGCGGAATATGGGCTGACCGCGCAACATCCCAGATATTCAGTCCAGTCCGCGTATAGCATACGAACTTCTGACCGCACAAAGTTGTCGGCCTGATCGCACGAAACCCGCGACCTGATCGCGCAAAGCCTGCGACCTCGTGGTGATGCCCCTCAAAAATAGCTTGAGTTCGCATTGAACCAAATACATGTCAGGTTCGAACCTGTCTTGGACCAAGAGTTTTATTAGAAGTGACCCGGGTGTCAATCCTCGTCAGCTAGCCCCCAAATTCGAAGAAAACGAAGAGGCATGTTTATTTCGAATTTTAAAACCATGCATTGGATTTTTAACCCGACTCTTCAATTTTTCCACTTAGTGGCGCACTAAGTGAAAACGGTTGGTTTCCCAAGACGGGTTCTGACATTATGTGACGGGCAATGATAGCGCCGTAGAATTGTTTTTATTTCGAGGTAAATTGTAAATGCTTTGACGAAACCCGAGGCACCTGAAATGCAAACCGTCACCCAGGCGGCTATAAATACCAGGCTCTTGGATTTGTAAAACTCCACAATTTCCCTCCACGTCTAAGTCCTTTTCTTGTTATCCTGCCTCCTTCCTTTTCACATACTCTTCTCAATGGCAGATCATGAAATCATCGAGATTGAAAGCGATGAAGGGGAAATTGTCGATCAAAGGCCTCGAACGATTGAAGTCCTGTCTCCCTTAAGGAAGAAACCCAAGGTCGACGAAGGATCTTCCAGTGGAACAAAGGTGAAGAACGTAGCAAGTTTCTTTCTTCCTTCAGTTCCTTTGACCCTCCCCGTTCATGCCTCTCGGCAAGTTAGGCCTTTATCCTTAGAGAAAGATCCCATCACATTCAATTCTCCCATTCTTTTGGGTGATCAACATCCTGGTCGGCAAGCGGTGACTATCCCTTGATCAAATGATCGCCATATTGAGTTGGCGAAGCAATCTTCTGATGGGAAGGTTGCTCTTCCACCATATGATGGTCTTCCTCCCAAGATGGGTGTATTAACGGGTTATGCACCGGGACAGGTAACAATGCTTCTCCCCTTTTGCTGATAATTTTCGTTAGTATGACTAACTTTTGTAAAATGCAGGAGGTAGGAGGCTCCAGCGATCAGCCTTCTGCTGCTCCATCTCTTCCTTCCGGACAGACTCTTCTGGAAGAGAAGAATGCCCTGGAGAAGAAGACCGAGGAGATGGCCTCGAAGATTCTGCATTTAGCAGAATGTCTTGATCGATCCCGAGAAGAGGCGCACCATTTCCGTCGAGAGAGGGACTTCGCTCAACAACAGCGAGAACTCTCTGACTTGATTAGGGTCAATAGTGCGTCTGTTGTTAGGGACGATATAGATAGACTTAGGGTAGTTGTTAGTTCCCTGGGGGTTGCCAGTGTAAATCCTACTGACAACAATATGTCCCTTGGGGAACTTTGTAAACTTCTTTCGGAGCAAGTCGATGTTTTGATCGACTGCATTCCTTTTGTATGTAAAGAATGTAAGAAATAAAAGCTCTTTATTTCTCATGAATATTCTCCACATCTTCTGTGCGAAAATATAGCCATAAACTTTATGTTCGCGACCATTCATACACAGGAAACTTTAGTTCTGCGATCAGAATCGCTTTTAAGAAAAAGCACCGCGACCTGCCCTGATTCCGCGATCAGTTTCAGAGCCGCGGTCAGAACTAAAGTGCGACCAAAGTTGGGACTCGGTCAGGCTGTCACTCCGATTAGAATCGAAGTTTTAGCCTAAAACACGATTTCGATAAAACCATAACCCAATTAGAAACATTCCAGTACGTCAAAAATTGAGTTACATGATTTTTTCGAAAAAAAAATGTTCAAAGTATAAAAAGGAAAAACGTCTTCTGAAAAGTACTGAAAATTTTTCAGTCCTTTTGCACTTTCAGTTTCCAAAACAAAGAAGTCTTTTTGTTTCAGATCCGACGCCTGAGTACTTTATCGGGTCCACCAGAGACAGTATCCATTATGGGAAATGAATAAAGCATTCATTTGAAATGAGCCGTTTACTCATTAATGCGTCGCCTTGGGTCTATAAAAAGAGCAGATGTCTTCTCAAAGAAGCCACACAGCTAAAACCCTCATTTATTCCCGCCGCTCAAAACCCTCATTTTCTTCAGCCTTCATCTTCCCCAAATCGCTAGCTTTCCCTTTGATTCTACACCAAAGATGGCGTCCTGGAGCAGATCCATCCACCATTCTGAGGAGAGCCTAATGGCGTTAGAGAAGGAGGAGATCCTTTCTCCGCGGCTGCTCATTAACTGGCGGCCTGCGGAGAAGGACCAAGAAACCCCAACTGTCCAAGAAGGCGAGTTGGTGGTTTTTGAGGAGTACCTGCGTTGCGGGTTCCGATTCCCCGAGAGTCGGTTCCTCAAGGATGTCCTTGAGCATTATGGGTGGGAACTGATCAACCTCCACCCCAACGCGATGCTGATCCTTGCAGTATTCCAGCATCTTTGTGAAGCCTTTGTCGGAATATATCCCAGCGTGGATCTTTTCCGACGATTCTACTTTTCGGCGTGGTCGAAGAGCACCAACGCTGTCGGATGCATCTACTTCCGGCTGAGGGACAAAAAGGAGTATCCCTCCCCACCCCTGCGAGATTCTGTGCATGGGTGGCACCAAAGGTGGTTTTACTGCTCTCCACCATCCGAAAGCAGTTTATGGTTTGAAAACTCGCGACCGGAGAAGTCGAGCGAGTTAGACATTCCCCCGGCGATGAACTCGGAGCTTTCGAAGCATGCCGAGGTGATTGTTCACTTGGTCAATCAAGGATTGACGGCTCGAGACATCATTCGAGACTTCGTGAAGAATCGGGTGAGTCCTCTGCGTGAAAGGGCTCATCCGGCGTGGGAGATTAGGTCCATGGCTGATAGCACCCTGGACTACAGTCAAGGTATTTATTTCTTTGGCGCTGAAATTTCTCCTTTTTGAATCGTACAAATTCTGACTTGAGTTTGGGAACAGTCCTGCCTTCATCCGAGATTGAAAGGCGGACCAACTCCCTCCTTAGGGCCTACAACTCCGATGTAGAGGGCCCTAAGGGATCACCTCGTCCCCAGAGTCTGATTCACGCCGGCGACGACCTTAAACAGGAGCGTCGAAAGGTACATTCTCCATCTGGCCTCCATTTTTTAAGATCTTATGCATGTCCTGCGTTAAACATTTTCATTGAAAATGTGAATCAGCTCCTAGGAAGGTTTACTGAGACGAATTTCCCGAGTGAGAACGTAGGTTCTCATGGGAAGCCGACGGTAAACAACGTGAAGAAGGTCACCCAAAGACCCAGGACAAAGAGTCCTGCCTCCAAGAAGGCCAGGCCAAATCCTGGGGAAGGGTCTTCACGGAGTGTTCCTTCTACCGCAAGAAAGACGGCGGTAAGATATCGCATCCCTTCTGTTTTACCAGGTGCAGATTGGAATCACTTCTTCGTCGTACAGGGAGAGGGGAGCGAGGAGGAAGAAGATGACGTTCCTCTGATTCTCCGGAGGAGGAAGATCGCGGATGTCCCATCCGGCGATGCCTCAAGCTGCCCCGCAGAGACCACTACTACCGAAGAAGTGGTCGTGGCAGATCCTGCGACCACCAAAAATCTTGTGGTCGCGGGTGACCCTCCAATTCCTGAAGCCCCCGAGACTTCAGGACCGGTTGTCTCTGTCCCTCTGGTCGAAAGGACGACCATGGTAAGGATTCCTCTCTATCATTCTTTATATGATTCCTTCTGTATATTTGACAAATCAATGTTCATACAGGGAGAAGAGCTTCTCCCTGTGACTACTGCAAGTCCCAGGGGGGAAAATCCTCCTCCTCTGCAGACGGAGGAGGAGGTAGTTGAGCAAAGGCCAGTTGTGGTGGCTCCAGCGACCCAGGAGTTGCCAAGGCCTTTAGATGTAGCCCCACCAGCCAGTACGGTAGCCCAGGTAAAGACCTTGCTTTTTGTCTCTATCTTTTCCTTAGAAATATGCTCATAGCTGAACATATCCAGGGGGGAGCTACCTTGTTTGCCATGAGGAAGGCAAGAACCGATGATGGTTCTTCTTCCCAAGGGGAACCTTCTCAGAAATCCCAGGAGCGAATGGGATTTCAAATAAGGTAAGAACCTTAAACTTGGCAATAATCTTAAATAAGAACTGCTCAAATTGTCTTTCATGTCAGGCAAAGAAAGACGGCGCCCAGCTCTTCAACCACCTCCGGAGGGGTTGAAGCCGCAGCTGGTGCAGGAGCTTCCAACGAAGAACGCTCCACCCCTGTGGTCCAGGAAGTCGTCCAGACCGCAGGGGAAAGAATAAATGTAGGGACCCAGTCACCACCGATGACTACTGGGGGTGGCGCCCAGCCGGCACTCCCACCAACTGTCCCTGTAGTGAGCGCATCAGGGGCTCTAGCGAGGATTCCCGCTGAACTGAATGACGCTGGCTTACAAAAATTTATGAAGGTATAAAAAACCTCTATTCTCGTGCCTGAACTGTACTTAGGACACCTTTGATCTTCTTCTTTGGCATCACAGGGATTATCTTGGCTAATAAGCCATTCGCATGTTGTGATGGCCAGTACAGAAGCCATTCAAAAAGAACGCGACAGCTTGCGCAGGTGAGTATCATTACCCTTTAGTTAGTATGGGTGCATTTTGGTTGTGACTGCCTTGATTTTGTTACAGAGAGGTTACATTTTTGAAGAAAGAGGTGGCTAGTTCAGTTTCAATGTTCAAGAAACAACAAACCGAACTTAACAAACTTCGATCAGAGAATGCTGGTAAGCCAATTCCTGATTAAGAAGACTTGAATCCATGATATGCAAATAACCTCTTTTCTCTGTACAGCGCAAGCAGGTCGAATTACACAGCTCGGTCGAGACAAGGAGATTCTTGAATCCTCGATTCGCCACACCGATCGGGTAATCAAAGAGCTGAGCCTCCGGATCTTCGAAAATCTGAAGGCCGTGGCTGATCTCTTGAAGACCGACGTGGTAGAACTGAAGAAAGACAACCTCAGCATAAGTGACTGGACATCGCTACTCACTGCCCAGGCGGATTCACTGCTCGAGTATCTCCCTGGAGATTCACGGCGACGCGAAGAGGTGATCAGAACTAGGGTTCGATCAGTCGCAGTAGCCGTACTCAGCCGGGTTCGACTTCACCATGGCCCAAATGCAGATCTGAGCGCACTGGTGGGTCCGGTTGAGGTCGAGAGTGAAGAGCTGCTCGATGCAGTCATAGAGGAAGTCAAGCCTCTAGTAGATAGACTCCTGACTGAGCTGGGGATCGAATGATCCTTATTTTTGTATTTAGAAAATTGTGTATAATGCAATGTATGTAAAAAAATCATTTTTGACAGGAAATATATATTTCGCATTTTCATAAAATGAATTCTATACTATGAGCACATCCCCCCTAGCCCCCGCCTCTGCTTATGAACACTAAAGCCTTAGTGTTATAAGCAGAGGAGAAAACATAAGCGTAACGACCAGGGGTATGCATGTTAAACCAACGACCAGGATCAATGTAACGTCTAATCTTATTGCGAACTAGTAGCCACTCGGATGACCAAGGACTTACCAGATAACCCCGTATGCGTTGAGAAACGGCTTATTTAGGAGTCACTTATCTGTAAGTGATCATGAGATCGACCAGCGAATCCGATTAGATTGTTGTAATGATCTGACCGTCGGCGGTTAGCCCCCAGGTCGAATGCATATGATACGGGCTTAAAGAGAAAAACTCATTGTATGAAAGCAAAACATTTTTTGTTTTGGCAAAAGATGCTAATTGAACAGGAAAAAAGTGATTGGAATACTTACACGTAAAACTTGCGAAGTTGATCGATGTTCCAAGTATTGGACAAAATCCGACCATCCTCCATAGCTAACGGCGCCGATCCTGTCCGCGGCACTGAGACAACAGTATAAGGACCTTCCCATTTTGGGGAGAATTTGTTGCGATTAGACTGGTCTTGAATTTTTTGTAAAACCAAGTCGCCCACGTTGAGATCACGTGGTCGCACCTTTTTACTGTGATACCTGCGTAAAGCTTGCAAGTATGCCGCGGACTTAACCAGGGTGCGATCACGCCGTTCTTCTAAGAGGATGAGATCTTGTGTCCGTTGTTCAGACTGATTAATCTGTTCGAACTGATCTGTCCGAATAGAGCCAATGCTTACTTCCATAGGCAATACCGCCTCGGCCCCATAGACCAAATGGAAGGGCGTCTCACCGGTGGCGCGACTAGAAGTAGTTCGTAATGCCCACAGAACGGTATAGAGCTCATCTTCCCAAGCCCCCAAGCGGGTCCTAAGGCGATCAAAAACGCGCTTTTTAATGCCTTGCAGTATTTGCCCATTGGCTCGTTCTACGGCACCATTGCTTTGTGGATGGGCCATAGAAGCAAAGCACACCTTGGTCCCAACCTGATCGCAGTAGTCCAGAAAAAGACCGCTGGCGAACTGAGATCCATTGTCAGTGATGAGATGGTTTGGAACACCAAATCGTGCCACAATGTTCTTATGGAAGAACTTTTGTGCAGCTGATGCAGTAATATTTCGTATCGGTTCGGCCTCAATCCACTTTGTAAATGTGTCAATGGCTACGAACAGAAACTTGTACCCATTGACCGCTTGTGGCATAGGACCGACGATGTCCATTCCCCAGACCGCGAATGGCCATGCAAGAGGAATGGTTTGCAACGCATAGGCAGGTTGATGAACTTGCCTTGCGTGGAACTGACACTGGGGACACTTCTTGACCATATGTTTGGCATCATCAAGTGCCGAAGGCCAGTAGAATCCTTGTCGAAAAGCCTTTCCGACCAGTGTACGATATGATGAGTGCGCACCGCATACACCGTCATGTATTTCTTTCAAGAGGGACTTTCCTTCCTCCTGAGGTATACAACACATGAATACTCCTTGAGTACCCTTTCTGTACAAAATCCCATCTATGAGTTTGTACAGACGCGCTTTTCGAATCAACCGATCACTTTCGGTTTTGTCCTCGGGTAGGGTCCCATGTTCAAGATAGACTCTCAATGGATGAGCCCAATCTTGTTCCTGACCGAGATTGGTAACGAAGGCTATTACCGGATCATCCTCGACCGAAGTCATGATCGAAGGATGGTCCAAGTGTTCAATGAACACTCCTGCCGGAGCGGATGAGCGTGAGGACCCAATTTTGGATAATTGGTCTGCGAGAATGTTGTCCTTTCGCGGAATGTATTGGACTTCGAAATGATTGAAGTGTTTTTCCAATCTCCTCACTTCCCCCAGGTAATGAGCCATTGTCTCATCGGAGGTGCTGTACTCCTTGTTTACCTGGTTTACGACCAGTTGTGAGTCTCCCCTCACCACTAATCGACGGACTCCGAGGGATTTTGCTGCCCGGAGCCTTGCAAGAAGACCTTCATACTCTGCTGCATTGTTGGTTGCAACAAAGTGTAGTTGAATGACATACTTAAGCTGTTCGCCCTGGGGCGTAACTAAGACTATTCCAGCCCCCGAGTGTTGAAAACCACGGGAGCCGTCAAAGTACATTGTCCAATAATCGGGGCATTCCAGTTCCTCTGCCAACCGCACGGGTGGCTCAGGGTTGGTCCATTCGACCACAAAAGTCGGCCAAAATCTGAGACTTAACCGCCGTGCGGGGGGTGAAATGGATCTCGAAGGCACCGAATTCGACCGCCCATTTGGCGATTCGACCAGATTTCTCTGGATTTCGGACAATATCCCCCAAAGGAAAAGAGGAGGGTACTGTGATCTTGTGTGCTTGAAAGTAATGTCGTAGCGTACGGGAAGCCATCAGTAGCGCGTAAAGTATCTTCTGGACCTCAGGGTAGTGCTCCTTAGGACCATGAAGTACTTCGCTCACATAGTAGACGGGTCTATGTATTCCTTCCCTATCCGCGAACAGAACGGCGCTGACCGCGTGTGGTGTGGCCGCTAGGTAAAGAAGCAACGGTTCTCCTTTGTCGGGAGACACCAATACTGGCGGACTGGATAGATATATTTTTACCTCCTGAAATGCTTTTTCGGCCTCATCCGACCATGTAAAGTTATGATGCTTCCGCAAGGCTTTAAAGAAAGGTAATCCCCTTTCGCCTAATCGCGATATAAAGCGACTCAAAGCCGCCATGCGACCAGCCAGGCGTTGAACATCCTTCATGGTCGAGGGCGATCTCATTTGTTCAGTAGCCCTGATTTTCTCAGGATTAACTTCAATGCCCCTGGAACACACAAGGAAACCAAGGAGTTTTCCTGAAGAGACCCCGAAAGAGCATTTCTCCGGGTTTAATTTTATTCCAAAGCAATTCAAATTACAGAAGGTTTCAGCGAGATCGTCCAAATGAGACAATCTCTTGGCACTTTTGACAACCAAATCGTCTACATATGCTTCAAGATTACGCCCTATCTGGGAAAGAAAGGTCTTTTGCATCAAGCGCTGGTACGTGGAACCTGCGTTCTTGAGACCGAACGGCATTCTAACGTAGA
Source organism: Pharus latifolius (assembly GCA_019359835.1). NCBI lineage: Eukaryota > Viridiplantae > Streptophyta > Magnoliopsida > Poales > Poaceae > Pharus > Pharus latifolius. Next base: position 69,988,374 of record CM033322.1, read on the forward strand.
AGTATGTGCCGAACGGGGTGATGAAGGCAGTTTTCTCTTCATCGTCTTCTGCCATGCTAATTTGATGATATCCTGAGTAGGCATCCAGAAAACTCATCAGTTCGCAACCCGCAGTGGAGTCGACCAGCTGATCGATGCGGGGAAGGGGAAAGTCATCCTTCGGACAGGCAGAGTTGAGGCTAGTGTAGTCGACACACATGCGCCACTTGCCATTTGACTTGCGGACCATGACCGGATTGGCGAGCTAGTCCGGGTGATCCAGTTCGCGGATAAACCCGGCTTGTAAGAGTTTGTCTAACTCTTCTCGGATGGCTTCCTATCGGTCAGTGGCAAAACGCCTGAGCTTTTGCTTTATTGGTCGTTGTCCAGGTCGAATTGCTAACCTGTGCTCAATTACTTCCCTTGGGACACCGGGCATGTCGGACGGTTTCCACGCAAACACGTCTGCGTTGGCCCGGAGGAAAGCAATGAGGTCGAGTTCCTATTTGTCATCCAGGGCTGACCCAACCCGAATTGTCTTGGATGGGTCATTTGGGTACAAAGGAACTTGTTTGATTTTCTCATCTGGTCGAGGAGCAGCCTTGATCGCATCGGTGGCAACGGTGGCGACCTGAGAGTCCCAGAGGGGAAGTTGATCGACCATCTCCAAAGATAGCCGGTCGCACGTGAGTGCCACGTTGCGACTACCTCGGACTGAAATGACACCTTTGGGGCCAGGCAATTTCCCGCACTGATAAGCATAGTGCGTTGCCATCATGAACTTAGCAAGAGTCGGCCTGCCAAAGATTGCATTATAGGCTGAATCACAATCGATTACATCGAAAGTAACCAATTCTGTTCGGAAGTTGTCTGGTTCTCCTAGAGTGACCGGGAGGACCACTTGTCCCAATGGCATCATGGAGGGGCCTGGGATTATCCCATAAAACGGATGGATTATGGGCTTGATCTTCGAACGAGGAATTTGCATCTCGTCGAGTGTCTTGACCAATAAAAGATCAAGGGAACTTCCCCCGTCAACCAGGACCCTTTCGACTCTCGCGTTACTGATGATTGGGGTAATGACCAGAGGTAGCCTCAATGGTCGGGTTAACCCCACAGGACAGTCAGCGTGATCAAACGTCAAAGGCATATCCGACCAACGGGGGTATTGAGGTTCGCCAAGGGATGTCTCCGTTTGGTTAACCTCTCGGCAAAAGGTTTTAAACTGCCTTTTGGAAACGAAAGAGGAAGAACCTCCGAAAATGACATTAACATGATTTTGAGGTACCTGGTAAGCCATTTCTTCGTCTCCGTCGACGTCTCTAATCCCGCACGCCTGCTCTTTAGGCGATAAGGTTAGCATTGGCCCAGCTCCTTGGTAGAAATCATCCAGTTGTTTCAACCAACTCCTGCAGTTTTTGAGGTCGTGGCCTGCGGAGTTGTGGAGTGGACACCACTTCTTGCCCTCCTGCGGATTAGTCGATTTTTCTGGCTGGTCAAAATCCCGACCACCAGAGGCAGTTTTACTTTTAAATGAAGACTTATTACCTTTGGTCGAAGGTGGTTTCTCTGCGACTGCGACCTCACGGTATTGTCCAGAGCGGTTCCTCTTCGACTTCTTCGACTTCCCACCCGGTGAAGACTCTGGCTTTTTGCTTGAATCTTCTTTCCTGGCGTCCTTGAAGCCTGGTTGGGGCGGTAGGTCCCCTTTGTCGACCATTCGGTTCCATTCGACTGCCTCGGTTGCATCGGAATATCGATCAGCCATATCGAACAGATCGGCCACTGATCGAGGAGGGTGGATAAGCAAGTCTTCAGTGAATCTCCGGTATCGAACGGCATGCTTAAATGCCCTGATTACGGAGCCATCAGATATGTTCGGGATGGTATTCCTTACCCCGACATACCTCTTGACAAACTGCCGAAGTGTTTCGGTCGAAGTTTGCCGCAGCCTATGCAGGTCGTCCTCCTTACCCGGCTTTTGGTAACAATTTTGGAAATTGCTGAGAATGGCATCGCATAGCATTTCCCAATTGTAGATGGAACCCTCAGGCTGATTAAACAACCAGGTTCTAGCTGGTCCTGCGAGGACTGTTGGCAGGTAGTTGGCCATGACCTTGTCATCGCCTCCCGCTGCTTGGATGGCACTAATATAGATCTGAAGGAACTCGGATGGGTTCTGAGTTCCATCAAACCTCTCAATGGCCCCTGGTCGAAACTTATCGGGCCAACCGACTGCTCGTAGGCCAGGCGAAAAAGCTTTGCAACCAACGTAAGGACCGTGAACCGTCCTGTGACTTTCGGTTGGGTTTCGAGCAACCTCACGTAATGGCGAGGTTACTCGTGGTCCCAAACGAGAGTGAACAGGAACTCGATCCCTACTACGAGAGTCCTGCATTCGCCGGCATTTGTCCTGTTGGGACGGTACAGGCGGCGGGTAACTCCGCCGGCCAGAGCCAGAATGAGGATCATCCCGTTCACGGGAATGTGTTACTGAGCAGGAAAAGGCTGTTGGGGTCGCCTCGGATGCGACCTCGTCCAGTCTTTCCGCCAGGATCCTGAAAAAGGCCGGTCTCTGCGCATCCGTGACCGTAGGAGGAAAATTGCGCATGACTTCCGCGATAGATCGCAGTCGACCATGGGTACTTCTCCTAGGGGCACCAGGTGTTATCGTTTCTTCGTCCACTGGGAAATGCTCCGGTGGTAAAGAAGGAGTCTGGTCATGTCTACGACCACGCGACCGTCGAGAAGAACTCGGGGCAGCATCATAACGAGCCTGCGCATCTTGAAGAGCCTCTAGGGCAATTCTGCGTAGTTCGTTGTTCTGTTGCTCGAGATCTTGATCCTCCTTCTGTTTGCGATCTTGTTCTTCCCTGGCAGCCTGTTGATCGGGAATCTCTTCTGACAGCGCAGCAAACTGCCTAGGGAGAGAGGTCGCCGATGGGGAAAACATCTCGGTTTGTTCCGAGTCGGACTCGAAATCAAAGAGACGATGGAGGTTATCAGGGTCGAACCTTCCTGGGCTAATTTCCGGGTCACCATCATATTTTCCCTCAGCGGGGTCGTATGACGGGCCGGATTCATCACCTAGCACATTAAGAACCTCTGTGGGTTCTGACCTTGTGCCAGTTACCTCCTGGTCGATTGACATGACTTGGAGAGACGATTCAACTTGTGGAAGATTCTGGCCTTCGACCTCTTCCATCGGAACAGGATCGCTTGGAGAAGGCATTGGTATATGGGCATAATCCTCGAGATTGAAATCGTTCTCGGAATCATATGCTCCAGCCATGTTTCAGCGAACCTCCGAATTTCAATTAGGACGCCTTGAGAAAGGCCCCACGGTGGGCGCCCACTGTCGACGATTCGGACTTGGGGTCCTCAGCCGAACTTATGCGAAATTTGTAATTGTGAGACCTTTCAAGATGACCCTCCGGGAAGGTATGCTGAACAATGGTGAACAAGAGCACAGTGAAATTTATACAGGTTCGGGCCCTCGATGGTGGGAGTAAAAGCCCTACGTCCTGTTAGGATTTCACTATATGAGATAAAGCTTTACAAACTAACAGGGAGAAAACCTCATAGGTGAAAGTTTTCCCTATATCAGTGTACAAAAGGAAGCTATGGGAAACTTGTAAGTATTCTCTAATCTAAGCCGTAGACTTGGCTATTTGAGTGATCAAGATATCTTGTATCTTGATTATCTTTTGGGTCTAGTTCTTCCAAAAATCTCTTGGTGTCCCCCGTTTGATGTACTTTGCCCCCCTTTTATATTGGTCGAAAGGGTGCCATATGAAGAAAACTGCATCAAACAGTTGGATGCGGTTGTTGAAGAACCACTGTTAACTTCTACGGAGGTTATTAACACGTGTTAATCATGGATAACTGCATATAATAACCTCTGACGGTTGGCCTTCAACGTGTAGGAATCTTCGGGATGCTTGGAATATCCTGGTATAAAGATAACCGAACAAACTCCAAGCACCTTGATCGAGAATGTTCTGACCGCGGAATATGGGCTGACCACGCAACATCCCAGATATTCAGTCCAGTCCGCGTATAGCATACGAACTTCTGACCGCACAAAGTTGTCGGCCTGATCGCACGAAACCCGCGACCTGATCGCGCAAAGCCTGCGACCTCGTGGTGATGCCCCTCAAAAATAGCTTGAGTTCGCATTGAACCAAATACATGTCAGGTTCGAACCTGTCTTGAACCAAGAGTTTTATTAGAAGTGACCCGGGTGTCAATCCTCGTCAGAAATTAAAACATTTTTTGTTTCATGAAGAAATGCTAATTGAACAGGAAAAGGGATTGAGTACTTACACGTAGAACTTGAGAAGTTGATCGATGTTCCAAGTATTGGACAGAATTCGGCCATCCTCCATGGCTAACCACGCGGATCTTGGTCGCGGCACTGAGACAACAGTGTAAGGGCCTTCCCACTTCGGGGAGAATTTGTTGCGATTAGACTGGTCTTGAATTTTTCGTAAAACCAGGTCGCCCACGTGAAGACTACGTGGTCGCACCCTTTTGTTATGGTACTTGCACAAAGCTTGCAATTATGCCGCCGACTTGATCAACGCGCGATCACGCCTTTCTTCTAAGAGGATGAGATCCTGTGATCGCTGTTCGGACTGATCAACTCGTTTGAATTGTTTTGTCCGAACGGACCCAATACTAACTTCCATAGGCAACACAGCCTCGACCCCATAGACCAGATGGAAGGGCGTCTCACCGGTGGCTCGACTAGAGGTAGTTCGCAGTGCCCATACAATGGTGTAGAGCTTGTCTCCCCAAGCCCCCGAGCGAGTCTTAAGGCGATCAAAAACACGCTTCTTGATGCCTTGCAATATCTGCCTGTTGGCCCGTTCCACAGCACCATTGCTCTGTGGATGCGCCACCGAAGCAAAGCACACCTTGGTTCTGATCTGATCGCAGTAGTCCAGAAAAAGACTACTAGCAAACTGAGAACCATTTTCTGTGATGAGACGGTTTGGAACACCGAATCGAGCAACAATGTTCTCATGAAAGAACTCTTGTGCTGCTAAGGCGGTAATATTTCATACCGGTTCGGCCTCAATGCACTTTGTAAACATGTCAATGGCTACGAACAGAAACTTGTACCCATTGACCGCTTGTGGCATAGGGCCAACTATGTCCATCCCCCAGACCACAAAAGGCCATGCGAGGGGGATAGTTTGTAACGCATAGGCAGGTTGATGAACCTGTCTCGCGTGGAATTCACACTGAGGACACATCTTGACCATGTACTTGGCATCATCAAGTGCCGAAGGCCAGTAGAATCCTTGCCGAAAAGCTTTTCCGACCAGTGTTCGATATGACGCGTGCGCACCGCATACACCGTCATTAGTCTCTTTCAAGAGGGATTTACCTTCCTCTTGAGATATGCAACGCATTAATACTCCTTGAGTACCCTTTCTATACAAAACCCCATCTATGAGCATGTATAGACGCGCTTTTCGAATTAACCGATCGCTTTCGGTTTCGTCCTCGGGTAGGGTCCCATGTTCAAGATAGACTCTCAATGGATGAGTCCAATCCTGTTCCTGACCGAGGTTGGTAACGCAGGCTGTTACCGGATCATCCTCAACCGAAGTCATGATCGAAGGACGGTCCAAGTGTTCAATGAACACTCCTACCGGAGCGGATGTGCGTGAGGACCCAATTTTGGATAATTGTCTGCGAGAATATTGTCCTTTCGTGGGATATATTGGACTTTGAAATGACTGAAGTGTTTTTCCAATCTCCTCACTTCCCCCAGGTAATGAGCCATTGTCTCATCGGAGGTGCTGTACTCCTTGTTTACCTGGTTTACGACTAGCTGTGAGTCTCCCATCACCACTAATCGACGGACTCCGAGGAATTTTACTGCACGGAGCCCTGCAAGAAGACCTTCATACACCGCTGCGTTGTTGGTCGCAACAAAGTGTAGTTGGATGACATACTTAAGCTGTTCGCCCTAAGGCGTGACTAAGACCACTCCAGCCCCCGAGTGTTGAAAACTGCGGGAACCGTCAAAGTACATTGTCCAGTGATCGGGGCATTCCAATTCCTCGGGCATCTGCACGGGTGGCTCAGGGTTGGTCTATTCGACCACAAAGTCGGCCAAGACCTGAGACTTAACCGCTGTGCGGGGCGTGAAATGGACATCAAAAGCACCGAGTTCGACCGCCCATTTGGCGATTCGACCAGATTTCTCTGGATTTCAGACAATATCCCCCAAAGGAAAAGAGGAGGGTACTGTGATCTTGTGAGCTTGGAAGTAGTGTCGTAGCTTACGGGAAGCCATCAGTAGCGCGTAAAGTATCTTCTGGACCTCAAGGTAACGCTCCTTAGGACCATGAAGCACTTCGCTCACATAGTAGACGGGTCTGTGTATCCCTTCCCTATCCGCGATCAGGACAGCGCTGACCGCGTGCGGTGTGGCCGCCAGATAAAGAAGCAATGGTTCTCCTTTGTCGGGAGACACCAACACTGGCGGACTGGATAGATATGACTTTACCTCCTGAAACGCTTTCTCGGCCTCATCGGACCATGTGAAATTGTGATGCTTCCGCCAGGCTTTGAAAAAAGGTAATTCTCTTTCACCTAGTCGCGATATGAAACGACTTAAAGCCGCCATACGACCAGCCAGGCGTTGAACATCTTTCATGGTCGAGGGCGACCTCATTTGTTCGATGGCCCTGATTTTCTCAGGATTGACTTCTATGCCTCTGGAACAAACGAGGAAACCAAGAAGTTTTCCTGAAGAAACCCCAAAAAAGCATTTCTCCGGGTTTAATTTTATTCCAAAGTGGTTCAAATTACAGAAGGTTTCAGCAAGATCGTCCAAATGGGATGATCTCTTAGAACTTTTTACAACCAGATCGTCTACATATGCCTCGAGATTACGCCCTATCTGGGAAACAAAGGTCTTTTGCATCAAGCGCTGGTACGTGGAACCTGTGTTCTTGAGACCGAACGGCATTCTGACGTAGCAGTAGGTGCCGAACAGGGTGATGAAGGCAGTTTTCTCTTCATCTTCTTCTGCCATGCTAATTTGATGATATCCTGAGTAAGCGTCCAGGAAGCTCATCAGTTCGCAACCCGCGGTTGAGTCAACCAACTAGTCGATGCGGGGAAGGGGAAAGTCGTCCTTCGGACAGGCACTGTTAAGGCTAGTGTAGTCGACGCACATGCGCCACTTGCCATTTGACTTGTGGACCATGACCGGATTGGCGAGTCATTCCGGGTGATCGACTTCACGAATAAACCCGGCCTTTAGGAGTTTGTCCAACTCCTCTCGGATGGCTTCCTATCGGTCAATAGCAAAACGCCTAAGCTTTTGCTTTATTGGTCGTTGTCCAGGTCGAATTGCTAACCTGTGCTCGATTACTTCCCTTGGGACACCGGGCATGTCGGACGGTTTCCACGCAAACACATCTGCGTTAACCCAGAGGAAAGTAATGAGATCGGGTTCCTATTTGTCATCCAGTCCTGATCCGACCCGAATTGTCTTTGTCGCGCCCCGAAACTGGGACAACGACTACTCCTGTAGAGACCTAGCTCACTGCAGCTAGTCCCAAACCACAAACCTTTGACTTCCCAGGATGAGTTAAACACAGGAGTATATTACATTGCAATAGAGTACTCACAAAATATTAAGCAGTGTGGCCTGCTGGCCTTAATATTACATAAAGAGGATTACAATGCCTACAAGGCATTTAGGGTTTAGCAAAATATTTAACTACACAGCAGAAGATAGGTGACCCTCCCACAAAAGAAGTTGACGGCAGAACAACACACTTCAGGGTTCTGGCGGAACTGATTCTCCTCCTTCTGGATCCACGTAGTACTCCGTGCCATCATCTTGATCAAAGTAGGCTCCATCTATTGAGTTGAATGTTGCAAGGGTGAGCACTTACGTACTCAGCAAGTCATAGGTAAGAGTAGGTACATATAGTAGTGATGATATGAACCTAGACTAGTCAAGAATTATGGATATTTGTAAAATAGTCTTTTCCTTTCTCATCTCATCTTATGGCAGCACTTTTTATAATATAACATCATCAATCATGTTCACTAGATTATAGTACTACCGCGACACGTCGACACACGACAGCCCACGGCAGCACTCCTTATCATGACAACACATGTCATTTGGGTAATCTTTATTTAAACATATTTTATTTAGAAAATAGTACTTGTGTCACACCCCGTCGATTTAATCCACCGCAGCAGACCCCTGTAAACCCGGGAGCTCGGAGTATTCGAATACGTTTTTAACTTTGCAGAGAAGTACCAATTTACCCGCAAGATATTCCACTTTCAAACCTTTCCTATCATAACAAAATGATTGGACCCCTGACTCACTTCATATTGTGAGCGGCAAGGTGGAAATAACAAGAACTTTTGTTATGTTTTACTCACAATTCACCCCCGACCCTGTGGCTCTCAGCGAGGCACAGTTGTGGCAGGTTGTATCCAAACCTCCACCCCTTTGCTTATTCCCATTACTGGGTCAGCGTGCTTGATCACCTTCAGTGATATGTGTGGGAGCCGCGCTCCGTGTTTATCGTGCATCACTACACATCTCATGCAGGGGTTTCATGTGCGATCCACATAATTACTTGTTCAGGCCTGTCCCATACCAGGCTTGTGGTTAGCACGTTGTTCATGCCACTAGACGCACAACACAAGGTTCTAGTCCTTATATGCCAGTGACCAGACCATCCACAACCCTGCACCTTCAGTGCCTGCATTCCTTTGCAGTCTAGCACCTCCAGTGCCACAGCCATCCATACCATTTTCTGGTCACGGCTAGGGTTTTATTTCATGAATATAAGTATATAAATACATATAATAGTTCATGGCTCAAAACTTGTTTATTTCACATTTCACAGATAACCAGTCTAGTACTGCCAATTGATAAATCAATCATTCTCAATCATTCACATGCAATATTGCCTATATTCAAGGTTATATTATAGCAACATTTAAAATATAGGTTCAAGATGACCAAGGATATGACTTGCCTTCCGCGTCGTAAAATACAGCAGTCGATGACGGATCAACAGCAAAATCTTCAAAGTCAGCTTCTGAATCTGCTTGACGACAAACAAACACACAATAATTACTTATAATATTTAAAATATTTTCTGACTTATATGCAGAAATGCATAACAAGCATGATTGAACTAAACTGGTGATAAGTTGAACTGCAACTGAACTGAGTCGAGATTCTAGGGTTTCAAGGAATTTGGGCTAAGGATGGTGATTAGATAATCTTAGGGTCTCAGGATTTCAATAGGGATAACAATTTTGTGGCTGGTTTAATCAAAACAGCGAATGTCAACAGATCGACATTCAGATCAAAGCTTGGACATAGCTTTAAGAAAAGCTAGGATGCCTATCTCAAGTTGTGGTAGTAGAAGAAAATGTAGATCACAACTCTACAAATTCAGTGGACAAAATGGATTTCAAATTGCACAACCAGAAGTGGGTAAATAAGGTCAATGCCACTGGCTGACAAGCTCTGGCATAGAGCTGACAATGCCAAAAACTAGGGCTTAGCATAACTTTTGATCTGGAGCTCCAAATGATGCACCACTTTGTCTGGGAGGTAGGCTTAAGTAACAGGAACAATTAAGTCAACAGGATCTAGGGCAAGAAATGGCTGGAAAGCAAGAAATTTGATGATGAACAGAGATGAACTGGCTGCACTGGAGCAGTTCTGGACACAAACTTGGCATGGCTATAACTTCCAATCTAGGCCGATCTAGGTGTCGGGCTAGAAGACAAAAATACTCAGGAGGCTAAGGCACATCTAAATGAGAAGGTTTCGAGGGCTGAAATGGCCGGGAACACTTTTCCGGTGATCGGCGCCGGAGAAGAAACACTGCCAAATGGGGGTTCCTGCTACAGGCCAAAAGAACTTAATTCCTTGCTTGGAGAGTATCTAGGAGGTAAAAGAAAGCTTATGGTAACATCAAATTGACCGGAGGATCACCGGAGAAGCCTGGCGACGATCGCCGGTTTCTGGTGAAGCTCGGGTTAGGGAAAAGCTTCGAATGGTGTTTAATTGGAGATTCTAAGCTTACAGGCTTGCTTGATTTGGCTTACTGATCAATTTTGTTTACAAAATCGAAAGCTAATTTGTACTGGATTGAGCCACATTACAGAAACAGGGCAATCGACAATTCCGGTGATCGCCGGCGTTAGGGGTCACCGGTGAGCAATTAAATAGTACTACACAGAGAGAATGAGTAGGGGAACTCACTGATGGCTTTAATTTGAAGGCTGATGCAGCGGATGAAGCTGGCACCGTGAGCCTCCTCAACGGCTCGCCGCAGAAGAAAACGGAAACAGGAATTCCAGGACTTGGCTGATTTCTGGTGAAGTGTGGAGGGAGCTGCTGAGCACAGGAGTGCTTAAATAGGCCAGGTGAAGCTTGCAAGGAGGAGACAACGAAGTAATTGGCAGCTGTGATTAGATGGATTGGGTGAAGAACATCAGCGGCGAAGACTCAGCGAAGAACGGTGATTGCGACGGCAACAGGACTGCAACTGTCCACATTGTCGTTCATCGGGACTTTGCAAAGATGGAGCAAGCGGTGCCGACAAGTACTGGCATAGCAAAGCGACGTGGCGAGGAGTTGCTGACAAAAAGCCATTGATCGCGCGCGGGAGCAGGCGCTGGTCGTCGATGTCGCTACGGTGTTGCCACGGCGATGATTGAGACACTGACGCGTGCGCAACAGGAAGAGCAAGCATGCACGAGCACAAAAGCAAGCGGAACTTGGCCGGCGGCGAGCGTGCACGGCGCAAGAAACCACGGCGAGCCCTGGTCGTGCGCACAGTAAACGGCCTGGTCGAATTTGGACTGAACTGCAGTTTCAAATCTTGAATTTTGGACTGATCTGTAAATCTGGAATTCTAGAAGGTTTAAACTGAATTTGCTTTCACTAATCTGGCAGATATATTCAACAAAACATTTGGCAAAGATAGTTGATTAGATTTGACACATTTGAATAGTTTTTGATACAACTGAAAATTGGGTAAATTAGGGTAAAGTAAGATTTGAGTTTTGTCGATTTCGAATTCTGCCATTTAGGGTTTGATTTTGATATCTGTACAGAAGAGAAACTTGTGGCAAATAGCATTTTGAGAAGATTTGCCGAAGAAATTCTGAATTTGGAGTTAATCTGGAGATTTTAGCCTTTTTGGGTTTTCAGATATCAGATAAGGACTAATTTGCGATAACTCTTGGACTGATTTGTGAAAAGAGTCTAGATAGCAGAATCTGGCTGTCAACTTTTTATATTAAGGTATTGACATACCCATGATCATATTCCAGGAATAATCTGGTCTGAACTTGGTCAAGATTTTCATTAAATCTGTACTTCTGAAACTTAGGGTATTTGGGTAATATAAGGTATTTCTGTTTTCGAAAACAGAAGAAGTTGATAATTCTGGGAGTTAGAGATAAAATTGGATCTAGGTTCTAAAGGCTTTTAAGTTCAAAGTAACTGATAGATCATATCTGAACAATCTGATCTTGATTTGAGGTCACAGGATAGATTTTGGAGATTTTAGGGTTTGAGATAGAAACTGATCTGACTATTACTACAGATACATGCATGCATGCTATTTATGAAAAAGGAAGTTTTCACCCCTAACTCAGGGTGTTACAGATCTACCCTCCTTAAAGAAATCTCACCCCGAGATTTACCTAAGACAGGAAAAGATAAGGATAGGTTTGCTTAAGATCTTCTTCCTTCTCCCAAGTAGCCTCTTGCTCTGAATGATTCTTCCATTGAACTTTACACAATTTGATTTTCTTCCTTCTGAGCTGACGTTCATCAGTGGCTAGGATTTTGATTGGGTGCTCAAGATAAGTAAGATTCTTCTGTAATGGCACATCTTGAACATCTATCTGATCAGTAGGTTCCTTCAAACATTTCCGGAGCTGAGAGACATGAAACACATCATGCACTCCTGCTAATCCCTCAGGTAATTCCAATTTATATGATACTTCTCCCTTTCTCTTGATTATCTTAAATGGTCCAATGTATCTTGGAGATAACTTTCCTTTCACTTGGAATCTTTGTAATCTTTTGAATGGTGTAACCTTGAGATACACAAAATCTCCTGGTTCAAAAGATAATTCTCTTCGTCGTTTATCTGCATAGCTCTTTTGTCGTGATTGTGCTGTTTTCAACCTTTCTCTGATGAGTCTGACATGAGCTTCTGCTTCTTCTACTATCTCTGGTCCTATGACTTTTCGTTCTCCTGGCTCATTCCAATGTAATGGAGTTCTGCATTTACGTCCATATAAAGCTTCAAATGGTGCCATCTGTATACTAGCTTGATAACTGTTATTATATGTAAATTCTGCAAATGGTAAACATTTGTCCCATGATGTCCCATAATCTAGTATACAAGCTCTTAGAAGATCCTCTAGGATTTGGTTGACTCTTTCTGTCTGTCCTCCCGTCTGTGGATGATATGCAGTACTGAAGTCCAACTGGGTTCCTAGGGTTTCATGCAGTCTATTCCAAAATTTGGAGGTAAACTGTGTTCCACGATCTGAGACTATGTTCTTAGGAATACCATGTAATGCCACTATTCTTTGCATGTATAACTCTGCTAATTTACTGCCATCATAAATCTTTTTGACTGGTATGAAATGAGCTACTTTAGTAAGTCTGTCCACAATAACCCATATGGAATCATATCCTCCGTGAGTTTTAGGTAATCCTGTAATGAAATCCATACCAATTTCTTCCCATTTCCATAATGGTATTGGTAGAGGTTGTAGCTTTCCTGCTATTTTCTGGTGTTCTGCTTTAACTCGTCGACATGTATCACAGTTTGCAATATACTCTGCAATATCTCTCTTCATATTATCCCACCAGAATCTGGTCTTCAAATCTTGATACATCTTTGTGTTACCAGGGTGTATTGAGTATGGAGTTTTATGTGCTTCATGGAGAATTATTTCCTTAAGATCTGCGTTTTGAGGTACACAGATTCTTTCTCGATACCATACAATCCCTTGGTTATCTTCAATAAAGCCTTGAGCCTTTCCTAACTTGATTCGACTCTTGATCTTACAAATTTCTTCATCTTTCTTCTGGGCATTTCCTATCTGTTCTTCAAGTTGAGATTTTATTGTTAAAGTGGTTACCGTTCCCTGCGGTACTATTTCCACTTGATGATTCTGCAATTCTTGTTGTAGGTAAGGGTTCTTCAATATAACCATTCCTTGTAGGTTGTAAACCTTTCTGCTTAGGGCATCAGCCACTACATTAGCTTTCCCTGGATGGTACTGAATACTAAGATCATAATCTTTGATCAATTCCAGCCATCGTCGTTGACGCATGTTGAGCTCTGTCTGTGTGAAAATATACTTGAGGCTCTTATGATCTGTAAAGATCTCACACTTATGTCCAATGAGATAATGCCGCCATATCTTTAAAGCATGTACTACTGCTGCTAACTCCAAATCATGGGTCGGATAATTTTCCTCATGTGGTCTCCATTGACGTGAAGCATAAGCCACTACTCGACCTTGCTGCATTAACACACAGCCTATTCCTTGCTTTGAAGCATCACAGTAAACTACAAAATCTTCTTTGCTGTCCGGTAAAGTGAGGACTGGTGTTGTTGTCAATTTCTGCTTTAGCTTCTGAAAACTCTCCTCGCACTTGGTGGTCCATTCAAATGCAACATCCTTCTTTAGCAGGTTCGTAAGAGGTTTGGCAACTTGGGAAAATCCTTCAATGAATCTTCTATAATACCCTGCTAATCCCAAGAAACTTCTAATCTCTGAAACTGAGGTAGGTTGCTTCCACTCCTTGATTGCAGAGATTTTAGCTGAATCCACTGAAATTCCTTCTGCTGTCAACACATGTCCAAGAAATGAAATTCTTGACATCCAAAATTCACATTTATCAAACTTGGCGTAAAATTGCCTCTCTCGTAGCCTTTCCAAGACTAGGTGTAAATGTTTCTCATGTTCTTCCGTACTCTTGGAATATATCAGAATGTCATCTATGAATACTATGACAAACTTGTCAAGAAAATCCATAAATGTGCTGTTCATGACATTCATGAAAGCTGCTGGAGCATTGGTCAAGCCAAAAGGTACTACTGTAAACTCATATAAACCATATCTAGTAGTGAAAGCAGTCTTCGGTATATCTTCCTTTTTGATCTTCAGCTGATGATATCCAGATTTCAAATCTATCTTGGAAAATACTTTGGCTCCTCGAAGCTGATCGAACAAATCATCAATTCTTGGTAATGGATACTTGTTTTTAATAGTGACTTCATTCAAAGCTCGGTAGTCTACACACATTCGTAGAGTTCCGTCTTTCTTCCTCACAAACAAAACTGGGGCTCCCCATGGCGAAGCACTGGGTTTGATAAATCCTTTGTTTTCCAAGTCTTCGAGTTGATTCTTGAGCTCCTCCAAATCTGTAACTGGCATCCTATAGGGACGTTTTGCTATAGGTGCTACTCCTGGTTTAAGTTCAATACTGAATTCTATTTCTCTGTCAGGTGGCATTCCCGGAAGTTCTTCTGGAAATACATCAGAATATTGTTGCACTACAGGCACTTGTTCCAGGCATAACTTTTGTAATGCTTGAACAGATCTTAGCGGTCTCTTGACTGATGATCTTTCTGCATAGAATAGAACTCTCTCCCCTTGGCTACTGACAAGACTAAGGGTTTTCTCTTCACAATCTATTAGGCCTTTAAGTTGGGACAACCAATCCATTCCCAAAATAATGTCTAGACCTTGCAGTTCTAGAACTAGTAGATTTGCCTCAAATTCTACCCCTTCTATAATGAAAGTTACATTTGGGCAGATCGAGTAAACAGATAATCTAGCCCCTGGAGTTTGTATAACCATAGAGTACTCTAGTGGTACTTGGTCTATATGCATTTCAACTTCAGATGCAAATGCTTTTGACATGAATGAATTTGTAGCACCAGGATCAAACAATATTAAGGCAGATGCAGATTGAATCAGAAATCTACCTAGAAGAATGTCGGTGGCGTTGCCCGCTTCTTGAATTGAAGTATAGTTT
Source organism: Pharus latifolius (assembly GCA_019359835.1). NCBI lineage: Eukaryota > Viridiplantae > Streptophyta > Magnoliopsida > Poales > Poaceae > Pharus > Pharus latifolius. Next base: position 70,003,453 of record CM033322.1, read on the forward strand.
AATCTTCCTCCTTGAGTGGCAGTTGGTGCTCTACCTCTTCCTCTTCCTCGATTAGCCATATTTCCTCCTCTTCCTGCTGAATTTCCTCTAAAATTCTGCGATGGTGATGCTCTGGTTACTACTGGTTGTGTTCCTGCCTGAGATCTGGCAATGGACACCGGAAGTTGTATCCAAGGACAGAATTCTTTACGGTGCCCACGCTGTCCACAATGATAACACTCAACACGAGGATGAGGGCAATCCTTCTGAGAATGATTTCCTCGGCAGTTGGGGCACAATGTCATTGCTGGTCTGGGATTCTGATAAGATGGTCGGAAATTGGAAGTGATAGGAACTCTTCCTCTGATTGGATTTGGCTGTGGTCGTGTTTGCTGGAACATCCTCCTCTTTCGGCTTTCTTCTCCCATATTCTTCTTTTCTTCTACCTTTAAAGCTCTGTTCACTAGGGTTTGAAATTCCGTCAGTTCATGAGAAGCAATTTGATACTGTAGATAGTGTTGAAGTCCTTCTATGAAGCGCTCTATCTTCTTCTCTTCAGTATCCACATCTCCAGGTGCGTATCGAGGCAAATGAGTAAATTGGTGTAGATACTCAGTAACTGACTTACTTCCTTGAGTTAAATTCCGAAATTCCCGACGCTTAGCTGCCATAACACCAGTAGGTATATGGAATTTCCAAAATTGATCCTTAAATTCCCTCCAAGAAATATTATCTTTATCAAGATGAGCTTCCTGGTAATTCATCCACCATGCGGCTGCAGCTCCTGATAACTGATGAGATCCAAACAAAACTTTCTCTCGTTCGCTGCATCGGACCGTGTCCAGTTTCCTCTCGATATCCCGTAACCAATCATCGGCAACCATGGGATCAGTCGCACTAGAAAATGTTGGTGGACGGGTCTTTTGGAAATCTGTTAATCTCGCTCCTACAGCAGAAGTAGTTCCTTCTATTGTTCCAGTAGGCAGTTTCTGAACTATCTGAGCTAACAACTGGGTATGAGCTATCTGAGCTTCTTGTCGGCTTTTCTCCATTGACAACAAAATTTCCTGAAGACTGGGTTGTTCATTTTGAGGTGGATTAGAACTCTGAGATCCTTACTGAAACAAAGGGTCTCTTGTCATAGTTTCTTCTTCCTGCGGAGTCTGACCTATATCTTCTCTTCCACTTCGAGATCTCCTTCTGGTGTCAACCATGGTGGCTCTGAAAAAAGTTTAGACGGATCTAACTAACTAAGGCCAACTAAGACAGCAATGCAGAAATTAATGCAACTACTTTTATGCATAAAATTACTTAGGCTATTAGCCATAATACACAAATTAACCATTGCAAAAGCAACAGCGATTCACAAAGCTATTAAGAGCATCCACTAGCTCTGTCTACACTAACCTCTAAGACACTCTGAAACAACAGAACGCACTCTCACAATCTTACCGAATTTTAGAAAATCCAAATAAAATTTTGAAATGAAAGTTTTTCAAGAGCTACAAAGCTCATTCTTTTTACCAAAATAAAATTTCCACAAATAGTTTCTAAATAAATTACGTCTTCCTGGCACGGCCAATTTCCTAAAGGTGTCGTCCTACAGTCAAGTTCTCATGTTGCTCTGATACCAACTTTTCTTTGTCGCGCCCCGAAACTGGGACAACGACTACTCCTGTAGAGACCTAGCTCGCTGCAGCTAGTCCCAAACCACAAACCTTTGACTTCCCAGGATGAGTCAAACACAGGAGTATATTACATTGCAACAGAGTACTCACAAAATATTAAGCAGTGTGGCCTGCTGGCCTTAATATTACATAAAGAGGATTACAATGCCTACAAGTCATTCAGGGTTTAGCAAAATATTTAACTACACAGCAGAAGATAGGTGACCCTCCCACAAAAGAAGTTGACGGCAGAACAACACACTTCAGGGTTCTGGCGGAACTGATTCTCCTCCTTCTGGATCCACGTAGTACTCCGTGCCATCATCTTGATCAAAGTAGGCTCCATCTATTGAGTTGAATGTTGCAAGGGTGAGCACTTACGTACTCAGCAAGTCATAGGTAAGAGTAGGTACATATAGTAGTGATGATATGAACCTAGACTAGTCAAGAATTATGGATATTTGTAAAATAGTCTTTTCCTTTCTCATCTCATCTTATGGCAGCACTTTTTATAATATAACATCATCAATCATGTTCACTAGATTATAGTACTACCGTGACACGTCGACACACGACAGCCCACGGCAGCACTCCTTATCATGACAACACATGTCATTTGGGTAATCTTTATTTAAACATATTTTATTTAGAAAATAGTACTTGTGTCACACCCCGTCGATTTAATCCACCGCAGCAGACTCCTGTAAACCCGGGAGCTCGGAGTATTCGAATACGTTTTTAACTCTGCAGAGAAGTACCAATTTACCCGCAAGATATTCCACTTTCAAACCTTTCCTATCATAACAAAATGATTGGACCCCTGACTCACTTCATATTGTGAGCGGCAAGGTGGAAATAACAAGAACTTTTGTTATGTTTTACTCACAATTCACCCCCGACCCTGTGGCTCTCAGCGAGGCACAGTTGTGGCAGGTTGTATCCAAACCTCCACCCCTTTGCTTATTCCCATTACTGGGTCAGCGTGCTTGATCACCTTCAGTGATATGTGTGGGAGCCGCGCTCCGTGTTTATCGTGCATCACTACACATCTCATGCAGGGGTTTCATGTGCGATCCACATAATTACTTGTTCAGGCCTGTCCCATACCAGGCTTGCGGTTAGCACGTTGTTCATGCCACTAGACGCACAACACAAGGTTCTAGTCCTTATATGCCAGTGACCAGACCATCCACAACCCTGCACCTTCAGTGCCTGCATTCCTTTGCAGTCTAGCACCTCCAGTGCTACAGCCATCCATACCATTTTCTGGTCACGGCTAGGGTTTTATTTCATGAATATAAGTATATAAATACATATAATAGTTCATGGCTCAAAACTTGTTTATTTCACATTTCACAGATAACCAGTCTAGTACTGCCAATTGATAAATCAATCATTCTCAATCATTCACATGCAATATTGCCTATATTCAAGGTTATATTATAGCAACATTTAAAATATAGGTTCAAGATGACCAAGGATATGACTTGCCTTCCGCGTCGTAAAATACAGCAGTCGATGACGGATCAATAGCAAAATCTTCAAAGTCAGCTTCTGAATCTGCTTGACGACAAACAAACACACAATAATTACTTATAATATTTAAAATGTTTTATGACTTATATGCAAAAATGCATAACAAGCATGATTGAACTAAACTGGTGATAAGTTGAACTGCAATTGAACTGAGTCGAGATTCTAGGGTTTCAAGGAATTTGGGCTAAGGATGGTGATTAGATAATCTTAGGGTTTCAGGATTTCAATAGGGATAACAATTTTGTGGCTGGTTTAATCAAAACAGCGAATGTCAACAGATCGACATTCGGATCAAAGCTTGGACATAGCTTTAAGAAAAGCTAGGATGCTTATCTCAAGTTGTGGTAGTAGAAGAAAATGTAGATCACAACTCTACAAATTCAGTGGACAAAATGGATTTCAAATTGCACAACCAGAAGTGGGTAAATAAGGTCAATGCCGCTGGCTGACAAGCTCTGGCATAGAGCTGACAATGCCAAAAACTAGGGCTTAGCATAACTTTTGATCTGGAGCTCCAAATGATGCACCACTTTGTCTGGGAGGTAGGCTTAAGTAACAGGAACAATTAAGTCAACAGGATCTAGGGCAAGAAATGGCTGGAAAGCAAGAAATTTGATGATGAACAGAGATGAACTGGCTGCACTGGAGTAGTTCTGGACACAAACTTGGCATGGCTATAACTTCCAATCTAGGCCGATCTAGGTGTCGGGCTAGAAGACAAAAATACTCAGGAGGCTAAGGCACATCTAAATGACAAGGTTTGGAGGGCTGAAATGGCCGGGAACACTTTTTCGGTGATCGGCGCCGGAGAAGAAACACTGCCAAATGGGGGTTCCTGCTACAGGCCAAAAGAACTTAATTCCTTGCTTGGAGAGTATCTAGGAGGTAAAAGAAAGCTTCTAGTAACATCAAATTGATCGGAGGATCACCGGAGAAGCCTGGCGACGATCGCCGGTTTCTGGTGAAGCTCGGGTTATGGAAAAGCTTCGAATGGTGTTTAATTGGAGATTCTAAGCTTACAAGCTTGCTTGATTTGGCTTACTGATCAATTTTGTTTACAAAATCAAAAGCTAATTTGTACTGGATTGAGCCACATTACAGAAATAGGGCAATCGACAATTCCGGTGATCGCCGGCGTTAGGGGTCACCGGTGAGCAATTAAATAGTACTACACAGAGAGAATGAGTAGGGGAACTCACTGATGGCTTTAATTTGAAGGCTGATGCAGCGGATGAAGCTGGCACCGTGAGCCTCCTCAACGGCTCGCCGGAGAAGAAAACGAAAACAGGAATTCCAGGACTTGGCTGATTTCTGGTGAAGTGTGGAGGGAGCTGCTGAGCACAGGAGTGCTTAAATAGGCTAGGTGAAGCTTGCAAGGAGGAGACAACGAAGTAATTGGCAGCTGTGATTAGATCGATTGCGTGAAGAACATCAGCGGCGAAGACTCAGCGAAGAACGGTGATTGCGACGGCAACAGGACTGCAACTGTCCACATTTTCGTTCATCGGGACTTTGCAAAGATGGAGCAAGCGGTGCCGACAAGTACTGGCACAGCAAAGCGACGTGGCGAGGAGTTGCTGACAAAAAGCCATTGATCGCGCGCGGGAGCAGGCGCTGGTCGTCGATGTGGCCACGGTGTTGCCACGGCGATGATTGAGACACTGACGCGTGCGCAACAGGAAGAGCAAGCATGCACGAGCACAAATGCAAGCGGAACTTGGCCGGCGGCGAGCGTGCACGGCGCAAGAAACCACGGCGAGCCCTGGTCGTGCGCACAGTAAACGGCCTGGTCGAATTTGGACTGAACTGCAGTTTCAAATCTTGAATTTTGGACTGATCTGTAAATCTGGAATTCTAGAAGGTTTAAACTGAATTTGCTTTCACTAATCTGGCAGATATATTCAACAAAACATTTGGCAAAGATAGTTGATAAGATTTGACACATTTGAATAGTTTTTGATACAACTGAAAATAGGGTAAATTAGGGTAAAGTAAGATTTGAGTTTTGTCGATTTCGAATTCTGGCATTTAGGGTTTGATTTTGATATCTGTACAGAAGAGAAACTTGTGGCAAATAGCATTTTGAGAAGATTTGCCGAAGAAATTCTGAATTTGGAGTTAATCTGGAGATTTTAGCCTTTTTGGGTTTTCAGATATCAAATAAGGACTAATTTGCGATAACTCTTGGACTGATTTGTGAAAAGAGTCTAGATAGCAGAATCTGGCTGTCAACTTTTTATATTAAGGTATTGACATACCCATGATCATATTCCAGGAATAATCTGGTCTGAACTTGGTCAAGATTTTCATTAAATCTGTACTTCTGAAACTTAGGGTATTTGGGTAATATAAGGTATTTCTGTTTTCGAAAACAGAAGAAGTTGATAATTCTGGGAGTTAGAGATAAAATTGGATCTAGGTTCTAAAGACTTTTAAGTTCAAAGTAACTGATAGATCATATCTGAACAATCTGATCTTGATTTGAGGTCACAGGATAGATTTTGGAGATTTTAGGGTTTGAGATAGAAACTGATGTGACTATTACTACAGATACATGCATGCATGCTATTTATGAAAAAGGAAGTTTTCACCCCTAACTCAGGGTGTTACAGTCTTGGATGGATCATCTAGGTACAATGGAACAAATTTGAGTTTCTCATCTAGTCGAGGAGCAGCCTTGATCGCATCGGTGGCGACGGTGGTGACCTGGGCGTCCCAGAGGGGAAGTTAATCGACCATCTCCAAAGATAGTCGGTCGCACGTGAGTGCCACGTTGCCACTGCCTCGGACCGAGATGACACCTTTGGGGCCAGGCAATTTTCCGCACTTATAAGCATAGTGCGTTGCCATCATGAACTTAGCAAGAGTTGGCCTGCCAAAGATTGCATTATAAGCCGAATCACAATCAATTACGTCGAAAGTAACCAATTCTGTTCGGAAGTTATCCGGTTCTCCCAGTGTGACCGGGAGGACCACTTGTCCCAACGGCATCATGGAGGTGCCTGTGATTATCCCATAAAACGGATGGATTATGGGCTTAATCTTCGAACGAGGAATTTGCATCTCGTCGAGTGCCTTGACCAATAAGATGTCAAGGGAGCTCCCTTCGTCGATCAGGACCCTTTTGACTCTCGCGTTACTGATGATCGGGGTAATGACCAGAGGGAGCCGCAATGGTCGAGTAAGCCCTGCAGGACAATCAGAGCGATCGAATGTCAAAGGTGTATCCGACCAACCGGGGTATTGAGGTTCACCAAGGGATATCTCCGTTTGGTTAACCTCTCGGTAAAAGGCTTTAAACAGCCTTTTGGAAACAAAAGAGGAAGAACCCCCGAAAATAACATTAATGTGATTTTGGGTACCTGGTAGGATATCTCCTCGTCTCCGTCGGCGTCTCTAAGTCCGCATGCTTGTTCTTTAGCCGGTAAGGTCGGCATTGGTCCAACTCCTTGGTAGAAGTCATCCAATTCCTTCAACCAACTCCTGCAGTTCTTGAGGTCGTGGCCTGCGGAGTTGTGGAGTGGACACCACTTCTTGCCTTCCTGCGGATTAGTCGACTTTTCTGACTGGTCGGCATTACGACCACCAGGAGCAGTTTTATTCTTAAATGAAGGCCTGTTACCTTTGGTCAAAGGCGGCTTCTCTGCGACTGCGACCTCGCGGTACTGTCTAGAGCGGTTCCTCTTCGACTTTTTTGACTTCCCACCCGACGAAGATTCCGGCTTCTTACTTGAATCTTCTTTCCTGGCGTCTTTGAAACCTGGTTGAGGTGGTAGGTCACCCTTATCGACCATCCGGTTCCATTCGACCGCTTCGGCCATGTCAGAGTACCGATTGGCCATATAAAAAAGATCGGCCACTGATCGAGGAGGGTGGATGAGCAAGTCTTCGGTGAATCTCCGGTATCGAACGACATGTTTAAATGCCCTGATAACTGTGAGACCCCCATTTGAGGATCACCTTGGTAACCGCCCAGGTAGGTTACACACAGCAGGATGTCACATGAGCTCCAAACCACACAAGCATAGTAATATCATTAAACAAGTATCAGGCCAACATGGCCAATATTACATAGCCAAAGCACCGAAAATGGCGCTAAGTAGAGTTGCTAAGAAAATAACTAGTTTATCAGAACCAGAATCGGTATCCAAGTACCGAACACACAACATAAGGCACAAGGCAACGACAAAAAGCTTGACTTCCATCCGCAGCGGGGTTGGAGTGGCTCCTCCCACATCTGACTTGACTTGGTGCGCAATCCTTCTAGAACGTGGGCTCGTCCGGGGCACTTCCATCTTCTGCCGGGAACTCATAACTGAAGGAATCGGGATCCTCGAATCCCTCTTCTACAGTTGGATATAAATGCAAGGGTGAGCACTTGGTGCTCAGCAGCACTCATTCCGGGGATTATTGTAATTGTACTTACATGAGGGTGAAACATATGATTCTGGGGTTTTAGTTTCATAAGGATAAAGATATGTAGATTTCCAAGTCATTTGTTCAGTAAAACAGTACTTTGTCATGAAAATGATACTTTAAACATTAAACAGGTTTTCAATAAAACATTAGATGTAGTGGTCTCCCATGAGTCACTACTTTGTTAACCGTATTATGAAAACATTCCAAAACATTACTTGTGCTATAACCCATGGATAACATCCACTACGAAAAGACTCCTGAACCTGGGAGTACAGAGTATCTGATACTTCTTTTACACTTTGCAAAGGTGTACCTCTTTTTAAATCCACTGGTTCACTCGGCTTTCAAGTCGGATCAGCTTCATGTGACTTAAACACATGTGACAAGGCCGAGATCACACAACGCTTTTGCAGTTCAGTATTAACAGTATCCCTGCCCGGTAATTAGACAGTTAAGTCTCAAGTACCGTTGTGGGTCCTCCCCACTGCCTTACTTCCTAGCCTCTGGCTTATGTTCCCGCAAGACACATAGCCTTGGTCTGTGTCCACGCAAGACATATGACCATTCAAGATTACAACCGCGCACGGCTTAATCTGAGGCGTAGGGCGCCTTCCTTCTTTCCACCTTTATCTCTCATCATTTTTCTGAACTCACATCACTCATGGCCGAACTGCGGCCCACCAGTTTCCACCCGAGAAACCAGACCGACAAACCATGCAGGGAACTGCTAATACCAAAAAGCTACTAAGTTGTGCCCGTCCCATACCAGGCAAGTGGTTGGTACGTTTACAATTCGTATAGAGACACAGCACAAGGTTCTCGTCCTTATGAACCAATAGTGAGGAACATTCACATTCCCTGGTGCGCACCGCACCCTCTCCATACAAACCAATCCTCACTACTGATCCCTTTTATCAGTTTTCTTGTCAAAACGGTTTTCATTATAACTTCTCATGTATTTGACCATTTCAAGTTTAGTGTGGATATTCAGTATATGAGTCCTAGGGTGACAAAAGCATATATAAGAGGTTCAATAACGAAAGGGGTTTCGTGATTCTTTAGGTAATATCTACTCATGTCATTCAAACATAACTTGTATTTCAAATAAGCATGCATAGTAAGAAACAGTGAATATATTTCATATGAAAATATTGGGTGAGACATGATCAAAGGAATGAGGCTTGCCTTGCGATGTTGGGTCTAAATACTCAGACGGATCTTCAAAGACTTCTTCCGCTCCTTCAGCTTCTGACTCTGCGGCAATCAAATAACACACAAATACATACCACATAAGCATACTGAAAATAGTTTCTATAGAGAGTATTAAGTAAATAAGTCATGCATGCAGGGGTAAAGGTTAGGGCAAGGTCACAAGGGCTCTGGTCGAAGAAACGGCTAAAAAGGATTGAACGTCGAGGGGTCGACATTCAGTTCATGGCTTTGGCATAGCTTCAAACTGATCTTAGGATGGCTTTCTGGAGAAGTGATAGAAGAGAAAGTTGTAGAACACAACTCCAGGAATCTAAAGGACAAGGTGGCATTTCAATTGCTCAACCAGAAGGGGTCAAACAAGGCTAATGCCAGTGGCTGACATGCACTGACATAGTGCTGGACATGGCCAGAAACTAGGGCATGGCTTAACTTTTGATCCAGGGCTCCAATTGATGCACCACTTTGTCTGGGAGGTAGGCATTACTAACAGGAACAATATACTCAACAGGCACAAGGGCTGAAAGTGGCCGGAGGGCGGCCAAATCCGGCGATGAACTACGGTGGCCTGGACATGAACTGAGCTACTGGACAGTGATCTTGGCATAGGCATAACTCACAATCTAGGCAAATCCAGGTGTCGGGCTAGTGGACAATATTGCTCAGGGTACTGGAATCTATCTAAGGGACAAGGTTTTAGGCGCTAGATCGGCCGGGAAATAATTCCGGCGACCGGCGCTGGAGAAGACGACACTGGACAAGGGGTTTTCGATTCAGGGCGAATGAGCTCAATTCCAAGCTTGGGAATGATCTCTAGGGCACAGCAAGGCTACTGGAGGGGTCAATTTGACCGGAGGATCGCCGGCGTGGCCTGGCGACGAGAGCCAGTTTACTGGTGGCGCGCAACTTGGGGAGAGCTATGATCTTAGCTCGATTTTGAAAACCAGATTGGTAGGCTTGCTAAAAAGAGTATGCTGATCAATTTCTTCTACTGGTACTAAGGCTAATTTGGACTAAATCAGGTAGCATTGCAGGAACAGGGGTTTTGAGCTTTTCCGGTGATCACCGGCGTTAAGGTTCGCCTGGGTGCAATTGGGTGCTATGACACGAACAGGGGGAAGAGGGGAACTCACTGGTGGCTTTGGTTTGAAGAATGGTGCAGTGAAATGGGCTGGCACCGTGAGCTCGAGAGGTTGCTCGCCGGAGAAGAAAGCAAACTCGACGGCGGTGAGAAATTAACTGGGAATTTGGCTAAGTCTTGAGGTTGTGCTTCTTCACAGCACTGAGGGGGGTTTAAATAGGCACGGGGACGGAGCTTGCGAGGGAAAGCGCGACAGCAGTTGCTTGCGCCGGGGAGAAACTTGTCGGGCGCAGGTGCAACGACGGCGACGGCGACGTGATTTGCTTCAGGCGGTGCTGCAGCTTTGCCAGTTGCATTGGGACTTCACCTGGAACGGCGCAGATGCGGAGGCAACAACAAGGCTCCGGCAACGACACGTACACGCATGCAACTGCCACGGCAACGGGAGCGCGCGCGCGAAACGCTACGGGAGCGCGGCCGTTTAACCGCTGGGCAAGGCGATGCTACGGTGGCTAGCACGTGCGCGCGGGGTGGTTCAGCTGTTCACAACACTGGCGACAAGAGGCGGTGGCCGGCGGCGAGCAAACGCGGCGAGAACCACGGCGCGGCAACGGCGACGTGCACTGGTCGAAAGCAACGACCAGGCGCTGGTCGAAAGGACTTGAAAAGAAGTTTGGGCCGTTCTGCAATTTCTGAAACTTGCTCCAGGGACTGTTCTGTGAGGAAACTTCAATAGAACTTGGGCCTGATTGCAAATTTGGAGATCTGAGGGTCCGATCTGAAATCTGATTTCGCAGCTAAGTTGCAAAAGATTATTAGAACTTATCTGGCCAAAGTTTGGTAAGATCAGGTAAGATCTGAAGAGTTTCGACAAAATTGGGGAAAGCAGTTTAGGGTAATTAGGGTAATTAGGGTTTTATAAATGGTAAGGCTTGAAACTCAGCTTTAGGGTGAGATTTTGGAGATGGTCCCGAAGGGAAAAATGCTCTGAACAACATTTAGAAGGGAATGGCTGAAGCAGATTAGGGTTTGGGGTCCAGATGTGGATTTTGGCTATTTTAGGGTTTAGTGAAAACAGGGGTGTTACAATAACGGAGCCGTCAGATATGTTCGGGATGGTATTCCTCACCCCAACAAATCTCTTGACAAACTGACGAAGGGTTTCCGTCGAAGTTTGTCGTAGTCAATGAAGATCGTCCTCCTTACCCGGCTCTTGATAACAGTTTTGGAAATTGCTGAGGATGGCGCTGCACAACATTTCCCAATTGTAGATGGAACCCTCGGGCTGATTAAACAGCCAGGTTCTAGCCGGTCCTTCGAGGACTGTAGGCAGGTAGTTGGCCATGACCCGGTCATCACCTCCTGCCGCTTGGATGGCAGTGATGTAGATTTGAAGGAACTCAGATGGGTTCTGAGTTCCGTCGAACCTTTCAATGGCCCCTGGTCGAAACTTATCAGGCCAAACGACCGCACGAAGGCTGGGTGAGAAAGCTTTACAACCGACGTAGGGACCGTGAACTGCCCTGTGACTCTCGATCGGGTCACGGGCGACTTCACGCAGCTGTGGAGTTATCCGTGGTCCCAAACGAGAGTGGACAGGGACTTGATCCCTACCACGAGAATCATGTGTCCGCCTGTACTTGTCCTGGTGGGATGGTACAGGCGGCGAGTAACTTCGCCGACCAGAACCAGAGTGAGAACACTCTCGTTCGCGGGAACGTGTTACCGACCGGGAAGAGGCCGTTGGGGTCGCCTCAGATGCGATCTCATCTAGTCTTTCCACAAGGATCCTGGTGAAGGCTGGTTTCTGCGCATCCGTGACCGTAGGAGGGAAGTTACTCATGACTTCCGCGATAGATCGCAGTCGACCATGGGTACTTCTCCTAGGGGCACCAGGTGTTACCGTTTCTTCGTCCACCGGGAAACGCTCCGGAGGCAAAGAGGGGGTCTGGTCGCGTCTGCGACCGCATGATCGTCGAGAAGAACTCGGAGCAGCATCGTAACGAGCCTGCGCATCTTGAAGAGCCTCAAGGGCAGTTCTGCGCAGTTCGTTGTTTTGTTGCTCGAGTTCTTGATCCTCCTTCTCTTTGCGATCCCGTTCTTCCCTAGCAGCCTGTTGATCAGGAGTTTCCTCTGATAAGGCAGCAAACTGTCTAGGGAGAGAGGTCGCCGATGGAGAAAACATCTCCGTTTGTTCCGAGTCGGACTCGAAATCAAAGAGACGGTGGAGGTTATCAGGGTCGAATCTCCCCGGGCTGATTTCCAGGTCGATATCATCCTTCCCCTCAGCAGGGTAGTATGATGGACCAGACTCACCCTCTAGCGCATTAAGAACCTCGGTGGGTTCTGACCTTGTGCTAGTTGCTCCCTGGTCGATGGACATGACCTAGAGAGATGATTCAACCTCTGGGAGATTTTTGCCTCCAACCTCCTCCATCGGAACAGGGTCGCTTGGAGAAGGCATCGGGATGTGAGCATAATCCTCGAGATCGAAATCATTCTCGGAATCATATACTCCAGCCATATTTCAGCGAACCTCCGGGTGAAAATTAGGACGCCTTGCGAAAGGCCCCACGGTGGGCGCCAGCTGTCGACGATTCGGACTCGGGGTCCTCAGCTGAACTTATGCAAAATTTATAATAGTGAGACCTTTTAGGGTGACCCTCCGGGAAGGTATGTAGAACTATGGAGAACTGGAGCACAGAGAAATTTATACAGGTTCGGGCCCTCAATGGTGGGAGTAATAGCCCTACGTCCTGTTGGGATTTCACTATACGTAGTAAAGATTTACAAGATGGCAGGAAAAGACCTTCACAGGCGTAGGTTTTTCCTATGTAAGTGTACAGAAAGAAGCTAGGGAGGCTTATAAAAACTATCTAATCTAGGCCGTAGACTTGGCTGTTTGAGTCGTGTCTTGATCTCTTGATCGATCTCTCCCGTTTGATACATCATGCCGCCCTTTTATACTGTTTGAAAGGGCGCCAAGTCGTAACTGCATCAAGAAGATGCTTGGATGCGGTTTGGAGAACCGCTCTTAACTCCCACGCAGGTTTAACACGTGTTATTTGTGGATAACTGCACGTATTAACCTCCTGACGGTAGATCCCCACGTGGAAGAATCTTCGGGATACTTGGGATATTCCTGTTATAGGAAAAGAATACTCCCACGTTCCCTGGTCGAAGATGCTCTGACCGCGCGATGTTGGTTGACCGCGCAACATCTTCGACCTTTTGTCCGCGCACAGCACATGAACTTCTGACCGTGCACTAGCTGTGATCTGATCGCGCAAAGCCTGCGACCTCGGGCTGATGCTTCCCAGAAACGACTTGAGTTCGCACCGCCGGGCACATGTCTGGCTCGAATCTGTCCCGAACCAACAGTGCATTTATTTGACCTGACTCGGGTGTCAATCCTCGTCAGAAAACACTCCTTCAGATACACGCACCAACCATAATCCTCCGCTTGTTACACAAGGACCAATAACGCGTGGCCGAGCCCGATTGTTGCATTGCCAAGTGAACTTATTCCTAAGTTTATATATATATGGTTTTGAGAATGGTTTACTACTTAATGGTGATAACATTGTACTTAGGAACCATGGAGAGGACCAGCAAGGACGCGAGGACCACCAAGGAGCCCAAGTCGAGTTGGAGTCCAAGACGGATTCGAGTTGGAGTCCGGTTCGGCCATCCAGGAGTAGCCTGCTTTCAAATGACCATAACTCCCTCATATGAACTCCGATTGGGATGTTCTTATAGTCCAAGGAGAAGCCCACGACGGGATCTTTCCAATGCATCTGCCTACACATCCAAATTCCTTCTGGATTGCCGGAAATTAATAAAATAATTTTCGACCAGATTCTGATTCGGCCAAGTCGGTGCTGCGACACCTTGTTTCGGGCCTTCGGCCCATGTATTCCCTAGTACGGTGTGAGAAACCCTAGCCACGCCACCTCTTCATATACTCAGTAGTCATCACTGTTTATATTTGGATTTTCTTAGATTATTCTGCCATTGCAATTTCGCCGAACTCGGTTTGTGAAATCCCAACTCGTGAGCTTAATACAATTCGCAATTCAGTTGCTTCTTCTTCGTTCTTGCTTGTGTTCTCGATTTGCAGCAAGAACAAGCCTTCGTGGCGAGGTCAATCCGTGTGTGCGCATGGTTGATGACCAAAGACCCACTTTGTGCCTTTGCAATTTCGTTTTCAGTTTTGCGTTGTTGAGTTTGTGTCTGTGGTCAGTGTCTTGTTACTGGTCTAGAGTCGTGTTCATTCATCCGTGCCCTAGTTTCCATCTTGTTGCCATCATTGTCGTCATTTCTCTGCAAACCTAAACCTAGCCACATCGAGCCCATATCGACCCCTCCTATCCACTACCAAATTCACCACACCTCTGCCACAAGCCGAGATCACATAACCTATCCAAAACAGAGATCAATTCCTTTTTCCGCGAGTGATTTTACCCGTCCCTAGTAAAATGGGCATAACTTTCACATACGGACTCCGTTTTGGATGTCCTTTATATCTGCGGACATCTACAGAAAAAGTTACATATGATTCTTCCCAACTTTTTCAGGTTCAGAAAAATTTTTTAGCCCAAAATCGGCTTGGAAGGTGCTGTTTCAAGCCTCTGAAGTTTTTGTCGCCGTTTTCACCATCTCTTCACCTTCACATATCCGTTTTTGGTGCTTAAAGAAGTGTGAGTTTCCAACACCATTGCTTAAATTAGTGTGTAAGACAACAGAAAAAGAGTGAAAAAAAGAGAGAAGCAATAGGAAGAAAAGGGAAAATAAGGTGATTTGAACTTCTGTTTTGCATCTGCTATTACCAGTTCTCAGCACTTGTTCCATAACCTGTTGATTTGAACTAGCTCTACGTGCACGTATAGGCCAGCAATTGTGACTAGTACTTCGGATACTTATTCAGCTTTACTAATCTGTCTTCAAATTTTGCTAATCCTTGCTACCATATTGTGCCATCCGAGCTACACATCCTTTTGATCAGTTCAGGTTCATACTTGTAATCGTTGTGCCCACGCTACCTATGGTGTCACCATCCTGCCGGTTGTGCCATCCACTGCTTTGGTAAGAGCCTTGTATGAGCGTGGTAAGACGCTTTGTGAGAGTCCCACTTGCCACCACCTAGTAGTCAACACTCCTATGTTATCTTCTATTTTTTACTACTAACCATGGTAGGACCGGAAACAAGAGCTCAAGCTGCAGAAGAGGAAGATGAAATCCGCAAGATGTTGGCCGACATCAGTGCAAAACTCAATAAGAACATTGATGACATGGCTCGAACCAACCGTGAGAACCAGACTGCATTTGAGAGGATGGACCGGCGCATCTCCGACCTTGCTACCAAGTTGGACAATATGGAGCAGCAGCGTCCACCTCATGGAGATGAAGAAGAAGATGAGCAAGCTGCCTCCCATGCAGTTGAAGTTGAAGACGCCGACACGGAGGTTGCTGTACAAACTGAGCCTCACAACACGGCTACCATGCGTCGTGCTACCCATGATATTCGCCAATAGCAACGAGTGCATCACAATTGACACGTCATGGAAGGTAACTATTTTCGTGGGAATGACGATCTGTTTGCTAAGGTAAAATTTTCCATCCCAACCTTTTCTGGTGCATATGATGTAGATGCTTACTTAGATTGGGAGATGACTGTTGAACAAAAATTTAATTCCTATCTGGTTCTTGAAATTCATAGAGTTAGGCAAGCCACCAGTAAGTTTAAAGATTTTGCTATCATTTGGTGGAACGAAATAGTGAACCTTGGGGTAGAGCCTGATACTTGGGATAGCTTGAAGTGAGCTATATGGAATAGATTTGTTCCTCCTAATAAACGTGATTTACTTAAGAAATTACAACGCTTGAATCAGGGGAATAAATCTGGAGAGGAATACTACCAAGAGCTGCAAATAGGCATGTTGCGTTGTGGAGTAGTGGAGGCTCAGGAGGAAAAGATGGCTCGTTTTTATGGGGGTTTATGACGTGAAATTCAGGACATTATTTATTACAAAGATTATAATAATATCAATAGGTTGTTCCAGCTTGCTATGTTGGAAGAAAAAGAATTGCAGGGACGACACGGACAACCAAGGACAAGAAGCAATTTCGGTGGTACCTCCGCATCAAGGCCGACGCAGGGGCAAGCCAAACCTGCCCCATCTTCTTCTTTTCGGTCTGCTGCACCTTCAACAAATAGGACACAATCAACAGCACCACCTCCACCTCCACGAACTTCAAAGGTGAGCAAAACTTCTAATATGCAGGCGTCAGCAAATAGTTCTTCATCGGTTGCTTCCACGGGTTGCACGACAGGGATTGTGTGCCACCACTGCAAGGGCATGGGACATGTCATGAAGGATTGCCCAAGTCAGCGCGCATACATTGCTACTGAGGATGGTGGGTACATTAGTTCAAGTGATGTGGAAGATGAATTAGTTCTTGCAGCTAACCATGCAGGTGATGATGAGTTTGAACATGATGTGGACGGCGATGATGAGGAAACTTTAGGCACTGCAGTGACGGATAACTACCGGACCTTTATTGTGCAGCGAGTGTTGAGCACACAAATGGAGCAAGCAGAGAGAGCCCAGCGCCATAATTTGTTTCAGATGTTCCTCATTGTCAAGGACCGACGTGTTACAACCATAATTGATGGTGGGAGCTGCAACAATTTGGTGAGTTTAGATCTAGTCAAGAAGCTTGGCTTGACCACCCGTGCACATCCCCATCCATACCATGTTCAGTGGTTCAACAACAGCGGTAAAGTAAAGGTAGCACAAACTGCAAGACTACAATTTTTCATTGGATCATACCATGATGTCGCTGATTTTGATGTAGTACCTATGCAAGCATGTTCACTTTTATTAGGCCGACCATGGGAATATGATACTGATGCAACTCATCATGTTAGAAGTAACAAATATACTTTTGTGCACAAAGGAAAGAAAATTACTTTACTTCCTATGACACCTTCTGAAATTGTACACTTTGATAGAGAAAGAACTGAAAATGAGAAAAAGGAGAATGCTTTGAAATATGAAAGTAAACAAATAGCGAAAAATGTTGCACCATCTAGCTCTAAGGCCGCTGCAATTAAGTTGAAGAGTGGAGTTCTCCTTACAACCAAATCTAACCTTGCTAAAATTGAAGAGAATGATGTGATGTGCTATGCTTTGATATGCAAAGATGCTTTGTTTTCACTTGATGATATATCTAGCACTTTGCCCCCTCCTATCACTAACCTTTTGCAGGAGTATGAGGACATTTTTCCCGCTGAGATACCCCCCGGGCTGCCCCCAATTAGAGGTATTGAGCACCAAATCGACTTGATTCCGGGAGCATCATTACCAAACCGTGCTGCGTACAGGACAAATCCAGAGGAGACAAAGGAAATTCAATGACAAGTCCAAGAGCTTTTGGACCGCGGGTATGTACGATAAAGCCTTAGTCCTTGCGCTGTTCCTGTGCTTTTGGTTCCAAAGAAAGATGGTAGTTGGCGTATGTGTGTAGACTATAGAGCCATTAACAATATTACAATAAGGTCTCGCCAACCTATTCCTAGGTTAGACGACATGATTGACGAGTTAAGTGGTTCTCTTGTTTTCACAAAGGTTGACTTGCGTAGTGGATACCACCAAATAAGAATGAAATTGGGAGATGAATGGAAAACTGCATTTAAAACTAAGTTCGGGCTTTATGAGTGGTTAGTAATGCCTTTTGGTTTAACTAATGCTTGAGCACTTTCATGCATTTGATGAACCAGGTTTTACGTGCTTTCATTGGAAAATTTGTGGTGGTTTACTTTGATGATATCTTGATCTATAGCAAGTCTTTGGATGAACATTTTGAGCATTTGCGTGCTGTTTTTATCGCTTTGAGTGATGCACGCTTGTTTGGTAATCTTGAGAAGTGCACCTTTTGCATGGATCGAGTTTCTTTTCTTGTATATGTTGTTACTCCACAGGGAATCGACGTGGATGAAACAAAAATTGAAGCTATCAAGAGCTGGTCGACCCTTGAGACGGTCACCCAGGTGCGTAGTTTTCACGGTCTTGCAGGTTTCTATCGATGCTTTGTGAAAGATTTCAGCACCATTGCCGCCCCGCTGAATGAGTTGACAAAGAAAGGCGTTCCTTTCCGATGGGGGCTAGCACAAGAACAAGCTTTCAACACGCTTAAGGAGAAGCTTACACATGCACCTCTACTCCAACTTCCAGATTTTGGTAAGACTTTTGAAATAGAATGTGATGCTAGTGGAATTGGAATAGGAGGAGTGCTGCTGCAAGAAGGTAAGCCTGTTGCCTACTTTAGTGAGAAGTTGAATGGGCCATCTCTGAATTACTCCACTTATGATAAGGAATTGTATGCTTTAGTGCGAGTTTTGGAAACTTGGCAACATTATCTTTGGCCTAAGGAATTTGTTCTTCACTTTGATCATGAATCTTTGAAACAAATTAGAAGTCAAGGCAAACTGAATAAACGACATGCTAAATGGGTTGAATTCATAGAGTCATTTCCATATTTCATTAAACATAAAAAGGGAAAAGAAAATGTTATTGCTGATGCTTTGTCTAGGCGTTATACCATGTTTTCACAACTAGATCACAAGATTTTTGGCCTAGAAACGATCAAAGAGTTATATGCCACTGATTTGGATTTTAAAGAAGCTTTTGAAAATTCTAAGGAAGGGAGAACATGGAATAAATATGTGCTGAATGATGGATTGCTTTATCGTGCTAACAAGCTATGCATTCCAGTTAGCTCCGTTCACCTTTTATTTTTGCAGGAAGCACATGGAGGTGGTTTGATGGGTCATTTTGGAGTGACGAAAACTGAAGATGTGCTGTCCACTCACTTCTTTTGGCCCAAGATGAGACGCGACGTCGAACGCTACGTGTCACGCTGCACTACTTGCAACAAAGCTAAGTCTCGCTTAAATCCACATGGTCTTTATATGCCTCTTCCTGTTCCTTGCGCTCCCTGGGAGGACATTTTGATGGACTTTGTTTTAGGATTGCCTAGGATCAAGAGGGGGAGGGATAGTATTTTTGTGGTTGTGGATCGTTTTTCTAAAATGGTACATTTCATACCTTGTCATAAGAGTGATGATGCTACACATATTGCTGAATTGTTTTTCCGTGAGATTGTATGCATACATGGAGTGCCAAACACTATTGTTTCAGATCGTGATGCGAAGTTTTTGAGTCATTTTTGGAGAAGCTTGTAGACTAAATTGGGTACGAAGCTGCTGTTTTCTACTACATGTCATCCCCAAACAGATGGACAAGCTGAGGTTGTCAAGCACACATTGTCCACCATGTTACGGGCTGTTCTAAAGAAGAATTTGAAGATGTGGGAAGAGTGTTTACGACACATTGAGTTTGCTTATAATAGATCGGTACACTCCACCACCAAAGTAAGTCCTTTTCAGGTAGTGTATGGTTTTAACCCTCATGCTCCAATTAATATTTTGCCTTTTCCTAGATCTGAGAGAATGAATTCTGATGCTAAAAAGTGTGCTGAATTTGTACTCAAACTGCATGAAACAACTAAGAAAAACATAGAGCGAATGAATGAAAAGTATAGTATTGCGGGCAGTCAAGGTAAGAAAGAAGTAAAACTTGAACCGGGTGATTTAGTTTGGTTACACTTGAGAAAAGATAGGTTTCCAGAACTACGAAAGTCTAAACTAATGCCTCGAGCTGATGGTCCTTTTAAAATACTTGAGAAGATTAATGATAATGCATATAAGCTTGAGTTGCCTATAGATTTTGGGATTAGTCCCACATTTAACATTTCAGATTTGAAGCCGTACTTGGGAGAGGAAGACGAGCTTGAGCCGAGGACGGCTCCACTTCAAGAGGGGGAGGATGATGAGGACATCACTCCTTCGGATACACGCACCAACCATAATCCTCCGCTTGTTACACAAGGACCAATAAAGCTCGGCCGAGACCGATTGTTGCATTGCCAGGTGAACTCGTTCCTAAGTTTATATATATATATATATATATGGTTTTGAGAATGGTTTACTACCTAATGGTGATAATATTGTACTTAGGAACCATGGAGAGGACCAACAAGGATGCGAGGACCAACAAGGATGCGAGGACCAGCAAGGAGCCCAAGTCGAGTTGGAGTCCAAGACGGATTCGAGTTGGAGTCCAGTTCGGCCATTGAGGAGCAGCCTGCCTTCAAACGACCATAACTCCCTCATACAAAGTCAGATTGGGACATTCTTGTAGTCCACGGAGAATCCCACGATGAGATCGTTCCAATGGATTTGGCGCCATGTCCAAATTCCTTCTGGATTGCCAGAAATTAACAAAACAATTTTCGACCAGATTCTGATTCGGCCAAGTCGGTGCTGCGACACCTTGTTTCGGGCCTTCGGCCCATGTATTCCCTAGTCGGGCATGAGAAACCCTAGCAATGCCACCTCTTCAGATACTCAGTAGTCGTCACTGTTTAGATTTGGATTTTTCTTAGATTATTCTTCCATTTCAGTTTCGCCGAACTCGGTTTGTGAAATCCCAACTCGTGAGCTTAATACAATTCGCAATTTAGTTGCTTCTTCTTCGTTCTTGCTTGTGTTCTCGATTTGCAGTAGGAACAAGCCTTCGTGGTGAGGTCAATCCACGTGTGAGCGTGGTTGATAACCAAAGGAGCCGTGGTGTAGCGGTTGCAGGTTTTGGATCAGTTCTAGATCGAAAGTCGGATCGTCAACGTCGAGTTCTCCACCAATCGACTTACCATACCTATCGGAAGATCGGGCACCGTTTCCCATCAACCACCGCAGATTCTACGTATGCCCTCTCCCTGGAGCCTGAAGGAGTTGAAGTCACTTCAAGGCCATCTTGCCTATATAAGGCGTTTTATTTCTAACCTTTCAGGTCGCACCCAGCCTTTCACTAGGTTGATGAAGAAAGGAGTAGAATTCGAGTGGATGAGCAATGTCAAGATGCTTTTGACACATTAAAGAATACTTGCTCAATCCGCCCATATTATCAGCACAGATCAAGGGATGACCTCTCATCATCTATGTAGCTGCGCAGCCTAACTCATTGGGCACACATCTTGGCTAGCATGATGATGAAGGAAAAGAGGTGGCGTGCTATTATTTGAGCCGCACCATGGCAGGTGCTGAACACAATTATTCACCCATTGAAAATTTGTGTTTAGCCCTTATCTTTGCTCTGAAGAAGCTACGATATTATATGTTATCACATCAGATCCAGCTCATTGCAAGAGCGGATCCAGTGAAATACATATTAAGTCTGCCGGTCCTCATGGGGTGACTCGGTAAATGGGCTTTACTCATGATGGAGTATGATATCACTTATGTCCCGCAGAAGGCAGTTAAGGGTCAAGCCTTATTTGATTTTCTCGTAGCACATCCTGTGCCGGACGATTCTCCATTGGTCATCGACTTGCCTAATGAGGAAGTCTTTACCTCCAACACGAAGGAATGGGAGTTGTACTTCAATGGTGCCTCTCGAACTGAATTAAACCCTGATGGCATGACAAGAAGGCGAGCTGGGTAGGTCTCGCGTTCAAGAAACCAGAAGGCAGGACGATACATCATTCTTTTTCTCTCCTGAAGGAAGAATGTTCAAATAATGAAGCTCAGTATGAAGCACTTATCTTTGGCCTATTATTGGCACTTCTATGGATATTCCTTGTCTCCATGCATTCGGTGATTCTCAACTTATTGTGCACCAAATCAATGGCATTTATGAAGTTCGGAAGTCTGAATTGATGCCATATCATAAAGCGGCACAAAGACTTATGAAGAAATTCGAGCATATTGAGATTTTTCATGTGCCTCAAAGTCAAAATGCATCAGCTGATGCTTCGGCCAAGCTTGCTACAGCACTTTCTCTTCAAGATGGAGAGTCTGCGCATGTCGTCATTGAAGAAAGGTGGTTGCTTCCTACGATTTTGGAGCTAATCTCAGAAGAAGTTGACGTTGACACTGTTTTCATTTCTAATGTTGAAGAGGAAGACTGGCGTAGACCTTTCCTTGATTATTTCAATCATGGCACTTTACCAGATGACCTTGTGAAGAGACGCCAGCTGCAACGTCGACTCCCAACATACACATACAAGCTGGGGATTCTATACCGGCAGTCTTTTGATCAAATGCTCCTTCGATGTGTTTCCTGAAAAGAAGCTGATAAAGTTCTGTAGGAAGTTCACCACGGAGTTTGTGGTGGCCATCAGAGTGGACCAAAAATGTACCACAACATTAAACTTGCTGGTTACTATTGGCCTAGCATCATGGCTGATTGTCTCAAGGTGGCCAAGTCTTGCCATGATTGTCAAATACATGGTGATATCAAGAATCGAACACCGGTTCCTCTCCATCCCACTATCCCTTCATGGCCATTCGACGCATGGGGCATTGATGTCATTGGCCCCATTGAGCCTCCTTCATCCAGGGGACATCATTTCATTCTGGCGGCAACTGTTTATTTCTCCATGTAGGAGGAAGCAATCCCATTGAGGGAAGTGAAGTCTGACAACATCATCAATTTTCTGGAGCACAACATCCTTTACCGCTTTGGGATACCTCATCGCATGATCTTCTCACCCCATCTTTTCTTCCTTTCACCCCTTTGCTTTTGATTAAGTTCTTTTTGTGTTAAAAAAACTTTTCAAAAAAAAACTTTTCAAAATGTTTTCTCTTATGGGTGTCAATGCCCAACAATGAAAGGCTTTCTCTAGTTTCATCAAGCCAATCACCTCTAGTTTTGTGGGTGAAGGATTCATGTGCTGAGCAAAGAATGAGTCAGTTTGACTTTATTTGCAATGGAATTACTTCCACACAAAGTGCACGGCAAGTGTGAAGTATGTGTAACCAAGTGCAGTAGGATGCTAATTCTTCTCCTATTTGAAGCAACCAGTTTGCCATGTACTTTTCTATTCAATGCCTCTCTTCAGATCCATGGAGACATCAAGCCCCTGGAGAAACTATAAGATGAAGAGTAGGAAAGGGCTACTTGACTCGGCACAAGTCGTAGTTCAATGTGCAGCCGCTTGCCACTCCTGTGAGGCGTTAACAAGGGTCCTTTTAAAAAAAATCAAGCCTACAAGGATCATTTAGTCACTGCAAAATGTGGATTGTCTACCTTTGAAGTATCAAAGTAAAGAAGCATCAATCAAAGTTTCAAAGTAAAGAAGCAACCCTCAAGAGGCAAACACCAAAGAAGCTTCCAATAAATCTCAAGGAGCACCTTCAAGAAATCCTCCAATAAAGCAATGAAGAAAGCCATCCACCATCCTCGGCAAAAATAAGGCAAAATTCCAACAATCCTTCCACCCTACAAACCCTCCAGTTGTTCAAGTCAAACCAGCCATACCTATGACTCCTGATTCGATGAAGTCAGTGTAAGGTGTGTGAAGTCTTGGTGATCTCTAGCAGAAGAAAAAGACTTGAAGAGGTTCCTACTGCCTTTGGCGACTTTTACTAAAGCACTATGCTACCTACACTTCTTCACGAGTGAATGAAGTTGTAAATGAAGTTCATCTTGGACATTTGATGTCTTCAGAATAGTGAATCCTTCAGAGACTCTATCTTGGGATGATATCCATGGCTTGATGTTTAAAGAAAAGTCGACATTTCAAAATAAAATCTCTTTTAGAAGGTTTTATCTCAACATTTTAAGGAAAGAAGTATTTGGCCTTTCTAAAATCAATGTCTTTTATTTTGGGAAGGTTTTACCCCAATGTTTTAAAGAAAGATGCCTCTTTTCCTTTCTTTAATCATTTTAAAACAAAAATTTTTGTGACGATTTTCCCCAATATATTAAAAAAGTTGTCTCATTCCTTTCTTTAATATTCTATTTCAAAATCAAAATCGTTTATTGAGGGAGGGTTTTGCCCCAAAGTTTGAAAGAAAGATGTATTTTTCTTACTTTAATACTCTTTATTCGGGAAGGTTTTTCCCCAAATTGCCAAAGAAAGATGTGTTTTTCCTTTCTTCGATGCTCTTGGTATTGGGAAGGTTATACCCGATTCTCTAAAGAAAGATGTTATATTC
Source organism: Pharus latifolius (assembly GCA_019359835.1). Classification (NCBI taxonomy): domain Eukaryota; kingdom Viridiplantae; phylum Streptophyta; class Magnoliopsida; order Poales; family Poaceae; genus Pharus; species Pharus latifolius. Next base: position 70,027,406 of record CM033322.1, read on the forward strand.
CTTTCTTTAATGCTCTTTCTGACAGGAAGGTTTTACCCCAACACTTCAAAGAAAGAGGTTGTTTTCCTTTCTTGGATATGCAGATTAACATTACCAAAGTTAGGTCTGAAGTGACCAAACAAGATTTTCAATGTCACCATTGATGGGAGCAGTGAAGCATGCCAGTGCGGTCCATGTGGATCTGTGAAACCCTTCAACTCCACTGGTTGGCTTCATGGTGGCAAGAGGAACGTAGTGAAGTTGATCAAAGGCCTTAGGTTGTGCCATGATTCTTCGCCATAACTTAGGAAGATGGGAGCAGTGAAGCATGCCAGAGCAGTTCACGTGGATCTGTGAAACCCTTCAACTCTACTGGTTGGCTCTGTGGTTGCATGATGGACGCAGTAAAGTTGATAAAACACCTTAGGTCCTGGCATGATTCTTCCCTATGACTTAGGGAGACTGACAGTAGTGGATCACTATGATAAAACTGTCAATTCCTCTCGCTGGTCGGTACTGTGGCTGTTAGACGGACACAGCAAAATTTCATCTTTAATTATTGTTGGGGGAAATCTCCATGCGGCCAACTCCAGGTAAGTTCATGATTGCCCGGGGACAGTGGCCCCCCTTTTAGGCTCCCGGGATCGTGCCTCCGGGGCATGTCCCGGGTGCCGCCATTTGGCCCCCGGGACCTTGCCCCCCGGGCGGGTCCCGCGCGCCGTCATTCTCCTGGGGACAGTGGCCTCCGGTGCCTGCCCCGGGCGCCGCCCTTTAGGCTCCCGGGACCGTGCCTCCGGGGCATGTCCCGGGCGCCGCCATTTGCTCCCGGGACCCTGCCCCCCGGGCGGGTCTCGGGCGCCGCCATTCGCCCGGGGACAGTGGCCTCCGGTGCCAGCCCCGGGCGCCGCCCTTTAGGCTCCCGGGACCGTGCCTCCGGGGCATGTCCCGGGCGCCGCCATTTGCTCCCGGGACCCTGCCCCCCGGGCGGGTCTCGGGCGCCGCCATTCGCCCGGGGACAGTGGCCCCCGATGCCTGCCCCGGGCGCCGCCGTTTAGGCTCCCGGGACCGTGCCCCCCGGGCTGGTCCCGGGCGCCGCCATTTGCCCGGGGACAGTGGCCCCCGGTGCCTGCCCCGGGCGCCGCCTTTTAGGCTCCCGGGACCGTGCCCCCCGGGCTGGTCCCGGGCGCCGCCATTTGCCCGGGGACAGTGGCCTCCGTTGCCTGCCCCAGGCGCCGCCTTTTACCCGGGGACAGTGGCCTCCGGTGCCTGCCCCGGGCGCCGCCTTTTGGCTCCCGGGACGATGCCTCCGAGGCATGTCCCGGGCGCCGCCTTTTGGCTCCCGGGACCCTGCCCCCCCTGGCGGGTCTCGGGCGCCGCCATTTGCCCGGGGACAGTGGCCCCCGGTGCCTGCCCCAGGCGCCGCCTTTCGACCCCCGGGACGGTGCCTCCGGGGCATGTCCCGGGCGCCGCCTTTTAGGCTCCCGGGACCCTGCCCTCCGGAAAGGGTCCCGGACGTCATCGCCCTTCTAAAAGGTAAAATCCCTGTTTGTTTATCACGTGCAGGTCACGCGAGGGACGCCTCGGGAATCAGCGACCACCTGTCAAGCATCCAAGACGTTTGACCGGAAGAAGGATGGTCCTACCCTTCAATCCGACGGTGGCTTCCGGGGTAGTTTAGGCTTTTTGCTTCTTTTTGAGGCTATAAATAGCCGTTGTACCCCTCTGTTGTAAAGGATCAGCTCATTATTATTTGGAATAGCTAAGCTCACAGACGTGCTCCGGAAGCCTCTCCCCCGGAGAGAGCCTCCCCAGCCGGCTCCGGTCGGGAGCGCGTCAACAGGACTAGGGCCCCCACCGGGACCCGAACCTGTATAAATCCACGTGTCAATTCTTGTGTTTGTCCGGCGGGGGAGGACCGGTCACCCGGTCAACCCGCGCTGCGTAATCTCCGCTAGGATCGTCTTCAAAACCTGCCGGGGTATTCTTAATACCACGACAGTTGGCGCCGTCCGTGGGGACCCGTGACAAGACGCCATGGCTCCCCCAAGAACAAGGGCTTGCACCCTTCCCGGTGACCCGGGTCTCCGAGACCCGGCGCCGTCCGCCCGGGACACTGCTGTCCCGGCGGTCCCTTCCGGAGGCGACCTGGCCCAGGTACCGCCTCCCTCCTTTCCTCTTAACTTTGGTGCTTCCACCTCCAGGTCGTTCCCGGTGACCATGGGGACCTCGGCCGGGACAAGCGTCCCCCCGACGGCTCCCCCGGCTCCCCGGGACGCCCTGCTCGAAGTTCTCGTGGAAGGCCAGCTCCGCGCCCAGCGCTCTATGAACGAGCTCCTTAGCGTGTTGGCGCGGCCTCCGGCCCCCACGTTTGCGTCGCACCCATATCCGGGGAACATGCCCCCGTTTGTGGGTTACCCGGCGGCCCCTCCGGCTTCGGGGGGGTTGTCCGCCCCGTATGATCCCACCGGGGGGTTCCCTCCCCCTGCGGGATACACGCCCGGACCCTTCCCGGCACCCGGGCCCGTCCCGGTGCCGGGAGGTTATTTCATGCCAGGGCCCTTCGTGGCACCAGGGGGGTACCCCGTCCCCGGCCTGATCCCGGGGCCGGGAGCCCACTTCTTGCCGGGGGTTTACCTTGCGCCGGGAGCCAGTCCCGCCCCCCGCGTTGCGTTTACCGCACCGGGGGCGGTCGACAGAGCAGCCCCCGTGCCGCAGCGGACTTCACCTCGCATGGGCTCCCCGGTTCCGGACGCCGCCACCGGGGCTCCCCCCTCGCCGGTTCCGGGTATTACAGGGCCTGCCCCCTTCCCGGTTCCGGTCGTGGCCACTGGGGCCCCCTCCACCTCGATTCCAGGCGTCGCCGCGGGCGCCCCCTCCCCGGTTCCGGACGATACGGGGGCTTCCCCCTTTCCGGTCCCGCGGGTCATCGCAGGGGGCTCGCCCCAACCGGCTCCGGAAGCTACAGCGCACGAGCTCCCTCCCTCGGCGGGACAGGTTCGTTTCGCCCTGGGGGAGGTCGAGCGAATGCGTTCACCAGAGCGCGGGGAAGAACTTCCCCGCGGCCGCGGCCGCGGGGAGCCTCGCTCTCGTACCGGCCGGGGGAAGAGACCCGCTGAAGAGCCAACCTCTCCGGCGGAGAGCCCAGACGTCCGGGAACTCAGTCCCGGTCCGGAGGAAAAGCGTCGCCACCGCCATTCTGGCGGACCTCTCGGATCGCTTCCAGACTCAGACAACGAAGGTCCCGTGAAAGAAGATAGCGACCGGGGCTCTCCCCGGGAAGTGCCGGGGGCCAACCAGCCCCTGTGCCGAAGACTTCGCAGCATCCGGTGGCCGCGGCCCTACCGCCCGCCACACATCGAACATTATAACGGCGAGGCAGACCCTTACGAGTTTGTGCAGGTCTACTCCACTGCTATCTCCACGGCCGGGGGGGACGAGTCAGTACAGTGCAACGTCTTCCCCCTTTACCTCTCCGGCATCGCCCGCTCCTGGTTCTACAACCTGAAGGCCGGCTCCATCAAGTCTTTCTCACAGCTCAAGCGGGAGTTCTGTGCCAACTTCCAGGGGAACTACGTGCGTCCCCTGGACTCCTCGCAGCTGTATACTGTCCGGCAGAGGACTGGGGAAACCATCAGAAGCTTCTTCAAGCGCTTTGCTCAGGTGAAGAGCAAAGTGGCCCACGTCCCCGACTCTACGGTCATTGAAGCCTGCAAAAGCAGCATCCTCCCGGGGGAGCTCCACCGAAGGCTCTCCCGGAGCTGCCCCTCTTCCGCCGACGAGCTCTTTAACGTGCTCGAAAAGTATGCTCGGGCGGAGGAAGACGATATCTGGAAGAAGACCCAGGGGGCTCCTGCCCCCGTTGACCGGGGGGCCAGGGATCCCCCCAAACGCCCCAGACAAGGGGGACATAACGAGCCACGGCCTCGGGACACTTTTGTCCTCGAGGGCGGAGGTGGCTCGTGTGACCCCCCGAGGGGCAACCGCCCCTTCCTCAAGCCGAAAGGCCAGGGGGGAGGACAGTCTTCGCACGGCCGGGAAGGCCCCGCGGGGAGAAGGCGGGAAGGACCGTGGTGCAGCTTCCACGGGTCCAGTACCCACGCTACCCGAGACTGTGATCAACTACTGCAGCACTTCGCGGCATTCCTCGACCAGCGCGGGCAAGGGGGGGAGACTCCGGCCTCCTTGCTCCCTCGGCCAGCTGTTCCGGCCCTTCCCGCTCCCGCGGGGGGTGAGCAGGCACAGGAGGGGGAGCCTTCAAAAGCTCTCCCCTTCCAGACCTCTCAGCGCCGCATCAACGTCATCGTGGGAGGGTCTGCCTCCGGGCGGGACTCCAAGTGCCAGCGTAAGGAGTACGCGCGTGAAGTTAAGGTTGTGGGGGTGCTACACACGTCCCCGCCACCAAAGTGGTCGGACGTCCCCCTCACCTTCACGGCAGAAGACGCGCGGGGGGTTTGCTTCCCCCACGACGACGCGCTCATTGTCTCTGCGACAATCTACAACTGCCACCTGGCCCGCATCCTCGTGGATGGCGGGAGCTCCGCCGACATCCTATTCCTGAAGGCCTTCAAAGAAATGCAGGTGGATGAGAAGCTCCTGCAGCCCGCAGCCGAGCCCCTGCAAGGTTTTGTCCCGGGGAAGGCGTTCCACCCCGTGGGCAAGGTAGATCTTCCCGTGACCTTCGGCGCCCCGGAGAACTACCGGACCGAGCTGGTCCGCTTCGACATAGTGGACCTCCCCTCCCCCTACAACGCGATTATGGGGAGGACCACCATCAACCGGCTGGGGGCTGCCACCCATCAAAACTACCTCTGCATGAAGATCCCCGGGCCGCATGGCGTGATCAACGTCTGGGGAGACCAAGACATGGCCCGTGCCCTGTATGTGCGCGCAGCCGCCACGATCGGAAGCGTCAACATTATTGAGGCGCCCAGGGGGGAGGCCTCCCCCCTGGAACCAGACGTCGCGGCAATACCCCCCGGGAGGCCCCCCCTCAAACCGCGTCCGGAAGGGGGCCTCCGAAAGGTCCTGCTGTCCCCGGGGCCAGCAGTGCCGCCAAGTACGAGGCTTTGCTCCTCAGGTCGCACCACGTGCTTTCCCCGGGGATCCGACGCCTCCACCTGAAGGGAGATTCTCAGCCCATATTTCACCAAAAGCACGGGCCTTACCTGTGCCGTAACGCAAATTCTAGTCTTTTATTTGCAGATGCAAAAGATGCAGAGGCACTTCGATGGCACCAAGGGGGTACCCCGTTCCTGGCCTATTCCCGGGGTAGGGAGCCCACTTCATGCCGGGGGTTTACCCTACGCCGGGGGCCAGTCCCGCCCCCCGCGTCGCGTACCGCACCGGGGGCGGTTCACAGAGCAGCCCCCGTGCCGCAGTGGACTTTCCCCCGCATGGGCTCCCCGGTTCCGGACGTCACCGCAGGAGCTCTCCCCTCGCCGGTCCCGGGTGTTACAGGGCCTGCTCCCTTCCCGGTTCCGGTCGAGGCAACTGGGGCCCCCTCCACTTCGATTCCGGTCTTCGCCACAGGGGCTTCCCCCTTTCCGGTCCCGGTCGTCGCTGCTTGAGGGCCTTTCGCCTTAGGGACCTTGTCCTCAAGCGCATTAGGCCCCCCAAGCTCTCCAACCTTTAAGAGCAGGAGCTGAAGCACACGTGGAACTTGCGTTTACTTCGCAAGTTCTATGTTTAACCTTACGGGCATGTCCCCTCCCCCGGGGCCTTCACGCCGGAGGGGGAGGAGGGACGCTGTATTTTCCTCCCCTTTCGCGGCTTCGCAGGGGGAGGCCCTGTACTTCATTTCGTTAGCAATACATAGGTCTTGCTTTGCAAACTGTCTCATTGCAGGTCTTTCTAATTACCGCCCCTAGCGGCGATGCCCTCCCCGCGAGGAAGCCCTCCCCGCGAGGATGCCCTCCCCGCGAGGAAGTGGGCCAGCCCCAACAAGTCCCTACAACGGAGCCTGCACTCCCGTAGGGCAGCTTACGATCAGCCCTCGTGGACTGAGGGTGTAAGCGGCAACCCGGTCACAGTGGCCGTGGTAACGAGTCACTTTGGGAGACTAGTCCCCTGCCCAAACACTCAAGTCCCGTCTTCGGGCATTTCCTCCTCCGGGAGTGGACGTTATTCCCGGCTCCCCGTTTCCACGGCGACCGGAAGATCAGCCCCTTGCGGCTTGATTGGATCTATCTTCCTCCTCCGGGAGTCGACGTTATCCCCGGCTCCCCGTTTTCACGGCGACCGGAAGATCAGCCCCTTGCGGCTTGATTGGATCCATCTTCCTCCCCTGGGAGTCGACGTTATTCCCGGCTCCCCGTTTTCACGGCGACCGGATGAATGCCTCCCGGAGACCCTATTCCCGGCTCCCCGTTTTCACGGCGACCGGACGATTGTCTCTCGGAGAAGTCGGATTTCTCGGGCATTTCCTTCCGCTTAAGACCCTATTCCCGGCTCCCCGTTCATACGGCGACCGGACGAGTGTCTCCCAGGAAGCTCGCCTCTGGAAATCCCATCGGGTTCTCTTGGACATTCCTTCCGCTTAAGGCCTTATTCCCGGCTCCCCGTTCTCACGGCGACCGGATGATTCTCCCGGAAGGTCTTCTCCTTGAAAACCTCGCTTTAAAATTTTCTAACTTAGAAAATTTCCTATGCTACAGGTGTCTTCCTTCCCGGGGGCCTTGTTACCCCCACAGCGCGCGGAGGCCTCCTCCGGCCCGCTGTGGGCGGGGGGGGGGGACAGGGGGCCCCCGGGTCACCCACGAACAAACATAGCTCATTCTTTTGAAGATGAGCCCCACAGACCATACAAGAAGAAAAAATAAGACAAAGCAATCAACAGAAAGGAGCTTTATTTATCGGGAAACCCGGAGGACACGCTCCCCCTCCGGTGGGCTTAAGGAAAGATACAACCCGGGTCCTAACCCGGGGGATTTCTCACAAGCCTAAGGCTCCTACCCCTAAAGCACCCGGAGGCGCTCCCTCAGCTCCCGGGCCAAGTCCCGGTACAGGGCCTGCACGCGACGCTGCGAGTCCCGAAGCACATCTGCGGGCCAAAACTCGTACCCCGCCGGTGGAAGTATCCGGAGGGGTGGTACCACCTGGGCCTCCGGACGCGGGGGAGATAGTTCGGCACGGCTATTGTCGAAATTGTCCAAGTGCCACTCCGGGCGCCACCTCAACCGGACAGGCTCCCGGGCAGTACCCCCGTCGCGTTCTCCGGAGACAAGGCTCAGCAAAATCAAAGCCGCTTGGGCGCCCCCCGGAGAGCCTCTCCCGGACCGTTGCCCGGGAGTAACCCCCCGGGAACCCTGGTAACATTTCATTGCAAAGACAGAAAAATTTCAAATATATTTCATTGCAAAATGTTTTTGTACAAGTGCCCGGGGCTTCTCCTAAGAAGCTACCGGAATCAAAATGTCTAACAAAAATAAAAAGGGGTCCTAGCTAAAGACCCGGGGGAGGCTCATACTTTAGCATTGGGGTCCTCCCCCCGGGGAGCTTCCTCCGTGGCCGGGGCAGGGGCATCCGCTGCCGGAGGCGCTGGTGTCGGGAACCTCGTCCGAATGATCCGGTCGTAGAATCCCTCCGCCAGCAGCTCCACCTCCCGGCGCGTTGGCTCGAAGGCCACCGGGAAGCTCTGGGGGATGCGCCCCCCGATCGCCCGGGCGCCAACCCCCCGATAGTCGACGAGCCCTGCGGCGGCCGCGATGACGGGAACCGCCCGGCCCCGCGCCCGGGCGTCCGCAGCCTTCGGGATGGCGGAGACTTGCGCGTTATGGAAACGTACAGCCTCCGCAAGAGTCTCCGGAGGTGCCTCCGGGCCGCTCCCCGAGCCCAGGGTTATGCCCAGACTCTCAAGGGCTGCCCGGACGGAGCGGCCCGCGTCCACCATCGCCCGGACGCTGGAGCCTTCGAGCTCCCGGAGCGCGGCCTCCCTCGCCTTGGCCTCCTCCCGGAGGCGGCTGTAGGCGCCCTCGGAAAGGTGCACCTGGGCCCGGGCCCGGGACAGCTCATCGAGAGCTTCGTTCCGCTCCCGGAGGGCCGCCTCCCGCTGCTCTACGCAGGCCGCGGCCCGGCTCTCCGCCTCCTTGAGCAGCCGGGTGACCCGCTGCTCGAGGCCCCAGGTAACAGTCGCTACCTACAAAATGAATGAAGAGTTAGAAAAATCTTAAGTGCAGGACAAATCATAAGAGCTCGGGCTACCTGGGCTCCGAGGGACTCGAGCCCCTCAAAACGCTCGTGGAGCGTTCCCCCCGCTACGAAGGCCTGCACCTTCCGGCTGTGCAGGCCCTCCGCGCAGCGGGCCACCTCCCCGGCGGGAAGCAGAGAGGTATCTTGCCCGGCGCCGCCGTTATGGCCGGGAGAGGGCCCCCGGACCTCGGAGTACGGGAGCACGGCCGTCGTCGCCGGCGTCTTCGTCGACGAAGTTTCCTCCGAGGACGACGAAGACGAGGATTGGGCGGGGATCTCCGCCCGGGGGGGGATCATCGGGCCTTTCCCCACCCCAGTCCGGAGGGCCCTCGGAGCCTCCTGCTCCGGGGGGACCTCGAAGACTGAGGGGCTCCCCCCTCCTCATCAACCGGCCAGAGGCACGGAGGCGCCGCCTCCGAAAACCTCACCTCTAGCCTCTCCGGCGCCAATGCCGCCGGGAGAGGCGAGAGGAGCGCCACGCGAATTGGTGACGGGGCGTAGTCCGCCGAATCGGACCCCGCCCCACCGACAACTACCTCCTTTCCCCGGGCCTCGACGGGGGCCTCCGGGGGCGGAGGCGTCGCCTCTGCCCGGGACGCCGCCCGGGCACGTTCAGCCGCGGGACTCGTGTCCCGAGCCCTCACCGGCGTCGCCCGCGTCATCGCGGTGCCGGGGGTCTTCTGAACCCGTGCCCTTTTGGGCTCCGAGCCCCCGGCCGCATCCTTCCCCCGTTTATGGCTCCCGGGGGTGGGGAGGGGCTTCCTCTCCGGAAGCTTAAGCCCGAAGGCCTCGGCCACCAGGTTCCGGGGGGGGCCCTCCCCCACGAGGCGCACGATGCGCTCGTGTTCGTCGGCGAAGTACCTCCCCAGGAGGTGCTCCGCCCTGTCCCTCGCCGCCGGGTATGGGCGCACTGCAAGACGTAAAAAGTTAGTCAATTTCTCAAAAAAAACTGCAAGTACAAAAATGCAGGGGACTTACGCCGCGTCACCGGCTTGACCGGAGGCCGCTGCTCTGGGCCCATGCCGATCCCCCTTCTCCCGCGTGAGAAGGGGGAAAGCCGCAGGAGCGCCAGCTCCTCCGCGGCGTCCCGCATCGAGCGGGCCTTCTTCGTCAGCACCACCTTCCCGAGGAGCTCGAACTCCTCGTCCGTCCACACCGGCGGCTTCGGTGCGGATGACCGGCTGTAGGTGGGAGGCTCCGGGGCGTAGACCACCGCCTCGTCCCGAACCCAGAGGTAGAACCACCTCCGGAGCCAGTCCCCCCAGTGGTCCCGGGAGGCCGCCGCCGGGTAGTCCGCCACCCGGGAGGGCAGCATTTGGACCATCACCGAGCCGAAGGGGGACTTCGGTCCTCCCTTCACCAGGTGGGAGCTCCGCGCTGCCGGTTCATAGAAGTACCAGAAGGCGCGGAGGGTGGGCTCCCGCCCGGTCGCTGTCTCGTAGAGCCATATAGAAAGCCCCATACCGACGAGCGCGTTCGGGGTGAGGTGGTTGAGAGCCACCCCGTACTCTTTGAGAAACTCCCGGAGCATCGGATGCACCGGGAGCCGGAGCCCCGCCTCGAGGAAGGCCTCGAAGGCCACGACCTCTCCGGGCCTGGGGCGGGGGGCTCCGTCCTTCTTCAGGGGGACCCGGATGTCCCCCTCTCCAACGATGCCCTTCTCGACCAGGGACTCCGCGTCCGAGACCGAGAACTCGGAGGCCCAGAGGAAATCCACGGGGATTTCCTCCGGGGGCACCTCCGTGGTCTTCGCTCGACCTTTGGGCGCCATTAGGTCAGTTCTTTCTTTTTTCGGTGGCTAACTTTTCAGGAGGTTGACTAAAGCTCCCGGACGCTCGCTACCGGAGGAAGCTACCGGAAATGCTACCGGGAGAGCTGAAGCTGGAGTTGGAAAATTTGGAATGAACTACCGGGGCCCCCTAAGGCCCTATTTATAGAGGCTGGCCGTGATCTAGATGCGCGCCACGTGGCCCCCTCGGAGCAATCTGGACCACTGAAATTCAAACCGTGCGCGGGAAACGAAGGGACAGACGCGTAAATCGAGACACCGGTTCGAACCGCGCGTGCATTTATTGCGAAAACGGCGCGGCCATAAAGCGCGCGGCACAGAAACCGAAGCGTCGCTGGGGCTCTGGTGATTTTCGTCCGGAGGTTTCGTCCGGAGATCTCCCCGGTAACGTAACCATTCCCTCCGGGGGCTCAAGCTTCGTCCCCAGAGGGAATAGGGGGCTACGGTTGGGGGAAATCTCCATGCGGCCAACTCCAGGTAAGTTCATGATTGCCCGGGGACAGTGGCCCCCCTTTTAGGCTCCCGGGATCGTGCCTCCGGGGCATGTCCCGGGCGCCGCCATTTGGCCCTCGGGACCTTGCCCCCCGGGCGGGTCCCGCGCGCCGCCATTCGCCCGGGGACAGTGGCCTCCGGTGCCTGCCCCGGGCGCCGCCCTTTAGGCTCACGGGACCGTGCCTCCGGGGCATGTCCCTGGCGCCGCCATTTGCTCCCGGGACCCTGCCCCCCGGGCGGGTCTCGGGCGCCGCCATTCGCCCGGGGACAGTGGCCTCCGGTGCCTGCCCCGGGCGCCACCCTTTAGGCTCCCGGGACCGTGCCTCCGGGGCATGTCCCGGGCGCCGCCATTTGCTCCCGGGACCCTGCCCCCCGGGCGGGTCTCGGGCGCCGCCATTTGCCCGGGGACAGTGGCCCCCGGTGCCTGCCCCGGGCACCGCCGTTTAGGCTCCCGGGACCGTGCCCCCCGGGCTGGTCCCGGGCGCCGCCATTTGCCCGGGGACAGTGGCCCCCGGTGCCTGCCCCGGGCGCCGCCTTTTAGGCTCCCGGGACCGTGCCCCCCGGGCTGGTCCCGGGCGCCGCCATTTGCCCGGGGACAGTGGCCTCCGTTGCCTTCCCCGGGCGCCGCCTTTTACCCGGGGATAGTGGCCTCCGGTGCCTGCCCCGGGCGCCGCCTTTTGGCTCCCAGGACGATGCCTCCGGGGCATGTCCCGGGCGCCGCCTTTTGGCTCTCGGGACCCTGCCCCCCGGGCGGGTCTCGGGCGCCGCCATTTTCCTGGGGACAGTGGCCCCCGGTGCCTGCCCCCACCGGGACCCGAACCTGTTTAAATAAATCCACGTGTCAATTCTTGTGTTTGTCCGGCGGGGGAGGACCGGTCACCCGGTCAACCCGCGCTGCGTAATCTCCGCTAGGATCGTCTTCAAAACCTGCCGGGGTATTCTTAATGCCACGACAATTATTGCATGGTTTTGCAAATGATTAAAGATACACATGTTTAAACATAAGTGTTGAGTGCTGTTTGGTCACTTTATGTTTCTCTTTTCATACTTGAGGAGCATCATGACTCGGTCAAGACCGAAAAAAAAGAAGTTCTTGGTCAAATCTGGTTTCACGACCAGTGTAGATTCCTGGTCGAACTTGGTCGAGTGTTTGTTTCATTTTTTTTGCCAAGTTAAGTTCGGGTTGCTTTGCACACGAACTCAACTCAACGAGGGGCATTTTTTTGATGAATTTTTGTAATAAAATTTGTCATGAATAGTCCCATGTGATCAGAAGAAAACCTGGTCAAAATCAGCTCCAAAATAGGCCTAGTCAAAATAATCTTGGGGCTAGTCGAGATGGAGGAGTTTTGGTCAAAAGCAGCTCCCAAACTAGTTTGGTAAAAAAGACCACAGCACTGGTCAAAAATGGACATCATAACTAGTCTGGTCGAAATGACCATGGAACTAGTCAAAAAAGACCACAACACTGGCCCTTGGTCTAGGTCTCCGGTCTCAGGTCTTTGGTCTCGAGCCTCTGGTCTCAGGTCTTTGGTCTCGAGCCTCTGGTCTCAAGTCTCAAGTCTCAGGTCTCTGATCTCTAGCCTCTGGTCTCAGGTCTCTGGTCTCCGGCCTCTGGTCTCATGTCTCTGGTCTCAGGTCTTTGATCTCAGGTCTCTGGTTCCTCTTCTCAGGTCTCTGGTCATTGACCTTTGGTCACAAGTCCCTGGTCTCGGGCCTCTGGTCTTAGATCTTTGGTCTCAGGTCGCTAACCTCTGGTCTTATGTCTCTGGTCTCAGGTCTCTGATCTCTAACCTCTGGTAGCAGGTCTTTGGTCTCGGGCCTCTGGTCTCTGGTCTCTGGTCTCTGATCTGTAACCTCTGGTCGCAGGACTTTGGTCTCGAGCCTCTGGTATCAGGTCTCTGGTCTCGGGCCTCTGGTCTCTGGTCTCTGGTCTCTGGTCAGGGGTCAAAATGGACTTTGGTCACTAGTCTAAATCCGATTCGATTTCAACCTGACTGAACCTCTAGGGCCCTTTAATGGCTCAAAATTTGCAAAAAAGGAAAAAATCTTTTTTGTATCCTTTTGTTTAAGGAATAATCTTTTTGTATCTCTTTTTTAGGGGATAATCTTTTTTTGGTATCCTTTTATTTAGAAATAATCTTTTAAAAGGGGAAGTATATTGCCCATCCAATTGGTCGAAGTGGAGCTAGTGCAATGATTAATAATGTTGAAGCTGTCAAGACAAGTTGAAATCCTAATGAGTCCTTGATGGATGTTTCAATGGGCTGCCTACCATGCAATGTGCTTTTCCTGAAGCTAAAGAAGTCGAAAGTGTTATCACAAATCATTCCATCCATCATTACATATTGCTGGGTATTGATGAGGCAAAGGCAACATAATTTTGTGTCTGTGACTGACGAAGCCGGGCACCATTCATGCCGGGTACTGATGAGGCAAAGGCATCCATTTGTTTGCGACTGACGAGGCCGAACAACCCCCTGGCCAGGCACCGACGAGACAAAGGCCATATTTTGTGATAGCAGCATAGAGTGACGAAGCTATGGATTTGCATATTTGCATGCATGGGCATCCGCATTGCATTTATTAATCAAGGGCAAAGTTATTTTGAAGATTGAAGACGACGACCATCAGCACAACTTAATTAGAGATTTTCTGCGGACTTGTTCTGCAGATGTAATTAACAATGAGCTTTTCAAAAGATCTGAGGAACCATGAACCCTGCAATCTCCTGAAGTCAAGATGTATTTTCCTAGACTCAATGAAAATTTGTAAATCCCAAAGGGGCTTGTAACTTATAATTCTTTTCAGAACTAATGAAGTGCGTTGTTTCCTCTAAGATTTTACATTCTATGTTCTCTTATGTGTATACTCATGTATACTAGCACGCCCGCATCAAAAAGAGGGCCAAATTTCCCGGAAGAGAGATCTTCCCGGTGAAACAATTAGGAATGGTATTTCTCACTCATACGAATCTCTTAACAAACTGTCGAAGAGTCTCAATTGAAGTTTGGCGCAGACGATGAAGATCATCCTCGTTGCCAGCCTTCTCATAGCAGTTTTGGAAATTATTGATCATGACTGTCGACGATTCGGACTCTGAGTCCTCAGTCGAACTTATGCAAAATTTGTAATGGTGAGACCTTTCAAGATGACCCTCCGGGAAGGTATGTAGAAAAATGGTGAATGGGAGCACAGAGAGATTTATACAGGTCCGGGCCCTCGATGGTGGGAGTAATAGCCCTACGTCCTGTTAGGATTTCACTATAATTGATAAAAGGTTACAAAACAGTGGAAAAACCCCTTCACAAGCGAAAGGTTTTTCCTATATAAATGTACGGAGTAAAGCCAGGGAGGCTTGTAAGAACTATCTAATTTGGGCCATAGACTTGGCTGTTTTTAGTGGTTGAGATGCCTTGTGTTTCGCTTGTATCAGGAGTCTTGTTCTTCCAAATGGATCGGATGTCCCCCGTTTGATGTATTTTGCCACCCTTTTATACTGGACGAAAGGATGCCATGTCGTAACTGCATCAAACAGTTGTTTAGATGGTTGGATGTGGTTTATCAAACCACTATTAACTTCCAAGTAGATTAAGCACGTGTTATTCGTGAAATAACTGCTTGTGTTAACCTCCTGGCGGTTAGTTTTCTACGTGGAGGAATCTTCGAGATACTTGGAATATTCTCACCATAGGGATAACCGGTTAGATAAATTCCAAGTACCTTGGTCGAGAACATTCTGACCGCGGGTTGTTGGCTGACCGCGCAACATCTTCGACCTTCTGTTCGGCATAACATACGAACTTCTGACCGCGCAAAGCCTATGGTATGATCGCACGAGGCTTGCGACCTGATCGCGCAAAGCCTGCGACCTTAGGCAGATACTTCCCAAAATGACTTGAGTTCACACCGCCGGGCACGTGTTTGACTCGAATCTGTCTTGAGCCAACAGCGCAATTATTTGAACTGACTCGGGTGTCAATCCTCGTCAGCTAGCCCCCAAATTTAAAGAAAACGAAGGGACGTGTTCACTTTAAATTTAAAGAAATCATCGGAATATTAACCCGATTCTTCAAATCTCCCGCTTAGTGGCGCACTAAGTAGGTCGGTTGGTTCCCCGAGACATGCTCTGGGTATTATGTGACAGGTCATGATAGCACCGTAAAAATGTTTTTTAACTCGAGGTAAAATTATAAATGCTTTGTAGAAAACCAAGGCACCTGGAATGCGAACCGTCACCTTGGCGGCTATAAATACCGGGTTCTCGGTTCTGTAAAGCTTCACAATTTCTTCCCACAACTAAGTCCCTCCCTAGACAATCTTGATTCTTTTCTTCATACACTTCCTGATGGCAGATCACAACATCATCGAAATTGAGAGTGATGAAGAGAAAGTTGTCGAACAGGGGCCTCAGATATATGAAGATTTGTCTCCTTCAAGGAAGAAACTCAAGGTTGACGAGGAATCTTCCAGCAGAACGAAGGTGAAAAATGTAGCAAGTCTCTTTCTTCCTTCAGTTCCTATAACTCTTCCTGTTCATGCTTCTCGGCAAATTAGGCCTTTGACTTTGGAGAGAAACCTTTCTCCATTTCATCCTAATACCTCCAACCTTTATTTGGGTGATCAACATTCTGGTCGGCAAGCGGTGACTATCCCTCGACCAGATGATTCCCAAATTGTGTTGGCGAAGCAATCATATGGTGGGAAGGTTGCACTTCCACCATCTGATGATCCTCTTCCCAGGACGAATATATCAACAAGCCATGAGCTAGGACAGGTAATAATTCTTTTCCTTTTGCTGATAGTTATGGTCAGCACAACTAATTTTCGTAAATGTAGGAGGTTGGAGGCTCCAGCAATCAGCCTTCTGTTGCTCCATCTTTTCCTTCCAGAGAGATTCTTCTGGAGGAGAAGAATGCCCTGGAGAAGAAGATCGAAGAGATGTCTTCGAAGATTCTGCATTTAGCAGAATGTTTCGAAAGGTCCCATGAAGAGGCGCGCCAGCTCCGTCGAGAGAGGGATCACGCTCAGCGACAGCGAGAACTCTCTGAGTTGATTAGGGACAATAGTGCGTCTCTTGTTAGGGATGATGTAGATAGACTTAGGTTAGTTGCTAGTTCCGTAGGGGTTGTCAGTGTAGATCCTACTGACAACAACATGTCCCTTGGGGAACTTTGTAAACTCCTTTCGGATCAAGTCAACGCTTTGATCGACTGTATCCCTTTTGTATGTAAAGAATGCAAGAAATAAAAATTTCTTTCTTCAAATAGTTATTTTTTACATCTTCTGTGTGAATACATGGCCATGAGTAACGCTTTCGCGACCATTCATACACAGGGAAATTTCAGTTCTGCGATCAGAATCACGCTTTTATAAAAGCACCGCGACCAGATCTGATACCGCGATTAGACCTAAGGCAGCTGTTAGAACTGAATTTCGACCAAGATTGAGGCTTGGTCGGACCGTCACTTCGATTAGAATCGGAGCTTAATCCAAAGCATAATTTCAATCAAACCATAACCCGATTAGAATACATCCGTACGTCCAAAAATTGAGTGCATGATTTTTTCGTAAAAAATGTTCAAAGCATACAAAGGAAAAATGTCTTCTGAAAAGTACTGAAAATTTTTCAGTCCTTTTGCACTTTTAGTTTCCGAAACAAAGAAGTCTTTTTGTTTCAGATCCGATGCCTGAACACTTTATCGGGTCCGCCAGAGGCAGTATCCATTATGGGAAATTAATAAAGCATTCAATGGAACGTTTGAAATGAAACGTTACTCACATTAATGCGCCGCCTTGGGTCAATAAAAAGAGCAGATGTCTTCTCAAAGAAGCCACACAGCCAAAAACCCTCATCGTTCCCGCCGCACAAAACCCTCATTTTCTTCAGCCTTCGTCTTCCCAAAATCGCCAACTTTTCCTTTGATTCTCCACCAAAAATGGCGTCCTGGAGCCGATCCATTCACCACTCTGAGGAGAGCCTAGTGGCGTTGGAGAAGGAGGAGATCCTTCCTCCGCGGTTGCTCATCAACTGGTGGCCTGCGGAGAAGGACCAAGAAACCCCAACCGTCCAACAGGGCGAGTTGGTGGTTTTTGAGGAGTACTTGCGTTGCGGGTTTCGATTCCCTGAGAGTCGGTTCCTCAAAGATGTCCTTGAGCATTATGGGTTGGAGCTGATCAACCTCCACCCAAATGCTGTACTGATCCTGGCGGTGTTCCAGCATCTTTGCGAGGCGTTCGTCGGAGTGTATCCCAGCGTGGACCTCTTCCGACGATTCTATTTCTCAGTGTGGTCGAAGAGCGCCAACGCCACCGGATGTATCTACTTCCGACTGAGGGATAAAAAGGAGTATCCCTTTCCACCCCTGCGAGACTCAGTGCATGGGTGGCATCAGAAGTGGTTTTACTGTACCCCGCCGAAGCAGAGCGGGCTATGGTTTGAAAACTCGCGGCCAGAGAAGCCGAGCGAATTGGACACTCTCCCGGCGATGAACTCGGAGTTCATGAAACACGCCGAGGTAATTCTTCACTTGGTCGAAGAAGGATTGACGGCTCAGGACATCATCCGAGACTTCGTGAAGAACCGGGTGAGCCCCCTGTGTGAAAGGGCTCATCCTGCTTGGGAGAGTAGGTCCATGGCGGATGGCACCCTGGACTATAATGAAGTATTTGTTTCTGACACCGAAAAACTTTCATGTCTTTCTTGCAATATATTCATTCTAACTTGCATTTGGTAACAGTCCTGTCCTCTGCTGAAATTGAGAGGCGGACTAATCACCTCCTCTGGGCATATAACGCCGAGGTAGAGGGTGCTAAGGGGTCGCCTCGCCCCCAGAGCCTGATTCACGCTGGTGACGACCTCAGGCAAGAGCGCCGAAAGGTACATTCTCCACTTGGCCTCTGTTTTGTAGGTTTTATGTCGGTCCAGTACTAATCCCGGTGAACAGCTTCTTGGGAGGTTCGCTGAGGCGACATTTCCCAGCGAGAACGTCGGTTCCCTGGGAAAGCCGACAACCAAGAACGTGAAGAAGATTTCCTCGAGACCCCGGACGAGGAATCCCGCCCCCAAGAAAGTCAAGCTAAATCTTGGGGAAGGATCCTTCATGAAGCACTCCTTCCACGGCCCGAAGAACTGCGGTAAGATATCAACTCCCACCGCTCTTTCCAGGTGATAACTCAAATTACTTCTTCGTCGTACAGGGAGAGGGGAGCGAGGAGGAGGAGGACGATGATGTCCCTCTAGTTCACCGGAGGAAGAGGATCACGGGCTCTCCATCCGGTGATGCTCCAACCCATTCCGCAGGGATGACTGCTACTGCAGAGGCCGCTGTAGCAGACCCTACGACCACTGAAAGCCTTGTGGTCGCAGATGATCCTTTAGCCCCTGAAGCTCCCGAGGCTTCAGAGCCAGTTGCCTCTACCTTCCCGGTCAAAGGGACGACCGTGGTAAGATTTTCCCACAGTCTGTTTTCTTCAATTCCCCCTGTGTACTTGATGAGCTAATGCTTACGCAGGGAGAAGAGCTTCCCCCTGTGACTCCTACTAGCCCCAGGGAAGAAAATACTTCTCCTACGCAGACAGGAGCGGAGGTGGTTGTTCAAGATCCTATGGCGGTTACACATGAGGTACCGGCTACAGGATCCCAGGAGACAGCAAGGTCCTTGGATGGGACGTCACTAATGGGATCAACTGCCCAGGTAATGATCCTTCTTGTTAGCCTTTTATCTTCCCTTGAAAAAATGTTCATAGGGGAAGGGGGGCCCTTGTTTTCCAAGAGGAAGATCAAGGCGGACGATACTTGTCCCCGTACTCAAGGAGAACCTTCTCAGAAATCCCAAAAGCTAATGGGATTTCAATTAAGGTAAGAACCTTCATTCTGGTTGTATTAGAAATGATGGTCACCAATCGTTACCATTTGATTTCTCTTTTCCTCCATCAGACGGAAAGAAATAGCACCCAGTCCTCCAACCGCTTCGGGAAGGGTTGAAGTCACTACTGGTGCAGGAGCCTCCAGTGAGGAGCGCTCCACCCCCTCGGCCCAGGAAGTTGTCTGAGTCGCGGGGGGAGAAACAGATACGAGGACCCAGTCGCAGTCGCCGGCGACTGGAAGCAGTACTCAGCAGGCACTTCCTCCTACTGTCCCTACTGTAGGCACTTCCGGGCCTTCGGCGAATCTCCCCATCAGTCCGGAAGATGCCTCTCTGGAGAAATTCATGAAGGTATAATGAATCCCTCTCTGGGTGTCCTGAATTGTACATAGGACACTTTTAACTCTTTCTTTGCATTACAGGAACTGTCCCGGATGATGGCCCAATCGCACGCTACGACGGCGAGCATGGTGGCCATACAAAGAGAACGAGACAGCTTGCGCAAGTAAGGATCATCATTCTTCAATTTATAGAGGTATAAATTGGTTACGACCATTCCTTCTGTTTTACTACAGGAAGGTGGCACTGCAGGATAAGGAAATGGCCACAATGAAGCTCCATTCGATATCAGTGATTAGGAACCAAGAGATTGAAAATAACAGACTACGGTCGCAACTTGCTGGTAAGTCGCCTCCTGAGCTAGGAAGACTTGTCTTATCAATATACGAGTAACCTTTTCCCTTGTTGCAGCGCAAGCAGGTCAAATAAAGCAGCTCAGTGTGGATAATAAACTCCTCCAGGATTCTATCGAAGCCTCCAGAAGGGTGATTGGAAAGCTGAGCAGTTCAGTCTTCAAAAAACTGAAGGCGGTGGCTCATCTTCTGAAGGTTGATGTGGTCGAAACCACTCGAGACGATCTCAGCCAAGAGGACTGGGCTGCCCTAGTTATAGCTCAAGCAGAGTCACTTCTCGAGTATCTCCCTAAGGATACACAGCGAAGAGAAGAGGTAATCAGAACCAGAGTTTGGTCAGCCGCTTCCGCTATCCTAAGCCGGATTCGACTCCACTATGGCCCAGATACAGATCTGAATCCACTGGTGGGACCGGTTAGATCGAGAGTGAAGAGCAACTAGAGGCCGTCATGGAGGAGATTAATCCCCTTGTAGATAAACTCCTGATTGAGCTCGGGATTGAATGATCCCTATACCTGTACAGAAACAGTTGTATACGATGCAATGCACATGAAAATTCACTTTTTGAAAATGAATATATTTTTGTTTTATGTTGGTTTATATTATAAACCTATCCCCCTAGCCCCCGCCTGTGATTCTAGATACTGAAGGCTTAGTATTACAAACACAGGGGAAAAAATGAATATAACGACTAGGGGTGTATGAAAAAATCAACAATTATAATTATTATAACACCTAGACTTGTTTGCTAACCAGCAGCCACTCGGATAACCAAGGACTTGTCAGAAAGCCCCGTGTGCGTTAAGAAACGGCTTATTTAGGAGTGACTTATCTGAAAGTGGTTGTGAGATCGGCCAGCGAATCCGACCAGGATGTTATAATGATCTAACCGCGTGCGACCAGCTCCCGAGCCGAATTCACAGTGGATGGGCCTAAAGGGAAATATTCCTCATATAAACGCAAAACATTTTTAATTTTATGAAGGAATGCTAATTGAACAGGAAAAATGGGGTTGAGTACTTACACGTAGAACTTGCGAAGTTGATCGATGTTTCAAGTATTGAAAAAAATTCGACCATCCCCCATGGCTAACCGCGCGGATCCTGGTCGCGGCACCGAGACCACAGTATAAGGGCCTTCCCACTTCGGGGAGAATTTGTTGCGATTAGACTGATTTTGAATTTTTCGTAAGACCAGATCGCCCACGTGAAGATTACGTGGTCGCACCCTTTTACTGTGATACTTGCGCAAAGCTTGCAAGTATGCCGCGGATTTGATCAAAGCGCGATTACGCCATTCTTCTAAGAGGATAAGATCTTGCGACCGCTGTTCGGACTGATTAATCTGTTCAAATTGTTTTGTCCGAACAGACCCAATACTAATTTTGATAGGCAATACAGCCTCGGCCCCATAGACCAGATGGAAGGGCGTCTCACCGGTGGCTCGACTAGAAGTAGTTCGTAGTGCCCACAGAACGGTATTAAGCTCGTCTGCCCAAGCCCCCGAGCGAGTCTTAAGGCAATCAAAAACGCGTTTTTTAATGCCTTGTAGTATCTGCCCATTGGCCCGTTCTACAGCGCCATTGCTTTGTGGATGCGCCACAGAAGCAAAGCACACCTTAGTTCCAATCTGATCGCAGTAGTCTAGGAAAAGACCATTTGCGAACTGAGAACCGTTATCAGTGATAAGGCGGTCTGGAACACCAAATCGAGCAACAATGTTCTTGTGAAAGAACTTTTGTGCTGCTGATGCGGTAACATTGCGTACCGGTTCGGCCTCGATCCACTTTGTAAACGTGTCAATGGCTACGAACAGGAACTTGTACCCATTGACCGCTTGTGGCATAGGACCTACAATATCCATCCCCCAGACCGCGAAAGGCCATGTGAGGGGAATAGTTTGTAACGCATAGGCAGGTTGATGAACCTGTCTGGCGTGGAACTGGCACTGAGGACACGTCTTGACCATACGCTTGGCATCATCGAGTGCCGAAGGCCAATAGAATCCTTGTCGAAATGCTTTTCCGACCAGTGTTTGATAGGACGCGTGTGCACCACATACACCGTCATGTATTTCTTTCAAGAGGGATTTTCCTTCCTCCTGAGATACGCAACGCATGAATACTCCTTGAGTACCCTTTCTGTACAAAACCCCATCTATGAGTTTGGACAGTCGTGCTTTTCGAATTAACCGATTACTTTCGGTTTCGTCCTCGGGTAGGGTCCCATGTTCAAGATATACTCTCAATGGATGTCGTGGTATTGAGAATACCCCGGCAGGTTTTGAAGACGATCCTAGCGGAAATCACGCAGCGCGGGTTGACCGAGCGACCGGTCCTCCCCCGCCGGACAAACACAAGAAAAGACACGAAGATTTATACAGGTTCGGGTCCCAGTGGGGGCCCTAGTCCTGTCGACGCGCTCCCGACCGGAGTCGGCTGGGGAGGCTCTCTCCGGGGGAGAGGCTTCCGGACCACGTCTGTGAGATTAGCTATTCCTAATAATAATGAGTTGATCCTTTACAACAGAGGGGTACAAGGGCTATTTATAGCCCCAAAAAGAAGCAAAAAACCTAAACTACCCCGGAAGCCACCGTCGGATTGAAGGGTAGAACCGTCCTTCTCCCGGTCAAACGTCTTGGATGCTTGACAGGTGGTCGCTGATTCCCGAGGCGTCCCTCGCGTGACCTGCACGTGATAAACAAACAGGGGTTTTACCTTTTAGGAGGGCGATGACGTCCGGGACATGCCCGGAGAGCACGGTCCCGGGAGCCAAATGGCGGCGCCCGGGGCAGGCACCGGAGGCCACTGTCCCCGGGCCAAATGGCGGCGCCCGGGACATGCCCGGGGGGCACGGTCCCGGGGGCCAAATGGCGGCGCCCGGGGCAGGCATCGGAGGCCACTGTCCCCGGGCCAAATGGCGGCGCCCGGGACATGCCCGGGGGGCACGGTCCCGGGGGCCAAATGGCGGCGCCCGGGGAAGGCACCGGAGGCCACTGTCCCCGGGCCAAATGGCGGCGCCCGGGACATGCCCGAGGGGCACGGTCCCGGGGACCAAATGGCGACGCCCGGGACATGCCCGGGGGGCACGGTCCCGGGGGCCAAATGGCGGCGCCCGGGGCAGGCACCGGAGGCCACTGTCCCCGGGCCAAATGGCGGCGCCCGGGACATACCCGGGGGGCACGGTCTCGGGGGCCAAATGGCGGCGCCCGGGGCAAGCACCAGAGGCCACTGTCCCCGGGGGCCAAATGGCGGCGCCCGGGGCAGGCACCGGGGGCCACTGTCCCCGGGCAAAACGGCAGCCCCCCTGTACCTGGACTTGACCGCGTGGAGATTTCCCCCAACAGCAGCCCCCCATTCCCTCCGGGGACGAAGCTTGAGCCCCCGGAGGGAGTGGTTACGGTACCGGGAAAATCTCCGGATGAAAACCCCGGACGAAAATCACCGGAGCCCCGGCGACGCTTCGGTTTCTGTGCCGGGCGCTTTATGGCCGCGCCGTTTTCGCAATAAATGCACGCGCGGTTCGAACCGGCGTCTCGATTTACGCGCCTGTCCCTTCGTTTCCCGCGCACGGTTTGAATCAGTGGTCCAGATTGCCCCGAGGGGCCACGTGGCACGCATCTAGACCACGGCCAGCCTCTATAAATAGGGCCTTAGGGGGCCCCGGAAGCTCATTCCAAATCTTCAACTCCAGCTTCAGCTCTCCCGGTAGCGCTCTTCCGGTAGCTTCTCCGGTAGCCGTTTCCGGTAGCTCGTCCGGGAGTTGTTGACTTAGCCACCTGAAAACTTAGCCACCCAAAAAGAAAGAAAGAACTGACCTAATGGCGCCCAAAGCTCGAGCGAAGACCACGGAGGTGCCCCCGGAGGAAATCCCCGCGGATTTCCTCTGGGCCTCCTAGTTTTCGGCCTCGGACGCAGAGTCCCTGGTCAAGAAAGGCGTCGTTGAAGAGGGGGACATCCGGGTCCCCCTAAAGAAGGACGGAGCCCCCCGCCCCAGGCCCGGGGAGGTCGTGGCCTTCGAGGCCTTCCTCGAGGCGGGGCTCCGGCTCCCGGTGCATCCGATGCTCCGGGAGTTCCTTAAGGAGTACGGGGTGGCTCTCAACCACCTCACCCCGAACGCGCTCGTCCGTATGGGCCTTTTTATATGGCTCTACGAGACAGCGACCGGGCGGGAGCCCACCCTCCGCGCCTTCCGGTACTTCTACGAGCCGGCAGCACGGAGCTCCCACCTGATGAAGGGAGGACCGAAGTCCCCCTTCGGCTCGGTGATGGTCCAGATGCTGCCCTCCCGGGTGGCGGACTACCCGGCGGCGGCCTCCCGGGACCACTGGGGGGACTGGCTCCGGAGGTGGTTCTACCTCCGGGTCCGGGACGAGGCAGTGGTCTATGCCCCGGAGCCTCCCACCTACAGCCGGTCATCCGCACCGAATCCGCCGGTGTGGACGGACGAGGAGTTCGAGCTCCTCGGGAAGGTGGTGCTGGCGAAGAAGGCCCGCTCGATGCGGGACGCCGCGGAGGAGCTGGCGCTCCTGCGGCTTTCCCCCTTCTCACGCGGGGGAAGGGGGATCGGCATGGGCCCGGAGCAGCGGCCTTCGGTCAAGCCGGTGACGCGGCGTAAGTCCCCTGCATTTTTGTACTTGCAGTTTTTTATTAGAAATTGACTAACTTTTTACCTCTTGCAGTGCGCCCGTACCCGGCGGCGAGGGACAAGGCGGAGCACCTCCTGGGGAGGTACTTCGCCGATGAACACGAGCGCATCGTGCGCCTCGTGGGGGAGGGGCCCCCCCGGAACCTGGTGGCCGAGGCCTACGGGCTCAGGCTTCCGGAGAGGAAGCCCCTTCCCACCCCCGGGTCTCATAAGCGGGGGAAGGACGCGGCCGGGGGTGGGAAGGGGCTTTTCATGCCCGGGGGGCACGGTCCCGGGGGCCAAATGGCGGCGCCCGGGGCAGGCACCGGAGGCCACTGTACCCGGGCCAAATGGCGGCGCCCGGGACATGCCCGGGGGGCACGGTCCCGGGGACCAAATGGCGGCGCCCGGGACATGCCCGGGGGGCACGGTCCCGGGGGCCAAATGGCGGCGCCCGGGGCAGGCACCGGAGGCCACTGTCCCCGGGCCAAATGGCGGCGCCCGGGGCAGGCACCGGAGGCCACTGTCCCCGGGCCAAATGGCGGCGCCCGGGACATACCCGGGGGGCACGGTCTCGGGGGCCAAATGGCGGCGCCCGGGGCAGGCACCGGAGGCCACTGTCCCCGGGGGCCAAATGGCGGCGCCCGGGGCAGGCACCGGGGGCCACTGTCCCCGGGCAAAACGGCAGCCCCCCTGTTCCTGGACTTGACTGCGTGGAGATTTCCCCCAACAATGGATGAGTCCAATCCTGTTCCTGACCGAGGTTGGTAACGGAGGCTATTACCGGATCATCCTCAGCCGAAGTCATGATGGAAGGATGGTCCAAGTGTTCAATGAACACTCCTACCGGAGCAGATGTGCGTGAGGGCCCAATTTTGGATAATTGGTCTGCGAGAATGTTGTCCTTTCGCGGGATATAATGGACTTCGAAATGACTGAAGTGTTTTTCCAATCTCCTCACTTCCCCCAGGTAATGAGCCATTGTCTCATCGGAGGTGCTATACTCCTTGTTTACCTGGTTTACGACTAGCTGTGAGTCTCCCCTCACCACTAATCGACGGACTCCGAGGAATTTTGCTGCCCGGAGCCCTGCAAGAAGACCTTCATACTCTGCTGCATTGTTAGTCGCAACAAAGTGTAGTTGAATGACATACTTAAGCTGTTCGCCCTGGGGCGTAACTAAGACTACTCCAGCCCCCGAGTGTTGAAAACTACGGGAGCCGTCAAAGTACATTGTCCAGTAATCGGGGCACTCTAGTTCCTCTGCCGACTGCACGGGTGGCTCAGGGTTGGTCCATTCAACCGCAAAATCGGTCAAAACCTGAGACTTAACCGCCGTGCAGGGCGTGAAATGTATCTGAAAGCATTTGGCGATTCGACCAGACTTCTCTGGGTTTTGGACAATATCCCCCAAAGGAAAAGAGGAGGGTACTGTGATCTTGTGCGGTTGAAAGTAATGTCGTAGCTTACGGGAAGCCATCAGTAGCGCGTAAAGTATCTTCTGGACCTCAGGGTAGCGCTCCTTAGGACCATGAAGTACCTCGCTCACATAGTAGATGGGTCTATGTATCCCTTCCCTATCCACGATCATAACAGCGCTGACCGCGTGCGGTGTGGCCGCCAGGTAAAGAAGCAATGGTTCTCCTTTGTCGGGAGACACCAATACTGGCGGACTGGATAGATATGTCTTTACCTCCTAAACTGCTTTTTCGGCCTCATCCGACCATGTAAAGTTATGATGCTTCCGCAAGGCTTTGAAGAAAGGCAATCCCCTTTCACCTAATCGTGATATGAAACGACTTAAAGCCGCCATGCGACCAGCCAGGCGTTGAACATCTTTCATGGTCGAGGGCGATCTCATTTGTTCAATAGCCCTGATTTTCTCAGGATTAACTTCAATGCCCCTGGAACACACAAGGACAAGGAGTTTTCCTGAAGCAACCCCGAAAGAATATTTCTCCGGGTTTAACTTTATTCCAAAGCGATTCAAATTACAGATGGTTTTAGCGAGATCATCCAAATGGGACAATTTCTTGGTACTTTTTACAACCAAATCGTCTACATATGCTTCGAGATTACGCCTTATCTGGGAAAGAAAGGTCTTTTGCATCAAGCGCTGGTACGTGGAACCTGCGTTCTTGAGACCGAACGGCATTCTGACGTAGCAGTATGTGCCGGACGGGGTGATGAAGGCAGTTTTCTCTTCATCGTCTTCTGCCATGCTAATTTGATGATAACCTGAGTAGGCATCCAGAAAACTCCTCAGTTCGCAACCCGCAGTTGAGTCGACCAGCTGGTCGATGCAGGGAAGGGGAAAGTCATCCTTCGGACAGGCAGTGTTGAGGCTAGTGTAGTCGACGCACATGCGCCACTTGCCATTTGACTTGCGGACCATGACCGGATTGGCGAGCCATTCTGGGTGATCCACTTCACGGATAAACCCGGCCTGTAGGAGTTTGTCCAATTCCTCTCGGATGGCTTCCTGTCGGTCAGCAGCAAAACACCTGAGCTTTTGCTTTGTTGGTCGTTGTACAGGTCGAATTGCTAACTTGTGCTCAATTACTTCCCTTGGGACACCGGGCATGTCGGACAGTTTCCACGCAAACACATCTGCGTTAGCCCGGAGGAAAGCAACGAGGTCGAGTTCCTATTTGTCATCCAGAGCTGATCCGACCCGAACTATCTTGGATGGATCATCTGGGTACAAAGGAACCAATTTGAGCTTTTCATCTGGTCGAGGAGCAGCCTTGATCGCGTCGGTGGTAACAGTGGCGACCTGAGCGTCCTGGAGGGGAAGTTGATCGACCATCTCCAAAGATAGCCGGTCGCACGTGAGTGCCACGTTGCGACTGCCTCAGACCGAGATGACACCTTTGGGGCCAGGCAATTTCCCGTACTGATAAGCATAGTGCGTTGCCATCATGAACTTAGCAAGAGTTGGCTGCCAACGATTGCATTATAAGCTGAGTCACAATCGATTACGTCAAAAGTAACCAATTCTGTCCGGAAGTTGTCTGGTTCTCCCAGTGTGACCGGGAGGACCACTTGTCCCAACGGCATCATGGAGGGGCCTGGGATTATCCCATAAAATAGATGGATTATGGGTTTAATCTTCGAACGAGGAATTTGCATCTCGTCGAGTGCCTTGACCAACAAAATGTCAAGGGAGCTTCCTCCGTCGATCAGGACCCTTTCAACTCTCGCGTTACTGATGATCAGGGTAATGACCAGAGGGAGCCTCAATGGTCGTGTTAACCCCGCCGGACAATCAGTGCGATCAAATGTTAAAGGTGTATCCGACCAACGGGGGTACTGAGGTTCACCAAGGGATGTCTCCGTTTGGTTAACCTCTCAGTAAAAGGCCTTAAACTGCCTTTTGGAAACGAAAGAAGAAGAACCTCCAAAAATAACGTTAACATGATTTTGAGGAACATGGTAGGACATTTCCTCGTCTCTGTCGGCGTCCCTAAGTCCGCACGCCTGTTCTTTAGGTGGTAAGGTTGGCATTGGCCCAACTCCCTGGTAGAAGTCATCCAGTTGCTTCAACTAACTCCTGCAATTCTTGAGATCGTGGCCTGCGGAGTTGTGGAGTGGACACCACCTTTTGCCCTCCTGCGGATTAGTTGACTTTTCTGGCTGGTCGACATTTTGACCACCAGAGGCAGTTTTATTTTTGAATGAAGACTTATTACCTCTGGTCGAGGGTGGCTTCTCTGCGACTGCGACCTCGCGACCTCGCGGTACTGTCCAGAGCGGTTCCTCTTCGACTTCTTTGACTTCCCACCCGATGAAGACTCGGGCTTCTTGCTTGAATCTTCTTTCCTGGCATCCTTGAAGCCTGGTTGGGGTGGTAGGTCCCCCTTGTCGACCATTCGATTCCATTCGACCGCTTCGGCTGCATCGGAATATCGATCGGCCATGTCGAACAGATCGGCAACTGATCGAGGAGGGTGGATAAGCAAGTCTTCAGTGAATCTCCGGTATCGAACGGCATGCTTAAATGCCCTGATTACGGAGCCATCAGATATGTTCGGGATGGTATTCCTCACCCCGACAAACCTCTTGACAAACTGCCGAAGTGTTTCGGTTGAAGTTTGCCGCAGCCGATGAAGGTCGTCCTCCTTACCCAGCTTTTGGTAACAATTTTGGAAATTGCTGAGGATGGCATCGCATAGCATTTCCCAATTGTAGATGGAACCCTCGGGCTGATTAAACAGCCAGGTTCTAGCCGGTCCTGCGAGGACTGTAGGCAGGTAGTTGGCCATGACCTTGTCATCGCCTCCCGCCGCTTGGATGGCAGTGATATAAATTTGAAGGAACTCGGATGGGTTCTGAGTTCCATCAAACCTCTCAATGGCCCCTGGTCGAAACTTATCGGGCAAAACGACTGCTCGTAGGCCAGGCGAAAAGGCTTTACAACCGACGTAAGGACCGTGAATTGCCCTATGACTCTCGGTTGGGTCTCGGGCGACCTCACGCAATGGCGAAGTTACTCGTGGTCCCAAACGAGAGTGAACAGGAATTCGATCCCTACTACGAGAATCCTGAATTCGCCGATATTTGTCCTGTCGGGATGGTACGGGCGGCGGGTAACTCCGTCGGCCTGAACCGGAATGAGGACAATCTCGTTTCTTCGTCCACCGGGAAACGCTCTGGTGGTACAGAAGGAGTCTGGTCACGTTTGCGACCACGCGACCGTCGAGAAGAACCCGGAGCAGCATTGTAACGAGCCTGCGCATCTTGAAGAGCCTCTAGGGCAGTTCTGCGCAGTTCGTTGTTTTGTTGCTCGAGATCTTGATCCTCCTTCTGTTTGCGATCTTGTTCTTCCCTGGCAGCCTGTTGATCGGGAGTTTCTTCCGACAACGCAGCAAACTGCCTAGGGAGAGAGGTTGCCGATGGAGAAAACATCTCAGTTTGTTCCGAGTCAGACTCGAAATCAAAGAGACAGTGAAGGTTATCAGGGTCGAACCTTCCTGGGCTAATTTCCGGGTCATCATCATATTTTCCCTCAGCGGGGTCGTATGACGAGCCGGATTCATCGCCTAGCGCATTAAGAACCTCCGTGGGTTCTGACCTTACGCTAGTCGCTCCCTGGTCGATTGACATGACCTGGAGAGATGATTCAACCTGTGGAAGATTCTGGCCTTCGACCTCCTCCATCGGGACAGGATCGCTTGGAGAAGGCATTGGGATATGGGCATAATCCTCGAGATCGAAATCGTTCTCGGAATCATATGCTCCAGCCATGTTTCAGCGAACCTCCGGATTTCAATTAGGACGCCTTGAGAAATGCCCCACGGTGGGCGCCAGCTGTCGACGACTCGGACTCGGAGTCCTCAGCCGAACTTATGCAAAATTTGTAATGGTGAGACCTTTCAAGATGACCCTCCGGGAAGGTATGTAGAAAAATGGTGAATGGGAGCACAGAGAGATTTATACAGGTTCGGGCCCTCGATGGTGGGAGTAATAGCCCTACGTCCTGTTAGGATTTCACTATAATTGATAAAAGGTTACAAAACAGTGGAAAAACCACTTCACAAGCGAAAGGTTTTTCCTATATAAATGTATGGAGTAAAGGCAGGGAGGCTTGTAAGAACTATCTAATTTGGGCCGTAGACTTGGCTGTTTTTAGTGGTTGAGATGCCTTGTGTTTCACTTGTATCAGGAGTCTTGTTCTTCCAAATGGATCGGATGTCCCCCGTTTGATGTATTTTGCCACCCTTTTATACTGGACAAAAGGATGCCATGTCGTAACTGCATCAAACAGTTGTTTGGATGGTTGGATGTGGTTTATCAAACCGCTATTAACTTCCAAGTAGATTAAGCACGTGTTATTCGTGAAATAACTGCTTGTATTAACCTCCTGGCGGTTAGTTTTCTACGTGGAGGAATCTTCGGGATACTTGGAATATTCTCACCATAGGGATAACCGGTCAGATAAATTCCAAGTACCTTGGTCGAGAACATTCTGACCGCGGGTTGTTGGCTGACCGCGCCACATCTTCGACCTTCTGTTCGCGCATAACATACGAACTTCTAACCGCGCAAAGCCTATGGTCTGATCGCACGAGGCTTGCGACCTAATCGCGCAAAGCCTGCGACCTTAGGCAGATACTTCCCAAAATGACTTGAGTTCACACCGCCGGGCACGTGTTTGACTCGAATCTGTCTTGAGCCAACAGCGCATATATTTGAACTGACTTGGGTGTCAATCCTCGTCAATGACATCGCACAACATTTCCCAATTGTAAATTGATCCTTCTGGTTGATTAAACAACCAAGTCCGCGCCGGACCCTCAAGGACCGTTGGTAAGTAATTTGCCACAACCCGCTCATTTCCTCCTACCACTTGAATGGAAGTGACATATCTCCGGAGAAATTGGGATGGATTTTAAGGACCATCGAATCTCTCGATTGTGCTAGGGTTAAACTTATCAGGCCAAATCATGTTTCGTAACACTGGCGAGAAAGCTTTACAACCCACGTATGACACACGAGGTTGTCGATCATTGCAGCTATTATCATGGTCACGGAAAGAGTCGCTTGAGGAAGCTCGCGACGTGGTCCTAAGCGCGAGTGCACAGGTTCACGATTACGGTTGCGAGAAGTACTAATTTGTTTGGCTTTATCATGTCGGGTGTGTATAAGGTTTCATCGTCTCTGGCTTTGACAAGAACCATCTCGCTCTTGAGAATAAGTTGTAGAACACAATGATGCTGTTGGAGTTACATCTGATGCGACTCCATCAAGGTTATTGATAATTGTCATATCTGTGCATATTTTCCATATGTTTAACCCCCAATCATGCACATTTAGTCATATAAGGCGGCATTTGCATTAATCATATACATTTTTATTGCCAAATCGACCATATTATTCGTTCTGTGATTTTATTGCAGGTCGACGCGATTTGGGTGGATTTGGTTGATGGAACATGTTTCATTCACTTTACCTGACCCTCGGTCAATTCCTGATAGAAGCACGTGTTTCTACGGACGCGTAGGAACTGACGGTGTCGAAATCGGAGTCTCCAGGGGCCTAGAATCTCAAATCATAGCAGCCAAGGATCTTCTTGTAATTTCCTAAAACCTCAAACACCCATTTGCAAAATAGCCAAGACTCATAAATCTAAACCCAAACTCGAGGAGTACTTAACTGTAATTTTCTAAAACCCCGAGGGCCTTTTTGCAAAATGCCTTTCTTCTCTAAAGCCAACCGCCGGCCACAATTCCACCTTGAGCCTGGTGTTTTGTATCTTACCTTCTCCTTCTGCCTCCCCCAAAGCTTCCACACCCCCTACCACCTCACCGGCGGCCGCCAGGTCGTAGACTGTCGATGCCCTCCATTTTGCATCTCCTGTCTTCTTCTTCCTCCTTCCTTCCTTCCTCTCCCTATTTCTTTCCACCTCTCCAGCAACTCCTCCGCTCCTCTCTTCCTCCAGCGCCACCGCGCAAAGCTCCCACGCCGCTGAGGTCGTCGATCTCGCCTCACCTCCGCCCCAGCGCTGTGCCGCGCCGTCAGCTCCCACCTCTCGGCGGCGCTGCCCACAAACCCACAGCCGCTGCCTAACCCGCGTCGCCAGTCCCGATCCTACCTCCGATCGCGCATCACGCCACTGGCGCCGCCTCCTCCTAGATCTCCCGCGCCGCCAAATCCGCGCCTCCACCACACACTGCGTCCAGATCCACCGCCCAATCTGCCTCCCGCCGCTGGAGCTGTCCTCGATCTCGATCCAGCGCCGCCGTCGTCTCTGCACCATCACAACCGCCTCCTCCGCTCCTGATCCTGTGACTCCACAGCTCCCGCTGCCAGATCCATCACTTCTCCCGCATCCGCCGCCTCCAGTGCGTGCCGCACTGCTCTCCCTCGCCACCGCCCGCGCGAAGCTCCTGCAACCGCCATCGCCTCTTCACACGATGTCGCCGCCGCCTTCTTCCCTCGCTCTCTCTCTCTCTCTTCTAATTCCTCCCTCGATCGCGCCATTCCCACCGCCTCTCTACTCCAACCATCACCGCCGCATCCATTTCATCGTCGGCGCTCGCCACATCCTGTGAGTTGACGGTGACATCAGCTGCGTCGACCTCGACCATGACCACGACTTCCACCACAACAACATTCGACTCTGGCAACCTCCAGTAGCTCAAGCTTCCCATGGCCTCGACTTTCAACCGCTCCCATCGATGGCTATCTTTTTCGAGCACTTCCTCCTCGATGACCACAGCGTCTTCAACAACCATGACCTTCTTCGACCTCCAGAGAGCACCACATCATCTTCAGCAAGCCACATTTTTTGTCCAACCCTTGTCACCCTCCTCAGTTCTTGAATTCTAATGAATTGGATGTCTGTATGAAATTTGATTGTTTGTAAATGTGAAGCATTGAAGGTCTTATTTCATATCTAATTGGAGAATTCTCAATTCGAGTAAATTGCTCTAAACTTGGCTGTTCATTCATGCATCATCTAAGTACAATTCTATCTCTAAAATCCTGTGTTGAGTGATTACTTCAATTACCCAGTGAACTTGATATCTCTTTTGTCCCATGTGATGAATTGAAATGCCACTAGTACAGAATTGCAGTCTTCTATCGGTAAAAAACACCCTTCTACTATCGGTTTTTGTACCGATAGAGATAGACACGATAGAACAAGACTGGACATTTTCTATCGGTAAATAACCGACAGAAGAAGTTCACTATTCTATCGGCATATTATGAATCTACCGATAGAAAACCCGTCGTAGTCTTATGTCCAGCGGCAGGGAAAGTACCATTATTCTAACGGTTAATTACAAGATTACCGACAGAAAAAATCATAATATTCTATCGGCATATTAGGAGTGTACCGATAGAAAACTCGTCGTCAGCGGTTGGAAAAGTACCACTATTCTAACGGTTAATTATAAGTTTACCGATAGGAAAAAGCATAATATTCTATCGGTATATTTGGAGTGTACCGATAGAAAACTCGTCGTCAGCGGTTGGAAAAGTACCACTATTCTAACGGCTAATTATAAGTTTACCGATAGGAAAAATCATACTATTCTTTCGGCATCTTACAAGTTTACCGATAGAAAACTCATCAATAGCGGATTGAAAAGTACCACTATTCTAACGGTAGACTACAAGATTACCGACAGAAAAAAGCTTAGTACTCTATCGGATATGTATGAGTTCACCGGCAGGAAAGGTCACACTCTTCTAACGGTTAATTTTGATTGTACCGATAGAAAAAAGAACAGTAGTCTCTCGGTTGTTCATGAATTTACCGATAGAGCATTCACATATACAGTACTTTATTTGCATTCACAATACAGTACATTCACATATATAGTACAGATGCAATACAGTATAGATTGGATACACAATACAGTACAGATGCAAGGTAAATTCACAGAACAAATTGACACATTAGGCAGTTATTCACATTTATTCACATATGTATGGACAAATACAGATTGCAATCCAATGTGGACATTTATTCACATATATATATTTATTCACATGTATATGAACAGTCTATGCAGAGTACACAAAAAGGAGAAAATTGTCATGCTGGATGGTTGGGCGCTACTTCCTCCATGACATATTGTGCCCAGATTTGTCGAAGATACATAATCTTTGCATTTTCATATTGGTCTTTCGACATGGCGATCTGCAAGCATGTGTGCATACTGAGTAACTAACTTCGATCCTAA
Source organism: Pharus latifolius (assembly GCA_019359835.1). Taxonomy (NCBI): domain Eukaryota; kingdom Viridiplantae; phylum Streptophyta; class Magnoliopsida; order Poales; family Poaceae; genus Pharus; species Pharus latifolius. Next base: position 70,060,733 of record CM033322.1, read on the forward strand.
TTTAGAACGTGACACCCATTTTTGAAATTTGAGTTAGCTATCGATGCTTACCTGGGGGAATCGGGAAAAGTTTGTCTGCACTAGGTCGTACATGTAGCGCAACACATAAAACCCGCATTCCGACGATTGTGGCTGCTGATGGCACTGAGATAATTGCATATGCGAAGACATGTTAGCTATATATTGTTTCCATAAACTAATTAAGCAGAAACAAAAAGTCTCGTGAGTACCTCATATTCTTTCCAAGCTAGTACGGAGCCCTGCGGTGCGGCATGCCTCCCTCCAGCGGACACATATTTATCAAAAGCCCTGCATTTCAGTTAGTATTGCCAGTTAATGTATTATCATTAGCTAGTGAGGTCAAAATATAAATCAAACATATAAGTTACTTACGCCTCCATATTCCCCTTGAGCACATATTCCATCGATAATCTGTCACGCATCGAATCGAGTTAGTACACCTCGTTCCTCGGCGGACAGATCACGATGAGGATCCAGTGGCCCCTGCATTGTACGTAAAAGAGGACCGCTAGCTCAAAGTACATCTCAGGTGTAACATACAAGATTGAGTTAAATTAGTACGAAATACACTAACCTTTGGTGGTACGGCACCAGAATGAAGTCCCTGTCCTACTGCGCCATCAGCGCGCTGGATATGTACTGCTCAGCGTGCGCGGCGTCCTGCTCTAGCATCGTGAGGCTTATTTTCTCTGGGTCGAGGAAACCCACCTTGTCACACGCAGCCTCCGATGCTAGCCTGTACATGCACCTGCATGCAAAGGACGACATTAATATTAATTTCACAGAAAGTTACTCAGTATTCAAATGAACTGCAACATTAATGCAGAGTTAGCAAACAAAGTTAGAAAATAGCAATACATAGCATCAGCAAACTCACAGGACTCCAGTCCGTATGATGGACATATCGAGCTCCCGCCAGTTGTAGAGGTCGAACAGATCCTCGTGTGCCACGGATATAGTCCCGGGCTCACGGTGGAATTGCCCAGGCCTGTAGGGAACTAAGAAGTTCAGGCTGCGCCGAGCTCGATGTAGGTACCAGTCGTGGAGGTCTCTGGTTGATCGATCCAATTTCCGCAAAGATGCCTCCGACAGGAGTGGGAGCGCGTTCGTGAACGTCCGCGGCAGTCCCTGTCGCCCTTTGCCCTTGCCTTTGCCGCCCTTGCCTTTTGCCGGGGACTGAGCGCGTACCTTCGAAGGCAAGGGCAAGGTGATGGCGGCTTTCTTCCGAGGTGGAGGCGTGGATGCGCTGGGTGGGGTCGAGGCCGTCTTTGATGTGTCCAGGTTCGCACGAGATCGGCCCTCATGCCCCGAGCTGGGGGCGCAGTCCCCTAGTAGCCCCGCGGCAGGCCACTTCAATTAATGAGCACGTATGTTAGATTATGCAAGTTGAGTGTACTGAGTAGGATGTAATCTAAAATGTGTAGGACTTACCGGTTGTATTACAAGACACTTCTTGGGCCACTGTACGTAGGAGCCCACTGCCTCAGCAAGTGTCTGCAGTTCCTCTGTTGGGACTGGCAACGGAGAATCGTTGTAGCTCGGCATGGCCATGTCCACCTGTACCTTTGTGAAACCCAACCGCAGAGGTACACAGTGGACCCGGACATCCGGCCCAGACGGATATACGAAGCCGTGTCCAACCACTTCCTGCCCAGCGCCTACGTGATTCTGTAGGATGCAGCCCTCTGGCCCCTGCAAATTTGTAACAATTAAAATAGGTTAGCGAAACAACTCTAACAGAATGGGAGTGGCATCAACTTAAGTGCACAGATGAAGGCTTGCAGTACCTCAAGTAGATCCACTGGATCCGCGAGTACCTTCGAAGCGCAACTGCTTATCCGACCCCGCGGGGTACCGTCGTCCTGGGGATCCGCATCTGCACTCTTGGCCAGCAATGTTTCTCTCAACCGTGCAAACTCTTCCCTCATTTGTGCGACCTCGGTCTGCACCTCAGACTGTACCTCAGCCTGTATCTCAGCCCGCATCTCCGCTCGTATCTCCTCCCGTACCTCAGCCCGTATCTTATCGGAGAGGTCAGCTTCCTTTTCCTTCCAGGTGCGGGCCTTCTTCCTCGGTGGAGCCGGATCTACGAAACCGGCCTTCCACGACACAATGGCTCCCACGGCCCGTGTCCGCCCGGGATGCTCCTTATTTCCTAGAGCCCGGGTGAGGATGTCGTTCTCCCTCTGCGGGGTAAACAATCCCTCCGCTGCCTCCTTCTCAAAAGAGATCTGTTACATTTGAAGGTACCTTGTGAGACAAATTGCCTTATATACACTTGTGCGCACACAGTTTACGAGGTTAGCCAACTTACCATTCGCCTCACAACGTCGGCGTCCCCAGGGGCTGCGAACTGCACAGACCCCGTGGACGACACGGACCCCCTCCCCCTCCACCATCGCTTGCACCTCTCATCCCGGATCTCGGAGAGCGGCAACTCAGGGGTGTCGATCACAGGATTTTGTTCGTCTTCCTTCTTCCACTGTTCCTCCTTCCCCGCATAGCCCCAGGATCCGAGCCGATGCGGGTGGTCGTTCCTCTTCTGGATCGCCCTATTCTTCTCGCTAAGGGCCTTGAACTCCTCAGTCCCCTTCTGCTTGGTGAATTCCTCCCATACCTCCTCCGATATGAAGGGGTACTTCTCCCAAGGAGATTTCCCCGCAGCTAGGAAGTTACTGACGAGCCAGCTCTTAAAGGTTTTTCATGTTCCATTCATGTCCTTCAAGCAGGCAGTCCTAGGTGTATCGTCGGGGATGTTCCACTTAGCCTGTTTCCGAAAAATGCATACAATTAATCACGAGTTAGTTAAACTTTAGTATAAGCCAAGAGAACGTGATTACGAAAGTGTTCAGCGATTTCAGTTCATTTAACCTTCACTTCCGCCCACAACCTATCCCTCTCGTCCGCCGTCACGTCCTTCCAGCTCTGGACGGTGATCTTCACCCTTTCTTTCGCCAACAGCCCAACGTAGGCCGCGTACCTCCCAGCATTCTTTCCAATCGGCCTCCCAAATTGGTTGAACTCACAAGAAAGATCAGTGCGTTTGGCCAAACGCCCCAACGTCGTCGCGCCTCGCCCCACCCTCTTGCGCTGGGATGTAACAGCCCCATCTTCAGTAGTTACGATGGGGTTGGCCCTAGTCGAACCACTAGTACCATCCGATGAAGACGACGACATGTCTTCCCCTACAAAACCTTCAACAAACCATATATATGGCAATTAATTCGCCTTGGAGTTCCATAACTCAGCCCAGGACTGGAGACTAACTAGGGCGGCAAAAGGGAAAATAATACAAAAAGAAAGACATGCATAAATTACTTACTGAACTCTTCAGAAATATTTTCTATCGGTAAACACATGAGCTGCCGATAGACCATAACAATTACCTCCACACAAGACAATTTTTCTATCGGCAAACACGTGAGATACCGATAGAACATAACAATGTTCTCTACATATGGAATTTTGTTGACAAGCCACCATTCACTGTCATCACATAACATTCTCGATGATTTGCTACACTAATATTCATGGGCCAGCATTATTATTTCACACGTAAATATGCACACAAGCATCTAAGTGCCACTGTGCATAATCTTTAGCCTAGCCTGTATGTGAGTCATCAGGACTTCACAGCTATTAGGTTGGGAAAAGTCATGTATATAGGCATTTGAAACATATACATCGAAGACCCATCCACATTGCCATATATTCATACGAAGTGAGTACAAATTCCCAACCAAACTAGTACATTGCATGGCTCATGTCCTTCCAGATCCAAATTAAGTTTTACTACTTGTGCAGAAAAATTTTCTATCGGTAAACACATGAGCTGCCGATAGAATATGTGTAAGAACACCTCCAACATATAATCTGCATTACATGGCAGTTGGATACAATTGATCACACATACAGCAGTATAGAGAAGTTAAAATCTCAAAACAGGTTCATTACAGCACTGGAACATATTATGTAAACCCTAATTAAAATCAACATTGCCTGCGGAATGTACATAAGCCAACACAATAGGGAACCCTAGTGTAATTGCAAAACTCGAAGAATTAGTACGTGCAAAACACTAGGATCAAATAAAGAAGATGCTGGAAATAGAACGACGAATTAGGGTATTTACGGCGGCGATCAGTTCTGGTGATGGAGAGGCGGTGTAGAACGCAGCAGCGGCGGGCGAAGGACGAAAATAAGAACCGGTGGCAGTGACGAACCAGTGTCCAGCCGGCGATCGTCGTGTGGGAGAGAGGAAGTGAGTGCTCACGGCGGAGGTTGGGGTTTTCTTCGCTCTCGAAGAGACGCAGTGCTCTAAGGTGGAACTGTTCGAGTGGAGGGAAACTAAAGGGCCGTGTACGAGTAATAAAGTAGCGGAGGAACTTTTCTATCGGTATAACAAAATGATACCGATAGACTTATGTAATTTTCTATCGAAACAACAAAATAATACCGATAGAAAAAGTAAATTTCCCAGAAAAATATTCGAATTAGTGGATGCATTTTTCTATCGGTATAAACAATAAAATCCCTTGAGACCAATTTTCCACAGAAAATTTTTTAAAGTGCTTGAGATTGGGTGCCATTTTTCTATCGGTAAAAACAACAAAATACCGTGAGAGTAATGAAAAGGTGCCCTTTTCTATCGGTATAAATAAAAAAATCCCGTGAGCCCAATTTTCCCCAGAAAATTTTTTTGATTAAGTGCTTGAGATTTGTGTGCCCTTTTTCTATCGGTAAAAACAACAAAATACCGTCAGAGTAATGAAAAGGTACACAATTTAACATCAAACAGACCGTGGTTGAAAGCTGCAAAATGTTAAAGAAAGAGGGAAGATAGCCGGAAAATTGGAAAATTGACATAAAAAGAAATTGTTCATTCATTGTTGTTTTATCACTTACAAAAAAAAAATAAAACCCAAAATGCTAGGTCAAGGGGTGGTCTTAGCCCTGGCTGCATGTAGAATAGAGTCAGTTAGACTTGCAGCCAGGACGCAGGACTCCTCTAGCGACAAGTTGTCCCTAGGATCAACTACTACCGCGTCAAGAAGGCCTGCGACCTCCCTCAGCTTCGCTATGGTATCCTTCATAGTCAAACCGCAGCCAGCGATGGTCATATCCGCGGCTTTCTTCTCCTCGCGAAGATGCCTCGTCCTCGCCCTAGCATTGTCACCATCCGTCTTCATGCGCTTAATGCGCTGGAAGAGATCGTCAAGGTCAAGCCGTAGCTGAGTGTGCTTGTCTGTAAGGAGCTTGTGCTCCTCCTGGAGGGCCCTCAGGTCAGCCTTCACTTTGGCAGTGTCTTCGACGGCTACCATTCCCTGTGCAAATCAACAGGTCAAGAATGAACTGAACATGGATTAACAATACAGGGGTAAACCGAGGAGATTTAGAGTTCTTACCGGGGAGGCCGTGGATGACGATCCCATGGAGGTTGCCATTGTGAAAGAGAAGATGAGGAGTCGAACCGTTCGAGAATTAGAAAAACAACAAAATACCGCAACGCATGGTGAGGTACTTATAGAGTTTCCAAGGCGACGCATGGCGACACGTTTGAGAATTCAAAGCGGTAGAGTCTTATTCTATCGGTAAAAACAGGAAAAAACCGTCAGACAACAAATACCGTGAGACAAACGAATTTATTCTAACGGTAAAACAGAACAATACCGATAGAAAACGTTTTGAAGTGCCTGAGAGAAGATGTCCTTCTCTATCGGTATAAATAACAAAATACCGTCAGAAAAAAGGGATTTTTGCTGAACTTAATTTGAAGAGGCTGCGATGAGATTTTTGCAAGTGCTATTTGAAGGGAAGAATTAAATATTTACAGGATAAAGGTACTGTACATGTTAGAACTCATGCTGTGGAGTAAAATTGAGATGTATTAATGCTGTGAACTAGCTTATCATTAAATTCTAAAGAAAAATGTACTGCCTGATGTATTAATGATAAGTTCCTCACCTTGCTGCAGAACTTGTGGGCTGTTTGCTTGGCATTTATCCCTGAAATAGAAATTAATCATCAATGGTTCTCAACCCATAATCCTTCTTCGTGGTCATCTCGTAGATACGTTGTTTCGTCGATATCTTCAGTACGGATAGATTGAATGTCCTCTAAAAATGGAGGTATTTCATCGAATTGGTTATACTCCTCTTCGTCGACAACATCTTCGACCCCAACAATACGTCTCTTGCTGTGGAGGACAACATGCAAGTTTGGATTGGCCGGGTCAACGATGTAGAATACCTGTGTGGCTTGCTTTGCAAGTATGAATGGATCGTCTTGGTGTCCGGCTCTACCAAGATCGACGAGAGTAAACCCGTAACTGTCAACTTGAACACCTCGAGGGATTTCGACCCATTGGCATCGAAACAGGGGAATCTTAAGTAATCCGTAATCGAGCTCCCATATTTCGTCAATAACACCGTAATATGAGTTCAGCGCCCTTACTGACCTGGCATCCTCGGAAATAGCAAACAGTGTCACTCCGCTACATTGCGTGCTACTCTTGGCGTCTTGAGCTCTTGTGTAAAATGAATACCCATTGATGTCGTACCCCTGCCAAGTCCCTACAGTGAATCTTGGGCCTCTAGCCAACCATGTCACAGTTTCACTTACGGAGCCCTCGGCAGCTCGTGTGACTCTTTCTTGGATCCACTCAGCAAATTTCCTGTTATGTTCTCTGCTTACCCAAACGTCTGACTTCGAAGGATTCTGTGACCGTAACATTACCTTGTGCTCGTGTATGTATGGCTCGACCTGCGTCATGTGTTGTAAGACCCAAAAATGTGATTTTGCGTACACATCACGAGCGGGGACAATAGCTTTGAATGCTTACCGAACTCAACTTTGATGTCGTTCATGCGTGAGTAAATCTCCTTACCGGTCAGAAACACTGGAGCTGATCCCTTCTCAGGCTTCCCGTTAAATGATGTCCTCTTCTTACGGTACGTGTGATGCACCGGAAGAAACCTGCGGTGACCCATGTACACTGTTTTCCGGCAGTTTCGCAGCCACATGCTCTCAGTTTCATCTAGGCAAATAGGGCAAGCCTTGGCTCCTTTCGTACTATACCCCGACAAATTGCCGTAGGCAGGAAAATCATTTATGGTGCAAAATATCAGGGCCCGCAAGATGAAATTCTCTTTCTTGTATGCATCCCACACCTGCACACCCTCGCTCCACAATTTCTGTAAGTCCTCGATTAAAGGCGCTAGAAACACGTCAATATCATTTCTGGGTTGTCTGGGTCCTGAGATTAGTAACGCCATCATGATGTACTTGCGCTTCATGCATAACCAAGGAGGAAGATTGTAGATGCATAAAAGAACCGGCCAAGTGCTGTGCCGGCTGCTCATATTACCATGTGGGTTCATACCATCTGTACTCAGCCCGAACCTTACATTCCTAAGTTCGCCGCCGAACTCAGCAAATGTTCTGTTGATGTTTCTCCATTGAATAGAATCAGCTGGGTGTCTCAGTTTTCCGTCTTGTTTCCGGGCTTCAGCATGCCAACGCAAGTGCTTCGCGACTTTCGGATTTGCAAACAGCCGCTTCAATCTAGGTATCACAGGCAAGTACCACACAGTTTTTGCCGGGGGCCCTTTCCTTACCTCGTGACGTTCACTGTCAATCCGGTCCCTACGCGTATACCTCGATGCGCCGCATCTTGGACAAACATGCAAACTGGAGTACTCGTTACGGTACAACACACAATCATTTGGGCATGCGTGTATTCTTTCGATTTCCATTCCCAACGGACACAACAGTTTTTTGGCTTGGTAAGTAGATCTTGGCAACTCATTTCCCTCTGGAAGCATGTCCGCTAGAAGATCTAATAGTGCCGTGAAACTCTTATCACTCCAACCGTTTCCTGCCTTCAAGTTATATAATCTCAGCACAGAAGACAGTTTTGTAAATGTTGCACATCCAGGGAACAGAGGCTTCTCAGAGTCAGCAATCAGTTTCTCAAATTCACAGAAGTCATTTTCGTTGTAATCTTCCTCTACATCACGTAACATCTCATCTAGATTGTCATCATCATCATCTACGTGCACATCGGAATGAACATTACCAAAATTGGGATGATCATCGATATTATTGCAATCCACATCCGAGTCGTGCTGATTGGTAGTAGTGGTGCTTGTTTCCTCAAGATCTTCGCCATGCCATATCCAACGGGTGTATCGCGCGTTAAAACCACGACGAATCAAATGACTTTTAATTTGATCAGAGTTGCTAAACCTCTTCAAGTTCATACAATCTGTACAAGGACAGAGCATATTTTTCTCTCCCTTCCTCTCCTTTTGTTGCTCAGCAAATTTAATAAACTCATTCACACCATCCAAATATTCAAGAGTAGTACGTTTTATTCCATACATCCAATATTTCCTGTCCATCTACAATTAACAAAATTTAACGAGTAAGCCATGCATGAAACCTGCCCGATTAAGTTATGTATATGTACATGTATAGCCTCTTACAATAGATACATGTGTTGAACCCTAGCCTGACGAAATTAACACTAATTAACCTAGCTAACTACACAATACAAGCTAGTTAGCTCCTAAAACATGACGCATTTCCAGCTACCAAGCTCCCAAGCTTAGAGCTACAAACTTGGAACTACACAATACAGCTAGCTTGCAAGTAGAGAGGAAGGGAGATCTAGAGGGAGAGAGAGATAAGTGTCGACGATTAAGCATACCTTAAAGAGAGGGGCGCAATCAACTTCCCTCCAGCCTGCGCTGATCACCCTAGCAGTGTAGCTGGAACTTTCGTCACAAACAGAGGGACACAGAGTGCAACAGAACAAATTAAAGAACAGCTCAGCAATGGTCGAGTGGGGTTTTCCTTATAATGGACATTTTTCTAACGGTAAATACATGAAATAACCGTCAGACTAACTTAGGTAATTTGCCGCTCACATATTCTATCGGTACAAACACACACATACCGTTAGAGAATATACATTACTGAGCAAATATATGTGTTTTTCTATCGGTATATATGTGTACTTACCGTTAGATGATGCATGACACTCGAGCATTAGTTTTTGTATCGGTAAATATGTGCATTTACCGTTAGACTATGCATGACTGAGCAAATATATGTATTTTTCTATCGGTAAATATGTGTACTTACCGTTAGAATATGCATGACTGAACAAATATATGTATTTTTCTATCGGTAAATATGTGCATTTACCGTTAGAATATGCATGACTGAACAAATATATGTGCTTCCTATCGGTATATATGTGTACTTACCGTTAGATGATGCATGACACTCGAGCATTAGTTTTTGTATCGGTAAATATGTGCATTTACCGTTAGACTATGCATGACTGAGCAAATATATGTATTTTTCTATCGGTAAATATGTGTACTTACCGTTAGAATATGCATGACTGAACAAATATACGTATTTTTCTATCGGTAAATATGTGCATTTACCGTTAGAATATGCATGACTGAACAAATATATGTGCTTCCTATCGGTAAATATGTGTATTTACCGTTAGAATATGCATGACTGAACAAATATATGTGTTTTCCTATCGGTATATATGTGTACTTACCGTTAGAGGAGGTACTGTTACCAAACTGGGACAAACATGCACATGCCATTTCTCACATTCAAGGAATCATATCAATGTAACATCAAACAGATCTTACATCAAACGGATCTTAACTAGAAGATAAAGTAATATATTTCAAGAAATGCTAATTTGTGGATTAACTAGGAGACACAAAAATACTTTTCGTAGGTAGTTGGGACTTCATCTTGCCAAAGAAATTACAGATGCCAGTTCACAAATTCAGGTACAAACATACACATGCCAGTTCACCAATACAAATTCAGGTACAAACATACACATGCCAGTTCACAAATTGAAGTGCATGTCTGAAACAGCAGTACAAATACACACCTACCTACCAATACAATTAAATACACAAATGCTCCCTGCACATTCAAGTTCATGTCCCAATTAGCAATACATGATACACAAATATACAACAATATACAAATACAACAATTCACACATTCGATGTATATTACAAAAGCCACGTCTGAAATTAACAACAGATCACGACGAGGACCCAGTGGCCCATACATGCATTTTACATAAAAGGGAACCTTTGCAGGTTGCCACAATGCAACTACCGACTACAAGTTAGACCTGATACATCACAAATCCATTCATCCAAAACAGCAAATGTCTGAACCACATTGGACTTAACCATAGGAGTTCAGTTCGAAGACGCCCGAGGAGCTGGAACTGCCGTCGACATACATTTGTACGTATTGGTGATTTCCTCGGACTCAAACTCGATCAACTCAACTCAACTCAACTCAACTCCATTAACAAAAAGAACCTACCTTCCAAGATGTTGTTCTGTGTAGTGATGGTGTAGAATGGCTGTGCAAATAACAACAATTCTTCTTCTCCAAGCAGGTAAGCATCTGGCCACAAGCTGGTGCATGCAAAAACATGTAAGATGCTTTCTATAGGTCCTGATTTGAGAAACACGCCGGGCTTAAGCATCTTCTCGACCGAGCCAACCAAGATCTCGCCCTTCACGTCCTTCCAGCTCTCGACGGTGATCTTCACCATTTCTTTCGCCAACAAGCCAACGTAGGCAGCGTACTGCGATGAAGAACCGTGAAATACGTTGCCCCTCACGAGCATCATCCAAGGACCTGAACAGATCATAATCATATTGAAAAGAAGACACATCAAAATGAAGGATACAAAAAAAGCAGAATTATTGCCATAATCGGATTAGAATAATCTAACAATATTGCAAAAATTTTACGTACCTTCCTTGGGATGCCGACGTCTAGAGGGCGTCGATGGAGGTGCGGAGGTGCAGCGGTCCCCTGTAGAGGTGCACCGGTCGTCCATGGAGCTTACGGGTTAGGACTACGAGCCCCAGATGAACTGTGAGAATGAAAGAGACATACCCGTGTATTTATACAATTATATATTTTCTATCGGTAAGAAAACAGAATACCGTTAGTAATAAAAACATCTGTAGAAGCCGAATGGTTCTATCGGCACAATAAATATTACCGATAGGAATTTTTGTACATACTCTATCGGTGTGTACGTACATTACCGATAGAATATTACTAGTTGTAGAAGGCCAACAGTTCTAAGATATTTTTTGCAATATTCTACCGGTATAAACACTCATTACCGATAGAATAAAACTATTAGAAGACGAACAGTTCTAAGCAATTTTCTATATATTCTAACGGTAAAAGAATCCATTACCGATAGAATAAAAATATTTGTACAAGGTCAACTATTCTAACGGCGAACTACATATTGCCGATAGGAATTTTTAATATACTCTGTCGGTATATTCATACAGTAGCGATAGAATAAGTCTAGTTGTTGAAGTCGACCAGTCCTATCGGCGCACAACATTCTTCCGTCAGTACTTATGCATCTCTTCTAACGGAAAATATGTTCATCACCTCTAGAGTAAATCATACTATTTATTCTATCGGTAAGTTTCTTAGAAACCGATAGGGAAAATACATCCGTCGGGCTTTTATGTCCGCGAGGCACATTTTCTATCGGTTTTGTGCTGTTTCGCTAATAACCGATAGAAGATAGGGGTTAGTAGACTGCATTTCTGTACTAGTGTGCTTATTGCTTATTGTTCAATCCAGTTGACCTTCATGTTGCTCTATTTGTCAGTTGATTGCATTCACTAGCTGCGGGTTGTTTTGGTGATTTAATTTGATCAGTTCTAGGAGTTCCTTATATATCTTGTTCTCTCCAATATTTGTTCCTTAATGCCTTAGTTGCTGAGAAGTGTGCTTGTGAGGTAAGAACTGAGGTAGTCATGACCTAAATTTGGAACCTCGAGTCCTAGAGCTAAATTCCAATTATTCTTGAGTTGAAGTTCTGTTTGCACTAAATTGTATTATCCAAAATTCAATTGTAAAGAGGGAGGATTGGGGTAATTGAAGACAGATTCCAATTTATCTTCAATTCTTATTCATCTGTTGTGTGCTTCAGGTTGAAGAGCTTGTTTATCTTAAGTGTTGTGTGGTTGATTTGTGTCGAGGCTCGTTGAAGCGTTAGTGTTTATTTTTGTACTATTGTTTCGTCAATTTGTGCAGTGATTAGTAATCGATAGACATATATGCTTTCTTCCATTAGGCCTCTTCTCAATTATATTAAACATTACACATATTTACGTTCATTGTACAATTTTAAACACTAATGGCGAGTCGCGAGATATCCACCTCTTTCTTTCTCTATTTTCTTCTAACACCTCTCTATTTCTCTCCTCTGTTTTAGTTTATTTCATTAGTCATTGATTTAGTTTAGTTTTACGCATTTTGCTTCTCTAGTCCCTGAGGAAAGAATGACAGAATACTCACCTTACTGCTCCGACCTCGTTCTCTTGCGAGATGGTCTAGGCTAGTATCAGTTATCCACAAGCACCCTTGCGAATGTTGCCCCATCATCATTCGCGAGACTAGAAGGAGGATTGTGAGGTGCATCTGCAATCACACGGATACGATCCTGTGTACTCCTTCTGGGTGCCAGAGGAGTTTTCACCATTGTCTCTTCAGTCTTCGGGGAGTACTCCGGAGTCGAGAGCGGCGTCTGATCATGTCTACGACCATCAAGATGTCACAAGACATAGAGCTTCCTCTGTAACCTTGCGAACCTTGGCCTCTTGCTGTTCACATGCTTCGTCTTCTTTCCGCTCGTGTTCTTCTTCTTCCCTGGCAACGCGGTGCTCAGGGGTTTCCTTAAAAAGTGCAACGACTTTCCTTGGAATAGAAGTTGCAAATGGTGAAAGCATTTCTTCTTTGTCTGAGTCAGACCCAAAATCAAAGAGAGATTTTGAATTATCCAGAGCAAAATTCTCTAGACTGAATTCAAGATCTTCCTCCCCTGTATTGTGGGGGACAATAGCTTTCAGCACATACTCACCTTCAGATGTGGTAAAACTCACAGAAGGCAAGCAAATTGCCTTTCAGATTCCTGGTCGATAGACGTGACTGGAACCAAAGATGATTCTTCCTCGAGATAAGTCTCGAGGGTAGCATCGAAATCGTTAATGGGGACATTGTCCTCATCCATGACATCAACATAATCCTCAAGATCATAATCGTTCTTAGAATCATGTAAACAAGGAAAAGGATCCATGAATACAATGAACCCTAGTGAATCAGAAAATGTCTTGAAAGTTCCCCACGGATGGTGCCAGCTGTCGACAATTGGAACCAGGGTTCCTAGTTGAACTTACAGGAATTTAATTTGTTTAGTAGGGAGACAATCCAGATAATCACCAAAGAAATCACTGTTAGTATGGATGTAATGACAAGGAGATTTATACAAGTTCAAGCCCTCCACTCTTGAGAAATAACCCTACTCTTGTTGGTTTTTCACTATGAGTATAAAGAATTATAAAGAGAATGTATTGTCTAATTCTCTATTGCCCTCCTTCTTGTCCGTTCAAGGATCTGC